>BSWB01000007.1:67352351-67952351 GCA_033239125.1 Fagopyrum homotropicum | reverse complement strand
ACTTAATCACATAAGGAAATGTTTCAATGAACTCCATCCACCTACCATGCCTTCTATCAAGTTTATCTTGGCTCCTAAAGTGTTTTAATGATTCATTATCAATATGAAATATAAACTCTCTAGGCCAAAGATAATGTTGCCAAGTCCTAAGCACCCTAGACAATGCATAAAGCTCCTTATCATAAGTAGAATAGTTTAGAGTTGGACCTTTCAATTTCTCACTAAAGAAGGCGATGGGTTTGCCCTCTTGCATAAGTACTCCACCAATTCCTATACCCGACGCATCAAACTCCACCTCAAATGGCCTAGTGAAGTCCGGGAGAACAAGCAATGGGGCGTTGGTCAACATCCACTTGAGCTTTTCGAAAGCTCTCTCTTGGGCCTCTCCCCACACGAATGGTATATTCTTCTTAGTGATCTCGGTTAGAGGGGCGGCTATGGTACTGAAATCTCTCACAAATCACCTATAAAAGCTAGCCAATCCATGAAAGCTACGCACATCACCAATAGACGTCGGGGTTGGCCAATCTCGAATAGCTTTGATCTTCTCCTCATCTACTCGCAGCCCTTGAGCACACACTACAAAGCCAAGAAATATAACTTCATTTGTGTAGAAATCACACTTCTTAATATTAGCATATAAGTGTTCAAGTCTAAGAGTAGAAACAACCTGACGGAGATGATCCGCATGCTCCTCTGCTGACCGGCTATAGATGAGTATGTCGTCGAAGTAGACAACGACAAACTTCCCTATGAACTTCCTCAAAACATGGTTCATGAGGCGCATGAATGTGCTGGGAGCATTAGTCAAGCCGAATGGCAGAACAAGCCACTCATAGAGCCCAAACTTGGTCTTGAATGCCGTCTTCCATTCGTCGCCCTCCTTCATTCGAATCTGATGATAGCCACTTCTAAGGTCGATCTTGGAGAAGGCAGTTGTCCCATGTAGCTCATCCAACATGTCATCAAGGCGGGGAATGGGATGACGGTACTTGATGGTGATGTTATTGACAGCTCTACGATCAACACATATCCGCCAAGTGTTGTCCTTCTTAGGGACTAGTAGAACCGGAACCGCCATAGGACTAAGGCTCTCTCGAATGTATCCCTTATCAAGGAGCTCTTGTACATGCGTTTGAATCTCCTCACTCTCCTTCAGGTTCATTCTATAGGCGGGTCGGTTTGGGAGAGTAGCTCTGGGAATAAGATCTATTTGATGCTCAATACCCCGAAATGGTGGCAGCCCCAGGGGTATTTCATCCGGAAACACATCTACAAACTCATCCAAGATAGCTAAAATACTAGGGGGTAAATCAACTAGGGTCGAGTTGCTTACCAAATTCAGCCCTTTACACAAACACACGAGCGCAACATCGGGAGGTAGGTAATCTGTGATGTACTCCCTCTTGGCTTGGAGCAATGTCCTCGGTAGGGGTTGGACGGCTGTTGTGATTGCCTTGCCTTTGGTGGCGATCCTTGCTGCAGCGCGGTTGTCCATGCCGTCGGCTTCCTTGGCGGCTGCAGAAAACGCTCCTCCTTTGGCCAGCGTCGTCTCGGTGTGACCGTTGCTTGCTTGGACAACTTCTCTTGATTTCTTCTCAACAGCCTCCGCAATCTGCATAGGAGTCATAGGCTTGAGAGAAACAAGTTTATCTTTAAAGGTAAAAGAATACTTGTTAGTAAAACCGTTATGGAACACTTTCCTATCATATTGCCAAGGTCGGCCTAACAAAACATGACAAGCTTGTACTGGAACCACATCACATAGAATAGTGTCTTCATAATGTCCTAAGGTAATGTGAATTTTAGCTTGCTTTTTTACCTTAAGCTCCCCACAATCATTCATCCAATGTAGCTTGTAAGGCCTAGGGTGGTAGAAAGTTGCTATTTGCAATTTAGAAATCAATTCCGTGCTAGCTATGTTGCAACAACTCCCACCATCAATTATAACGTTACAAGCCTTCCCATTTACTAAGCATCTAGTGTGAAATAGATTTTCTCTTTGATTATCTTCACAAGGAGTATGTTGTAAGTGTAAAGTCCTCCTAGCTATCAAAGTTTCCCCATGTTCATACCCTATATCCTCATCATCATCATTATCAAAAACAGGATTGTCAATAACATTGTCAAATTCATTTTCATCATTGTCGGATTCCGACTCATATTGACCTAGATGATTGATTATAAGGACTCTTTTGTTTGGACATTCTCTCATCATGTGCCATTTACCTTGGCACTTAAAACAAGTCACATCTCTAGCTCTAGAACTAGCATTAGGCACAAGGGGGTTAGAGTTACTTAGCTTGGGTCCCGAAGGAGCAGCCGGGTTTGCCTTGGGAGGATACGAAGAACCGGAGGGTGTGGCACCACGCCTAGTAGTGGCGTCGGCTCCTTGTGCAGCGGTTGTTCCTCCCTTCGCAGCTGTGTTCTCCTTTCCGTAGGACGAGTTCTTCCACTTGTTCACTGCATTTGGTGCATTATATCCCGTTCCTTGGTACCTACTCTTGGACTTCCTTTCCACTTTTATCGCTAAATGTAGCAATTCTGTCATAGGTTACATGGAATTCCGAGGACAATAGTAACTGATAGGGATGTTAAGTTCTTAAGTTATTTTTGGAAGACTCTTTGGGGAAAGCTAGGTACGAAATTGTTATTTTCTACATCAAGCCACCCCCAAACTGATGGGCAAACGGAAGTAACTAATAGGACTTTAACCACACTTTTAAGGGCTATTATCAAAAAGAATCTAAAGGAATGGGAGGATGTCTTGCCACATGTTGAATTTTCCTATAATAGAGTTGTGCATTCGTCTACTTCCATCTCTCCATTTGAGTGTGTTTATGGTTTTAATCCACTAACCCCTTTTGATCTTACACCGTTGCCTAAGAAGGAGCGAGTGGATTTAAGTGCTAAAACGTAGGTTGAACACATCAAGGAGCTACATAGGAGGACAAGGATTAAGCTTGAGGAGAAAGGCAAATACAACGTGATAACATGAATTATAGTCTATATTTTGGGGTTTGTTTGGACGTTTTATCTTCAATAATCTGCATGTTTGTATGTATAATATGTGATTATATTACCATTTCATCTACCTTTGCGGGAATCGAGGTCTACACCTAGTTTTGTTGTAATCGTAGGTAAAATGGCACGTTTTGCATAAAAAAGGAGCAAAAGGAGCTATGGAGTCATTGGAGCTACATTCAGGAACATAAGGAACCATCCAGGAAGCATAGCCATGGATTAGAAATTCACTTTGGACCAGATTTGAGATATTTCACATTCAGTTGTGACTCACCTCGGTTGACCACAGATTCACCTCGACCGAGGTGATCCATAGAAGTCGACTCGACCGAGGCGAACACCTGGGACGCGGCGAGAATATTTTATTCTTGGCTGAGATCTTTTATCTTTGGAAAGAGATCTTATATTTTTGGGCTTGGCTCCTGGAAGGAAGAAGATAATTCAGATCCTATATTTTACCTATATTTATGGGAAAAAATCTTTCTAAGATATCTTATCTTTGGAGGGTTATTTTCCTATAAAAAGGGTCGGATTTCCCACAAATCCGACATCCGCTAACATCCGGCATATAGTTGAAATCCCGCTTACACCGAAAAACACGCAGCAGCCATACTCCAGTTGGGAGATTTGAAGAACCTTTTTGAAGGTTGAAGGAAGATTGAAGTCTATAGCTTTTATAGCTTTTGAAGGATTTTTGTAAGATTATCTTAGATTCTCTTCCTTGTTGTCTTGCCTTGTTGGATTTCTATCCAAGGAACCCTTTTGTTGTGATATTTGATTCAGTTATTGAAGTCTTTTCATTAAATTCTTCTTGTTCAAATATTCACCTTCTTCCCATATATTTGATTAATACTTTCATGATGATGAGTGGCTAATTTCCTTGTGTCATTCAAGGGTGAGACTTACCCGGTAACCCTAAGCATCTCGCTCAGTCGATGAACATCTCGGCCGGGGTGGAATTCTTCTGACCGAGGTGACTTATCTGATCCGAAACTGAGAGTTAAGTGTTAGAGTTTGCCAAATCCTATTCTTATTACACCTTTCCTAGTTCAATGCAAGCTTAGGATGATACTTACCCGGTAATTCCTTAGTTTGTTTACCTAAGATCATAAGTATAGGTAATAAAGGTTTCTCCTTTATTGGGGTTTGAGTGTGCTTTTATCCCGTCTTTGTGAGTTAGCCTGAGACTTACCCGGTAAAGGTTGATTCTATTCCCTTAGATGGTGTGTTAGTTTGAGGTTATAGTTCTTTACCTTAATTCCTTGAGACTTACCCGGTAATAGGAGTTACGGTTTTGGATTAGTGAGTAGTGAGACTTACCCGGTGATCTATTCCACTTTAGTAACTCCTTCCCTATGCAAAAACCTCAGCTTTGTCCGCTTATCTTTAGATCTTGAGTTGGAACCACAACTAGATGCTTTAATCCCTAGAATAGCATGTTTCCTTTATTAACTTCTATATCATCCTTGATTGTTTTAATTACCTTTTGTGGTTAGTATTTACACATAAGCATACCGTAATTGGACTTTGTTTCACTAAGTCCTTGTGATCGACCCCTGGAATTCCTTGCTTTTTACTACGATTGACCCGTACACTGCGGGTTCGCATCCTTGTTTTAAGCTTACGTCTAGGGTTATAAATTTAAAACTTGCACACACCGTTTGGAGCGAACAAGTTTTTGGCGCCGTTGCCGGGGACTTGGTCTAGACCGAGCCGGTTACGGTTTGCTCTTGGGGCACTTGCCCCCGTGTCTTCTAACCACTCTACTTGAGTGACTTTTACAGGTTCTTTCTTAGGTTTATGCGAAGAACCCGCACTGGGAAGGAAATCGTTCCTTACGATCCCGAACCAGAAAAGGCATACAAACGACGCTTAAGAGAAGCGAAGATGGCCCACCAAGACAATCGCAATCTTGAGGCCGAGTTGAAAGAGGCGCTAGAGCTGCTACGCCTCAGCAGGGAAGAATTGAGGCAGGAAAGAGAAGAAACTCACACCAGGACTAAAACGATCAAAGCTGACATGACAGCTTTACGAGACCAGTTTCTACCTCGACCGAGGGAAGATTCTGTTCCAGATCCTCGACCGATGCAGGTCCCACTCGTTGACCCTCGACCGAGGCAGGTTCCAGTACCTGACGCCCCGGCCGAGGTACTTCCACCTCGGATGCCAGTCCGAGATGTTCTTCTTGCAGGAATCCCACAAACCCTAGGTCAAAGGATGGAACCAAATCAACAACTGAGGCGTCCAGGAGTTAACCTAGGAGATCCAGCGGACCATGACTATGAACTTCGACCGCAAGTTCTATCCATGATTCGCCAATGCCAATTCGGAAGGCTAGAGAAGGAATCACCACATCAACATCTCCAAAACTATGAGATCTTGATGGAGACCTTGAGATCCTCAAGGATTGAAAATAACAACTACAAGCTAAGACCTTTCTAATTTTCTTTAAAAGTTAGAGCTCTTACTTGGTATCAATCTCTTCCTCTAGGAAAAATCAGCACATGGGAGGAGATGACTACAGAATTCTTTCCCCCCTCAAAGACAGCTGAAATGAGAGGGAAGATCAACGCTTTCATTATAGAGGACAAGGAGAGCTTGTCCAAGTCATGGGAGCGGTTCAAGGACATACTTTTAGATTGCCCACATCATGGGATACCAAAGTTAGAGTTATTGGAGATATACTTCAAAGGACTGGACGGAAGCACCCTGTTCAACCTCCAACTATTCTCCGCCAGTACCTTTATGGACATGGCGATTGACGAAGCTTGGGACTTCATCGAGAAGCAAGCTTTGCACATGGAGAAGTACACCCACCAAGGAGCTGAAGGTGGAGTTAAAAGAGTTAACTTCCAAGAAACTCAGCCCAGCAACAATCAACTCACGTCTTTGAAGAATGACGTGAAGCAATTGAAGGAACTCTTGGTTGCTCAAACCAAGAAGGAAGAGCAAGGACAAAGGAACAACAACAATGGATACCGTAACAACAACAACGGTTCCCAGAACAACAACTACAACAACAACAATAGAGGATCCAATAACAACAATTGGAGGGCGAACAACCAAAATTCTGGTAACAATCATTCAAACTCCAACTCTAACGATTCCTCTAACCCTTTCCTCTCTTCCCCTTCTTCTTCTTCTACTCCATTAAAGAGCCAGGGGCAAGGATCAAGTTCGTCTCAGCCAGAAAAGAAAGACGCAGTTCTGGAGGCTATCTTGATCAAGCTCAATGCTATGGAGACTTCTATGACTTCATTTTCGAAGGCCCAAAAAGCCTTTGAACAACAACTTGCAAGTAGGGCGAATGAAGCGCCAAGAGATCCAGGGAAGCTTCCAGCAAGGACGGAGAGCAACCCTAAGGGCCAGATCATGGCCATAACTACGAGGAGTGGACTGAAAACTGCAGATCCAGTGCCTCGGTCGGTGCCAGCACCGACGAAGACCACCTCGGTCCAGGTGCAGTCGAAGAACACTTCGACCGAGATGCCAACCGAGGTGGAGCCACAGAAAGCGGAGGGGAAAACTGAAGTTTATGTTCCACCTCCTGCATACAAACCACCACTTCCATTCCCCCAGTCAAGGGCTAGAGCACATCTAGACAAGCACTTTGGTAAGTTCCTTGACTTGATGAATAAACTGCATATTAACATTCCTTTCCTTGATGCTATTCTAGGAATGCCCGCCTATGGGAAGTTCTTGAAGGAGATCCTATCAAGGAAGAGGAAACTGGAAGATTTTGATGAAGTTAGGATGACATCTAAATCCTCGGAGCTCATTCAAATCATGAAGGAGAAGATGCCACCTAAATTGAGAGATCCCGGCTCATTTTGCATTTCCATTCAAGTTGGGGATGTCACTTGTGAAGCCCTTTGTGATCTAGGAGCCAGCGTGAGCATCATCCCGCTGGAGCTATGTGTGAAGATCAGACTTGGAGAGCCCAAGCCGGTCAAGATCCGACTTTATATGGCGGATCGCTCCATCACCCATTCCGTGGGCATCTTGGAGGACGTTCCGGTCAAGTTAGGTAAATTCTATTTACCAATAGACTTTGTTGAACTTGACATTCCCGCAGATTATCCTGTTCCTATTATTCTCGGGAGGCCATTTCTAGCAACTTCTGGTTGCAACGTGGATTGCAAGAACGCCAAGTTGAAATTCAACATTGGCGGCGATGAGGTGGAGTTCGCATTACTTGCAGCCATGAAAGGGGAGCAGCTAACAGATGATATCTTCAACATCTATGATGAAGAAGAATCAAGAGAATTGGTGAGCTCTATCCTTATTAACGATCCACTCGAAAGAGTTATTAGCTTCAGTTTAATGGAGGAAGGTATAGATGCTTCTTGTGATGCAGATATATGGAGCTTAAAAGCACTAGAAGAAGATCCAGGAGCTAAAACTGAGAAGCTAATCAAGGAGACGAAGATCTCCAGTTTCGGTTCCAGTTGCAGTACCTCGACCGAGGCACTTTCTGGACTGAGCGAGGCAACTGAAGAACATCTCGGTCAACGCCTCTGCGCCTCGACCGAGGTCGATGGCGAGACGATTTCAACTGAGACTTTCAAAAGTCCAGTTTCTGGATCTACTCCACTGGAAGAAGGAAGCAAGGATCCCCCTCAGAAAGCACCCCCAGTTGTGGAGCTAAAACAACTCCCAAATCACTTAAGGTATGTCTTTCTTGGACCGGATTCCACTTATCCCATTATTGTTAGTGCTTCCCTCTCCGAAACTGAATTGTCTAAACTCATGCATGTCCTGAGAAAGCATCAAAAGGCTTTGGGTTATACTATAGATGATCTTATTGGCATTAAGCCCTCTTTCTGCATGCATAGAATTTTAATGGAGGATGATCATAAGACTTCACGGGAACCTCAAAGACGGTTAAATCCGATCATGAAAGAGGTTGTGAAGAAAAAAGTTCTTAAGTTGTTGGATGCAGGTATCATATACCCTATCTTGGACAGCAAGTGGGTTAGCCCGGTGCACGTAGTTCCGAAGAAAGGAGGGATGACCGTTGTGACAAATAAGAACAACGAGTTGATCCCAACTAGGACCGTTACGGGCTGGAGGGTTTGCATCGATTATAGGAAGCTGAACACGGCCACACGGAAGGACCATTTTCCACTTCCCTTCATTGATCAAATGCTCGAGCGGTTGGCCCAACATTCACACTTTTGCTACTTAGACGGTTATAGTGGATTCTTCCAGATTCCTATCCATCCGGATGATCAGGAGAAGACCACTTTCACTTGTCCATGGGGGACATTTGCTTATAGGAGGATGCCATTTGGATTGTGCAATGCACCCGCTACCTTCCAGCGATGCATGATGAGTATCTTTTCCGAGTACATAGAGGAGATCATGGAGGTATTTATGGATGATTTTTCTGTATATGGTTCCTCTTTTGATGATTGCCTATCTAACCTTTCTCTAGTGCTTAAAAGATGTGAAGATACTAATCTTGTTTTGAATTGGGAGAAGTGTCATTTTATGGTTAATGAAGGCATTGTGCTAGGACACCTCATTTCTAATCGAGGCATTGAGGTCGATCGCGCTAAGATCGAGACTATTGAGAAACTCCCTCCACCTTGTTCTGTTAAAGGTGTGAGTAGTTTTCTCGGGCATGCAGGTTTCTACAAGAGATTCATCAAGGACTTCTCTAAGATTTCTAAACCTCTAACTAACCTCTTGAATAAAGATGTTGTTTTTGAGTTTTTGCAGGAGTGTCTTGATGCTTTTTACAGGATTAAGGAAGCGTTGATCTCCGCTCCCATTATCCAGCCTCCGGATTGGACCTTGCCCTTTGAGATCATGTGCAACGCTAGTGATGTAGCCGTAGGAGCGGTGCTTGGACAGAAAAAGGATGGACGGACCACCGCCATTTACTATGCTAGCAAGACGCTAGATGTAGCACAACGCAACTACGCTACCACCGAGAAGGAATTATTGGCAGTTGTATATGCTTTCGAGAAGTTTCGTTCCTATTTAGTAGGGGCGAAAGTCATTGTCTACACCGACCATGCAGCCATCCGTTACTTGTTGGCTAAGAAAGATGTCAAGCCATGCCTTATTCGATGGATTCTCTTGCTTCAAGAGTTTGATCTAGAGATCCGCGATAAGAAGGGATCCGAAAATTCTGTTGCGGATCACCTCAGCCGGCTACCTGCATCTTCACGCGAGAAGGACGACCCACCCATAGACGATTCATTCCCCGATGAGCATTTACACTTCTTGGAGCGTTTGATAGACTTACTTACTTCACCCCACGATGGAGGTGAAGTATGGGGTGAGGGCACCTCCCACCTCGTTTGAGACGCAACATGGTCTAGCTAGCGATCTTAAACCAAGCGCTTCTTGGGATGCAACCCAAGGTATTGCTTTCTTTTCCCTTTTTCTAGTCTAGCTTAGATAGTTTTGCTTTTGCTTTGCTTTATTTTGTTTTTGGCGTTCTAGACAGATAACAGTAGACATCTAAGGAAGGAGCATAACTGGAAGGACTGAAGATCGAGAATTTAAGAAGACGAAGTTTGACTAAGGCATCTCGGTTGCTGTCAGAGCACCTCGACCGAGATGATTCTTGAGCAACCGAGGCGACTAGGGTTTTTGAAGAACCACCTCGGTCTGTACCACCTCGGTCCAATCGAGACCATCTCGACCGAGGTGACAGCAGTTCCAGAAAGGGTATAAATGGGGGATTAATTTCTCTCTCTTCCATTTCACTCTCCCTCGACCGCGGCGACAGTTTCACCTCGCTCCTTCGATTCTCGCTCATTTTCGAAGATTTTCGCTTCCAAACTGCGATTAAGGCATAGAGGATCCCAATGCATCATCGATCTGCAAGAAAATCGAACCGATTCGGCTGAACAAGGTAAAACAAAACCGAAACCCTAACTCGCTAATTTCGCTTCGATTTGGGCTTTGGTTGCCCTTGCATTTGCTGAGGAAAGGATTAAGTACCCCATAGGAAGCAGTTGTAGTGATTTTGGGGGAAAAGAACTGAATTTTCAGAAGAAATTAGAATCCAATTTTCCGCCTCGGTCCAGACGAGCTGTGCCTCGGCCGAGGTGATTCTTGAGTGTTGTCAGTCGACCGAGGTGACCCGACAGTAACAGATCTGAGAATGAGTTCTGACCGACGCCTTGCCCTTAGGGATAGATCCTCACCTTCCCCTTCTTCCTCTTCTTCCCGGCCCTATCGACCGGTGATCCACGAGCGACACCAGGTCGATTATGACCGTATTTCTGGCCGTCTAGTGATTGCACCTCGCTTCCTGGACGTGTCTGCTTTTGACTGTCTTCAGGTAGACGGAGACCTTAGGAGGATGATATCTACAGTAGGGCTGGATCAGTTTATTTAGATCCGAGCCCCAGCCTATTTGGAGCCCACCCTAGAGTTCGTTAGCTCCTTCACCTACCTCCCCACAGAGCGATCTGTGAAATACCGGTTGATGAACTGGAACTTCTTAGTGCCACTAGAGTACTAGAGAGAGATTTTTTGTTTTCCTGAGCCGACAGTTGTTGACTTCCCTTTCCGATCTGTAGGTAGAGAGTTTTGGGGACAGATTGCCCATATTGTTGAGCATGCAGACAGATGGCGCTCTGGAGATTCCAGGGAGAAGGTCATCTTCCACTTAGCCTTTAGGTTAGCCCACCGGATCTTTAGTGAGACACTTCTGGCGCGTACTGAGACGCCCCAGAAGATCCGACAGGGAGAGCTATTTAGTTTATACTGCATGGTGACTGAGGGTATCCCGGACTTTGGCTTGATGTTGGCAGAGGATCTGCACAAAATCAAGGCCAAGGCGAAGGGAGACATCTGCTGCGGAGGGCTTGTCACCCACATCGCCAGCTATCAGGACATGGACCTCAACGCTTGCACGATGGTGGCGGTTGCCAAGCCGCTTGGGCTATAGGAGATGATCACTCGGCGGATTTTGGTTCCCCGAGGTTTGACTACACCGTACGTAGCTATGCCATGGGAGCTGACTACACCACAGGGGATTAGGTGGTATGCCCAGTTTACTGTTTATGACCCTCATTATTGGCAGCCCGCTTGGGCCCCATTGATGGAGGATTATAGAAAGGCAGCAGCTGCCCCAGCTGAGGAGGAGGCAGATGATGAGGAGACAGCTGATGACAAAGAGGGTGGAGTCCCGATGGATACAGGGACGGATACTGCAGGGAGGAGCGCACTAGTTATAGATCTGGATGATGAGGATACTGAGCCTGCACCTGCTGCATCACCTGCGAGACGTGCTAGGCGTAGGACACGCCGACATAGAGATCCAGAGGCTCATCGTCGGATCGATGATCTGACGGATCAAATGATAGACTCTTATGCTGCCCTTACAGTGGACATGCATAAGAGATTTGCTGCCCAACACCGACAGATTGACAGTTGGACTCATCAGATGCTAGAGGGACAGCACTATCAGCGCAGGATGATGGAGATCCAGTTCCAGCAGACTATGGGCCATCCGTTCGACCCATCCTAGTATCCGTATGTGCCACCACCACCACCACCACCACCACCACCACCACCGGATCAGGATTATTGAGAGCTGCAGGATTTTCTTTCTTATTTTTATACAGTTCGGCTTATTATCCGGTGAGTACTTTATTCCTTAGACTTATTTTGACCCACTGGGACAGTGTGTCCCAAGTATGGCGTATTGATGTATTTGACATTTATTTGATGTATGACTCTATTTGACCGGATATCTATATTTATGCTTCACTTTTGCATATATGTGTTTATCTGAGACTACATGCATACTTACAGGTTATTTGATTGAGAAAAACGTCGAAACTGAAAGAAAACTGGTTTTAAAAAAAAATTTTTGGACCTCGACCGGGGCAGTTCTGGCCGAACGAGGCGTTTCACCTCGGTTGACCTAAGAACACCTCGACCGAGGTGGGTTAACTGAGAGTTTTCGAAAACGATTTTTGTGCTCCTTATCTGGATATGATCTCAGTGAAGATCTTGTTTACTGACTGGTTTTGAAATTCTTTATGTGTTTGAAAGGTTTTATAATATGTTTAAGTTGCTAAATGCTTTGTTTGAAATTATTGACATGTTTAATACTTTGTTTTTTTCCAAATTATGTTGAATATGAAGGTTGACACCGCAAGATAAGTTCTCTCACTTTCTTCCTGGAAAGACCAAGGCAATTCATTCTTCTCTCTTCTTCTTCTTGATCATGCTTAGCCCCTCATATATATTTTTGCCTCCCTTTACCTATCCGGGAATTTGGAAGCAAGCGAAGTGGTGAAAGCAAGTGAAGTTAAAGTTGAGAAGTGGGTTGGAAGTGAAAGTGTTAGAAAGTAATAATAGGTTTGGGGAAGTCAATCATGAAGATGAGTAACTCGACACCATTCACATAGCCGGGTATTTGTATCTTGCCAAAGTCGGATTGAGTGATATTCCTAACGGGTCATGGTATGTGCATCAAGGGTTTGATGCATCTCAAGAAATTGATGATTGCTGATTTTCTAGGCTTTGGTTATTGTGCACCTCTGTCCATGCATCCCAAAAAGTAAAGTAAAAGAAAAAGTGTGAGATAAGCAAAGCTTATTGGTGGAAGATGTTGCAAGTCAAAGTGAAAGTGAAGTTCGTCCTTTTCCCGGATTCTAGCACCACATTACCTTACATACATCCCTACCCTACACGTTTCTTGACCTTTCTTTTGGGAAGCCCTTGAGACCTTGAGCTTGTTGATTGACTTAGCGGTTTAAACTGGATTATGCATGATTAATTTCGATAATTATGACTTATTATGCATTCTATGATTTTATGCAAAGATGAACAACTTTCTTATACTTATAAAATGTTTTGATCATACATTGATTTTAAATTCCATGAAGTATTCTCTTAGAGTGATCTATGATTGTTGCACACCATAAAAATGTTTTTGGAAGACTTTTCATTGATTTTCTTGACTATTAATCCATTCTATCTTGTCTTTTATATGCGGAACTTGTTTGGGGACAAGCAAGGGCTAAGTATGGGGTATTTTGATAGCATGAATTATAGTCTATATTTTGGGGTTTGTTTGGACGTTTTATCTTCAATAATCTGCATGTTTGTATGTATAATATGTGATTATATTACCATTTCATCTACCTTTGCGGGAATCGAGGTCTACACCTAGTTTTGTTGTAATCGTAGGTAAAATGGCACGTTTTGCATCAAAAAGGAGCAAAAGGAGCTATGGAGTCATTGGAGCTACATTCAGGAACATAAGGAACCATCCAGGAAGCATAGCCATGGATTAGAGATTCACTTTGGACCAAATTTGAGAGATTTCACATTCAGTTGTGACTCACCTCGGTTGACCATAGATTCACCTCGACCGAGGTGATCCAGAGAAGTCGACTCGACCGAGGCGAACACCTGGGACGCAGCGAGAATATTTTATTCTTGGCTGAGATCTTTTATCTTTGGAAAGATATCTTATATTTTTGGGCTTGGCTCCTGGAAGGAAGAAGATAATTCAGATCCTATATTTTACCTATATTTATGGGAAAAGATCTTTCTAAGATATCTTATCTTTGAAGGGTTATTTTCCTAAAAAAAGGGTCGGATTTTCCACAAATCTGACATCCGCTAACATCCGGCATACAGTTGAAATCCCGCTTACACCGAAAAACACGCAGCAGCCATACTCTAGTTGGGAGATTTGAAGAACCTTTTTGAAGGTTGAAGGAAGATTGAAGTCTATAGCTTTTATAGCTTTTGAAGGGTTTTTGTAAGATTATCTTAGATTCCCTTCCTTGTTGTCTTGCCTTGTTGGATTCCTATCCAAGGAACGCTTTTGTTGTGATATTTGATTAAGTTATTGAAGTCTTTTCATTAAATTCTTCTTGTTCAAATATTCACCTTCTTCCCATATATTTGATTAATACTTTCATGATGATGAGTGGCTAATTTCCTTGTGTGATTCTAGGGTGATTGGCTGAAGGTTGTGGGAAAAACAATGTTAGAATAATCTTAGATTCTAGTAGGACCCTGGAAGTTCGAGTCTTTACCTTAACCCTAAGCATCTCGCTCAGTCGATGAACATCTCGGACGGGGTGGAATTCTTCTGACCGAGGTGACTTATCTGATCCGAAACTGAGAGTTAAGTGTTAGAGTTTGCCAAATCCTATTCTTATTACACCTTTCCTGGTTCAATGCAAGCTTAGGGTGAGACTTACCCGGTAATTCCTTAGTTTGTTTACCTAAGATCATAAGTATAGGTAATAAAGGTTTATCCTTTATTGGGGTTTGAATGTGCTTTCATCCCGTCTTTGTGAGTTAGCCTGAGACTTACCCGGTAAAGGTTGATTGTATTCCCTTAGATGGTGTGTTAGTTTGAGGTTATAGTTCTTTACCTTAATTCTTTGAGACTTACCCGGTAATAGGAGTTACGGTTTTGGATTAGTGAGTAGTGAGACTTACCCGGTGATCTATTCCACTTTAGTAACACCTTCCCTATGCAAAAACCTCAGCTTTGTCCGCTTATCTTTAGATCTTGAGTTGGAACCACAACTAGATGCTTTAATCCCTAGAATTGCATGTTTCCTTTATTGACTTCTATATCATCCTTGTTTGTTTTAATTACCTTTTGTGTTTAGTATTTACACATAAGCATACCGTAATTGGACTTTGTTTCACTAAGTCCCTGTGATCGACCCCTGGAATTCCTTGCTTTTTACTACGATTGACCCGTACACTGCGGGTTCGCATCCTTATTTTAAGCTTACGTCTAGGGTTATAAATTTAAAGCTTGCACACACCGTTTGGAGCGAACACAACACAGCCAAGGCAAACCAAGGAAGGAAGAAGGTTACATTTAAGGCCGGTGACCTTGTATGGATACACTTGAGGAAGGAGAGGTTTCAACAACTTCGGAACTCCAAGCTCTCTCCAAGAGGAAACAAACCTTTCAAGGTGCTACACAAGGCTGGTGACAATGCCTATGTGCTAGACTTGCCGGACGACTATGCTTGTGATCCCACGTTCAATGTGAGGGATCTAAGCCCTTTTCCACCCCTTAGTGATGATCAAGGAAATTCGAGGTCGAATTCTTTTAAAGAAGGGGAGAATGATGAAGGGTCATCCGAGCTAGCTCCATCTTCAACACCACAAGGAGCCCTAACACGAGCTCAAGCCAAACGCCAAGCGGAGAGGGATGCTATCTTCCTAGCCATGGTTCAAGAAGCTCACCCAAGCTCACCTCCAATGAGTCCAAGGCCCGTCATGATGCTTAGCCACGTTGGACCAGCTAAGAAGAAGTTGAATGGAGCATAGGATGAAGGCTCACGTGTGCATGTGCATGGATGAAGGCTAAGTAAAGGCTGGCATGAGAAGCTAGTTAGAGAGTGTTAAATAAAGCCTAGAATTAGTCTATTTTATGGATTTATTTAAAACACTCTAAT
The DNA here is from genome assembly GCA_033239125.1 of Fagopyrum homotropicum. Taxonomy (NCBI): domain Eukaryota; kingdom Viridiplantae; phylum Streptophyta; class Magnoliopsida; order Caryophyllales; family Polygonaceae; genus Fagopyrum; species Fagopyrum homotropicum. The sequence goes on along the minus strand of BSWB01000007.1, from coordinate 67,936,905 downwards.
TTGTAATTATTGTATTTATTTCTTTTCTATTTTTAGGAGAGAAGGTCTAGGTTGTATATAAACCTTTCTCTCTTCCTTTTTTTGGGCAGAATACGTTAAACATATTTGTGAAAGTGCCAAATTGAAACCTTTGAGTTCAGCCTCTTGTCTTGTGAGAATTGTGGTGTGTGCATAGCTTGCTCGTTCTTGTGTGTGTCAATCTCCTTCGGGTTGGTGCTACAAGTCGAATTGAAGCAACCTCTTCGTGCCTTCGATAATTCTAGATCGATTGTGTGAAGTTGTAAGAAGCGGGGTCGAATCGTCACCGGTTTGGTTCTTGGACAATCTAATCCAAGGGTACTATCGTTTGTTCCTTTCGGTTCTTCTTTCCTATTTCGTTTTTCCTCTTTGCTTTGCACGTTTTCCTTGCATCTTTGTTTGCTGAATTTCGTTTGCTTTATTCCCGAAAATAGGTTGCTCGTCTAGATCCGTTCTTCGCGGCTAATCCCCGTATCAATCGGTGAGTCTTCTTCTTTTCTTCTCTTTATACATTCTGTTTGGAGATCTTCTTGAGTCTTTGTGATTCAATTTTGTCCATTCGTGAGTCTTGTTGAGTTTGAGCTGATTTCGCATTGAACTGAATGGCATTGAGCCCTAATCGATTTTTGGTTGCTTTGGATACCTAGACACCTTAACTCAAGTGGGGTTTTTGACTCATTCGAAGCGATCCATCAACAAGCCCGACTATCACAAGAGTGTGAGCGTAAAAAGGAGTGAAACACTTGAGAGGTGTTTTGATTTCTAACCTTAACATATTTCAGTGTTTGTTTTCTTTGTGATAATGTCTACCCATAGCCGTGTTTCGACGACAAGCCCCGAGCCGACAGATCCGACAACGTTCAGCTTGTTGAAGCAAATGAACGACAACATTGCCGCTTTGACAACTCGGATGAGGGCTCTAGAAGCTCGCCAGCCATTAGCTTCAGCCTTCGAGCAAGGAGACCATTCACAGCAGCAGCCACCACTACAAGGTCAGTTGCCCAACCAACAAACCGCATTTGAGGCCGCTACCATGGCGCATCGAGGCAATGCGCCGTAGGAGCTTGTGCAGCCCCCTCTTCAAGGCCACCCGTGTCACCGATATGGGTATGATCCTCGTCCCAACTCTCCCTTACCTAGAAACGTTGTTCCTCCCATTAATGTGCACAGGTACAATGAGGAAGAGGAACAATCAATGACGGGAGAGGCTTGGGCTCCACCACCGCAGCAAGGGTATCAAGGATATCAACGTAGGAACCGGGACCCCGAACAAGACGTGATTGGTAAGATAAAGGTGAAAATCCCCGTCTTCGAGGGCAAGTGTGATCCGGATACATATATGTTGTGGGAGACCAAGATAGAACAAATTTGGTCCTGCCACAATTTTTCCGAGCACAAGAAGGTGCAATTGGCGGCCTTGGAATTTCAGGAATTTGCTCTTATTTGGTGGGATAAGCTAGTACGGGAAAGGAGGCTTGCTCTTGATCCCCCCGTGGCTACTTGGGAACAAATGAAAGCAATGATGAGAGCTCGGTTCATACCTCACCATTACCATAGGGAGCTTTGGCAACGCCTTGAGAACTTGAGGCAAGGCAATCTGAGCGCCGAGGAAACCTTTAATGCCATGCAAGTTGCAATGGCCCGAGCCAATGTGTCGGAGGATGAAGAGGCTACGATGGCCAGGTATCTTAGAGTATTGCATCCTTCTTTAGCTAACGAGGTGGACTTGTTTCCATATGGTTCTATGACAGAATTGCTACATTTAGCGATAAAAGTGGAAAGGAAGTCCAAGAGTAGGTACCAAGGAGCGGGATACAATGCACCAAACGCAGTGAACAAGTGGAAGACCTCGTCCTACGGAAAGGAGAACACCGCTGCGAAGGGAGGAACAGCCGCTGCACAAGGAGCCGACGCCACTGCTCGGCGTGGTGCCATACACTCCGGTTCTTCGTATCCTCCCAAGGCAAACCCGGCTGCTCCTTCGGGACCCAAGCTAAGTAACTCTAACCCCCTTGTGCCTAATGCTAATTCTAGAGCTAGAGATGTGACTTGCTTTAAGTGCCAAGGTAAAGGGCACATGATGAGAGAATGTCCAAACAAAAGAGTCCTTATAATCAATCATCTAGGTCAATATGAGTCGGAATCCGACAATGATGAAAATGAATTTGACAATGTTATTGACAACCCTGCTTTTGATAATGATGATGATGAGGATATAGGGTATGAACATGGGGAAACCTTGATAGCTAGGAGGACTTTACACTTACAACCTACTACTTGTGAAGATAATCAAAGAGAAAATTTATTTCACACTAGATGCTTAGTAAAGGGGAAGGCTTGTAAAGTTATAATTGATGGTGGGAGTTGTTGCAACATAGCTAGCACGGAATTGATTTCTAAATTGCAAATAACAACTTTCTACCACCCTAGGCCTTACAAGCTACATTGGATGAATGATTGTGGTGAGCTTAAGGTAAACAAGCAAGCTAAAATTCACATTACCTTAGGACATTATGAAGACACTATTCTATGTGATGTGGTTCCAATGCAAGCTTGTCATGTTTTGTTAGGCCGACCGTGGCAATATGATAGGAAAGTGTTGCATAACGGTTTTACTAACAAGTATTCTTTTACCTTTAAAGATAAACTTGTTACTCTCAAGCCTATGACTCCTATGCAGATTGCGGAGGCTTTTGAGAAGAAATCAAGAGAAGCTGGCCAAGCAAGCAGCGGTTACATGGAGACGAAGCCGGCCAAGGGAGGAGCGCTCTCTGCAGCCGCCAAGGAGGCCGATGCCATGGAAAACCTCGCTATATCAAAGACCGCCACCAAAGGTAAAACGCTCGCAACAGCCGTCCAGCCACCACCGAGGACATTGCTCACAGCCAAGAGGGAATACATCACATATTACCTCCCTCCCGATGTTGCGCTCGTGTGTTTGTGTAAAGGGCTGAATTTGGTAAGCAACTCGACCCTAGTTGATTTACCCCCTAGTATTTTAGCTATCTTGGATGAGTTTGCATATGTGTTTCCGGATGAAATACCCCCGGGACTGCCACCATTTCGGGGTATTGAGCACCAAATAGATCTTATTCCCGGAGCAACTCTCCCAAATCGACCCACCTATAGAATGAACCCGAAGGAGAGTGAAGAGGTTCAAATGCAGGTACAAGAGCTCCTTGATAAGGGATACATTCGAGAGAGCCTTAGTCCTATGGCGGTTCCGGTTCTACTAGTCCTTAAGAAGGACAATACTTGGCGGATGTGTGTTGATTGTAGAGCTGTCAACAACATCACCATCAAGTACCGTCATCCCATTTCCCGCCTTGATGACATGTTGGATGAGCTACATGGAATAACTACCTTCTCCAAAATCTACCTTAGAAGTGGCTATCATCATATTCGAATGAAGGAGGGCGGCGAATGGAAGAAGACATTCAAGACCATGTTTGGGCTCTACGAGTGGCTTGTTATGCCACTCGGTTTGACTAATGCTCCCAGCAAATTCATGCGCCTCATGAACCATGTTTTGAGGAAGTTCATAGGGAAGTTTATCGTTATTTAGTTCGACGACATACTCATCTATAGCAGGTTAGCAGAGGAGCATGCGGATCATCTCCGTCAGGTTGTTTCTACTATATGCTAATATTAAGAAGTGTGATTTCTACACAAATGAAGTTATATTTCTTGGCTTTGTAGTGTGTGCTCAAGGGCTGCGAGTAGATGAGGAGAAGATCAAAGCTATTCGAGATTGGCCAACCCCGACGTCTCTTGGTGATGTGCGCAGCTTTCATGGATTGGCTAGCTTTTATAGGCGATTTGTGAGAGACTTCAGTACCATAGCCGCCCCTCTAACCGAGATCACTAAGAAGAGTATACCATTCGTGTGGGGAGAGGCCCAAGAGAGAGCTTTCGAAAAGCTCAAGTGGATGTTGACCAACGCCCCATTGCTTGTTCTCCTGGACTTCACTAGGCCATTTGAGGTTGAGTGTGATGCGTCGGGTATAGGAATTGGTGGAGTACTTATGCAAGAGGGCAAACCCATCGCCTTCTTTAGTGAGAAATTGAAAGGTCCAACTCTAAACTATTCTACTTATGATAAGGAGCTCTATGTATTGTTTAGAGTGCTTAGGACTTGGCAACATTATCTTTGGCCTAGAGAGTTTATATTGCATACTGATCATGAATCATTAAAACACTTTAGGAGCCAAGATAAACTTGATAGAAGGCATGGTAGGTGGATGGAGTTCATTGAAACATTTCCTTATGAAATTAAGTACAAGAAAGGAAAAGATAATGTAGTAGCTGATGCACTTTCTAGGAGACATGTTTAGCTAACTACATTGGATGCTAGAGTTCTTGGTTTTGTTTACATTAAGGATTTATATGCAAAGGATGATGATTTTGGAGAGATTTATAAAGCTTGTGTGGAAAAAGGGGTTGTAGATAAGTTTTACTTGTTTGATGGCTTCTTGTTTAGAGTTGATAAAGTATGCATTCCAAAGTGTTCTCTTAGGCTATTACTTGTGGATGAATCCCATACGGGAGGTTTGATGGGTCACTTTGGAATAGATAAGACATATCATATGCTGCATACTCATTTTTATTGGCCACACATGCTTAGGGATGTTGAGAATTTTGTGAAAAGATGCTTAGAATGCTTGAAAGCAAAGTCTAGAGTCATGCCCCATGGTTTGTATACCCCTTTACCCATTCCCGTATCAAGTGGTGTTGTGAGTTATGATCCTGCGAGATCCGGGGGTTTATAAGTCTTAGGACTTCTAGCTTCTGTTGAGTGTGATGTGAGCATGAGGGATTATAGGATGCGGTCCTCGAATTGAGAGTCAAATGGTCTTGCGTAGATCATTAGTATAGAAGTCTAAGACTTCTATTGTGAGTGGGTGGTTGTTGATATAATTATCTTCTTGTGAGCAGGTTATGGGCTTCCTCCCTAAGGAAGCGAGAGTGTTGTGAGTTGAGTGTGGTGACGAGGTAAGTCTCCGGACATACTTAGCTCGTATTCTATGTATTAGACTCGATGTGTGTTTGGTGGTGTGTGTTTTATTGCTTTCATTATAACTTATAAAACCGGAAATAGGATTACCAACCTTTATATATTATTTGGCCAAAGTGTATAATAACGGGCACTTGTCTAGCTCTTGCGTAGAGTTAGAAGGTTCTTGGTGACTAGCTCATGTGCGTTTCATGCGGTAAGTGGAGACCGAGGCGAGTTTCGGGAGATTATCATGTCACAAAAGAAGTTGAATTAGAACGGGATATGACCTAATAAATAAAGATCATAAACCGGACTTGTTGTTGAGCATGATTATGTGATGTGAAGATGTTTGAGTGTGCATGTGCCTTCACCTTGTTTCTAATGCTTCAAATATAAGCTAACGGTTTTTATACCGATTATTGTAGATGCCTTGAAGGTTAGGAATGCACTCGAGAGATCAGGAAGAGTGGGCAGCCGGGGTCCGTACATTTTAGGAAGGGTTTTTGGATGGAGTTGAGTTGTGTTTTTGTCCTTCGATTATTGGGTTTTGTATGCCGCGTGTTTGGCGTTTGGTTTTGAGTTGTATCTCGGCTGAAGTTTGTTGTTGCATTCTTTCGGGTTTTTATCATTTGCATTAAAAATGATTTACGGTTTTGCCTTTATTTGTGCCATGTTCGAAAGGTCGGGTGAAATTATTGTTAAGCTAAGGGTCGGGACCCATTGTGAGGTCTCACCCGTAGCATCCCGATATCCCGCGGATTCGGGGTGTTACAAAGTGGTATCAGAGCCCTAGGTTGATAACAATGACACTCGCAATCTTCTAAAGGCCGAATAAAGAATAAACAGAACCACACAGGTTATGAGTTATCGTTTTCAAAATCACCTGCATGAGTCGGGTAGAATGTACAGACCACCACTCCTTCCGTGGATTTCGACAGCTTAGTTTATTTGATTTTGATAGGTATATATATAGATATAGATATGAGGTTTTGTAGTTATGCATGATGGAATTGATGTGTATCTTTGTGGATTGTAGTTGCATGATGGACATGATTTATGTGTATAGTTGTATATGTGGACGATTATGTGTTTTGGACCTTGTATTGATATGATGGCATGCCGGATGTGTTATATTTGTAAAGATATGGACATAGGACTTATATAGTGATGTAGGACCATCACATGGAAGATATCAAGGTCCCATTACTAGAGCAAGAGCTAAGGAGTTCCAAGAAGTTACGTCAAGGGAAGTGCTATTGCTTGGCACAATGCGTGAACCATTTAATTGCCATACATCATGTGTTAATCTTTTGGTGAATGTAGGAGCAAGTGTACCAAGGGAGGAGACCATGCAGACGTTATTCACTTCCCATGCAGTCCAAGAGGATAGGTTGTTGCTCACGTCCAAAGCAGTCCAAGAGGAGAAGCTGTTGATCACGTCCAAAGCAGTCCAAGAGGAGAAGTTGTTGATCACGTCCAAGGCAGCCCAAGAGGGGAGGCAAGCAAACACGTCCAAGGCAGTCCAAGAGGGTAGGCTGCTGCTCATGTCCAAAACAGCCCAAGAGGGCAGCCAGTTGATCACGTTCAAGGAGGCCCAAGAGAGTAACAAGTCAGCTCATTCGGATCATCATTTGGGCTCTTAAAAACCATCCAAATCACTCACGGATCTGTTGAACAATTCAGCCCATTCGGATAGTCCATTTTGGCTCTTAAAAACGTCCAGCTCACTCCAAGGAGTTGTTTGAATAAGTCAGCCTATTTTCATGTTGAATTAGTTGTTTGTTAGGTTGTTAGCTACATTAGAGGAAGCTCTCTTATTACCACCTTCCCACTAATGTTTTAGTTTTCTTTTTTTTATTTTTGTCTAGATAAAAGAGTCAATATATAGCCTCTTTAGCTGCTGATTAGGTACGTTAATTTCATTGCTTAGAATTACATTTGTAATCATTCACAAAATCAATCAAAGAACAAGAGAGTTTTTGGTTGGCATTGTTGTTGTTTGCTTGGCTGAGCTTGTTCGTGTCAACCGCCTTCGGATTGGTGCTTCGAGCCTTCACGAGTCCCTCTTTGTGCTAGTCCAGCCGGAGCTAGTGTAAAGTTGTATTGGAGACGGGTCTAGGGCATTCACGAAATGGGGTTTTGGCTCTTCAGCCTTGGTTCCTTTCGTTGACTCTCTTTGGTTCTTCTCTACACCTTCCTGCACCATTCACCATCCACATTTCATTCCGCATCTGAATTCGTTTCATTCAGCCGGATTCGGGATCATTGTACCTAGATCGACTCATTCACGGAAAATTCCGTATCAGTTGGTATCAGAGCTCAGTTGGTACAATTGATCACTCTTTTCTTCTTTGTTAACCTATTGCTTATCCAATTGAGGTTTCACTTGTGCTTGAAGTGTTCAAAAGCAAAAGCCAAGGGTTCTTAGTGCCGGACAACATCTTGAGGAGAGGTAAACCCAAAACAAAAACAAAAAGAGCTTGAACGCTGCATACACATTTCGGTAACCCTCTCTCCTAGAATTCTCGTTGCAATTAAGAACGCTGCATACACATTTCGGACAACATCTTGATTCATCTCCGACACTAACATCAGTTTCAGCAGTTCTAGTTCCAAAGGGTTGCTAAGAGGGTTCGGAAATCGTGATCTTAAGGTGTTGGATCCTTACAACTCGAGCCACCAGCTAGGCAATACCAACGAGAGAGTGAGCGATACACAAGTGAGATCTTTGCTTTTCTAACCTAACCGGTTCTTTGTTTGTTACTTGAGCATGTCCAGGTCCCTAAGTCCCAGCAAGTCTAGTAGCGAGACCGTCACGCCTGAGATGATTAGTCTATTGAAACAATTGTCCGATTCCGTAGCTAACCTATCCAAACGAGTGGAGTCTATGGAAGCACGAACACCACCAGCAGGGACGCCACCTTTGAGAACCAACTACGAGTTTGGCGGTCCTTCACGTGTTACTAGAGAGCCGGATCATCTGGATCAAGGTAATTTACAGTCCAACGTCCACCCTAATGATTCTAACATGCCACCATTTGTTGATAACTTTCAGCGACGGAATGAAGCTCCTTTTGAGGACCACACTTGGAAAGGTTACAATCGTCCATTCCAGCAGCCAAGGCAAGGACGAGAACATGATAATTTGCGGCCCTATCAAGAGCAAGACGGACTCGGCAAAGTCAAAATCAAAATTCCCGTCTTTGAAGGAATGTGTGATCCTGACGTCTTTACGGAGTGGGAAACTAAAGTTGAGCAGATCTGGTTGTGTCACAACTTCAGCGAGCCTAGGAAGGTTCAGCTAGCCGCTCTTGAGTTCCAAGGCTATGCTTTGGTATGGTGGGATCATGTAGTCAAAGAAAGAGTTCGAACATTGGATCCTCAAATCACCACATGGGAGCATATGAAGGCACTAATGAGGTCCCGGTTCGTTCCACCTCACTATACCCAAGAGCTTCGACAGCGGCTGGAAAATTTGAGACAAGACTCACTTAGCGCCGAGGAAGCCTATACGAATATGCAAGTTGCTATGGTGAAGGCCAACGTCCTAGAGGATGAAGAAAACACTATGGCTAGGTACCTTCGTATTCTGAATTCTAATTTCGCTAATGAAGTTGATATGTATCCCTACAACACCATGGAGCAATTACTACACTTGGCCATTAAGGTGGAAAGGAAGACTAAGGTGTGAAACCGGTAATACAAGCCACCTCATGGAGCGCCCAACGCTTGGAAAGCACAAGAGAGCCGGCTGCCTAACCACAGCAAGGATCAAGGAGGCCGGAAGGAGGAGAGAAAGTCGGCACCTATGGGCCAAGAAGGGCAAAGAAGGTCTTCTACACCGTCCACTACACCACGATCCTTGAATGAGCCTTCGAGTGATCATCGAGGGAGTACTCCTATCTCTAACTCTAGAACTAGGGACATTGTGTGTTTTAAATGCCAAGGTAGAGGACACATGAGTAGAGAATGTCCTAATAGACGCACTTTGATCATAAACCATCTAGGAGAATATGAGAGTGAGGATGATGTGGAATTAGATGATGAAAATGCCTTAATTGATGACAATGAACAAAATGAGAATGATGATTGCATTGAGTATGAACAAGGTGAATCTTTGATAGCTAGGAGAACTTTGCATGTCCAACTAGCACCTTGTGAGGATAACCAACGTGAAAATCTGTTTCATACTAGGTGTAGTATTAAAGGAAGAGTGTGTAATGTGATAATTGATGGAGGAAGTTGTTGCAACATAGCTAGCACTGAAATGGTAAACAAATTACAACTTCTTACATTTTATCACCCTAGGCCATATAAACTACATTGGATGAATGAGTGTGGAGAACTTAAGGTCAATAAGCAAACTAAGATCAATATAACATTAGGATCATATGAGGATGTTATTACATGTGATGTTGTGCCTATGAATGCTTGTCACTTGTTGCTTGGCCGTCCATGGCAATATGATAGGAAAGTTGTTCATGATGGGTTTTCTAATAAATATAGCTTTGAGTATAAAGGTAAAACTTTAACACTTAAACCTATGACACCTTTACAAATAGCCGAGTACTATGAGAACAAGAGGGTAGAGCAAGGAACCCCTTCCAAGCCTAAGATCACACGGCCTAAGAGTAAGGAGAACAAAACCCATCAAACACTGTTAGTACAACCAACAAGTAGCTATCTTGAGTCTAGGAATGAATATGTCACTAACTATGCTTCTACGGATGTGTTAATGATGAGTTTGTGTAAATCTCTAGTGAATATGCCTCATGACTCTACGATTCCACTTCCTAGTTCTATCCAGGGGCTGTTAGACGAGTTTAGGGACGTTTTTCCTGAGGAGATTCCAACCGGCTTGCCGCCCATTAGGGGCATTGAACACCAAATAGATTTAATACCCGGAGCCACTCTTCCCAATAGGCCCGCCTATAGGATGAACCCTACGGAAGCCCAGGAAATTCAGAACCAAGTTCAAGCCTTGCTAGATAAGGGGTATGTTCGGGAAAGCCTTAGTCCTTGTGCCGTTCCCGTCCTGCTAGTACCCAAGAAGGATAATACTTGGAGAATGTGTATTGATTGTAGAGCAATCAATAACATTACTATCAAGTATAGACACCCGATTCCCCGTTTAGATGACATGCTTGATGAGTTTCATGGAGCTATAATTTTCACTAAGATTGACCTTAGGAGTGGCTACCATCAAATTAGAATGAGGGAAGGGGATGAATGAAAAACAGCTTTTAAAACCAAATTTGGTCTCTATTAGTGGCTAGTAATGCCTTTTGGCTTAACTAACGCTCCTAGTACCTTCATGAGATTAATGAATCATATTTTGAGACCTTATATTGGTTTATTTGTTGTAGTCTACTTTGATGACATTCTTATCTATAGTAAGACTTTAAAAGAGCATGAAAATCATTTGAGAGATGTGCTTGCTACATTGCGTATAGAATACTTGTATGCTAATATTCAGAAGTGTGATTTCTATACTAACCGAGTAATTTTTCTTGGTTTTGTAGTAAGTGCCAATGGTTTGCAAGTGGATGAGGACATGGTGAAGGCAATCAATGAATGGCCCACTCCTAGGTCGGTTGGCGACGTGAGGAGTTTCCATGGCCTAGCTACATTCTATAGAAGATTTGTTAGAGATTTTAGTACTATTGCAGCACCACTCACGGCTTTGACCAAAAATAAGGTTCCTTTTGAGTGGAATGAACCGCAACAAAGAGCTTTTGAAGAGCTCAAGAGACGCCTCACCCATGCACCACTACTCGCTCTATTGGACTTCACTAAACCCTTTGAGGTTGAATATGACGCGTCCGGTATTGGTATTGGCGGCGTCCTTATGCAAGAAGGTAAACCTCTAGCTTTCTTTAGTGAAAAATTGAAGGGTGCATGCTTAAACTACTCCACTTATGACAAAGAATTGTATGCCTTGTTTAGAGTACTCAAAACATGGCAACATTACCTTTGGCCTCAAGAGTTTGTTTTGAAAACCGATCATGATTCACTTAGACACTTTAGGAGCCAAGATAAGCTAGATAAGCGGCATGGTAGGTGGATGGAGTTCATCGAAACCTTTCCTTACATTATCAAGTATAAGAAATGAAAGGATAATGTCGTAGCGGATGCATTGTCTAGGAGATACACCTTAATCACCACCTTGGATTCTAGGATGTTAGGTTTTACTTACATTAAAGAATTATATGTGGATGATGCTGAATTTGGGAAGATATTTCATAGATGCACTACTCAAGGCCCCTATGATAAGTATTTTGTGTTTGAAGGTTTCTTGTTTAAAGTGGATAAGATTTGCATACCTAGATGTTCCCTTAGGATCTTATTCGTGGAAGAAGCCCATAAAGGAGGTTTAATGGGGCATTTTGGGAGGGACAAAACTTATCACATGTTGCAAACTCACTTTTATTGGCCTCATATGTTAAGGGATGTAGAACACATGCTGAAAAGGTGCATTGAATGTCTTAAGGCCAAAGCTAGGGTACAACCCCACGAGCTGTATACACCCTTACCAACGCCTAATGGCCCTTGGGAAGATATAAGTATGGATTTTATTGTTGGAATACCTAGGACTAAGAAAGGAAGAGATTCCATTTTTGTGGTAGTAGATAGATTCTCTAAAATGGCACATTTTATTCCATGTCATAAAACTGATGATGCATATAATGTTGCTAATCTTTTCTTTAAGGAAATAGTGAGATTGCATGGAATACCTAAAACTATTGTTAGTGATAGGGATGTCAAGTTTTTGAGTTTCTTTTGGAAAACGCTTTGGGGAAAAATGGGCTAGTGATTACTATTCTCGACCTCTAGTCATCCCCAAACAGATGGGCAAACGGAAGTCACCAATAGGACCCTAACGACCCTCCTTAGAACCATGTTGAAAGATAACTTAAAAGAATGGGAAGACATGTTACCACATATTGAGTTTGCTTATAAACGCACCATGCATTCTTCCACTTCGTTATCACCTTTCAAATGTGTTTATGGATTTGACCCTTTAACTCCTTTGGACTTATTACCGATTCCTCGAAAGGATCGAGTAGCTTTTGATGCTTTGGAACAGGCGGACTACATTAAGGAACTTCATGCTAAGACCAAGGCTGCACTTGATAAGAAGGGCGTTGAAACTGCAGCTCGGAATAACAAAGGACGTCGGAAGATGGTTTTCCAGCCCGGTGACATAGTTTGGCTACATCTAAGGAAAGAGCGGTTTCCGACAAAAAGCCATTCCAAGCTAGCACCACGGGGTGATGGACCATTCAAAGTCTTACACCGGATTAACGACAATGTATATGTGTTGGACTTACCGGACGAGTATGGAGTTAGTACCACTTTTAACGTAGGAGATTTGAGCCCCTATGAAGGAGATTCTAAACGAGATGAAAATTCGGGGTCGAATTCTTTCCAAGAAGGAGTGGATGATGTAGGACCATCACATGGAAGATATCAAGGTCCCATTACTAGAGCAAGAGCTAAGGAGATCCAAGAAGTTACGTCAAGGGAAGTACTATTGCTTGGCACAATGCGTGAACCATTTAATTGCCATACATCATGTGTTAATCTTTTGGTGAATGTTGGAGCAAGTGAACCAAGGGAGGAGACCATGCAGACGTTATTCACTTCTCATGCAGTCCAAGAGGATAGGCTGTTGCTCACGTCCAAAGCAGTCCAAGAGGAGAAGCTGTTGATCACGTCCAAAGCAGTCCAAGAGGAGAAGCTGTTGATCACGTCCAAGGCAGCCCAAGAGGGGAGGCAAGCAAACACGTCCAAGGCAGTCCAAGAGGGCAGCCAGCTAATCACGTTCAAGGAGGCCCAAGAGAGTAACAAGTCAGCTCATTCGGATCATCATTTGGGCTCTTAAAAACCATCCAAATCACTCATGGATCTGTTGAACAATTCAGCCCATTCGGATAGTCCATTTTGGCTCTTAAAAACGTCCAGCTCACTCCAAGGAGTTGTTTGAATAAGTCAGCCTATTTTCATGCTGAATTAGTTGTTTGTTAGGTTGTTAGCTACATTAGATGAAGCTCTCTTATTACCACCTTCCCACTAATGTTTTAGTTTTCTTTTCTTTATTTTTGTCTAGATAAAAGAGTCTATATATAGCCTCTTTAGCTGCTGATTAGGTACGTTAATTTCATTGCTTAGAATTACATTTGTAATCATTCACAAAATCAATCAAAGAACAAGAGAGTTTTTGGTTGACATTGTTGTTGTTTGCTTGGCTGAGCTTGTTCGTGTCAACCGCCTTCGGATTGGTGCTTCGAGCCTTCACGAGTCCCTCTTTGTGCTAGTCCAGCCGGAGCTAGTGTAAAGTTGTATTGGAGACGGGTCTAGGGCATTCACGAAGTGGGGTTTTGGCTCTTCAGCCTTGGTTCCTTTCGTTGACTCTCTTTGGTTCTTCTCTACACCTTCGTGCGCCATTCACCATCCACGTTTCATTCTGCATTTGGATTCGTTTCATTCAGCCGGATTCGGGATCATTGTACCTAGATCGACTCATTCACGAACAATTCCGTATCATATAGTTATGTATATGTATTCTTATATATATATATATATATATATATAGTAGTATATGGAGTTATGGGACCTTTGAGCTAAGATGATGATATGGTATCATCACCTTTAAGACGATGACGTGGCTTGGAATAGCGTTCATATGTGGTGGAGGACGATCAAGTATCGAGTTAGGCATTTAATGCTAACGAACACCATGGCGTTCTCGAATTTCTTTTAAAGGATGTCGTAGAGGAGGATTGGAGATGACATAAACGAAGGACAACCAAGCAAAAAGAACAACTCGAGACAACTTAAGAGAAATCGGAACGGAGACCATACAAGAGGAACATGAAGATGTGGAAGTGATTACAAAGAAGTCACGAGTGGAAAGACAACGAGACAAATAGAGATGACGTACATAAGTTCTTCAAGAAGACGCGGGTACAACTAAAGATGCGAATCGAGGTGGAGATGGGTGCAATCCCACAAGATTAGGGATGGTTTCCCATTACGAGTAGTAAAGCTTCTCTTCGACGCTCCAAAGCTTTGGAGTCAAGATGGGAAGAGTGGTCGAACCCGGTGTGAAAGATGTAAGATACCGTAAGTTAAGCTTACTGATGAGGGACCATCACCAACAACCCCTACTAGTCCTACAATGCAAGGGCCAATCACTAGATCAAGGGCAAGAGCAATTCAAGAGGAGGTGTCCAACTTGTTGGTGTCCTTAGCTCTTAAGGATACCATTGATGATCCATTGCTGACTGAGGCTTCCTTAGTCACGTTAATGACGATTCCCGACGACTTGGACGTGGAAGGGAGACCATGCACACGTGATTTGGAGCCATGCAAGAGCAAAGAAGAGACACTTGTTCCGGAATTACAAGAAATGGAAGATTGAGGCTTTTAGAGCTTCTTTTGTATTTTATATCATCTTTTGGTATAAAATGAAAGACTTTTTATAACCTTTAGATTCAAAACATTTTAAGGGTTATTTTTATTTGTTTTAGTTGTTTTATTAGTTTTATTGTCGTTTTGACAAATGTTATTCCATTTTTTAGATAGGAGGCTTTCTAGACATATAAAAAGCCTCCCTTAGCTTCTTTCCTAAATATATAGATTTTTAGCCAATTGATAAACCGTCTCTTTGAGAGCTTTTGTTTCCATTCAGAAAATTTAATCAATAAAGTTAGCCAATTGATTGAATCATTGTGAATCCCTGCTAGATTGTTCTTGTGTGTGTTAATCTCTTTAGAGATTGGTGCTACTAGTCAATACTAGTCCCTCATCGTGCTTGTCTCCATTGAAGGCTTGTGTAAGGTTATAGGAGAAAGGGTTGAAAGCATCATCTTGCTTGGGTTTTGATCAATCTGATCAAGGTTCTTGTAAGGGTGTCTTTTGGTTCTTTTGGATCTACTTCTACCAAACGTTCCACGTTCCATTTCATCCTCTTTTCTTCCATCTTTCCATCGTCATTTTCTTGTTCTAACAATCTGAATTTTGTACCATTAGTCAAGGAAAAACGTCATTGTTGGTTTCAAGGATTCCTAATCTAGATCTAGTCATTCGCGGCCCCAACCCGCATCAAAGTGGTATCAGAGCTAGTTGATTGTAAGTCCAGAATCAACCATCACCATTGACGGTTTGAGTATCTTCTTTGAGTCTTTTCTTTGTTTGAGTCATTTGCTTCATCTTAAGAGTCTATTTTCTCTTGGCAATAACCATCCAAAAAAAACAATCAAAAGAAAAGAAAAAGGGGGACCACTCTTCCAAAACAAATCAGCCATTGCAAGAGAGAGGAGAGGGCCACAAAAGCTCCTTATTTATAGCAAGAACAAGAGACTACTTCTAGTTAGTTATCTGTTATTTCTTTTTAGTTTTTAATTTCATTCCTCTCTCCTATTTTCTTCCACAAAAACGTCAGCCAAGGACCACAAAAAAAAACAAAGAAAAAGAAAAAGAAATATTTTGTCATTTATTTTCATCATCCTACATATCATACATTTCATATCATATTCTATACTAACCTAAGTTCTGTATAAGCTAGAAAAACAAGTGTTTTTGCAATCTGATTGTGAAAGTATCATTGAGACTACAAACAAGAGTTACCTAACTCATTTATTATCCATCACCATTATCCAAAAGCCAACATTAAACACCACAGCCGGCCATATCTCTCTCCATTGCATAAGGACAAGGTAAGTGAAGCTCTCTTCTTAGTCTCTTGTGTTTCTATCTTCCTTGTTTTACTCTAATTCTATCATATCTTAAGTTTACCATCTTTTCGAGTCCATATCGGCCTTTTGCATCTATCTTTGAGTCTTGTGTCTTTTTTGAGTATTTTGTGTGATTTAGCTAGTTAATATTGCTTGCAAGCCATACTAGTTGAGTCTTGAGTCTTATTTCAGCTTCTTAGTGTCTATCTTTACGTTTTCTGTTGTGAACCTTCAAGCAACCGTGTATCACCCTTTTTCAAGTCAAGGAGTATGCTAGTTGAGCTAAGGCATTGATCTTAGAAGGAGTTTTAATCCATCCAAGTCAATTGCATCAAATAGCTTGTGATCAAAACAACTTGAGTGTGAGAGTGAGAGTAAACACTTGTTAGAATTTTCTGCTTTATCTGATTCATCTTGATGAGGGACCATCCGAGCTAGCGTCAACGGAGTATGAGGGAGCTATCACACGTTCCTGAGCTAAGAAGATTGAGCATGAGACCGAGGGCTTACTGATTCTATTGGCTACAAATGTTCATAACGAGGCTTGGCTCCTAAGTAAGCAAGAGAGCAACGACGCCAAAGCACAGGACTCGGCCAGCCCTGCACATGACGCCGCTGCTCCTGCTCCTCACCACGCCTTCAGCCTCGTTCCATGCCTCTCATTGAGGAATGAGGCTTTTTAAGGCCTGCTTAGTGATGTGTGTTTTAAGTAGCCCATTGGGCTTAATTTCCAGATTTTATTATGTCTTTTTGATACGGGGATTAGCCGTGAAGAACGGATCTAGACGAGCAACCTGTTTTCGGGAATAAGAACAAACAAAATTCAGCAAAGAAGATGCAAGAAAACGTGCAAAAACAATGAGGGAAAACGGAATAGGAAAGAAGAACCGAAAGCAACAATCAATAGAACCCTTCGATTCGATTATCCAAGAACCAAACCGATGACGATTCGACCCCGCTTCTTACAACTTCACACAATCGATCTAGAGTTATTGAAGGCACGAAGAGGTTGCTTCGATTCGACTTGTAGCACCAACCCGAAGGAGATTGACACACACAAGAACGAGAAAGCTATGCAAACACCACAATTCTCACGAGACAATAGGCTGAACTCAAAAGGTTCGATTTAGCACTTAGGCAATGTGTTTAACGTAATCTACCAACAAAAAGGAGGAGAGAAAGGTTTTATATACAACCTAGACCTTCTCTCCTAAAAATAGAAAAGAAAAATAAATACAATATTTACAAATTAGAGTGTTTTAAATATATCCATAAGATAGACTAATTCTAGGATTTACTTAACACTTTCTAACTAGCTTCTCACTCCAGCCATGCACATGCACACGTGAAGCTCTCCTATGCTCCATTCAACTTCTTCTTGGCTGGTCCAATGTGGCTAAGCATCATGACGGGCCTTGGACTCATTGGAGGTGAGCTTGGCTGAGCTTCTTGAACCATGGTTAGGAAGATAGCATCCATCTCCGCTTGGCGTTTGGCTTGAGCTCTTGTTAGGGCTCCTTGTGGTGTTGAAGATGGAGCTAGCTTGGATGACCCTACATCATTCTCCCCTTCTTTAAAAGAATTTGACCTCGAATTTCCTTGATCGTCACTAAGGGGTGGAAAAGGGCTTAGATCCCTCACATTGAACGTGGGATCACAAGCATAGTCGTCCGGCAACTCTAGGACATAGGCATTGTCACCAGCCTTGTGTAGCACCTTGAAAGATCCGTTTCCTCTTGGAGAGAGCTTGGACTTCCGAAGTTGTTGAAACCTCTCCTTCCTCAAGTGTAGCCATACAAGGTCACCGGCCTCAAATGTAACCTTCTTCCTTCCTTGGTTTGCCTTGGTTGCGTTGTATTTGCCTTTCTCCTCAAGCTTAATCCTTGTCCTTCTATGTAGCTCCTTGATGTGTTCAACCTGCATTTTAGCACTTAAATCCACTCGCTCCTTCTTAGGCAACGGTGTAAGATCAAAAGGGGTTAGTGGATTAAAACCATAAACACACTCAAATGGAGAGATGGAAATAGACGAATGCACAACTCTATTATAGGGAAATTCAACATGTGGCAAGACATCCTCCCATTCCTTAAGATTCTTTTTGATGACAGCCCTTAAAAGTGTGGTTAAAGTCCTATTAATTACTTCCGTTTGCCCATCAGTTTGGGGGTGGCTTGATGTAGAAAATAACAATTTCGTGCCTAGCTTTCCCCAAAGAGTCTTCCAAAAATAACTTAAGAACTTAACATCCCTATCACTTACTATTGTCCTTGGAATTCCATGTAACCTAACTACTTCCCGAAAGAATAGATTAGCTACATTGGCCGCATCATCAGTTTTGTGACAAGCAATAAAGTGAGCCATTTTTGAGAAACGATCTACAACCACAAAAATCGATTCCCTACCTCTTTTAGTACTAGGCAATCCCACAATAAAGTCCATACTAATGTCTTCCCAAGGGGCTGTTGGGATGGGCAAAGGTGTGTACAATCCATGAGGCTTCACTGTAGATTTAGCTCTAAGGCATTCTAAGCATCTTTTAAGCACATTTTCAACATCCCTAAGCATGTGTGGCCAATAAAAGTGTGAGTGCAGCATAGCATAAGTTTTATCCCTCCCAAAATGACCCATTAAACCTCCTTTATGGGCTTCCTCTACTAACAACAATCGAAGGGAACACCTAGGTATGCACACCTTATCAATTCGAAACAAAAATCCCTCAAACAAATAGTATTTATCTAAGGAACCTTTTTGCACACATAACTTATATGTATCACCAAAATCAATATCAGATTCATAGAGCTCCTTAATGTAAACAAAGCCTAATACCTTAGCATCCAATGTAGTCAACAATGTGTACCTCCTAGAGAGGGCATCCACCACTACATTGTCTTTTCCCTTTTTATACTTGATAACATAGGGAAAAGTCTCAATAAATTCCATCCACCTACCATGCCTCCTATCTAGTTTATCTTGACTCCGAAAATGCTTCAAAGACTCATGATCGGAATGCAAAATAAACTCTCTACGCCACAAGTAGTGTTGCCATGTCTTAAGAACTCTAAATAAAGCATATAACTCTTTATCATAGGTAGAGTAATTAAGGCATGCTTGTTTGAGCTTTTCACTAAAGAAGGCAATAGGCTTACCTTCTTGCATGAGCACACCGCCTATGCCAATGCCCAAGGCGTCACACTCCACTTCAAAGGGCCTAGTGAAGTCGGGAAGAGCTAGCAAGGGCGCCTCGGTTAAGACCAATTTCAGCTTGCTAAAGGCACGTTCTTGCGCCTCCTCCCACACAAATGGCGCATGCTTCTTGCAGATTTCCGTCAAGGGCGCGGCAATGGTACTAAAGTCTCTCACAAAGCGCCTATAGAAGCTTGCAAGCCCATGGAAACTCCTTACTTGGCTGATGGATGTTGGCGTGTGCCAATCTTTAATTGCTCTAATCTTCTCCTCGTCCACTTGTAGGCCTTATAGTCACTACAAAACCAAGAAATATAACCTCATTAATGCAAAAGCTACATTTCTTAAGATTAGCATACAAGTGTTCAGCCCTAAGGGTAAGAACTACTTCCCTTAGATGTTCTTCATGCTCCTCTAGGGACCTGCTATAGATTAAAATATCATCAAAGTGTACTACAACAAACTTCCCTATAAAATGTCTCAAAACATAGTTCATTAAGCACATAAAAGTAGAAGGAGCAATAGTTAACCCAAATGGTATAACAAGCCACTCATACAAACCAAACTTAGTTTTGAAGGTTGTTTTCCACTCGTCCCCCTCCTTCATTCGGATTTGATGGTAGCCACTCCGTAGGTCTATCTTGCTAAAGGTGGTGGCGCCATGTAGCTCATCAAGCATGTCATCTAAGCAGGGAATAGGGTGGCGATACTTGATGGTGATGTTGTTGATGGCTCGACAATCAACACACATCCTCCATGTGTTGTCCTTCTTAGGCACCAAGAGCACGGGTACGGCGCACGGACTTAAGCTCTCCCTCACGTAGCCCTTGTCTAGGAGGTCTTGAACCCGCGCTTGGATCTCTTGACTCTCCTTTGGGTTCATTCGGTAGGCTGGTCTATTTGGGAGTGTTGCGCCGGGGATAAGGTCAATTTGGTGCTCAATGCCTCTCAAAGGTGGGAGGCCATGTGGTATTTCTTCCGGAAACACATCCTTAAACAACTCAAGGATGGCTGAGATAGTAGGTGGTAAGCTAGCCTTGGCTTCATCACTCATCAAGGTGAGCTCCTTACACAACATCATCAAGGTGGTGTCTAAGGGTAGGTAGTCATTTTGTAGCTCAAGTTTTGAAGCTAACAAGGCTGTTGTGGGCTGTTTTGTGGTTGTGGACACAAGGGTGCTAGGCTGGTGGTTAGAAGGCGTGGCTTGGGAGGGGTCTTGGCTCGACAGCTTGCTCCCCTTCTTAGCTTGTCCTTGCTCTTGCTCACTTGCCTTCTTCTTCTCAAATGCCTCCGCAATCTACAAGGGAATCATAGGCTTAAGAGTCACGGTTTTACCATTGAATACAAAAGAATATCTCTTTGTAAAACCATCATGCATAACTCTCCTATCATATTGCCAAGGGTGGCCTAACAACACATGACAAGCTTGCATAGGCACAACATCACATAAAACCGTGTCTTCATAATGGCCTAAAGTAAAAGTGATCTTAGCTTGCCTATTAACCTTTAACTCACCACATTCATTCATCCAATGCAACTTATATGGCCTAGGGTGATAAAATGTAGGAATTTGCAACTTAGATATCATTTCGGTGCTAGCAATATTGCAACAACTTCCTCCATCAATAATAACATTACAAACCTTTCCTTTAACCGAGCATCTAGTGTGAAACAAGTTTTCTCTTTGGTTATCTTCACAAGGAGCAGGTAAAGTTCTCCTAGCTATGAAAGAATTATCATGCTCAAGACTTTTATCACAAATCATGGAAGTGTTAGCTAGGAATGAGCTAGGATGATTAAATAACACTCTGTTAGCTAATAAACAATCTCCTTGCTCATATTCAATCCCATCATCATCCAAATCATCATGATCATGCATATTAAGCTCAAAATCATCATTATCATGCTCATGCTCAGATTCGGACTCATATTGCCCTAAATGGTTAACTAGCAAAGTTCTTTTGTTAGGACAATCCTTCATCATGTGCCCTCTTCCTTGGCACTTAAAACATACAATATCCCTAGCTCTAGATGAAGGGTTAGAAGTACTCCCTTGAGTGCCTTTAGGTAGTGTAGGCGTGGACTTGGTAGAAGCTGCATAAGGAGCCTTGCGTGGACTCCTTGCTCCGGGACTAGCTTCTTCTTGCTTGAAACCTCCCTGTTGTAATTCCCTTGTTGGCGGCCTCCTTGGCTCCTCCATGAGCTAGGCGCGCCATAGGCAGCCTTACCTCCTTGACTTCTTGCCTTCATTTTCCTTTCTACTTTGATTGCTAGGTTGAGCAATTCTGTCATAGAGCTATAGGGAAAAAGATCTATCTCTTTAGAAAAACTTGAATTGAGAATACGAAGATACCTAGCCATTGTAGTCTCTTCATCCTCTCGCACATGAGCCTTTACCATGGCCATTTGCATGGCATTATAGGTCTCCTCGGCGGTCATGGCTCCCTGCCTCAAGTTCTCCAATCTTTGCCTCAATTCTCTAGTGTAATGTTGAGGCACAAACCGAGCTCTCATCAAGGCCTTCATGTGCGCCCAAGTATCCATAGTTCTCCTCCTTTCCTTCACCAAATCATCCCACCATATCATAGCATAATCAATAAACTCAAGAGCTGCGTAATGTACCTTCTTATGCTCGGGAAAGTTATGGCATGACCATATTTGCTCTATCTTCGCCTCCCAAGCCATGTACACATCCGGGTCACATTTGCCTTCAAAGCTTGGGATCTTCACCTTCACTTTGCCAAGGCCATCATACTCCGGATCTCGCTCCCTCCTAGGCTGGCCACCATAGGGCTCACGCCTCTGATCGTCTTGGCGCCGGGCGTCATGAGGTCTCCGGGGTTGTTGGCGCTCCCTTCGCCCGTTTGGCCTCCATTCCTCGTCATCTCCATCACCGTCCTCATCCTCCTCATAAGCTTGATTCTAAAACTGTTGAGGATAGCTATGCAAATTATCATGTTGAATGGGAGAAGAAGGGATAGAAACGTGCTCCTCGAAAGCAAGATTGCCCCATCCCGGTTGGGACACGGTGTGGCCTAAGCCTTGGACATTCCGAGAGGGCTGCGTGGCATTAGAATGCCGGGCTGCTTGAAATGCCTCTTGTTGGCTTTGGAGTGGTATTCGGTCTTTCCCTTGGTGTTGAGCCCTCGAGTGGTCTCCTACCTGCATGTTGCCTCCTAGTGGCCGAGGTTCCGGAACTACCTTAGACGCCTCCAAGTTGGACGGCCTTGTAGTTAACCCTTCAATGCTATCTTTCAAGCTCTTGATAAGGTTAAACAACTCCGGGGAAATAGGCTCGGGGCTCGGCGTACCTGTGGGAGTTCCTGACATTGTTCAAAGACACTAAAACACTCAAACACGTTAGGTTAGCTAAAACAAAAACGCCTCACAAGTGTATCACTCGAAAGCAAACTCTCACTCTCTAGTGGTGCTCAACAAGCTTATTGATGGCTCGTCTTGTATTAGTCAAAAACCTCACGTGAGTTCAATACTTAGCCAAACAAAAGCTTTAAAGTAGAAGCGAAATTCGATTTTAATCACCTTAAAAACGTGTTTGACTCAATAAAAGAGAAGAAAAGACTCATAACGGAAAGGACAAGTTGCACGAATGTTATATGCAACTGAGTATGGACTCAAAATTTGAACTCAAGATAAGCCTTGAAAGAACTCACTCGTCAAGCCTAAGCAAGCAAACCTTGGACACCGAAGGTGTGTGTAGAAGGGCTGGTCAAGGCTAAGGCGTGGCTCGAGTGAAGTGAGCTAGGCGAGGGCCAAGGCATGGCTAGGCTAGGGTGAAGCTAGGCTAGGTGTGAATGGCTTGGTCCCTTTGAGTGAGATGAGCTCCTTTGTAGTCCCTTTTGGTTGATGAATAATAACACTTAGCAAGCACAACTTTTGAGTGAGATGAGCTCCTTTGTAATCCTCTTTGGTTGCTGAACAATAACATTTAGCAAGCACAACTTCAACTATTACAAACTATGAAATAAAACAAGAATAAGCTAGCAAGAATGAAATGAAATGAAATGAATACTAATGTTGATTTCTTTTCTCTTTCTTTTCTTTTTCTTTTCTTTCTTTTTTTTTTTTTGAATTCGGATTTTCCTTTCTTTTTTTTTAACTTACTGCTGGAATTAAAGGAAAAAAAATAAAACAAAAAATACTAAGAAAATCTAATTAGTTGCAAGAGGATTGAGTTGACCAAGTATATAGCTAACTAAGGGTGAAAATTCAACAAAATAGGCTGAAAATGTGGAGGAGAGAGAGGGGCTAGAAAATAGGCTGGACGGATCAGCCTTCTTCTTTTTTTTTTTTTTTGTTGAAAATTTAGGGTTTGTTTAGTGTGGTGTTTGGACGTGGGACAAGGCTGATGGCGGCGTGGTGGTCGGCACAAGGGCTGGTGGTAGGCGCGGTGTAGGCGTGGTGTGGGAGTGGTTCCGGCGTCCAAGATTCACAAACAAAGCAACAAAATCGTTAGTTCAATCAAAAACTTGGAATAGAAATGGCAATGGCAATAGACTCAAAACAAACAAACGAGACACTTTTGGTTTTTGAATGATTTACCGACTCTTTTTGTTGGTTGAACGTCAACTAGCTCTAATACCAATTGATACGGGGATTAGCCGCGAAGAACGGATCTAGACGAGCAACCTGTTTTCGGGAATAAGAACAAACGAAATTCAGCAAACGAAGATGCAAGGAAACGTTCAAAAACAATGAGGGAAAACGAAATAGGAAAGAAGAACCGAAAGGAACAATCGATTGAACCCTTGGATTTGATTATCCAAGAACCAAACCGATGACGATTCGACCCCATTTCTTACAACATCACACAATCGATCTAAAGTTATCAAAGGCACGAAGAGGTTGCTTCGATTCGACTTGTAGCACCAACCCGAAGGAGATTGACACACACAAGAACGAGAAAGCTATGCAAACACCACAATTCTCACGAGACAATAGGCTGAACTCAAAAGGTTCGATTTAGCACTTAGGCAATGTGTTTAACGTAATCTACCAACAAAAAGGAGGAGAGAAAGGTTTTATATACAACCTAGACCTTCTCTCCTAAAAATAGAAAAGAAAAATAAATACAATATTTACAAATTAGAGTGTTTTAAATAAATCCATAAGATAGACTAATTCTAGGATTTACTTAACACTTTCTAACTAGCTTCTCACTCCAGCCATGCACATGCACACGTGAAGCTCTCCTATGCTCCATTCAACTTCTTCTTGGCTGGTCCAATGTGGCTAAGCATCATGACGGGCCTTGGACTCATTGGAGGTGAGCTTGGCTGAGCTTCTTGAACCATGGCTAGGAAGATAGCATCCATCTCCGCTTGGCGTTTGGCTTGAGCTCTTGTTAGGGCTCCTTGTGGTGTTGAAGATGGAGCTAGCTCGGATGACCCTACATCACTTTTGTTTAAAGAGCTGAAACTATTTAAAGGCTCTTTTCATTACTTTTTAGGCAGATTATTATTGGTGAAAAGCACTTGTTTTCAGATTTCATCTTCAATCAAAGGCGAGTTTTGATTGAAGAGTTATTGTGATCAGATTTGGCTTAGTTGTTTCGCGTGTGTCAATTGCTCTCGGGTTCTTGGTGTTCGTGAGATTCCATAAGCATCCTCCTCGTGTTGTCGAAGTTCTAAGTCGACTGTGTGAGGTTGTAAGGGGCTGAGTTCGTTGCATCGTTCTTGGTGGTTCTTGATCCCAAGATCAAAGGTTTCCACGTCGTTTGTGTCGGGTTCATCTACATCGTACTTTCCTTTAATTTTTGTACCTTCGTTTTCAGTCTAGCGTCTTCTTGTTCCTTTTATTCGCAGGTCACGCAGCACACGAACCCTAGCCGGTTGTTTGATCCTGTCGTTCTGCATCTTTTCTTCCTTCCGTCGTCTAGATCGAGCCAACGTCAGGTCTGCCCCGTATCAATTGGTATCAGAGCTCCGGTTGACGACGGATCGATCTTGTGTCTTTCCTTCTTATCGTGTCAGTTTTGAATTTTTGGAGCTTTCTTCTTGTGTTCTTGAAATTGATTGAGCTTGACTTGTTGTGTTGAAGGTTGTGTTGGTTTGTGAGTATCCTAGGCCGGCCATCACCATCTCCTCGACGTAAAATACTCTACTGACACCGTCCTTGCTTATGCACGCCCTGCCGCCGGCCATCACCATCCCCGTATCAACGTCGGGCCATCACCATTGCTGCCGGCTGTGCACTACTCGGCTGTGTCCTACTCGGCTGTGCCCTAACCGGTTGTGCCCTAATCGACTGTGACTAAAACGGCTGCCCTTGGATTTGTTCCTCCCCAACTCCACATTCCCACGTTCAAGCACTAGTAGAAGATCTCTTTTGTTCCATTTTAATTTATTTTGTAATTATTGGCCAGATTTGTTGGTCAAGGAAGTTCCTACATTTTAGGTAACAAAAAGCATATCATTCAAAAAAAAGAAGAAAAAGGAAGCTGATCATTAAAAAAAAAAAAGAAGCTGATCATTCAAAAAAAAAAAGAGAAGTTTTGTTACATTTTATTTGATTTTGTGATCTTTAGTTATGTTATCTTGTGGTGCAAACTGCCTATTCACGTCTTTATCTCCCAGCCCTCTCGAGGCCTTCAACGAGACCATACGCTCAGCTAACCATCAGCGCTCCATCGCCCTTAGCCCAGCTCCGCACCCCTCATCGCCGCACCCGTCATCGCCACTCTACCTCTCTCACACGTTTTTCCCTCCTTACCTTTCTACCTCTAACCTAGCCTCGGGATTACTCACACTCCATGGCAGTCCGGAAGTGCAATAAGTAGGGTTTTAATCGGTGAGTCTTCTTCTTTTCTCCTTTTCATACATTCTGTTTGGTGATCTTCTTGAGTCTTTTTGAGTTAATTTTGTCCATTCCTGAGTCTTGTTGAGTTTGAGTTGATTTCGCATTGAACTAAATTGCATTGAGCCCTAATCGATTTTTGGTTGTTTTGGATACCTAGACACTTTAACTCAAGTGGGGTTTTTGACTCATTCGAAGCGATCCATCAACAAGCCCGACTATCACAAGAGTGTGAGCGGAAAAAGGAGTGAAACACTTGAGAGGTGTTTTGATTTCTAACCTTAACATATTCAGTGTTTGTTTTCTTTGTGATAATGTCTACTCATAGCCGTGTTTCGACGACGAGCCCCGAGCCGACAAATCCGACAACGTTTAGCTTGTTGAAGCAAATGAACGATAGCATTGCCGCTTTGACCACTCGGATGAGGGCTCTAGAAGCTCGCCAACCATTAGCTTCAGCCTTTGAGCAAGGAGACCATTCACAGCAGCAACCGCAGCCTCGAGGTCCTTTGCCCAACCAACGAACCGCATTTGAGGCCGCTACCATGGCGCAACGAGGCAATACACCGCAGGAGCTTTTGCAGCCGCCTCTTCAAGGCCACCCGGGTCACCGATATGGGTATGATCCTCGTCCCAACTCTCCCTTACCTAGAAACGTTGTCCCTCCCATTAATGTGCACAGGTACAATGAGGAAGAGGAGCAATCAATGACGGGAGAAGCTTGGGCTCCACCACCGCAGCAAGGGTATGAAGAATATCAACGTAGGAACCGGGAACCCGAACAAGATGGGATTGGTAAGATAAAGGTGAAAATCCCCGTCTTCGAGGGAAAGTGTGATCCGGATACATATATGTTGTGGGAGACCAAGATAGAACAAATTTGGTCCTGCCATAATTTTCCTGAGCACAAGAAGGTGCAATTGGCGGCCTTGGAATTTTAGGAATTTGCTCTTATTTGGTGGGATAAGCTAGTACGGGAAAGGAGGCTTTCTCTTGATCCCCCCGTGGATACTTGGGAACAAATGAAAGCAATGGTAAGAGCTCGGTTCATACCTCACCATTAACATAGGGAGCTTCGGCAACGCCTTGAGAACTTGAGGCAAGGCAATCAGAGCACCGAGGAAACCTTCAATGCCATGCAAGTTGCAATGGCCCGAGCCAATGTGTTGGAGGATGAAGAGGCTACGATGGCAAGGTATCTTACAGTATTGCATCCTTCTTTAGCTAACGAGGTGGACTTGTTTCCATATGGTTCTATGACAGAATTGCTACATTTAGCGATAAAAGTGGAAAGGAAGTCCAAGAGTAGGTACCAAGGAGCGGGATACAATGCACGAAACGCAGTGAACAAGTGGAAGACCTTGTCCTACGGAAAGGAGAGCACCACTGCGAAGGGAGGAACAACCGCTGCACAAGGAGCCGACGCCACTGCTCGGCGTGGTGCCATACACTCCGGTTCTTCGTATCCTCCCAAGGCAAACCCGGCTGCTCCTTCGGGATCCAAGCTATGTAACTCTAACCCCCTTGTGCCTATGCTAATTCTAGAGCTAGAGATGTGACTTGCTTTAAGTGCCAAGGTAAAGGGCACATGATGAGAGAATGTCCAAACAAAAGAGTCCTTATAATCAATCATCTAGGTCAATATGAGTCGGAATCCGACAATGATGAAAATGAATTTGACAATGTTATTGACAACCCTGCTTTTGATAATGATGATGATGAGGATATAGGGTATGAACATGGGGAAACCTTGATAGCTAGGAGGACTTTATACTTACAACCTACTCCTTGTGAAGATAATCAAAGAGAAAATCTATTTCACAGTAGATGCTTAGTAAAGGGGAAGGCTTGTAACGTTATAATTGATGGTGGGAGTTGTTGCAACATAGCTAGCACGGAATTAATTTCTAAATTGAAAATAACAACTTTCTACCACCCTAGGCCTTACAAGCTACATTGGATGAATGATTGTGGTGAGCTTAAGGTTAACAAGCAAGCTAAAATTCACATTACCTTAGGACATTATGAAGACACTATTCTATGTGATGTGGTTCCAATGCAAGCTTGTCATGTTTTGTTAAGCCGACCTTGGCAATATGATAGGAAAGTGTTGCATAACGGTTTTACTAACAAGTATTCTTTTACCTTTAAAGATAAACTTGTTACTCTCAACCTATGACTCCTATGCAGATTGCGGAGGTTTTTGAGAAGAAATCAAGAGAAGTTGTCCAAGCAAGCAGCGGTTACACCGAGTCGACGCCGGCCAAGGGAGGAGCGCTTTTTGCAGCCGCCAAGGAGGTCGACGCCATGGACCACCGCCAAAGGCAAAGCAATCGCAGCAGCCGTCCAGCCACTACCGAGGACATTGCTCGCAGCCAAGAGGGAGTACATCACTATTTACCTACCTCCCGATGCTGCGCTCGTGTGTTTGTGTAAAGGGCTGAATTTGGTAAGCAACTCGACCCTAGTTGATTTACCCCATAGTATTTTAGATATCTTGGATGAGTTTGCAGATGTGTTTCCGGATGAAATACCCCCCGGGTTGCCACCATTGCGGGGTATTGAGCACCAAATAGATCTTATTCCCGGAGCTACTCTCCCAAACTGACCCGCCTATAGAATGAACCCGAAGGAAAGTGAGGAGATTCAAATGCAGGTACAAGAGCTCCTTGATAAGGGATACATTCGAGAGAGCCTTAGTCCTATGGCGGTTCCGGTTCTACTAGTCCCTAAGAAGGACAACACTTAGCGGATGTGTGTTGATTGTAGAGCTGTCAACAACATCACCATCAAGTACCGTCATCCCATTCCCCGCCTTGATGACATGTTGGATGAGCTAAATGGAACAACTACCTTCTCCAAGATCGACCTTAGAAGTGGCTATCATCATATTCGAATGAAGGAGGGCGACGAATGGAAGGCGGCATTCAAGACCAAGTTTGGGCTCTATGAGTGGCTTGTTATGCCACTCATAGAGCCCAAACTTGATTTTGAGGAAGTTCATAGGGAAGTTTGTTGTTGTCTACTTTGACGACATACTCATCTATAGCCGGTCCGCAGAGGAGCATGCGGATCATCTCCGTCAGGTTGTTTCTACTCTTAGACTTGAACACTTATATGCTAATATTAAGAAGTGTGATTTCTTCACAAATGAAGTTATATTTCTTGGCTTTGTTGTGTGTGCTCAACCGCTGCGAGTAGATGAGGAAAAGATCAAAGCTATTCGAGATTGGCCAACCCCGACGTCTATTGGTGATGTGCGCAGCTTTCATGGATTGGCTAGCTTTTATAGACGATTTGTGAGAGATTTCGGTCCCATAACCGCTCCTCTAACCGAGATCACTAAGAAGAATATACCATTCGTGTGGGGAGAGGCCCAAGAGAGAGCTTTCGAAAAGCTCAAGTGGATGTTGACCAACGCCCCATTGCTTGTTCTCCCGGACTTCACTAGGCCATTTGAGGTGGAGTGTGATGTGTTGGGTATAGGAATTGGTGGAGTACTTATGCAAGAGGGCAAACCCATCGCCTTCTTTAGTGAGAAATTGAAAGATCCAACTCTAAACTACTCTACTTATGATAAGGAGCTCTATGCATTGTTTAGAGTGCTTAGGACTTGGCAACATTATCTTTGGCCTAGAGAGTTTATATTGCATATTGATCATGAATCATTAAAACACTTTAGGAGCCAAGATAAACTTGATAGAAGACATGGTAGGTGGATGGAGTTCATTAAAACATTTCCTTATGTGATTAAGTACAAGAAAGGAAAAGATAATGTAGTAGCTGATGCACTTTCTAGGAGACATGTTTTGCTAACTACATTGGATGCTAGAGTTCTTGGATTTGTTTACATTAAGGATTTATATGCAAAGGATGATGATTTTGGAGAGATTTATAAAGCTTGTGTGGGAAAAGGGGCTGTAGATAAGTTTTACTTGTTTGATGGCTTCTTGTTTAGAGTTGATAAAGTGTGCATTCCAAAGTGTTCTCTTAGGCTTTTACTTGTGGATGAATCCCATAGGGGAGGTTTGATGGGTCACTTTGGTAGAGATAAGTTTTGTGAAAAGATACTTAGAATGCTTGAAAGAAAGGTCTAGAGTCATGCCCCATGGTTTGTATACCCCTTTACCCATTCCCGCAGCTCCTTCGGAAGACATTAGTATGGACTTTATTTTGGGGTTACCTAGGACTAAGAGAGGAAGAGACTCTATTTTTGTGGTGGTAGACAGGTTCTCTAAGATGGCACACTTCATAGCTTGTCACAAAACGGATGATGCCACTAATGTTGCAAACCTCTTCTTCAGAGAAGTAGTTAGGATACATGGAGTTCCTAGAACCATTGTTAGTGATTGGAATGTGAAATTTCTTAGTTACTTTTGAAAGACTTTATAGGGTAAGCTAGGTACTAAGTTGTTGTTCTCTACCGCTAGCCACCCTCAAACTGATGGCCAAACCGAAGTAACTAATAGGACTTTAGGGACACTTTTAAGGGCTGTAATTAAGAAGAATTTGAAAGAGTGGGAGGATGTGTTACCACATGTTGAGTTTGCATATAACAAGACCATCCATTCTTCCACTAACATGATCCTTTTAAGTGTGTGTATGGTTTGAATCCCTTAACCCCTTTTGATCTTATGCCGTTACCTTCAAAGGAGCGAGTAGATTTCAATGCAGGTAAACAGGTTGAGTACATTAGGGGATTACATGAAAAGACACGGCTGTGCTTGGAGGAGAAAGCCGCTCGGACCGCAACTAAAGCAAACAAGGGACGGAGGAAATTGTTGTTTGAGCCCGGAGATGTCGTGTGGTTACATCTTAGGAAGGAGCGCTTCCAAGAGCTGCGAAAGTCCAAGCTATCACCTAGGGATACCGGTCCTTTCAAAGTGCTTCACAAAGCCGGTGACAATGCTTATGTATTGGATCTTCCGGAGGAATTCGGGGTCAGCCCGACCTTCAATGTTAGAGACCTCAGTCCGTTCCCACCTATGGATGTAGAGCTTGAAGATTCGTGGACGAATCCTTCCCAAGAGAGGGGGGAATGATGAGGGACCATCCGAGCTAGCATCTCTGGAGTATAAGGGAGCTATCACACATTCCCGAGCTAAGAAGATTGAGCATGAGACCGAGGGCTTACTGATTCTATTGGCTACAAGTGTTCATAACGAGGCTTGGCACCTAAGTAAGCAAGAGAGCAACGACGCCAAAGCATAGGACTCGGCCAGCCCCGCACATGACGACGCTGCTCCTGCTCCTCACCACGCCTTCAGCCCCGTTCCATGCCTCTCATTGAGGAATGAGGCTTTTTAAGGCCTGCTTAGTGATTGTGTGTTTTAAGTAGCCCATTGGGCTTAATTTCCAAATTTTATTATGTCTTTTGTCTAAAGAGCTGAAACTATTTAAAGACTCTTTTCATTACTTTTTAGGTAGATTATTATTGGTGAAAATCAATCAAAGGCGAGTTTTGATTGAAGAGTTATTGTGATCAGATTTGGCTTAGTTCTTTCGCGTGTGTCAATTGCTCTCGGGTTTTCTTAGTGTTCGTGAGATTCCATAAGCATCCTCCTCGTGTTGTCGAAGTTCTAAGTCGACTGTGTGAGGTTGTAAGGGGCTGAGTTCGTTGCATCATTCTTGGTGGTTCTTGATCCCAAGATCAAGGGTTTCCACGTCGTTTGTGTCGGGTTCATCTACATCGTACTTTCCTTTAATTTCCGTACCTTCATTTTCAATCTTGCGTCTTCTTGTTCCTTTTATTCGCAGGTCACGCATCACACGAACCCTAACCAGCTGTGTGATCCTGTCGTTCTGCATCTTTTCTTCCTTCCGTCGTCTAGATCGAGCCAACGTCGGGTCTACCCCATATCACAACTAGTTTGCTTGTTTTGTGTGTTTTTTTGATCATGTCTAGGTCTAATAGTCCAAGCAAGTCCCACAACAGTGAGCCAATGCACCCGGAGACATTTGCTACGTTGAAGCAACTAATGGATTCGGTGGCAAGATTGACACACTGGATTGACACCTTGGAGCCTCGACCAGCACCCACGGCCACGCCACAGCCGAGGTCCACTTTCGAGCTAGGCGGCACATCTAGAGATACCCCTAGAGAAACAGCCCCTGAATCACCCCAAAGAACCCCTCAAGGACAAGGTATGAGACATGCTAACACTCTTCCTAGAACTCCTAATGTGCAAGGTTTTGTGGATGATTTTCAGGAGCCACAAGAGGATGTTGAGGAAGAAGGTATGTGGAGAGAGTTCCCTAGGCGTCACCCACAGCCAAGGAGAGGACGAGAATATGAGCCATTTAGGCCTTATCAAGAGCTAGATGGAATAGGGAAAGTGAAGGTCAAGATTCCTAGTTTTGAAGGCAAGTGTGACCCGGATGCTTACATGGATTGGGAGACTAAATTGGAGCAAATTTTGTCTTGTCATCACTTTGGAGAGAAAAGGAAGGTCCATCTTGCATCATTGGAGTTCCAAGGCTATGCACTAGTATGGTGGGATCATCTTGTCAAGGAAAGAACCTTGGATCCGGCCATCACTACATGGGAACAAATGAAGGCCTTGATGAGAGCTCGTTTTGTACCTCAACATTATGCTAGGGAGCTGAGGCAAAGGTTGGAGAACCTTAGACAAGGAGCCATGAGTGCCAAAGAGGTCTACACCTCTATGCAAATGGCAATGGTGAAAGCTAATGTGGTTGAAGATGAGGAGTCTACAATGGCTAGGTATCTATGCATTTTAAACTTATATTTGGCTAATGAAATTGATTGGTATCCTTATAGTACCATGGTGGAGCTGTTGCATTTGGCAATCAAAGTAGAGAAGAAGACAAAGGCTAGGAACCAAGGTGCCAAGACAAGCTTTGGAGCTACAAGCTCATGGAAAGCACAAAACAGCCGGCCCCAAGGATCCTACAGCCGTGAGCCTACATCCACCAAGGAGGACCGAAAAGCATCAACCATGGACCAAGGAGCACAAAGAAGGAGCTCAATACCTCATTCATCTTCTAGACCCTTGAATGAGCCTTCAAGTAGTCCTAAAGGGAGTACCTCTAACTCTACTCTTCGTTCTAGAGATATTGTGTGTTTTAAATGTCAAGGTAGAGGTCATTACATGAGGGATTGTCCTAATAAGAAAACTCTGATTTTAAATCAATTTGGACAATATGAGAGTGAGGATGAGCATGAAAATGATGATAACACCCACCTTAATGGATTGCATGAAATTGGTAGTGATAGTGATGAGGGCATTGAATATGAGCATGGAGAATCATTAATAGCTAGAAGAAATTTGCATGCTAAGCTAGCTCCGTGTGAGGGTAATCAAAGAGAGAACCTTTTTTATACTAGATGTCTAATTAAAGGGAAGGTGTGTAATATGATCATAGATGGAGGTAGTTGTTGCAAATAGCTAGCACTGATTTGATTAATAAGTTGCAAATTACCACATTTTATCACCCTAGGCCTTACAAATTGCATTGGATGAATGATTGTGGAGAATTAAAAGTAAATAAGCAAGCTAGAGTTACTATCACTTTAGGTAGCTATGAGGACACCATTACTTGTGATGTAGTTCCCATGCAAGCTTTTCATATTCTTTTGGGACGTCCATGGCAAGTTGATAGAAGAGTTAAGCATGATGGTTTTACTAATAGGCATACCTTTGAATTTAATGGTCAAACACCAACTCTTAAGCCTATGACACCATTGCAGATTGCTGAATTTTATGAGAAGAAGATGGAGTTGAGTGTGGAGCAAAATGAGGTGAAAGGAGAAGGGATAGCTCACGGTCTAAAACAGAAGCCACGGCCAAGATTAGTACCACCCTATTAGCCACACCTTCTAGTGTCCTTCTAGCATCCAAGGAGGAGTACATCCTAGATTACACCCCTTTAGATTCCATTCTTGTGAGCTTGTGCAAGAACTTAGTGACTTTCAGTGATGAAGCCAAGGCCACCCTACCTAAGCCCATCCTAGCTATCCTAGATGAGTTTAGTGATGTGTTTCCTGACGAGATTCCGGATGGCCTTCCACCTTTTAGAGGTATTGAGCACCAAATAGATCTTATTCCCAGTGCTACACTCCCAAACCGTCCAGCCTATAGGATGAACCCTAAGGAGAGCCAAGAGATCCAAAACCAAGTCCAAGAACTCATAGATAAAGGTTATGTAAGGGAGAGTTTGAGTCCTAGTGCCGTTCCCGTCCTCTTAGTGCCTAAGAAGGACAATACATGGAGGATGTGTGTTGATTGTAGAGCCATCAACAACATCACCATTAAGTACCGCCATCCTATCCCACGTTTAGATGACATGTTAGATGAGTTGAATGGAGCCACATTGTTCTCCAAGATAGATCTTAGGAGTGGTTATCACCAAATCAGAATGAGGGAGGGAGATGAGTGGAAAACGGCATTCAAGACCAAGTTTGGTCTTTATGAGTGGCTAGTGATGCCATTTGGTTTAACCAATGCTCCTACCACATTTATGAGATTGATGAATCACGTGTTGAGACACTACATTGGTAAGTCACTTGAAGAGCATGAGGAACATTTAAGGAAAGTACTTGCAACTCTTAGAATTGAATATTTGTATGCTAATTTGAAGAAATGTGAGCTTAGTACTAATCAAGTTGTTTTTATTGGTTTTATAGTGAGCACAAGAGGTCTAGAGGTGGATGGAGAGAAGATCAAGGCAGTCCAGGAATGGCCTACTCCCGCAACCGTCGGTCAAGTGAGGTGTTTCCACGGCCTAGCCACCTTCTATAGACGTTTTGTGCGAGATTTCAGCACCATATCTGCCCCACTCACGTCCTTGACAAAGAAGAAGGTGCTATTTGTGTGGGGAGATGCTCAAGAGAAGGCGTTTAAGGAGTTGAAGTGGCGGCTGCCCCATGCACCTCTCCTAGCTCTTCCGGACTTCACCAAACCTTTTGAGGTCGAGTGTGATGCTTCGGGTATTGGCATTGGAGGAGTAGTCATGCAAGAGGGAAAGCCACTAGCATTTTTTGGTGAGAAACTAAAGGGAACATGTTTAAACTACTCGACGTATGATAAAGAACTTTATTCATTGTTTAGAGTATTAAAAACATGCCAACATTATTTATGGCCTAGTGAATTTTTCCTACGTAGCGATCATGAGTCCTTCAGACATTTTAGGAGTCAAGATAAGTTAGATAGGAGACATGGTAGATGGATGGAGTTTATAGAAACTTTTCCTTATATCATAAAGTATAAAAAGCGCAAGGATAATGATGTAGCGGATGCTCTCTCTAGGAGACACTCTTTAATCACAACTATGGATTTTAAGGTCTTAGGTTTCTATTATATTAAGGATCTATATGTTGATGATTATGATTTTGGAGACATATTTAAGCAATGTGCATCTAGCGGAGCCTTTGATAAGTATTACTTTTTTGAGGGTTTTCTATTTACAGTCGATAAAGTGTGCAGTCCTAAGTGTTCCCTTAGGCTATTACTTGTTGTGGAAGCCCATATGGGAGGCTTAATGGGGCATTTTGGGAGAGATAAGACTTATCATATGCTACATTCACATTTTTATTGGCCCCATATGCTTAGAGATGTAGAGAACTTGCTTAAGAGATGTCTTGTGTGTTTAAAGGCTAAGGCTAGATTGAAACCTCATGGATTGTATACCCCCTTACCCACGCCTAAGTCAACTTGGGAGGATATTAGTATGGACTTCATTGTTGGGTTACCTAGGACTAAGAAAGGGAGAGATTCAATTTTTGTGGTGGTAGATCGATTTTTGAAAATGGCCCATTTTATTGCTTGACATAAGACTGATGATGCTTATAATGTAGCTCCCTATTCCATCTAGCTCTTGATAAGGCCTAAATGGCTCATATTCTCGTCCTCTCCTTGGCTGTGGGTGACGCCTAGGGAACTCTCTCCACATTGCCTTCTTCCTCAACATCCTCTTGTGGCTCCTGAAAATCATCCACAAAACCTTGCACATTAGGTGTTCTAGGAAGAGGGTTAGCATGTCTCATACCTTTCCCTTGAGGGGTTCTTTGAGGTGATTCATGGGCTGTTTCTTTAGGGGCATCTCTAGACGTGCCTCCTAGCTCGAAAGTGGACCTCGGCTGTGGCGTGGCTGTGGGTGTTGGCCGAGACACCAACGTGCCAATCCGGTCGGTCAATCTTGCCACCGAATCCATTATTTGCTTCAACATAGCAAATGTCTCCGGGTGCATTGGCTCACTGCTTTGGGACTTGCTTGGACTATTAGACCTACACATGATCAAAAAACACACAAAACAAGCAAAGTAGTTGAATTAGATAAAACAGAAAATTCTCACAAGTGTTTACTCTCACTCTCACACTCAAGTTGTGTTGATCACAAGCTATTTGATGCAATTGACTTGGATGGATTAAAACTCCTTCTAAGATCAATGCTTAGATCAACTAGCACACTCCTTGACTTGAAAAAGGGTGATACACGACTGCTTGAAGGTTCACAACAGAAAACGTCAAGATAGACACTAAGAAGCTGAAATAAGACTCAAGACTCAACTAGTATGGCTTGCAAGCAATGTTAACTAGCTAAATCACACAAAATACTCAAAAAAGACACAAGACTCAAAGATAGATGCAAAAGGCTGATATGGACTCGAAAAGATGGTAAACTCAAGATATGATAGAATTAGAGTAAAACAAGGAAGATAGACACACAAGAGACTAAGAAGAGAGCTTCACTTACCTTGTCCTTATGCAATGGAGAGAGATATGGCCGGCTGTGGTGTTTAAAGTTGGCTTTTGGGTAATGGTGACGGATAAGAAATAAGGTAGGTAACTCTTGTTTGTAGTCTCAATGATCCTTTCACAATCAGATTGCAAAAACACTTGTTTTTCTAGCTTCTACACAACTTAGGTTAGTATAGAATATGATATGAAATGTATGATATGTAGGATGATGAAAATATATGAGAAAATATTTCTTTTTCTTTGTTTTTCTTTTGTGTTCCTTGGCTGACGTTTTGTGGAAGAAAATAGGAGAGTGGAATGAAATTAAAAATTGAAAAGAAATAAGAGATAACTAACTAGAAGTAGTCTCTTGTTGTTGCTACAAATAAGGAGCTTTTGTGGCCTCTCTCTCCCACTTGCAACGACTGATTTGTTTTGGAGAGTGGTCCCCCTTCTTTTTTTTTTGAACGGTTATTTGCCAAGAGGATGCAGCTGGACGTTTTGGATGAACAATGGCTGATGAAGGTGATGTAGAATGGCTGGAAAATGGCTGTTTTGGCTTGGCTTTCTCTCTTCTCCAATAACCACAAGAAACAAAGCAAATTAGAATCAAATAGACTCTTAAGATGAAGCAAATGACTCATTCAAAGAAAAGACTCAAAGAATATACTCAAACCGTCAATGGTGATGGCTGATTCCAGACTCGCAATCAACTAGCTCTAATACCACTTTGATGCAGGTTGGGGCCGCAAATGACTAGATCTAGATTGGGAATCCTTGAAGACCAACAATGGACGTTTTCCTTGACAAATGGCATGCAAAATCAGATTGTTTAGAACCAGAAATGACGTTGGACAAAAGGGAAGAAAGAGAATGAAATGGAACGTGGAATGTTTGGTAGAAGTAGATCCAAAAGATTCAAACGACTCCCTTACAAGAACCTTGATCAGATTGATCAAAACCCAAGCAAGATGATGCCTTCAACACTTTCTTCTATAACCTTACACAAGCCTTCAATGGAGACAAGCACAGGATGGACTAGTATAGACTAGTAGCACCAATCTCTAAAGAGATTAACACACACAAGAACAATCTAGCAGGGATTCACAACAATTCAATCAATGGCTCACTTTATTGATTGAATTTTCTGAATAGGAACAAAAGCTCTCAAAGAGACGGTTTATCAAGTTTTGCTAAAATCTATCTATTCTGGAAAGAAGCTAAGGGAGGCTTTTTATATACCTAGAAAGCCTCCTATCTAAAAAAGGAAAAACATTTGTCAAAAAGACAATAAAACAAATAAAACAACT
This sequence comes from Fagopyrum homotropicum, assembly GCA_033239125.1. Classification (NCBI taxonomy): domain Eukaryota; kingdom Viridiplantae; phylum Streptophyta; class Magnoliopsida; order Caryophyllales; family Polygonaceae; genus Fagopyrum; species Fagopyrum homotropicum. The sequence goes on along the minus strand of BSWB01000007.1, from coordinate 67,899,146 downwards.
AAAACAAATAAAAATAACCCTTAAAATGTTTTGAACCTAAAGGTTATAAAAAGTCTTTCATAATATACCAAAAGATGATATAAAATACAAAAGAAGCTCCAAAAGCCTCAATCTTCCATTTCTTGCAATTCCGGAACAAGTGTCTCTTCTTTGCTCTTGCATGGCGCCAAATCACGTGTGCATGGTCTCCCTTCCACGTCCAAGTCATCGGGAATCGTCATTAACGTGCCTAAGGAAGCCTCATTCAGCAATGGATCGTCAATGGTCTCCTTAGGAGCTAAGGACACCAACAAGTTGGACACCTCCTCTTGAATTGTTCTTGCCCTTGATCTAGTGATTGGCCCTTGCATAGGACTAGTAGGGGCTGTTGGTGATGGTCCCTCATCACTCCATGTAGTCTTACTAACTCTCTAAAGAATAAGTTAGCCACATTGGCCGCATCATCAGTTTTATGTCAAGCAATAAAGTGAGCCATTTTAGAGAATCGGTCTACCACCACAAAGATAGAATCCCATCCTCTCTTAGTCCTAGGCAATCCCACAATGAAATCCATGCTAATATCCTCCCAAGGGGCTATTAGGATCGGTAAAGGACTATACAAACCATGGGGCTTCACTTTAGACTTAGCCTTAAGGCATTCCAAGCATCTTTTCACGAAGTTCTCAACATCCCTAAGCATATGTGGCCAATAAAAGTTAGAGGTTTTCTAGCCGTTGGGAAGATGACCGTTGAAGCTAGATCGTGGCATTGGCTACAGTGAGAGAGAACACCTAGGTATGCAAACTTTATCAACCCTAAACAAGAATCTCTCAAACAAATAATATTTATCCAAGGATCCCTTATGCACACATAGCTTATATGTTTCCCCAAAATCAACATCATTCTCATATAACTCTTTTATGTAAACAAAGCCTAATAATTTGGAGTCTAATGTGGTTAACAAAGCGTGTCTCCTTGAAAGATCATCAGCAACCACATTATCCTTCCCTTTCTTATACTTGATTACATAGGGAAATGTTTTAATGAACTCCATCCATCTACCATGTCTTCTATCAAGTTTATCTTGACTCCGAAAGTGTTTCAATTACTCATGATTGGTGTGTAAGATAAACTCTCTAGGCCACAAGTAGTGTTGCCATGTCGTAAGTACTCTAAACAAGGCATATAGCTCTTTATCATAGGTAGAATAGTTAAGACACGCACCTTTCAATTTCTCACTAAAAAAGGCAAGAGGCTTACCTTCTTGCATTAGAACACCGCCTATGTCAATTCCCGACGCATCACACTACACCTTGAAAGGTTTGGTGAAATCAAGAAGGACTAGAAGTGGTGCCTTGGTGAGCATCCATTTGAGCTAGTTGAAAGCCCTTTCTTGCGCCTCCTCCCACACAAAAGGAGAATGCTTCTTGGTGGTTTCGGTCAAAGGAGCGGCGATGGTGCTAAAGTCTTTGACGAAACGCCGATAGAAGCTTGCTAGTCCATGAAGGTTCCTCACATGGCTGATGGAGGTGGGAGTTGGCCACTCTTGGATTGCTCTTATCTTCTCTTCATCAACTTGCAGCCCTTGTGAACTCACTACAAAACCAAGAAACACAGCCTTATTAGTGCAAAAGTCACATTTCTTTAAATTGGCATACAAGTGATCTACTGTAAGGGTAGAAACAACTTCCCTTAAGTGTCTTTCATGCTCCTCCAAGGACTTGCTATAGATAAGAATATCATCAAAATACACAACAAAAAATTTCCCTATAAATTTTCGAAGCACATAATTCATTAATCTCATAAAAGTGCTAGGAGCATTAGTTAAACCAAAAGGCATCACAAGCCATTCATACAACCCAAATTTAGTTTTAAAGGCTGTTTTCCTTACATCTCCTTCCTTCATTCGAATTTAATGGTAACCACTTCGAAGATCGATCTTTGTAAATGTAGTGGCACCATGTAACTCGTCAAGCATGTCATCTAAGCGGGGAATGGGATGACGGTACTTAATGGTGATGTTGTTAATGGCTCTACAATCAACACACATTCTCCATGTGATGTCCTTCTTAGGCACTAGTAGGACAGGAACGGCACTAGGACTTTGGCTTTCCCTCACATAACCCTTGTCTAGGAGCTCCAACACTTGAGATTGAATCTCGTGAATCTCTTTAGGATTCATCCTATAGGATGGCCTATTTGGTAGAGTGGCTCCGGGAATGAGGTCTATTTGATGTTCTATGCCTCGAAAAGATGGTAGACCGGGTGGTATCTCATCCGGAAAAACATCCTTAAACTCTTCCAATATGGCTGTGATACTTGGAGGTAAGGTAGTTATAGTCTCATCACTCACAAGGACCAGCTTCTTGCACAAGATCATAAGATGGGTATCTAAAGGAAGGTTGCCTTGGAACTCGTTTTTAGAGGCTAATAGGGTACTCGGCAAACAGCCTCTTAGAGGACATGGCTAAGGGTCGGTTTGGGGTGAGTTTAGGCGTGGGTTTTGGTTCCTTTTGTTCCTTTTCACTTTCTTTCTTCTTCTCATGAGCTTCAGCAATCTGCAATGGAGTCATTGGCTTAAGAGTAACAAGTTTATCATTAAAAGTGAAAGAATGTCTATTAGTGTATCCGTCGTGTATCACTCTTCTATCATATTGCCAAGGACGTCCTAACAACACATGACAAGCTTGCTTGTTTACATTTAACTCACCACAATCATACATCCAATGAAGCTTATATGGTCTAGGGTGATAAAAAGTAGCTATTTGCAATTTAGAAATCAATTCCGTACTAGCAATATTGCAACAACTACCTCCATCAATTATCATGTTACACACCTTTCCCTTAACAAGACATCTAGTGTGAAATATGTTCTCTCGTTGATTATCCTCACAAAGGTCTGGTTGTGCACTTAATGTATGCCTAGATATAAAAGAATCTCCATGTTGTAGGTCATCAACACAAGCAACTTCATTCAAAACATGGTTATCAACAACATTTTCATTATGCTTATGCTGAATTTCCAGATTGTAAGGCTCAAAATTATTATCTAGAAAAGAGCTTGGGTGATCATAGAAGATGCATTTAGTTAACAAACAATCACCTTGCTCATACGCAATACCATCATCATCACTAGCAACATCATAATCACACAAGGCAAGGTCATTATCACACTTATCATCATGCTCATTTTCTGATTCAGATTCATATTGCCCCAAATGGTTTATCAACAAAGTCTTCCTATTTGGACAATCTTTAATCATATGACCTCTACCTTGACATTTAAAGCACACAATGTGATGAAGGGTCATCCGAGCCGGCTCCATCTTCAACACCACAAGGAGCCCTATTAAGAGCTCAAGACAAACGCCAAGCGGAGATTGATGCTATCTTCCTGGCCATTGTTCAAGAAGCTCACCCAAGCTCACCTCCAATGAGTCCAAGGCCCGTCATGATGCTTAGACACATTGGACCAGCCAAGAAGAATTTGAATGGAGCATAGGAGAGCCTCACGTGTGCATGTGCATGGATGAAGGCATGAGAGGCTGGCGTAAGAAGCTAGTTAGAGAGTGTTAAATAAAGCCTAGAATTAGTCTATTTTATGGATTTATTTAAACACTCTAATTTTTAATTATTGTATTTATTTCTTTTCTATTTTTAGGAGAGAAGGTATAGGTTGTATATAAGCCTTTCTCTCTTCCTTTTTGTGGCAGAATACGTTAAACACATTGGTGAAAGTGCCAAATTGAAACCTTTGAGTTCAGCCTCTTGTCTTGTGAGAATTGTGGTGTTTGCATAGCTTTCTCGTTCTTGTGTGTGTCAATCTCCTTCGGGTGGTGCTACAAGTCGAATCGAAGCAACCTCTTCGTGCCTTCAATAATCCTAGATCGATTGTGTGAAGTTGTAAGAAGCGGGGTCGAATCGTCATCGATTTGGTTTTTGGATAATCGAATCCAAGGGTTCTATCGTTTGTTCCTTTCGGTTCTTCTTTCCTATTTCGTTTTCCCTCTTTGCTTTGCACGTTTTCCTTGCATCTTTGTTTGCTGAATTTTGTTTGCTTTATTCCCGAAAACAGGTTGCTCATCTAGATCCGTTCTTCGCGGCTAATCCCCGTACAATTGTTATCAGAGCTAATTGACGTTCAACCTACAAAAAGAATCGGTAAATCATTTAAAAACCAAAAGTGTCTCGTTTTCTTGTTTGAGTCTTGCTTTGTTTTGAGTCTATTGCCATTGCCATTTCTATTCCAAGTTTTTTATTGAACTAACAAGTTTGTTGCTTTTGTTTGTGAATCTTGGACGCCGGCACCACTCCTACACCGCGCCTACCACCAGTCCCTTGTGCTTACCACCACGCCACCACCAACTGTTGTCCCACGTCCAAACACAACCCTAAACAAGCCCTAAACTTTCAAAAAAAAAAAAAAAGAAGAAGGCTGATCGTCCAGCCTATTTTCAAGCCACCTCTTTCCTCCACATTTTCAGCCTATTTTTTTTGAATCTTTCACCCTTTGTTAGCTATTTACTTGGTCAACTCTATCCTCTTGCAACTAATTAGGATTTTCTTAGCATTTTTTGTTTTATTTTCTTTAATTCCAGCAGTAAGTTAAAAAAAAAAAGAAAAGAAAATCCGAGTTTCAAAAAACAAGAAATAAAGAAAGAAAAGAAAAAGAAAAGAAAAGAAAAGAAAGAAAGAAAAAAAAGAAATCAGCCTTAGTTATTCATTTCATTTCATTTCATTCTTGCTAGCTTATTCTTGTTTATTTCATAGTTTGTAATAGTTGAAGTTGTGCTTGCTAAGTGTTATTGTTCAGCAATCAAAGAGGACTACAAAGGAGCTCATCTCACTCAAAGGGACCAAGCCATTCACGCCTAGCCTAGCTTCACCCTAGCCTAGCCACGCCTTGGCCCTCGCCTAGCTCACTTCACTAGAGCCACACCTTAGCCTTGACCAGCCCTTCTACACACACCTTCGGTGTCCAAGATTTGCTTGCTTAGGCTTGACGAGTAAGTTCTTTCAAGGCTTATCTTGAGTTCAAATTTTGAGTCCATACTTAGTTGCATATAACAATCATGCAACTTGTCCTTTCCGTTTTGAGTCTTTTCTTCTCTTTTATTGAGTCAAACACGTTTTTAAGGTAATTGAAATCGAATTTCGCTTCTACTTTAGAGCTTTTGTTTGGCTAAGTATTGAACTCACGTGAGGTTTTTGACAAATACAAGACGAGCCATCAACAAGCTTGTTGAGCACCACTAAAGAGTGAGAGTTTGCTTTCGAGTGAAACACTTGTGAGGCGTTTTTGTTTTAGCTAACCTAACGTGTTTGAGTGTTTTAGTGTCCTTGAACAATGTCAGGAACTCCAACAGGTACGCCGAGCCCCGAGCCTATTTCCCCGGAGTTGTTTTAACCTTATCAAGGGCTTGAAAGATAGCATTGAAGGGATAACTACAAGGCTGTCCAACTTGGAGGCATCTAAGGTAGTTCCGGAGCCTTGGCCAATAGGAGGCAACATGCAGGTAGGAGACCACTCGAGGGCTCAACACCAAGGGCAAGACCGAATACCACTCCAAAGCCAATAGGAGGCGTTTCAAGCAGCCCGACACTCTAATGCCACGCAGCCCTCTCGGAATGTCCAAGGCTTAGGCCACACCGTGTCCCAACCGGGATGGGGCAATCTTGCTTTCGAGGAGCACGCTTCTATCCCTTCTTCTCCCATTATACATGATAATTTGCATAACTATCCTTAACAGTTTCAGAATCAAGCTTATGAGCAGGATGAGAACGGTGATGGAGATGACAAGGAATGGAGGCCAAACGGACGAAGGGAGCGCCAACAGCCTTGGAGACCTCATGACGGCCGGCGCCAAGACGAGCAGAGGCGTGAGCCCTATGGTGGCCAGCTAAGTAGGGAGCGAGATCCGGATTATGATGGTTTTGGCAAAGTAAAGGTGAAGATCCCAAGCTTTGAAGGCAAATGTGACCCGGACGTGTACATGGCTTGGGAGGCGAAGATAGAGCAAATATGGTCATGCCATAACTTTCCCGAGCATAAGAAGGTACATTTCGCAGCTCTTGAGTTTATTGATTATGCTATGATATGGTGGGATGATTTGGTGAAGGAAAGGAGGAGAACTTTGGATGCACCGGTAATTACTTGGGTGCACATGAAGGCCTTGATGAGAGCTCGGTTTGTGCCTCAACATTACACTAGAGAATTGAGGCAAAGGTTGGAGAACTTGAGGCAAGGAGCCATGACCGCCGAGAAGACCTATAATGCCATGCAAATGGTCATGGTAAAGGCTAATGTGCGAGAGGATGAAGAGACTATAATGGCTAGGTATCTTCGTATTCTCAATTCAAGTTTTTCTAACGAGATAGATCTTTTTCCCTCTAGCTCTATGACAAAATTGCTCCACCTAGCAATCAAAGTAGAAAGGAAAATGAAGGCAAGAAGTCAAGGAGGTAAGGCTGCCTATGGCGCGCCTAGTTCATGGAGGAGCCAAGGAGGTCGCCAACAAGGGAATTACAACCGGGAGGTGCCAAGCAAGGAGAAGCTAGCCCCGGAGCAAGGAGGTCAACGCAAGGCTCCTTATGCAACCCCTACCAAGCCCACGCTTACACTACCTAAAGGCACTCAAGGGAGTACTTCTAACCCTTCATCTAGAGCTAGGGATATTGTATGTTTTAAGTGCCAAGGAAGAGGGCACATGATCAAGGATTGTCCTAACAAAAGAACTTTGCTAGTTAACCATTTAGGGCAATATGAGTCCGAATCTGAGCATGAGCATGATAATGATGATTTTGAGCTTAATATGCATGATCATGATGATTTGGATGATGATGGGATTGAATATGAGCAAGGAGATTGTTTATTAGCTAAGAGAGTGTTATTTGATCATCCTAGCTCATTCCTAGCTAACACTTCCATGATTTGTGATAAAAGTCTTGAGCATGATAATTCTTTCATAGCTAGGAGAACTTTAAGTGTACAACCTGCTCCTTGTGAAGATAACCAAAGAGAAAACTTGTTTCACACTAGATGCTCGGTTAAAGGAAAGGTTTGTAATGTTATTATTGATGGAGGAAGTTGTTGCAATATTGCTAGCACCGAAATGATATCTAAGTTGCAAATTCCTACATTTTATCACCCTAGGCCATATAAGCTGCATTGGATGAATGAATGTGGTGAGTTAAAGGTTAATAGGAAAGCTAAGATCACTTTTACTTTAGGCCATTATGAAGACACGGTTTTATGTGATGTTGTGCCTATGCAAGCTTGCCATGTGTTGTTAGGCCGCCCTTGGTAATATGATAGGAGAGTTATGCATGATGGTTTTACTAATAGATATTCTTTTGTATTCAATGGTAAAACCGTGACTCTTAAGCCTATGACTCCCATGCAGATTGTGGAGGCATTTGAGAAGAAGAAGGCAAGTGAGCAAGAGCAAGGACAAGCTAAGAAGGGGAGCAAGCCGTCGAGCCAAGACCCCTCCCTAGCCACGCCTTCTAACCACCAGCCTAGCACCCTTGTGTCCACGGCCACAAAACAGCCCACAACAGCCTTGTTAGCTTCCAAACTTGAGCTACAAAATGACTACCTACCCTTAGACACCACCTCGATGATGTTGTGTAAGGACCTCACCTTGATGAGTGATGAAGCCAAGGCTAGCTTACCACCTACTATCTCAGCCATCCTTGAGGAGTTTAAGGATGTGTTTCCGGAAGAAATACCACATGGCCTTCCACCTTTGAGAGGCATTGAGCACCAAATTGACCTTATCCCCGGCGCAACACTCCCAAATAGACCAGCCTACCGAATGAACCCAAAGGAGAGTCAAGAGATCCAAGCGCAAGTTCAAGACCTCCTAGACAAGGGCTACGTGAGGGAGAGCTTAAGTCCGTGCGCCGTGCCCGTGCTCTTGGTGCCTAAGAAGGACAAAACATGGAGGATGTGTGTTGATTGTCGAGCTATCAACAACATCACCATCAAGTACCGCTACCCTATTCCCTGCCAAGATGACATGCTTGATGAGCTACATGGCGCCACCATCTTTAGCAAGATAGACCTACGGAGTGGCTACCATCAAATCCGAATGAAGGAGGGGGACGAGTGGAAAACAGCCTTCAAAACTAAGTTTGGTTTGTATGAGTGGCTTGTTATGCCATTTGGGTTAACTAATGCTCCTTCTACTTTTATGCGCTTAATGAACTATGTTTTGAGACACTTTATAGGGAAGTTTGTTGTAGTATACTTTTGATGATATTTTAATCTATAGCAGGTCCCTAGAGGAGCATGAAGAACATCTAAGGGAAGTAGTTCTTACCCTTAGGGCTGAACACTTGTATGCTAATCTTAAGAAATGTAGCTTTTGCACTAATGAGGTTATATTTCTTGGTTTTGTAGTGACTACACAAGGCCTACAAGTGGATGAGAAGAATATTAGAGCAATCAAAGATTGGCCCACGCCAACATCCATCAGCCAAGTAAGGAGTTTCCATGGGCTTGCAAGCTTCTAGAGGGGCTTTGTGAGAGACTTTAGTACCATTGCTGCGCCCTTGGCGGAAATTTGCAAGAAGCATGCGCCATTTGTGTGGGAGGAGGCGCAAGAACGTGCCTTTAGCAAGCTGAAATTGGTCTTAACCGAGGCGCCCTTGCTAGCTCTTCCCGACTTCACTAGGCCCCTTGAAGTGGAGTGTGACGCCTCGGGCATTGGCATAGGCGGCGTGCTCATGCAAGAAGGTAAGCCTATTGCCTTCTTTAGTGAAAAGCTCAAAGGAGCATGTCTTAATTACTCTACCTATGATAAAGAGTTATATGCTTTGTTTAGAGTGCTTAAGACATGGCAACACTACTTGTGGCCTAGAGAGTTTATTTTGCATTCCGATCATGAGTTTTTGAAGCATTTTCGGAGTCAAGATAAACTAGATAGGAGGCATGGTAGGTGGATGGAGTTTATTGAGACTTTTCCCTATGTTATCAAGTATAAAAAGGGAAAAGACAATGTAGTGGCAGATGCCCTCTCTAGGAGGCACACATTGTTGACTACATTGGATGCTAAGGTATTAGGCTTTGTTTATATTAAGGAGCTCTATGAATCTTATCTTGATTTTGGTGATACATATAAGCTATGTGTGCAAAAAGGTTCCTTAGATAAATACTATTTGTTTGAGGGATTTTTGTTTCGAATTGATAAGGTGTGCATACCTAGGTGTTCCCTTCGATTGTTGCTAGTAGAGGAAGCCCATAAAGGAGGTTTAATGGGTCATTTTGGGAGGGATAAAACTTATGCTATGCTGCACTCACACTTTTATTTGCCACACATGCTTACGGATGTTGAAAATGTGCTTAAAAGATGCTTAGAATGCCTTAGAGCTAAATCTAAAGTGAAGCCTCATGGATTGTACACACCTTTGCCCATCCCAACAGCCCCTTGGGAAGACATTAGTATGGACTTTATTGTGGGATTGCCTAGGACTAAAAGAGGTAGGGACTCGATTTTTGTGGTTGTAGATCGTTTCTCAAAAATGGCTCACTTTATTGCTTGTCACAAAACTGATGATGCGGCCAATGTAGCTAATCTATTCTTTCGGGAAGTAGTTAGGTTACATGGAATTCCAAGGACAATAGTTAGTGATAGGGATGTTAAGTTCTTAAGTTATTTTTGGAAGACTCTTTGGGGAAAGCTAGGCACGAAATTGTTATTTTCTACATCAAGCCACCCCCAAACTGATGGGCAAACGGAAGTAACTAATAGGACTTTAACCACACTTTTAAGGGCTATCATCAAAAAGAATTTAAAGGAATGAGAGGATGTCTTGCCACATGTTGAATTTGCCTATAATGGAGTTGTGCATTCGTCTACTTCCATCTCTCCATTTGAGTGTGTTTATGGTTTTAATCCACTAACCCCTTTTGATCTTACACCGTTGCCTAAGAAGGAACGAGTGGATTTAAGTGCTAAAACGCAGGTTGAACACATCAAGGAGCTACATAGGAGGACAAGGATTAAGCTTGAGGAGAAAGGCAAATACAACGCAACCAAGGCAAACCAAGGAAGGAAGAAGGTTACATTTGAGACCGGTGACCTTACGGAGTCATCCTTTCAAGGTGCTACAGAAGGCTGGTGACAATGCTTATGTGCTAGACTTGCCGGACGACTATGCTTTTGATCCCACGTTCAATATGAGGGATCTAAGCCCTTTTCCACCCCTTAGTGATGATCAAGGAAATTCGAGGTCGAATTCTTTTACAGAAGGGGAGAATGATGAAGGGTCATCCGAGCCGGCTCCTTCTTCAACACCACAAGGAGCCCTAACAAGAGCTCAAGCCAAACGCCAAGCGGAGATGGATGCTATCTTCCTAGCCATGGTTCAAGAAGCTCACCCAAGCTCACCTCCAATGAGTCCAAGGCCCGTCATGATGCTTAGCCACATTGGACCAACCAAGAAGAAGTTGAATGGAGCATAAGAGAGCCTCACGTGTGCATGTGCATGGATGAAGGCGTGAGAGGCTGGCGTAAGAAGCTAGTTAGAGAGTGTTAAATAAAGCCTAGAATTAGTCTATTTTATGGATTTATTTAAAACACTCTAATTCTTAATTATTGTATTTATTTCTTTTCTATTTTTAGGAGAGAAGGTCTAGGTTGTATATAAGCCTTTCTCTCTTCTTTTTTGTGGCAGAATACGTTAAACACATTGGTGAAAGTGCCAAATTGAAACCTTTGAGTTCAGCCTCTTGTTTTGTGAGAATTGTGGTGTTTGCATAGCTTTCTTGTTCTTGTGTGTGTCAATCTCTTTCGGGTTGGTGCTACAACTCGTATCGAAGCAACCTCTTCGTGCCTTCGATAATCCTAGATCGATTGTGTGAAGTTGTAAGAAGTCGGGTTGAATCGTCATCGGTTTGGTTCTTGGATAATCGAATCCAAGGGTTCTATCATTTGTTCCTTTCGGTTCTTCTTTCCTATTTCGTTTTCCCTCTTAGCTTTGCACGTTTTCCTTGCATCTTTGTTTGCTGAATTTCGTTTGCTTTTATTCCCGAAAACAGGTTGCTCGTCTAGATCCGTTCTTTACGGCTAATCCCCGTATCACAATGTCCCTAGTTCTAGAAGATGAGTTAGAAGTACTCCCTTTAGGACCATTTGAAGGCTCATTCATAGGTCTAGTTGGCATGAGTGGAGTGGTGTTCTTCCTGGAGTGATCTTGCACCCCTTGATATGCTCTCTCCTTGTCCTTAGGTGTGTAGGGTGCTCGACCTTGAAGTGTCATGCTGAGGCTGTTTTGGCTCCTATCCCGCCATGAGTTCGGTGTTCCACTTGGTTTCCTGCTAGCTTGGTTCTTAGCCTTCATCTTTCTCTCCACTTTGATGGTTAGATGGAGCAACTCTATCATAGTGTTGTAAGGAAACAAATCGACTTCATTAGCTAAAATAAGAGTTAAGGATTCGGAGGTACCTTGCCATGGTAGTCTCTTCATCCTCTCGTACGTTAGCTCTAACCATGGCCATTTGCATTGCAGTATAAGTTTCCTCGGCACTCATTGAACCTTGTCTTAGGTTCTCCAACCTTTGCCTCAGCTCTCGTGTGTAGTGACGAGGTACGAAACGAGTCCCCATTAGGGCCTTCATTTGCTCCCATGTGGCCACGGGTGGGTCAAGTGCTCTCCTCCTTGCTTTCACTACATCATCCCACCAAATCAAGGCATAATCATTAAATTCAAGGGCAGCGAGATGTACCTTTTTATATTCCGGAAAGTTGTGGCATGAACAAATTTGCTCTATCTTCGTTTCCTAGGCCATGTACACATCCGGATCACACTTTCCTTCGAGATGGGGAATCTTCACCTTCACCTTGCCAGTGCCGTCTTGCTCTTGCTCTCGGGGGCGCCGTTGCGGGAATCGACGCAGTGGTTCCTCCCTCAAATCCTCATCTCCCATATAGTCATCTTGCTCGTCGTGGTACCTATCAAACAAGTTAGGCGCAACAACTATATAAGGGGAATTAGGAGTCGAAATATGCCCCTGATTGGCATGAAAATGTGGACCATAGATAGGCTCTTCACCATGACTGAACCATGCGTTCATGCTTGATTAAAGGCTGTTGTTTGGTCCGTTAAGGGTTGCCTTTCGTGTTCGTGGGATTTGTTCCCTTGTTCAGGATGACTCCGTAATGGCTGCGAAGTAGGTGTTCTAGCCTCCAAGCTAGCTACTCGAGTAACCAAGGTGGCCAAACTATCCGACATTTTCTTGAGGAGATTGAACACCTCGGGCTGCACTGGTTCGGGACTCTTAGAATGAGTAGGACTAGGTGGCCTAGACATGATAAACACGACACACAACAATCAAACACGTTAAGTTAGAAAATTCAGAAATCACCTCACTAGTTTTTCCCTCCTTGTTGTGTTTGATTTTCTCATTCTCTTGTGGATCTTAGTACAAGCTTGGCGATGGATTGTCATGTATGGATCAAAACCCTCACTTGAGATTAATGTTTAGGCAAACACAAACTGTTATATTGGGCAGCAATCGGACCTAAACGAAAGTACTCAACATATCACCATTTACGAAACAATATGTACGAATAAGACTTAAAGACTGAACAAGACTCGAAAGGAATGGACTACAATGCAAGAATGTAATGCAATGCCAAATGACAACACAAGACTCTAACAATGCGAACTCAAGAAGAGCCTAAATTAAGCTGGGCTTGTCACACTCGGCAATGAAGAACTACACACCGTGAGAAGGTAAGCAAGCTGCGAAATGGAGTAAGGTATGGCGTGGGGGTGTGGTTATGGTGAAGGGGTCAATCAGAATGTGGGTATGTTTGGTCTTTCGAAGACTATATAATAACATGAAATACTCACACAATAATAGAAAAAATGAAATTAATAACATGAAATACTCACACAATAATAGAAGAAATGAAATTAAGTTGGGCTTTTCTTTTCTTTTTTCTTTCTTTTTTTCTTTTCTTTTCATTTCTTTTCCAGCAAATAAAACAAATACAACTTAATCTGAATAGAGAACTGAAATTAAAACAAATAGAGAAATGGGGGTTTGTTAGGAGGTCACGTTTCAAACTGATTGGAAATAAAAATAAAGCTGGAAATTGAGTAACCACTTAATCTGAATGGATTTGTTTGTTGCTAGAAAATAGGGTAGTGGGTATATATATATATATATATATATATATATATATATATATATATATATATTTGTTTTGATTTGACGCTAATGGATCTGGTGGTTGAAGAATGGTTCAGGGGTGGTCGAGTGGTGGTCGAACGGTATTTTTGGTGTCCAAAACTTCACAACTAAGCACAACAAGAACGACTCAATCAAGACTCCATAATAGAAAAACAAGACTCGAAAAAGACACTCTAGAACCTGTTTTTGGGGCGATTTTGAAGACTCTTGGGGCTTCGACGTCAACCTGGCTCTAATACCAATTGATACCGAAATTAGTCGCTCGACTTGATCGTGACGAAGAAACCTGAACAAAACGAAATGGAATTAAACTGCTGGGCGTTTTTTGAAAACACAATAAAGTGAACAATCAACAAGAAAACGCAGGAAAAGAGAACTAAAAGGAAGAAGGTAGAACTGAACGATCGATGATAGAAACCTTGGATTCGGACCCAAGAACTAAATCAAACGAAGAACTCGACCCTGCCCTGTACAACCTCACACAATCGATATATGGATCGAAAGCATGAAGAGGATGCTCATGAATGTCTCGGAACACCAATCCCGAAGGAGATTGACATACACAAGAACAACTAAGCTTAATCTTTCACTCACAATCTGTATTCAACCAAGACCTCTCTCTTTGATTGAAAACGTGAGAATGCAAAGCTAATTTCAGGTTCGGTCTACCCTCAAAATAAACTAAAGGAAGGCTTTTTATGTGTCCCTAAAAGCCTTCTCCTAAATAAAGAAAAATGCTAACAAATGAAAAATCTCTTCCTAATCAAAGAAAATGCTGATAATTGTAATATTTAGATTTGTACATTGAATTAAAACTTCCAACACAAAAACAGCCTCTTAGAAAGTCTTATCACGTGCAAATGATCATGGTTGGAGTAGGCTAGACGTGTGGCTGGAGTAGGCTAGACGTGAGCATCAACATGGTCCGTTGTTCGTGGCGTTTGTTAGACTCGTGATCGTGCAAGGCTGATTCAACCAACGCATCCATCTCCGCTTGCATTTTGGCTCGTGCTCTAGTAGTTGGCCCTTGAAAAGAGACTAGTTCGGATGACCCTTCATCAATAACGCTTTTAGTGAAAGAGAGAAAGAAAAACTATTTGATCGAATGAAGATGTTTTGGATCGCTTGAAGACTTTTGATGTTTCCGTGTAAGCTTCTATGTTTGCTCTTCAATCGTCATCTTCATTTATAGCCTTCTATGGAGAGGTCTTCTAACTGTTAGAAAGATGACCGTTTGAAGATGATTCTTCTTCTCCATGAAGATCGCTTCTTTGTTGAGATGAGGTAGACGTTGTGGATCTTCATCTCCTTGAAACACGTTGATCTCTCTGGCCTATAAGCTTCTCGTATTTGTTGTGACGATATCAAATTCTTCAAGAGAGAATCTTCGTGCTTTTCGGTTGAGGATCGTTGCAAGATCCTTTTAAAAATCCAATCTTTCTTGGTCAGTTGAGATCTTCTTTCAATCATATCTTCTTGTTGAGCATATCTTTCCTGGAAGATCTTCTTTGGCGCTTTGTAAGATAAGTGATTTGAATTCCTTTAGCGTGCAGCCTTGACGTCTCTTTTGTTCCCTTGAAATGAATTTCAAGGCCTCCGTCTTTTGATCCCCCTAAAATCCTTGTCTTTCCTTGCATCTGATTTCAAGGTCTCTCAAGGTCTTTTGAAGTGTCTTTCAAAACCTACAATCATTCAATACAAACCACCAAACCAAGCACTCGATATATAATCAATAAATTGTTAGTGTTTAGTGTATAAAACCACTTCATTTGTGTTTAACTCTTCCATCATTATCACCTATACAAATATATAATCAAGGTGGAGTTTCAATCTCTCCCTTGATGGAAGACAACACAAATGTATCGTATCCGCATTGTAAAGTTAGCGATGCATATATGAATATCAAACTAACTTAAAATGCAGAAAATTATTTCTCCAGAAAATTATTTCTCCGCCTTTGTCTTTTAACAAGGGAGAAAATTAGTTAAAGCAAGGAAGTTTTAAAGGTTTACAACCCAAAAAATTATGTCACAAAAACACATCAAAAACAAATCAAGATCCCTCAAACATCAAACTTAATCCTCCTCATAGAACCTCCTTTTTCCCTTAGATGAAGACTTTTTATGGCTCCAATCATCCATTTCAACTGCTAACTGTCGTCTCTTTTGTTCAGCTCTTCGTTTCTTAACCACCTCCTATTCGATCACTGGCAAGATAGTTGACTCAACATGAGTTGGATGCAAAATAAAATTATTCTGTACACGACGTTTGCAATTCATCAACACATTTTTAACTTTCCCTTGAGTATGTTGAGCTACATCTTCAGTCATGGGTAGGATCCTTCCCATAGTGGTAAGAATAAGAGCATTCATCAAATACATTTCATTTACCTTAGCATTTATGGTAGATAGTATTTCATGATTGGCATTCAATCTTCTCTTAGTGTCACACTGGAAATCAGACAATTCACGATTCAGAACAACCAGTTCTTTTTCACATCCTTCTAACCTGATTTCGGGAGTAGGAGTAGAAGATGTTGGAGCTTCTTGAGTTGGATTTGGAATAGCTCCTTTACCTTTTAAAGTCCATGTGCCAGCAAGAGTTTTTTTCAATTCCTAGACGTTCTAAGCATGTCTCATCAATCTTACCAAGAATTGACTGTCGATCTTCAGAGAATGTATTAATTGTGAAATGGTCAAAGATCTTAGGCAACAGATTTCCATAAGGCAAAGGGATGGCTCTCTTAGAGTTAACAGAAATGTATCATATGGTTGAGGATGAGATTTGGTACATCAATGTCTAACCTAGACATAATCAGATGAATTAACTCCAGGGATTGATTAGTCAAAAGCTCTCTTGAGTTTGCACGAGGAACAACACATCGAACCAGAATGGTAAAAACAATTTTAGCGTCTAGGGTTAGAGAAGTATGAGTGAGTTGGTGTGAGGTTGAATTGGGAACAAGAATTTATCTTTACCAAGTCGAACACTCTCTGATCGTGAGGGATGATTAAAAGCGATATCTGTAGGAATTCCAAACATCTCACTTAAAATAGAAGAAGTGAGAGAAATTGGGGTACCTTTTATAGAACATTCAAGAGTGACAACTCCTTTGTCCCGTTTCGTAACGAGATTGACATAGAACATCCTTGTGAGCCTTTGGGAAAGCGAATTCTCCAAGGTTTAAGATTTTTCAGACTATTGAACTCTTTTGCTTGTCTATGCAGGGGATCTGAAGAGTTTGAAGAAAAGAAGTATCCACCAAATCACACATATAAAGCGGTCTATTGTGAAAACCATCAAGCCAAGATCTTGAGGCTTGAAAATTGATGAACCAAGATGTGAGAAAACCGACCGTTTGAGAAATGTCCAAATCCTCATAAGGTGTTTCTTCTTTTGCAACAGAGGAGATCTGAACATATTTTTTTTTGGGGGCCTGAGGAGCAGATTTCTTACTTCTGGGAGCCATGGATAATGTTGAGAGAAAAAACAAGGGTTTTTTGAAAAGGGTTTACGTAAAAGAGGAAAATTGAAAAAGATAGGAGATTCTAGCCTTTTAAAAGAATGCAAGCAATAATAACAAAATTTTGAAAAAATCATGCTCTTTAAAGACCAAAAAAAATATTCCAATAAAATCTCAACAGATCTTTTTCAGGCCTTTAATAAAAAAGAAATCATAAAAACAATTTAAGAATTTAAAATATCTAAAAGATATTAATTCTTAAATAGATCCGTATTTCTTAATTTACCCTTGAATCTTGTTTCAAGGCCCTTGAATTGCCTTTCGAGGCCCTTGAAAAAGATAACTGGGTTGCATACAAAGGAGAAAAAAAAATTTTTACTCTCCCTACATTAATGCTTCCTTATTCAACATATCAAGCACTAGCCTAATAAAATTAAATTGCTCTTCAAGAAGAGGCTTGGTACAGATATCTGCAAGCTACAAGTTAGTTGATATAAAAGAGATCGAAACATCACCTTTCTCAACATGATCACGTATGAAGTAATGTCTTAAGTCGATATGCTTAGTCCTTGAATGTAGGATTTTTAGTTGAAGAAATAGCACTAGTATTATCACATTTTATAGGAATAACTTTCAAATCAAAGCCAAGATCACGAAGTTGTTGAGCAATCCATAGAATTTGTACACAACAGGCTCCCACAACTATATATTCAACTTCGGCTGAGGATAGGGCGACAAAATTTTGCTTCTTGGAGTGCCAACTAATTAGGGATGACCCTAAGAATTGACAACATCCAGAAGTGTTTTTCCTATCGACCTTATAACCTGCAAAGTCTGCATCGGAATAGCCAATAAGGTGAAATGAGCTTTGACGTGGGTACCATAACCCCAGATCCTTAGTGCCTTTAAGATACCGAAAAATTCTTTTCACAGCTATCAAGTGTGACTATTTAGAATCATCTTGAAATCTTGCACACATGCACACGCTAAACATAATGTCAGGTCGACTAGCAATTAAATACAACAAAGAACCGATCATACCTCGATACTCCTTTTGTACTATACTTTTGCCATCTTTGTCATGGTCAAGCGAAAGTGTTGAACTCATAGGAGTCTTTGCGACCTTAGATTGATCCATCTTATACTTTTTTAGCAAGTCCTTAGTATACTTGCTTTGATTGAGAAAAATTCCTTTCTTTGCTTGTGTAACTTGAAGTCCAAGAAAGAAATTTAGCTCACCCATTAAGCTCATTTCAAATTCCTTGCAAATGATATCTGAAAATTCCTTGAAAAGGGAATAATTAGTAGCAACAAATAATATATCATCAACATATATTTTTACTACTAAAATATCGTTGCCTCTGGTTTTGATAAATAAAGTTTTATCAATCAAACCACTTTTGAATTTGTTTTCAATAAGATACTTGGACAATCTTTCATACCAAGCTAGAGGAGCTTTCTTAAGACCATAAAAAGCTTTGTCTAGTTTAAAAACATGATCAGGAAATTCATCCTTTTCAAAACCATGGGGTTGGGCAACGCAGACTTCTTCTTCTAAGAAGCCGTTTAAGAAAGCACATTTTACATCCATTTGTAATAGTTTTATACTCATGAAAGATGCAAATGTGAGTAGCATACGTATGGCTTCTAACCTGGCAACTGGAGCCAAAGTCTTCTCAGAATCAATACCTTCTTCTTGGTTATATCCTTGTGCTACAAGCCGTGCTTTATATCGTATGAATTTGCCACTTTCATCCATCTTATTTCCAAAAACCCATTTCTTGCCAATGACGGATTGATGCTTTGGTCTTGTAGTAAGAGTCCAAACCTTGTTTCTCTCAAACTCATTTAGTTCGTTTTGCATGGAAATGATCCAGCGGGTTCTTGAAGAGCTTGAACATAACTCTTTGGCTCAATAAGAGACACGAACGCAGAGAATGCACATAGATTGCTTACTTTAGATCGAGTTTGAACTCTTGCGTTTGGATATGAGATCACAATCTCTTATGGATGAAATGAAGAGTGTTGAAATTTTCTTCGTTTGTAAGATGGAGCAGATCCTGAAGGTTGAGCCTTATATGCTTGACTAGATTCAGGTACCGTTGATGTATTGCCCTTGGATCCTATCTCAAGGCCTTGAAGTTGGGTTTCAAGCCCTTGAAACGGAGTTTTGACATCACAGGTTTCTGTTTTAAGGTCTTGAAGATGTGTTTCAAGGTCTTGAGGGTTTTCTTCGGTATCTTGAATCTTTTCTTGCATATTCTTTTCTTGATTTTTAGGATCTTTATCTTCATCCGAATTGTGATCTTCTCATTGATTCAGACTGCAAAACTTTCACTTAAAGTACCATCATTGCTTTCATAAAAAATGACATGAATACTTTCCTCAACAATTTTGGTACGTTTGTTAAAAACGCGATAAGCTTTGCTATTTGAAGCATATCCAATGAATATAGCTTCATCACTACGTGCATCAAATTTCTCATGATTATCTTTGCTATTGTTATGAACAAAACAAATACTTCCAAAGGGTTTGAAATATGAAATATTAGGTTTTCTCCCTTTAAATAGTTCGTAAGCAGTCTTTTTCAAGATAGGGCGAATCAAACATCTATTTAAAATGTAATTAGCAGTGTTTCCTACTTCAGCCCAAAAACTTTTTGGCAAACTATTTTCTAAAAGCATAGTCCTAGACATATCCTCAAGAGTGTAGTTCTTACGTTCCACAACTTCATTTTGTTGAGGGGTTCTAGGAGCTGAAAAGTTATGTGAAATACCGTATTTTGCACAAAACAAATCAAATTTTAGTTGATCAAGTTCCCTACCATGATCACTTCTTATAAATACGATTGGTAGGGTTTTTCAAAGTTTGTAACTTCTTACACAATTTTGAAAACTCAAACAATGCTTCAGATTTTTCACGTAAGAATGAAATCCATGTGAAACGAGAGAGATCATCCACTATAACAAGGATGTAGTGCTTGCCTTTGGGAGATTTAACATGCATAGGTCCACAAATATCCATATGTAAGAGTTCAATGGGTCGAGAAGAACTTAAAACTTTCTTAGATTTGAATGAACCTCTTGTTTATTTACCTTGTTTACATAGTTCATCTACCTTGAAATTTAAGTTTGACAAGCCACGTACCAAATCTTTTGAAAGTAACTTCTACATTGTGTGTATACTTACGTGACCAAATCTTCTATGCCAAAGCCTTGAATCATCAGTCAAGGCCTTGAGACATTTTAGCTTAGTTCCTGAAACTTGGTGAGTACTCATAGAATAAACATTGTTACATCTAGGAGCAGTAAGCACAATGTCACCCGTTGTTTTGTCTTGAACTTCACATTTTTCTGAATCAAACAATACTTTGTTGCCTTTATCACATATTTGAGAGATGCTAAGCAGATTATACTTTAAACCGTCAACCAAATATACATCATCAATGAAATTAGATGAATTATAACATATTATACCAATGTCAATAATGTCACACTTTCCTTTATCACCAAGCGTAATGGTTGTAGATGATTGCTTCTTTAAATATGAGAATATCCATTTATACTCCTTTATCTTGGTGATATCCTACAAAACAGCAAACATCAACCTTTCTAGGTCGACTAAATGGGATATTTTGGTCCATATTCAGGTTCGATCATGTTTGGTGGTCTGGTACCCTTAGGAACCCATATTTTTTGACATGTTTCCTTAAACATAGAGGATAGGTATTTCTAATAATATAAGAGTCATTTCTTCTAGATGGACATGTAGATTTAACATGACCCTTTTTACAATAGTAAAAGCAAGTAGGCGAACACTTCCTTTGACTTTGACAAAAGTGGTAGTTGGTTTCCTAGGAAAGCTCCTATGATAACCTATACCATTTTTGTTAAGTGAGGACTATTGTTCACCCATCTTTCTTTCAAGATTAGCTTTTGAACGAGTAAATTTAACAAATGCAGCCTTCTGGTCTTGACACGTCAAAGTTAGATTAACTTTCTCTTTCTCTAGATCGATATAGTTTCGATGAAGAAATGAGAGGTTGTCCTTGAGAATTGCATTTTCCAATTCAAAGGCCTTGATATTGTCATCAAGGTCTACCTTTTCTGTGTTAAGATTTTCAAACTCCAAAGACATCTCACTTAGTTGTTTTTCTTGTTCAGGAAGCTTTTCTTTTAAAGAATTTATCCTTATTCTACGTTCCTTGTTACATATAATAATGTCTTTAAGCAATTGTTTTAGGTTAGATTCAGGTTGAGACATGATAGTACTTACCACATTATCAACATAGAGATTTGAATCTTCTTCATGATCGGCCATGAGACACAGGTTTACTTGTTCTTTTTCGTCTTCTGATTCATTTGATGATTCTGAATCACTCCATGAAGCTACCATAGCTTTCTTCTTTCGATAATTTTTCTTGAAGTTGGTCCTCTTCTTTTGTGGACAGTCCTTAACAAGATGATCTGTTTCACCACATTCAAAACAAGCCAGCACTCTAGTTTTCTTGTTAGAGTTAGAAAACTTACCTTGGGGTTATGATGTTCGTGGATATTCTCTATTGTTTGCAGATTGTTTCTTTATCTTGATAATTCTCGCGGACCTTTGGAGATCATGGCAATTGCATCTTCTTCATCATCATCATCACTGTCTTCCTCTTCAGATGGTAACTCATCTTTTCTCGATCTTAATGTCAAATTCTTAGTGTTAGATGGGAGTTCTCCATCTTCCTCACCAAGAACCATTTCGTGTGTGATGAATTTTCCAAGGAGATCATCGAGAGGGAGAGTTCAGAGATTTTGAGCTTCTTCGATGGTAGTCATCTTTGGTCTCCACTTGACTTTAGGTAATCCTTAGAACCTTCCTAACTTTTTCTTCATTTGTAAAGACCTTTCCTAGTGAGTCTAGGTTGTTCACGATCTCAATGAATCTTATGAACATTTCTTTGACTGGTTCATTTGGATTCATTTTGAATAGCTCGTATTGTTTGAGGAAGATGCTAATCTTTGTTTCCTTGACTTGACTTGTTCCTTCGTATGTAACAACGAGTTTGTCCCATATTTCCTTTGCACTCTTGCATGATGAGATGCGGTTGAATTCGTTGGCATCTAATCCGCAATAGAGTAAGTTTGTAGCTTTGTAGTTCTTTGACACACTATCCAAGCAGCTTGTGTGAAGTCAACTTCTTTCTTTGGGACTTGGACACCTTCAACTGTCGTAGTTGAAACTTTGGGGCCATTCGGAATGATGCTCCATAATTCCATGTCCTGATCAATAATGAACATACACATGAGTGCTCTCCAATGGGCGAAGTTGTTGCCACAGAAGAGTGGTGGTCGAGATTAGGATGTTCCTTGAGCAAATCCTCCATCACCTACAAGATTCAATATTAGTCTCACTGATGGCTAAATCAATATATGTGAGTCTAGCTCTTATACAAATTGAAGAACCGTTAGGTGAATAAAAAGGATAAAAGATACTCTAGAAGGGGGGTTGAATAGAGTATGATAACTTTTCGCAAAAACCAATCTCAAGGCTTTGAAACCAATTTCAAAGGCCTTGATGTCGATCTGAGCTCTTTGTGACAAACTTTGATTTCAAGGGCTTTGAAACAACTTTCAAGGGCCTTGACTTTGTTAACCTGTAAAACAAAGTTAGTCACAATAAAGCAATATAAAGTGCGGAATGTAAAAACTCGACACGAGGATATGTTTACGAAGTTCGGCTCAAATAGCCTACTCTCCGTCCCAGGGTATAGCCTTAGGATCTAACTATCTATTATCATCTTCAAAGAGTCCTAGATACAAACTAGAAGAAATCTCCTTCTTCTGTCACTGTAGCCAATGCTACGATCTAGCTCCAACTCTTCAGCTTGCTATAATAGTCTAGTTACTTCGTAGAGTAACACACACTCTAGTATAACACTTTTTAGATATACCAATGGAGCTCTCGAGTTTTATCTCTCTCTAAGGGATAACGCTTTTAGTGAAAGAGAGAAAGAAAAACTATTTGATCGAATGAAGATGTATTGGATCGCTTGAAGACTTTTGATGTTTCCGTGTAAGCTTCTATGTTTGTTCTTCAATCGCCATCTTTATTTATAGCCTTTTATGGAAAGTTCTTCTAGCCGTTGGAAAGATGACCGTTTGAAGATGATTCTTCTTCTCCATGAAGATCGCTTCTTTGTTGAGATGAGGTAAACGTTATGGATCTTCATCTCCTTGAAACACGTTGATCTCTCTGGCCCATAACCTTCTCGTATTTGTTGTGACGATATCAAATTCTTTGAGAGAGAATCTTCGTTCTTTTCGGTTGAGGATCGTTGCAAGATCCTTTTAAGAATCAAATCGATCTTGGTCAGTTGAGATCTACTTTCAATCATATCTTCTTGTTGAGCATATCTTTCCTGAAATATCTTCTTTGGCGCTTTGTTAGATAAGTGATTTCAATTCCTTTAGCGTGCAGCCTTGACGTATCTTTTGTTCCATTGAAATGAATATCAAAGCCTTTGTCTTTTAATCACCCTAAACTCCTTTCCTTTCCTTGCATCCGATTTCAAGGTCTCTCAAGGTCTTTTGAAGTATCTTTCTAAACCTGCACTCATTAAATACAAACCACCAAACTAAGCACCTCGATATATAATCGATAAATTGTTAGTGTTTAGTTTATAAAACCACTTCATTTGTGTTTTAGTCTTCCATCACCATCACCTATACAAATATATAATCAAGGTGGAGTTTCACACCCTACTTGGGAACTACATGCACCGGACTCATCCGTCTGCTATCCGATATGGGAAATATGATACTTGCATCCAACAACTTAAGAATTTCTTTCTTCACAACCTCTTTCATGATCGGATTTAATCGTCTTTGAGGTACCCGTGAAGTCTTGTGATCATCTTACATTAGTATCTTATGCATACAAAGAGAAGGCTTAATACCAACAAGATCATCAATAGTGTAACCCAAAGCCTTTCTATGTTTCCTCAGCACATGCATCAACTTAGACAATTCATCTTCAGAAAGAGAAGCACTAACAATAATGGGATAAGTAGAATCCGGACCAAGGAAAGCATAACTCAAGTGAGTCGGGAGTGGTTTAAGATCTAAGATACGAGGTGCTTTTAGTGGTGGATATGTACCTTCTTTCTTCAGTGAAGATGGTTTAGATCGAAGTACTGGACTGATGTGAGTCTTAGTTGACTCCATCTCGCTCACTGTCTGGGTCGTGGTCCGAGGTGGTGGACCAAAGTGTTCTTCAAATAAGATCATCTCGTTTGCTCCGGAAACTATCTCGGTCGAGGTAGTGGAACTGGACCGAAACCTAATGTGCTTTTCTTCTCCTGAATTAGTTCGTTGAATCTAGCTCCTGGATTTGCTTCTAATGTTTCCAAGCTTCGCACATCTGCATCACACAAAACATCTTCACCTTCCTCCATCATACTAAAACTCAAAACTTTCTCAAGAGGATCTTTAATAAGGATAGAGCTCACCAATTCTCGAGAATCTTCTTCATCATAGATGTTGAAGATGTCATCTTCCAAAGCATCTCCCTTCATTGCAGCCAATAGTGCATTTTCCACATGATCGCCACCAATGTTGAACTTCAACTTGGCGTTCTTATAATCAACGTTGCAACCCGATATTGCTAGAAATGGTCTTCCGAGAATGATAGGAATTTGATAATCTGCGGGAATGTCCAACACAACAAAGTCTATAGGTATATATAAATTACCTAGCTTGACGGGAACGTCCTCCAAAATATCAACGGGATGGGTATTGGAGCGATCTGCCATGTATAACGTCATCTTCATGGGCTTGGGATCTCCAAGGCCGATCTTCTCACAAAGTGCTAGAGGAATGATGCTCACACTAGCTCCTAGATCGCTAAGCGCATCATATGTCACATCCTCAACTTGGATGGGAATGCAAAACAAACCGGAATCTCTCAACTTAGGGGGCATGTTCTCCTTCATGATTTGAATGAGCTCCGAAGATCTAGAGGTCATCCGTACTTCTCCAAAGTCTTCCAGCTTTCTCTTTCTTGACAAGATCTCTTTCAAAAACTTCCCATAGGCGGGCATTCCTAGGATAGCATCAATGAAAGGGATGTTAATATGTAACTTATTCATAAGGTCAAGAAACTTATCAAAGTGCTTGTCTAGATGTTCCCGCACCCTAGACCAAGGGAACAGGAGTGGTGGTTTATAAGCAGGTGGTGGAATATAAGCTTTAGCTTTTTCTTTCGTTTTTGGGGCTCCATATCGGCTGGCACCTCGACCGAGGTGTTCCTCGTCTAACCGTGGTCTGACCGAGGTACTGAATTTGCAGTCTTCAATCCACTGCGTGTTGTGATCGCCATGACTTGCCCTTTTGGGTTATTCTCTCTCCTTTCTAGAAGTTTACTAGGATCTCTTGGTGCTTCATTAGCCTTGTTGAAAACTTGTTGTTCTAACGCTTTTTGTGCCTTTGAAAACGAGTTAATAGAAGTCTCCATAACGTTGAGCTTGATCAGTATAGCCTCCAGCACAACGTCCGGCTTTTTGGGTGGTTGGGACGAGCTTGATGATGGCTCCTGGCTTCTCAATGGAGTAGAAGAAGAAGAAGAGGGGGGTTAAGAGCATTATCAACATGAGAATAAGGGTTACCGAAATTTTGTTGATTTGATCTCCAATTGTTGTTTAAATTCCTATTGTTGTTGTTGTTGTTGTTGTTGAAATTGTTGTTCCGCAGTCCTTGATAATTTCCTCTCCCCATATATCCAGCATCTTGCTTCTCCTTAGTTTGAGCTATCAAAAGCTCCTTCAATGCCTTGACTTCATTGTTGAGC
Source organism: Fagopyrum homotropicum (assembly GCA_033239125.1). Lineage (NCBI taxonomy): Eukaryota > Viridiplantae > Streptophyta > Magnoliopsida > Caryophyllales > Polygonaceae > Fagopyrum > Fagopyrum homotropicum. The sequence goes on along the minus strand of BSWB01000007.1, from coordinate 67,873,668 downwards.
GTGGTGAATTGAGCAGCATTTGAGTTTGTATCCAGAAAGCTAACTCGCCTTGCTCCATCTTCAACTCGTCGATGGGAGTATTTCTCCATGTGTAAAGCTTGTTTTTCGATAAACTCCAAAGCTTCATCAACCGGTGTATCCATAAAATTCCAGCGGAAAGTGATTGGAGTTTGAATTGAGTTTCCTCATCCAACCCCTTGAAGTAAATCTCTAGCAACTTGATCTTTCGAATCCCATGGTGAGGGCAATACAACAGAAAGTCCTTGAACATCTCCCATGACTTGAACAAACTTTCTTTACCTTTCATAACAAAAGCATTGATCTTACCCCTCAATTCAACGGTCTTTGATGAGGGAAAGAACTTAGTAAGAAACTCTGTAGTCATCTCTTCCCATGTGTTAACCCTTCCAGCTAGAAGGGATTGATATCAAGCTAGCGCCTTATCTTTCAAAGAGAAGTAGAAAGGCCTTAGCTTGTAGTTGTTGTTCTCCATTCTTGATGGTCTCAAAGTCTCCATAAGGATCTCATAGTTTTGAATGTGTTGATGTGGAGATTATCTTTTCATGCCTCCAAATTGACATTGTCAAATCATCATTAGAACTTGAGGTCGAAGTTCATAATCATGCTCGGCTGGATCTCCTAGATTAACTCTTGCACGCCGCACTTACTGATTCGGGTCCATCCTTAGACCTAGGGTTTGCGGAGCTCCAGCAAAAAGATCACCTCGGTCTACCAAGGCCGGCATCCGAGGTGGTGGGTGTATCTAGGCCGGTGCAACTAGGGCTGGATCCTACCTCGGTCAAGCAACTGGGACCGGTCGAGGTTGGATCTGAGCTCGTAGAGCGGCCATATCAGCTTGAATCTCTTCAGTTCTTGCACGAGTCTTGTCTCTTTCTCTCTGCATCTTGAATCTCTTCAATCTTCTTCTGTATGTCTTTTCTAGTTTGGGATCGTAAGGAACGATTTTCTTTCCAGCACGAGTTCTTCGCATAAACCTAAGGAAAGATCCTGCGAAATAACTCAAGTAAAGCAATCAATAGCAACAAGGGCAGCAGCCCCAAAAGACAACCAAAACCGAACTTGGTCTTGACCAAGTCCTAGGCAATGGCGCCTAAAACTTGCTCGCTCTCAGACGTGTGCATTGTGAACGATATACCTTTAAATTTATAACCTAAAATATAAGCCTAAAATAATATGTGAACCCGCAGTGTACGGATCAATTGTAATAACAGCAAATACTCCAAAGTCGAACACAAGGACTATGGTGAAACAAAGATAGGTAGTTCAGGCTGTCAATCAAAAACAAGCAACAAAGCAAAGATATCAAGGATGATGTAATAATCAGATAAGAAAATGTGGATTCTAGAGATTAAAGCATCCAGTTGTGGTTCCGACTCAATATCTCAAAGGATAACGTGGACAAATCTGAGGTTTGCAAAGAGAAGGTGTTTCTAAGGTGGGAACACCAAGTAAGTATCACTACTCACTATCCCAAACCAAAGATCCTCTCACCGGGTAAGTCTCAAGGTACTAAGAAAAGGAACTATAATCTCAAACCAACACACCACCCAAGGGGATAGAATCAACCTTTATGGGTAAGTCAGAGGCTAACTCTCAAAGATGGGATGAAGGCACACTCAAACCCTTATAACGGATAAACCTTTATTACCTAACACTCATGATCTTGGGTATACAAACAAAGGAATCACCGGGTAAGTCTCATCCTAGGCTTGCGTTGAACGAGGAAAGGAATAACAAGGACAGGATTTGGCAAACATAAACCTCAGCTCAGATAAGGATCAGGAAAGGTCTCGTCTAGCTCAGTTCATGTTCCATCTCGGTCGAGATGTTCTATGACTGACCGAGGTGTTCGTCGGTTAAGGTAAAGGCTCAAGCTTTCAGGGTCCACTGAGGTAAAGGTTCATTCTTTCATCATCTTTTCCACAACTTTCAGCCAATCACCCTAGAATCGCACAAAGAACTTATCCAATAATCATCATTATAACAATAATCAAATGTATAAAAAGGGAATCAATATTCAAACAAGAAAACCTTAACACAAAGGTCTCAATAACTCAATCAAACAATCAAACAGCGTTCCTCAATCACAACCAGAAAGACAACAATCAAAACAATCTAAGAAAACCTTACAACTTCCTTCAAAGCCTTCAACTTGATCTTCAAAGCCAACTTCCTTCCTTCCTTGGAATATCTTCAAATCTTCCAACTTCCTTCAACTTCCAGCTCCAAGACATGCTTCCATCTAGAAAATTCATCCCAATATATAGGAGAATCACTTGTCAAAAATAAAAAATCTTCAGCCAAGAATAAAAGATCTCGTGGGCTGTGGGCCGATCGCCTCGGTCCAGCCCATCACAAAGATCACCTCGGTCGAGGTGGTACTGTAGTCATCCAAGGTGTGTCTAAGCTACGTGTAAATCTCTCTAATCTGGTCCAAAATCAATCTTCTGTCCAATTTCCATGGTTCCTAAGCCTTTCTTGTAGCTCCTCAATGCTCCATAATGTAGCTCCAATGACTCCTTAGCTTCTTTAGCTCTATATCTCTCCAAAACAGGCTATTTTCCCTAAAATCACAAGGAAACTAGGTGCAGACCTCGATTCTTGCAAAGGTAAACAAAACAATATAATGATCAAAGAATATACATCCATACATGTAGATTTATGAAGATAAAACGTCTAAACCAATCCCAAAATATAGACTATAATACATGCTCTCAAATAGCAAGGAGATGGTCCTCTCCTTCTCTTCTGTTCCCACCAGGGACCACCGCCGTTGCTATCGCCGGAGGAGCCTAGATTCCCTGCCCTGCCCTGCCCTCGCCGCCTGCCGGAGCACACCGATCCACCGCTGCCGCCTATGGATCTCCTTCCCCAACCCTTGCGCGAGATCTATCAAGTTAAAAGGGAACCCTTTTTGATTTTAAATCAGGCCCCTAATATTTGGTATAATTACAAAATGTACCCATATTCTATATAATCTCAGTTTTGGACCCATATTTTTGGAAGTTGCATGTATGCCACCCTGTAGGAAATTAATTACAATTATGAGAACATATTTATAATTACAGTTTGTGACCCAGCTTTTGCAAATCATCAATTGTGCCCTATGTTGGATAAATTTCGGGTTATGACCCCAATGATTTAATTGCGGTTCTATGACCAAGTTTCTAGTATTGTACTTTTACCCCGGAAGGGAATTATGGGATTTGAAATTTGACGTTTGAAAAATGAGTTTTACCTTTGAGTTATATTATATATATATTTAAAATCAAGTTTAGGATATAAGCTAAATTTCCTTAGCTTTGGTTTTAGGTCTGGAAGCGCCCGGTATAAACCAACGAATCCATTCTCCACATCTGTAGATCGTCCTCCGCCATCGACCTTGTGTGAGTACCTCATCCTCGATCTAGTAATGATTAGTTGTAGAATCATGTTAGGTTGGATCTAGCATAACTTAGAGTGAAAGTCAAGTAATGTCTTTGAACTTTAGGTGAGGATTTGAGGGTGATTTGAAAGTTCTAAGGAATTAGGTGTGTATGTTATCGTGTGAGCTTTGTTGAGGTTGTGAGTATGTGTTTATTGAGATTGTGGAGTTAGGATGAAAGTATTCTAGCATGTGGTTACAGTGAGATCTCGTGAGTTCATGAGGCCTAGGAGAGTATCCTAGTTTATGGGAGTGTATGATCTTGTAAGAGTATATAGTACTGGAAGTCTAAGGACTTCTAACTTGCGTGAATGGTTTTTGATTATCGTGCCTTGTCTTCAACAAGATTTTGTTATGTTCTTTCGGAGAGTGTTTTTAGTTTCGGCTAGCTTTGAGACGAGGTAAGTCCTCGGACTTACTTAGCCGCTTTTATGCATTATTTGGATATGTGATGGTGGTGTGTGCTTTATCTTTGTTCATAATCATGAAACCGGATTAGGATAACTTGGTTATATATATTTGGCCCATTGTTTATTATTATCGGGCGGTGACATTAGTGCCCAGCTCCCGAGGGAGACTGAGAGGTTCTTTGTGACCAGACCATACATGGTATACGGGCGGGCTTCTTCGCCACTCCATATGGTATACGGGTTGAGCTCCGCCACATTCCTGTTGGTTACACGGGGACAAAGACGAGAGTTATAAGACTCTTGTGTCACACTTAAAACGAATGAAACTAGTAATGGAATGACTTAAAAAGAGAAGATAAGAATCGGATTGTATGTCTATGAGCATGTTGTGTGTTATGTGTACTTATGTGTGTGTTTGTGCCCTTGCTATCATTATAATGCCTAGAATGTGAGCTAACAGTTATATACCGATTTTTGTAGTTAATGTGCAGGTTAGGATGTAGCCGAGTGATCCGGAGGAGTGTGCAGCCGGGGTTCCGTACATCTTAGGTTGAGTTGGGTTTTGGAGTCCTTGTGTTGTTATTTTGCATTATATTTGATGTTGTTGTAAGGACGGTCAAAGTGTTTCCTTTCTTTTGTTTTCGGGTTTCATAACATTACATAAAAATGTATTTTTGTTTTAGCCTTTATTTGTGCCTTGTTGCAAGATCCGGTAAAATTGTTGTCAAGCTAAGGGTCGGGACCCATTGTGAGTTCTCAACCCGTAGCACTCCGAGTCCCGCGGATTCGGAGTATTACATGCCACAACTTTAAAAACGGAATAAAGTGAATCACCTAAGTTATCAAATAATAACCGGATTGTGTGGCAGCATGTTGAGTGTTTATAGTTCCTTAGATGTGTTTGTGCTATTTTTATTCTGCCTATATTTGATTACTTAGCTAACTGTTATATTATTGTTTAGATGTGCCACTAGTTAGAGCAGATGCCGAGTTATCAGGAAGGTAGTGGTCAGCCGGGGTGTCGTACTTCATAGGACGGGTTGCAGTCTTTCCTTTATGTTGGTCTTTCAGTTACGACATCTTTTTTCTTAGTTTGTTTAAAGATATTATTGGTACCGGCTGTTAGTGTTTCTGGTCACATTCAAGACGGTCTAGGGTTAAGACCATGATTGGAAAGCCGACCCATAAGATAGAAGATTGGATCTTCTATCTATGGAAAGAAATAAACGGACAAAAAAATTAGATCGGCGTGATCTGTGGCGAAACCGCAGGGGAGGTTCGCCCTGCCGTAGAGGCGACTCCCATCACAACGGGGGTGGTGAAGGTAGACACTGGGTCTTACAATTGTAATATATGTCAAATATAAATATTAATACAAAATTGCACAGTGATATAAAGTTAATAAGTATGCGTAAGTTATTAAGTCGTAACAAATTAACATTATTAATTCATTGTTTTTCCTAACTCAAATATTTTTACATATAATAGATTTTTAAATATAAATATTAGTACAAAATTGTAATATAAAATCTTGATTTAACCTTTCTAAAGCAAATACATTATTACTATAATAAAAGTATTTTTTATAGCCGAATAACCGGTAATATATAGTGATTCGGGACTATCCGACTATCCGCGAATATCCGGATGCCAAAATCTCGTTCCGTACTAGATGCGGTGATTCGGTAAAATTTTTTTGATCGGATCCGGATCAAAACGGGTACTAAAATATCGAGTTTTTTGGATTGGTCAACGGATTAAGAAGTTGGCAGTGTGATCAGTTAGGTCAAGGACCCAAGTCGGTAACTGTAAGAGTCGGCTATGATCTCTCGGGACAAAATGGCCGGCTCAGAGTTTAGGCCCAAACCGGCCTAGAGGGCCGGAGGAACTATTATTAGGTTTGCGCATTTTTGCAACTGCAGCCGTGGGACTTGGTTTGGGCCTCAAACTTTGAGGCGTTCCGTCCCGAGAGTTCGTGGCCAACTCTTACGTTTATCCACTTGGGTCCTTTGATCTAAGTGAAGGGGGACTTTTCCGTGAACTTGGGCCCAGTAACAAGCCCAATAGATCAACCACTTTGACCACCACACAACCAATCTAATATGATAAGATACAAGGTTATAAGGGGTTATAGAAGGTTGTAAACTCACGATGTGGGACTCTATATTCTCTCTCAGATTTTTATCAAATAGATCTATCTCAACACTTCTTCAGCTGAAATTAATGTAGGTAAATTTCTTCCCCTTGGATTATCGATAGTGGAGCCTCGTTCCATATGACAGGATCCAAGATTTTTTTTATCCCATATTCATTCTATTTCTCCATGCCATATTAAATTACCTAATGGATCTTTCTCCATTAAAAATCAAGCGGGATCTAATAAAATTTTATCAAAATTTATTCTTAACATATGTTCCCGACTTACATTGTAATTTAGTTTCTATTCAATGTTTTGCTAGTGATTTTTCTTGTAGTATCATATTTACTAAAAATTATTTAACATGATCAAAATCAGTTTTTTTTTTAAATTATTTTTTATTTAAAAATAGAAAATCAAAAGTAATTTGATTTCTTTTTATCCAAAATTAGTTATGAAATTTTTTACAGATTTTATAATTGAAACTTTAACAAAATGTATTAAGAAAGGGTATAAATAGGAAACAAATTATATTAGGTGGGTACCAAGAAAAATTTGAATTCTTGTGGATACCGAGAGAAAAAATTCAAACTTGAGGGTTACAAAGAGGAAAGATCCAAAATATTTATTTTGAACATTTGTTCTTTTAAATGAGACCAATTTCAAATAAAAGATTATTATTCAGACTAACTTAGAATCATATTTATAAAAATTAGTATGTTAAAAATGAGACTAACTTACAATAAGAGGTTATGAACATTTGTTCATTAAAATTAGACCAATTTCTAATAAAATATTATTATTGAAATTAACTTATAATCATATATATATATATATATATATATATATATATATATCTTACAATGAGATCAATTTGTAATAAAAAAAATATTTTGAATATTTATTCCGAAAGGTATGAATTTGTGAGTATGTACAAAGTTGTATATATTATAGATGTATATTTGTTTAATTAAATTAAATGAGATCAATATAACTATATGAGTACATATAAAGTTATACAAAACATAAATATTATCAATTTATTACTTTGATTAACTAAAATAGTTTATCATGTAATATTGTTGTAACACCCAAAGTTTTGGAAATTCTAAGCGTTAAGGGCTAGGACCTTACAAAGGGTCCCGACCCTCAGATTAGCAACGATAACATCGGATCTTACAACAAGGCACAAATAAATGAAATCAAAACTTATAATAAAACCAAAGGTTATAACAAAGGGAAGCGTAAAAGACTAACAACCGAGTTCAAAACAAAGAGAAATCAACTACAAAAATATAGACCCGATCTCATCCTATAATGTACGGGAACCCCGACTGACCACACCGTCCAGATCACTCAGCAGCATCACTAACCTACGGAATGTCTACAACATTGGTATAAACTATTAGCTAACATTCTAGATATCAGAAAGATAGTAAAGGCACAAGCACACATAAGGTAAAAATAAACATATAGCATGCTCGCACTCAACCGGTTATTATCTTTCATTAAGTTATCAATTACTAATTCAACTTCTTTTGTCACACGACAATCTCCCCAAACTCACCTCACATGCTCTCTTCGTCGATGGCCTAACAACAACCCTCAATCAGGAGCCTTGCCGTCTACCTCAATCGAGCTTCCCTGCGAAACCTCCCCTGCTCCCACCATTGAACTACGTTAAGAAAATAGATGAGTTGCAGCCGTAGCGCCTGGGACAGCCCTTCCGTCGACCTGCCGGAGCCTCTGCAACCTCCATCTCTCTCGCCCTCTCGTTGCAACCACAAAACTGGAGCAAGAGGCCCCTATCTAGCTCCCTTAGACGCCTCACCTGAGAAGCGTCGCCCGTCACCGGAGAAACCCTACCTTTGCTGCCACCGGCTCTCTACCGCCGTCTCAAGGCCGAGAGGAGCAACCAGAGTGCCCCAACAGTGCCCTTCCCTTTCGTTCTCTCTGCCTCTACACCACCACCTCTCCTTATCGTGGACCTCTTCTGACCTGCGTCCCTACCACCGGATTGAAGCAGTGCCGGAGGAGTGCCAGCTCCCTTGATTCCCTCTAGCCGGAGCCGCCTCTAGGGATCCCTATCCCGCCTCTTTGTTGCCGCACCTGTACTCTTCTTTCATCGGCCTCCCTACATCTCTCCCTTTTCACAAGTAAAAGATGCAGATTTGTAAAACACTTTAGGGTTAATTACAATCGCCCCCCCTCCCCCTTATTTGCTATAATTGCAAAATGTGCCCATCTTTTATTATTGCAGATTTGTACCCAGATTTTAGAAAGTAACAATTATACCCTCCTGCAGAATTAATTACATTTTTGGGCCATATTTATAATTGCAGTTTGTGACCCAGCTTTTTGCAAATTATCAAGTGTGTCCTTGATGATTTTAATTATGGATTATGACCCAGAGTTTTGAAACGGTATATTTTGCCCCGGAAAATGAATTAGCGGTTTGGAACCTTGGATTTTGATTACGAGATATTCTTATATATATATATATATATATATATATATATATATATATATATATTATATTCCGTTCAAATTTAGCATATGAGCTAAATTTGCCTAGCTTTGGTGTTAGGTTCGGAAGCCCCCCGATAAAGGCCCAACAAATCCATTCTCGACATCCTTAGATCGTCCTCCATCTTTTGACGTCATGTGAGTACCGTCTCCTCCGAGCTTATGATCTTGCTCGATTTAGTTATGTTTAGTATTAGTATCATGCTAGGTTGGATCTAGCATAACTTAGAGAGAATACCAAGTAGTGGTTGTGAACCTTAGGTGAGTTTTGTGGATTGTAAAATGTTGTAAGGCTTGAGGAGTTGATATTATCTTGTAAGATTGTTTATGGCTTTAAGTGTATGTTGAGCGTGTGAGAATTTAGGGGTTGAGGTTGTATGATTGTTGAGGTTGTGGACTAGAACGAGGGTATCCTAACTTGTGTTGTGATGGTTATGACCTTGTGAGATCGTGAGGACTAGGAGTTTGCCATCTGATGAAGGGTCATCCGAGCCAGCTCCATCTATCAACACCACAAGGAGCCCTAACAAGAGCTCAAGCCAAACGCCAAGCGGAGATGGATGCTATCTTCCTAGCCATGGTCCAAGAAGCTCACCCAAGCTCACCTCCAATGAGTCCAAGGCCCGTCATGATGCTTAGCCACATTGGACCAGCCAAGAAGAAGTTGAATGGAGCATAGGAGAGCCTCACGTGTGCATGTGCATGGATGAAGGCGTGAAAGGCTGGCGTAAGAAGCTAGTTAGAGAGTGTTAAATAAAGCCTAGAATTAGTCTATTTTATGGATTTATTTAAAACACTCTAATTTGTAATTATTGTATTTATTTCTTTTCTATTTTTAGGAGAGAAGGTCTAGGTTGTATATAAGGCTTTCTCTCTTCCTTTTTGTTGGCAGAAAACGTAAAACACATTTGCCTAAGTGCCAAATTGAACCCTTTTGAGTTCAGCCTCTTGTCTTGTGAGAATTGTGGTGTTCGCATAGCTTTCTCGTTCTTGTGTGTGTCAATCTCCTTCGGGTTGGTGCTACAAGTCGAATCGAAGCAACCTCTTCGTGCCTTCGATAATTCTAGATCGATTGTGTGAAGTTGTAAGAAGCGGGGTCGAATCGTCATCGGTTTGGTTCTTGGATAATCGAATCCAAGGGTTCTATTGTTTGTTCCTTTCTGTTCTTCTTTCCTATTTCATTTTCCCTCTTTGCTTTGCACGTTTTCCTTGTGTAACGACCAGTTTTTTCGTTATGCCTTGATAGGGTTAGAGACGTTTAGGGAAACGAATAAAAATTTAATGAGACTAGGACATACCCGTTTATTTATGGAAGTCGTTTAATTAAGTACCTTGTTCTAAGTTTCGGGACGAAACTTATTTTAAGGGGGTACTGATGTAATATCCGGAATTTTTATTCCGTTTAATTCTGAATCAAAACGGACTTCGAGCCGTTGACGGTTTCCTATTCTATCTAGTATTTCTTCTTTCACAAATTTTATTATTTTATGTATAATTTAATTCACATAAAATGATAAAATTATATCAAGCTCTAATTCTTATAATTATGTATTATTTTATGTAGAATTTAATTCACATAAAATGATAGATTTATATAAAACCCTAGTTATTATAATTCATTCTTATCGATGACATTAGACGAGATCATGACAAGCTGTGACGAGATCATGACTAAGCTGAGACGAGGCCATGACAAAGCCCGACAAATCTGTGACAAACTCATTCATGGGCCTGACAAGGCCATGACGAGTTTTGACAGATTTTTGACAAACATTTCAGCCCACCTTTCTTGCCTTACCTCAGCCCACTTTCTCTCTTGTTTTCAGCCAGCCTTGCCTCACCTCAGCCCATTTCTGTGCGTGCTCCCATCCTGCTCTCGACCCGGCCCAACAGTAGATTGCCCATCTGCCTCATCCCAGCTCACGCCGCAACACAACAACCCTAATTCACGTCACGCTGGAAGATACTCCGGAGCTCTCTCCTTCCTCCTTCGACAAGCATGGCCGCCTCGTTGCCCTACCAGGAGCGAACATCTCGCTGCTAACCTAACGCCTCTCCTCGCCTCCTGCATACTCGACTGAAGCCGTCTCCTTCTCCCCTTCGTTCCAAGACAGCAGGCGGCCTTCGATTCCCTTCGGTTCGAGCACAGCAGCGCCAGGAGAACAGCAGATGGTGCGTGTTTGCTCTAGCCGCTGGGCAGTTGAGAACCAGGTTGTGGAGCGCCGCACTAGGGCCGCGGGTGCACTTCCTGGGCCACTGTCGCACCCCTCTCCAGCCCTCCAATCATGCAGCTACAATGACACAACATAGCCAGCCTAGAGTGCGTGTCATACTCACTGCAGATGCGCCACAGGGACTGCAGCAGCCTTCGGGCCATCTTCCTTCATGCCTTCAAGTCTCGGAATCGGGTAAGGCTTGTAACCCTTGCTACACTACACTTCAGTCCACCTTTTCCTTGCCTAACGTGTACCCGTTTCGTCTGTTAAACCTACTCAGAACAACTGTAGGAGAGCTGTACAGATTCTTGCGTTTTCCAGAATTTTCGGAAGTGTTGAGCAGTCAACTTCGGGTCCATTTTTGGGTATGCTAGACTCTTCTTTTCTGGCTGATTTTCGGATATGTTTTAGTCGATATTGTATAGTGTAACATACTAAAAGTTGAGAGGAATCCGAGCTACGATTTGAGAGTTATTGTGTTCCAAAGTTGACGCCTCATGCAGTTTGTATATATGTGCTGAGTGTTGGGGAAAACAGCAAGTGATGCTGTTTTGTGAGATGGTTTTGAATAAGCTCTTGATCTCCGTTGGGCTTGAATTTTGGATATGATATAGTTGACATATTTTTCTAGAACATATTAAAATTTGAGAGGAATCCAGCAAGTGGTTTGGGATTTATGATTTTTCCAAGTTTGAGTCGTAAGCAGTTTTTCTTTTGTGCTGAAATTCGGTTTGTGAGATAGTTTTAAATAGGATTTTGATCTCCTTTGTGTCTGAATTTTGGATATACTAGAGATAAGATTTTATAGTAGAACATATCAAAATTTGGGATAAATCCAGCAAGTAGTTTAGGAGTTATGATTTTTCAAAGTTAAGACAGTGTGCTGCTTGTTAAGTGTTGTAACCAACTTTAAAAATTTTTGTAGAAGCGATGCTTTAACAGTTTTAAGAAATTCTTTCTCCTCTGAGTAGATGGGATATCATAGATGATCTAGGAAATTATTTCGGAATTTTTAAAAGATTATTCGTATTTTATATTTGAAGCTGTAGTTGGACTTTAGTGACTTTTCCGAAAATAGGGAAATGGGTAAATTGTCAGTTTGTAACCAAACTCATCTTTAGGAGTTAGAATATGACTCTTTAGTCTCAAATAAGAGTTTAGGAATGAATTAGGGAATTTTTGGATGTTTCGAGACCAAGGGTAAAATGGTCATTTTATCATAAATTAATACTGTAATCAATTCCGTTCTATTAAGACCTACTATCTTAGAAGTCTTAGACTTCTAATCACCTAGAAAGTGTGCTGACACACTTGCCTCCTTTGACAGGCCACTGAATCACTACTGTACAGATCGATTTGCGCATTAGAAATTCGAGATCTGATTCAGTTAAGTCCACGGACTTACTTAGCTGGTTTCTTGTATGATTGTAATTTGTATGAGTTGTGTTTGTTAGATATGATAAACAACGAAACCGGATTAGGCCGACTTTATTATTTACGTAATTGACCCAAGTGTATGATAACGGGTCGTGACGTCATCTGCCTAGCTCTTGCGAGATTCTAGGAGGTTCCCTGCGACCAGCCCAGTCCGGTAGACGGTCAGATGCATTAGTACCATTCGCGTTGGTAAACGGGGACAGGGGCGAGGTTTGGGAATCCCTCGTGTCACAAAATAAGTATCAGTAGTAATAACTTATCACCTAATTAAAGATAATAAAAGGATTGAGTGTTGCATGTTGATTGTGTATGTTGTGTGTTTGTGCTTTTACCTTTTATACTTATGCATAGAATGTTAGCTAACGGTTTTATACCGCTTGTAAATGCCTTGCAGGTTAAGACAGTTGTAGAGAGATCCGAAGGGAATGGTCAGCCGGGTCCACGTACTTATTTAGTTGGGGACGGGATGTATTCTGTTCTTCTTATGTGTTGTTTTGGTACCTTTGCTTTGTAAGGCTGATACATATTCTTCATGTATATATTGTTTAAAGTTTTCAAATGTTTTAAATACTTTTGTGCCTTGTTGTAAGATCCAAGTTAAATTGTTGTCAAACTAAGGTCGGGACCCATTGTGAGGTCCTAACCAGTAGCTCCCCGAGTTCTCAGAATTTGGGGTGTTACAATATGGTATCAGAGCTCTGGGTTGGCAACAATGGCACTTGAAATCTTCTGAAAGACCAAATGTATAAAATAACTAGAACCCAAAGGGGTCTAAAATTTTCAAAACGGATTTATGTTTTCACACGCGCGCATAGTCGGGTTGTTGGGTTAGTAGTACGTTGGACCACGATCGCTCTCCGTGGATCTCTACAACTTAGATGGATATGAGTTAAGATATGGACTTATTATGATGAGTATTAATGGATGTTATATATATGTGTATGTATAGTATGTTAGTATCCTAAGGGATATATTATATCCTTTAGTGGTGATATCATGAAGCGATTATCGCCTCATGATAAATCGGTAGCAAACTTGAAGAGTTTTCAACACGAGACAAAGGACTCGGACCTTGGATCAAGTATTATACTCGGGTGGGCGTCCTATTAACCGTTGTTAACCATCCAAAGAACTAATAGGCGAAGAAGTAAAGATGTGGAGATAATTTTGACCATAAGTATAATCAAATGAGGAAGAATTACCGAGTCAACTCAGATAGAAGAAATAGAAGGTCATACAAGGGACTTGGTTGTATGAAGCCGAGAGATGAATTATAAGAACCATGAAAGAGACTACAAGAGTGCGGAGTAGAGATAACAATATTGGAACAAGACAAGTAAAATTGAGTACAACCAAGATTGCGGAATCAAGGACATTACCATCGAGGCGGATGCCCCATAGACCATTATTGGCATTAGAAACCAGAAGAGACAGAGTGTCAATCTGGGTGTGATAATCTAAGGTGTACGGAAAGAAGACCTACAATTGAGTGTAAAAGCGAAAAGGCAGACCCCACAAGCGTGGGGAGGTTTTGACCTCCTCAGAGATATAAGAAGTTTGAAAGAAACAACGACGCCAATATCCAAAGAATGGAAGCCTGTAGCAAGGTCAACGGAGTTTCAGGAAGGCGATATTACCACCAACGCCAGTGAAGAAATCTGTATGGGAGAACGGCCTTGCTAGACTCGAGAGTCCAGGGTAACCCGAATTATCACGGGACCTAAGCCATCAACACAGATGGTCCATGCAAAAAGAACTACAAGTGTATGATCATTACGGCCATAAGAATTTCAAAGGCGCTTGCAAGGTATCGTGGAAACTTGAAACGACTATTTATGCCAGATGAATGACACAATCGGACTTGAGAAAGATAGTTGTCCCAAGGGAAGTAGAAGAGTGAAAGATAAGGCAAACTAAAGAAGGATAAAAGGATTAATCTAGTAGGTGATGTGCACCAAAAGTTTAATACGAGTAAAGGTATGAAATTGAGATAAGTCAATTATAGACTGACCGATGTCAACCAAAGACGTACAAATATTGTTTGATATTGACAAGTTATGTGTCGTTAAGAAGAGATATTTGTGATTGTGCATCTATGGAGTAGCTTTACCGACGTCTTAGAGGATTTCCTCAAGTAGGCAACGACAACCTTCTTGGATGAATTAAAGGTATAAAGAGAAACGTTTTAAGGGTTACTTCTTGGCTAGTTAAGATCAAACTCCGGTCAAGTCAGGGAGTTTGGATCCGTGGTAGAAGAATTAAGAAAGTAAGCGGAAGAAGTTGTTTTTCAATTGTTGTTTTATTTTCTTAAGGCAAGTAAAGAAGGTACTTGGTATTTCATCCGTATAAGACTCATGGTGTAATTGGAAGAAAGAGTTTTGGGGTCAATCATTTTATATTTAACAGAAAAGGTCCTTATGATTAATGAGTGACAATAGGATAGTCAGAGTAGCGCAGCGGAAGCGTGGTAGGTCCTAACCCACGGAGTGAGAAGAAATGGTACAATATGGTGACGTGTCGAGGTTAAGATAATGGTAGTTGGTGACATGCGTTTTGATGAGAACAAACACGAGAGGGGCTATGCGGAGTGACTATAAATGTTGGTGGAAGAATTGTACCACCATCAAGGTACACGAGAAGGTACGTGCATGTAGAGGTTATGGAAAGAGATTGGTACCCAATTATGGATCCCAGTAAAACATGAAAACTCCGTCACATGTCGATAGATAAGTTTCGATAGTGTATTTCCATTGGAGGGAGAAAATAATTCACGATAGTATTAAGGTATTGTGCATAGTCTGCACTAGAAAGCTCAAAGTGGGTAACCACCTTTCGGATTCGAAAGTTACATAAGAAAGAGAAGCGACGAGAGTATAGTTGCAACCAGTAACGGTACTTAAATAAACAATAATCTCGGAGAAGATTTTATGGGTAACATTATGTCGGAATAGAGCCTAGTTGCGTTTTGAGTTAGAGGGATATTACTAGTCCGATAAAAGTGGAAGGTACAAGAGTTCAATGATGACGATGTGTTAGCATGTGTCGAGTATTTATGATCAAATAACTGTGATATAAGATCGCTTTGTGTCTAATACCGTCATTCCGGACATATTCTATGTCACTTAAGGTCTTGGGTAATGCGTCGGAAGCCTGGGTTAGAGCTAACGATATATTAGAGACCTATAAATAATATAATAATGCCAAGTAAACAAAGAGGATGACCCCTAGATTTGATTCTTAATTGCCCCGAGTGTAGACCGGTAAAAGGGTAAAGGTGACGGTTCCTTACCTGAGGAAGAAGATGACTGAGTAATATTAAAAGACAAGACCAAGTGGGCCGTGATACGAGGAGCATTGAGCACGTGGTAAGTGTTGGTGGATGTTCAAGACCTGGGATCTGATTGTGTAGTCAGAACCTTTTTAGAAGGCCGGAAGCAAGTGGTCATAACGAAGGGAAGGAAGTTGAATAGATTATTTTCCGTAGGGTCATCAAAGGATCTAGAAGTGATTTGTGTAAGGAAAACCATTGGAAGTTTTAAAGCGGTCTAAAAGTGACCGATGGACTAGTTTTCCTCACCCTATTGGAGAGTGTCACTTCGGTTTTCCACGGAGACTAAGTTTGGGAACTGAGTTTGAAAACTTAAGTTGGAGAGATCCCTACCAGACACGAGTTAGGTCATCAGATTAGAGGGTCAAACAGTTGAGCAGGATAATACCAGTGAGATATCCGGTAACCACTCTAGAACGTGGTAACAGGCGCTTGTGATCTAAATACGTGAAAAAATTTAAGATTTAGCGGTTTTATGAGAAGCCGATAAGGCTACCTAAGATATTGGGGATAGTAAGAGACGTAACATTTCAAAGACTTATGTACGGATAGTTGTAACCTCGGGAGTAACGAGTTAGGGCTTGACCTTGTATGTGTGATATTGTTTGACTGCTTGTTTATTTCATGATTGAGTGTTTAGTCAGTGATGTATTCTTTTGGTAACCTTGATGTGCGGGATACTTAGATGTGGAAACGACAAGACTTTTGTGTAGTGACCAAACACACCCTTTTGGTGCCTAAAGGCCGACCAGGATTGTCTTACCCTAAGTTTCGGGACGAAACTTATTTTGAAGGGGATCTAATGTAACGACCGGTTTTTTCGTTATGCCTTGATAGGGTTAGAGACGTTTAGGGAAACGAATAAAAATTTAATGAGACTAGGACATACCCGTTTATTTATGGAAGTCGTTTAATTAAGTACCTTGTTCTAAGTTTCGGGACGAAACTTATTTTAAGGGGGTACTGATGTAATATCCGGAATTTTTATTCCGTTTAATTCCGAATCAAATCGGACTTCGAGCCGTTGACGGTTTCCTATTCTATCTAGTATTTCTTCTTTCACAATTTTTATTATTTTATGTAGAATTTAATTCACATAAAATGATAAAATTATATCAAGCTCTAATTCTTATAATTATGTATTATTTTATGTAGAATTTAATTCACATAAAATGATAGATTTATATCAAACCCTAGTTATTATAATTCATTCTTATCGATGACTTTAGACGAGATCATGACAAGCTGTGACGAGATCATGACTAAGCTGAGACGAGGCCATGACAAAGCCCGACAAATATGTGACAAACTCATTCATGGGTCTGACAAGGCCATGACGAGTTTTGACAGATTTTTGACAAACATTTCAGCCCACCTTTCTTGCCTTACCTCAGCCCACTTTCTCTCTTGTTTTCAGCCAGCCTTGCCTCACCTCAGCCCATTTCTGTGCATGCTCCCATTCTGCTCTCGACCCGGCCCAACAATAGATTGCCTATCTGCCTCATCCCAGCTCACGCTGCAACACAGCAACCCTAATTCACGTTACGCTGGAAGATACTCCGGAGCTCTCTCCTTCCTCCTTCGACAAGCATGGCCGCCTCGTTGCCATACCAGGAGCGAACATCTCGCTGCTAACCTAACGCCTCTCCTCGCCTCCTGCATACTCGACTGAAGCCGTCTCCTTCTCCCCTTCGTTCCAAGACAGCAGACGGCCTTCAATTCCCTTCGGTTCGTGCACAGCAGCGCCAGGAGAACAGCAGATGGTGCGTGTTTGCTCTAGCCGCTGGGCAGTTGAGAACCAGGCTGTGGGAGCGCCGCACTAGGGCCGCGGGTGCACCTCCTGGGCCATTGTCGCACCCCTATCCAGCCCTCCAATCACGCAGCTACAACGACACAACATAGCCAGCCTAGAGTGCGTGTCATACTCACTGCAGATGCGCCACAGGGACAGCAGCAGCCTTCGGGCCATCTTCCTTCATGCCTTCGAGTCTCGGAATCGGGTAAGGCTTGTAACCCTTGCTACACTACACTTCAGTCCACCTTTTCCTTG
Organism: Fagopyrum homotropicum; assembly: GCA_033239125.1. Lineage (NCBI taxonomy): Eukaryota > Viridiplantae > Streptophyta > Magnoliopsida > Caryophyllales > Polygonaceae > Fagopyrum > Fagopyrum homotropicum. The sequence continues at coordinate 67,856,119 of BSWB01000007.1, read as the reverse complement.
CCTAACGTGTACCCGTTTCGTCTGTTAAACCTACTCAGAACAACCGTAGGAGAGCTGTACAGATTCTTGCGTTTTCTAGAATTTTCGGAATGTAGAGCAGTCAACTTCGGGTCCATTTTTGGGTATGCTAGACTCTTCCTTTCTGGCTGATTTTCGGATATGTTTTAGTCGATATTGTATAGTGTAACATACTAAAATTTGAGAGGAATCCGAGCAACGGTTTGAGAGTTATTGTGTTCCAAAGTTGACGCCTCATGCAGTTTGTATATATGTGCTGAGTGTTGGGGAAAACACCAAGTGATGCTGTTTTTGTGAGATGGTTTTGAATAAGCTCTTGATCTCCGTTTGGCTTGAGTTTTGGATATGATATAGTTTACATATTTTTGTAGAACATATTAAAATTTGAGAGGAATCCAACGAGTGGTTTGGGATTTATGATTTTTCCAAGTTTGAGTCGTAAGTAGTTTTTCTGTTGTGCTGAAAATCGGTTTGTGAGATAGTTTTAAAAAGGATTTTGATCTCCTTTGCGTCTGAATTTTGGATATATTAGAGATAAGATTTTATAGTAGAACATATCAAAATTTGGGATAAATCCAGCGAGTAGTTTAGGAGTTATGATTTTTCAAAGTTAAGATAGTGTGCTGCTTGTTAAGTGTTGTAACCAACTTTAGAAATTCTTGTAGAAGCGATGCTTTAACAGTTTTAAGAAATTCTTTCTCCTATGAGTAGATGGGATATCATAGATGATCTAGGGAATTATTTCGAAATTTTTATAAGATTATTCGAATTTTATATTTAAAGCTGTAGTTGGACTTTAGTGACTTTTCCGAAAATAGGGAAATGGGTAAATTGTCAGTTTGTAACCAAACTCATCTTTAGGAGTTAGAATATGACTCTTTAGTCTCAAATAAGAGTTTAGGCATGAATTAGGGAATTTTTGGATGTTTCGAGACCAAGGGTAAAATAGTCATTTTATCATAAATTAATACTGTAATCAATTCCGTTCTATTAAGACCTACTATCTTAGAAGTCTTAGACTTCTAATCACCTAGAAAGTGTGCTGACACACTTGCCTCCTTTGACAGGCCACTGAATCACTACTGTACATATCGATTTGCGAATTAGAAAGTCGAGATCTGATTCAGTTAAGTCCACCGACTTACTTAGCTGGCTTCTTGTATGAGTGTAATTTGTATGAGTGGTGTTTGTTAGTTATGATAAACAACGAAACCGGATTAGGCCGACTTTATTATTTACGTAATTAACCCAAATGTATGATAACGGGTCGTGACATCATCTGCCCAGCTCTTGCGAGAGTCTAGGAGGTTCCCTGCGACCAGCCCAGTCTGGTAGACGGTCAGATGCATTAGTACCATTCCGCGTTGGTAAACGGGGACAGGGGCGAGGTTTGGGAATCCCTCGTGTCACAAAATAAGTATCAGTAGTAATAACCTATCTCCTAATTAAATATAATAAAAGGATTGAGTGTTGCATGTTGATTGTGTATGTTGTGTGTTTGTGCTTTTACATTTTATACTTATGCATAGAATGTTAGCTAACGGTTTTATACCTCTTGTAGATGCCTTGCAGGTTAAGACAGTTGTAGAGAGATCCGAAGGGAATGGTCAGCCGGGTCCACGTACTTAATTAGTTGGGGACGGGATGTCTTCTGTTCTTCTTATGTGTTGTTTTGGTACCTTTGCTTTGCAAGGCTGATACATATTCTTCATGTATATATTGTTTAAAGTTTTCAAATGTTTTAAATACTTTTGTGCCTTGTTGTAAGATCCAAGTTAAATTGTTGTCAAACTAAGGTCGGGACCCATTGTGAGGTCCTAACCAGTAGCTCCCCGAGTTCTCAGAATTTGGGGTGTTACAATATGGTATCAAAGCTCTGGGTTGGCAACAATGGCACTTGAAATCTTCTGAAAGACCAAATGTATAAAATAACTAGAACCCGAAAGGGGTCTAAAATTTTCAAAACGGATTTATGTTTTCATACGCGCGCATAGTCGGGTTGTTGGGTTAGTAGTACGTTGGACCACGATCGCTCTCCGTGGATCTCTACAACTTAGATGGATATGAGTTAGCATATGGACTTATTATGATTAGTATTAATGGATGTTATATATATGTGTATGTGTAGTATGTTAGTATCCTAAAGGATATATTAAATCCTTTAGTGGTGATATCATGAAGCGATTATCGCCTCATGATAAATCGGTAGCAGACTTGAAGAGTTTTCAACACGAGACAAAGGACTCGGACCTTGGATCAAGTATTATACTCGGGTGGGCGTCCTAGTAGCCCTTGTTAACCATCCAAAGAACTAATAGGCGAAGAAGTAAAGATGTGGAGATAATTTTGACCATAAGTATAATCAAATGAGGAAGAATTACCGAATCAACTCAGATAGAAGAAATAGAAGGTCATACAAGGGACTTGGTTGTATGAAGCCGAGAGATGAATTATAAGAACCATGCAAGAGACTACAAGAGTGCGGAGTAGAGATAACAATATTGGAACGAGACAAGTAGAATTGAGTACAACTGTTACGCTAAAAAGTGTGTACGCAATAAGCCTTAAATTTATACTCGTTATAATTATCCTACTTCTAGCGCACCCGCAGTGTACGGGACGTATGTAGCAAGATAAGTATTCCAAGGTCGAACACGAAGACTAAGGTGAGATCGAATTAAGTTGTGATTGAATTTAGCAAGATCTAAATCTAAAGAAAAGGATGCAAATAAAGGAAGAAAATCTCAATTGTTTTGGTTGTTTTTTAGGTGATCACTTCAAGGATCAAATGCATGCAAACAATCAATCAAACTAAATCGGAAAATTGGCACAAATAAACAAATCGAACAAGATGTTGATCAAGAGAAAGGGGAGACGGATTCTAGGGGTTGGAAATTCCGGTTATGGCATAAAACTCAAGTTATCTATTCATTCTTTGGATTGATTATGATATGTTGGGATTAAGTGTTCCTAAAATGGGATCAATTACCGGGTAAGTCTCATGATCTAACTAATCCACACCTAAGGTCTCATTACCGGTTAAGTCTCTAAGAGCCTAAGGATAGGAATTTAACACAAACCGGATTGTCTAATTAGGGATCTAACCTATCCTCACCGGGTAAGTCTCGGAAAGGGAAGTCCTAATCAACTATCCTAGCACATTTAATCCAATGGCGGCTTATTAGGCTCACCATTACCTAAGGTTTTACTATTTTAGATTCTAAGGGCAAGGATTACCGGGTAAGTCTCTCTTAACACTTAGTCGCTACACTAGGACACCCTAGGGTAGGTTAAACTCAGCAAAAACTTAGGGTTTCAACAATTTTATGAACCTAAGGTAAGATCCTTCGAACCAGGAAAAACCACGGTTTGTTCTACAGAAACCACGACCGTGGTTCTTCAAGAACTACCCGTGATTCCTAACAGTAGCTACGTTCATAAACAAAAATCATCCAAAGGTAAATCTAAGTTCATCCTATCATAGATCTAGCCATAACCATCCTTTCCTTACCCCTAGAATCACATCAATCTAGCCTACAACATTCATATTAGAAATCAAAACAAACAAGCATAGATTCATAACCTCCATTGCAAGAAAATGAGAGAAAGAAGATGAACAAATGAACTTCAAACACAATCTAAATCTGAAGATGAAATTAGAACGACTTACAACCCTTCCAAAGGAAGGTTCAAGAGTTCAAAAACTTCTAGGAATAAATCCGAAAATACAAGAGCTAAGTGTGTCTTCTCCTCTCCTCTTCAATGGCAATGGCTCATTTCTTCTTCTTTTTTTTTGCACTTTCCTTCCTAGAAAAATCCTTCTTCCTCTTGGAATATATTTTGTGAAAGCAATAGAGAATGTGTGAGCTGCTCCCCAAAACTACTCCAATTCCCAGCTGCCTCTAACAACTCTCAAGGACCACTTTTATAACCAATTTCTTCATGAGCTGGCCATGAGAGTCGTGGCACAGCTGTCACGAGAATCTGGCAAAATCCACGGTCATTTCCACGGCCGTGGTTCTTCAGGAACCCGTGATTTCTAACAGAAACTTTATTTTGGATCAATAGGCTGTGGTTTGGTGCGTGGTCTGTGTTGGTAAGGTTCCTTGAGTTCTTCTCAGCCCTTGCCTTGCGTTCTAATGAGTTTGGAAACGTGTCCTCTAATTGAGCGACCCTCAAACGCGTTGTTTGGGCTCGAAACTTCCCGAAATACCTACAAAACGCACACAAGTCCGTGTAGACGTCTATCTCGACAAAATACATGTTTTGAGTGCAAAACGCATTGGACTAGTGCTAGATAATGCATGATTGAGCGAGAATTCTACCTAAATGTGCACCTAAAACTATGCTATAAATCGTGTTATCAAAATACCCCATACTTAAAGTTTGCTCGTCCCCGAGCAAATTCCCAACTATAGACTACTAGATGACATGATTTATGTATGCAGAAAAATGGCAAAATCTTTTTGGTTTTGTGCTTCTACTATTGGATCACCTTCATAGTCATGATCAATGGCAATTGAATAAGCAATTATGTATCAAACCATAAAGTCGTGGAAAGACAATTGTACTTAACTCAAAAACATGCATGAGTTGGGAGGACGGAGATGTCAAGAAGATCAAGAGTCTATCCAATCTAGATTACTAAGTCTTACAAACATGCAAGTAGGTCATAAGGGCTTGTGACATAAAAGGCTAAGAAACGTTTCAATTCGGGGAGGGGAATTTTCTAGGTATGTGATGCTAATCCGGGAATGGAACTAACTTCACTCCTTGTCCTCGATCAACTTCCCCCAAGTGCATATTTTTTCCTATCTTGCTTTCTTTTCTTTTTTCTTTAACTCATTTTTGAGACAATGGCATTGGTGTACAATAGCCGAAACCTCGGTGATTAGCCATCCTCGGGCTTTTTCTCTTTTTCGAGGTGCATCCACACCGGGCACACATACCAAAGCTCGTTAGGGCTATTGGCTCATTTGACTTTGGCAAGGCACCAACACCCGATTATGTGAAGTGTACCGAGTTACTTGTCATTTAAACCAACGCCTCCAAACCTATTTTGGCTACACTTCCACAATAATTTCAGCATTCCATTCACGACATTCTTTTCATTACATCTTCACCCCGCACTTGCTTTTTACACATTCAAACACACTAGCATGCTCCTATTCCCGGATGGGTTTAAAAGGAGGTCAAATTTTATATCAATTGAGGTGCTCAAGCAATCATGATCAAGATGAGAAGTAGAGAAAGATGAAATGCCTTATTCATTCCTAGATGGTATGCAAGAACTATCATGTAATTTCGATTTTCAATACTCAATCCATTCTAGGCAATCATCATGATCTCAAGTCATTCATGGAATTCAAGAGAAGTAGTTCAAGTCCACATATGCATTTATCAATTCAACACATAAGGCCATTCATAGCCAATCACAAGACAAGTTTTCATCATTAGGATCATATCCAAGCCTAGAAAGCACGAAAAATTTTTAAATTTTCTGATTTTTATGGATTTTTTGCTTTAAGTATGTACAATGCAAGATATGTGCAAATATTAAACTATCCTAGATGCTCATCATGCAAAGGATCATGCAAACCCCACCCCATACTTAGAAACACATTGTCCCCAATGTGGTATTCAAGTAAAGAAAGTGAAAGAAGGTTCTCACAATGTAAAATGGTTTTCTTCGGTATTTGGGAATTCTCAAGAGGATTGATGTTGGATGATCCTTTCAACCATGGTAGGGAGCTCTAAGCATCCTTCAAGCTTTGAAACCCGCGCTAGGCACCGCTAGCCGTCCAAGTTCCGCGTCCGCTCCACCCATAATTGGTGAGGATTTCATCATCATCATTTCCAAGAAAGGCTTCCAATGCCACTAATGTTCTAGCACACATAAAATAGACAAAACACACAAAGCACACAAAAACAGAAAAATCTAAGCTAAAATGAAGGAAAAATGTTACCGATGGGTTGCCTCCCACCAAGCGCTTCTTTAAGGTCATTAGCTTGACCAAACTCGGGAGCGTTTATGCAAGGTGAAGCGGGGCAATCATGTCTACCGGGGCTCCCGGAATGTACTTCTTCAAGCGATGCCCATTCACTTTGAAATCTCCACAATGCTCCCCTCCTATCTCAATAGCTCCATGGGGAAAGATCTTCTTTACCACATATGGCCCGGTCCATCTCGATTTGAGCTTTCCGGGGAAGAGCCTTAGCCTCGAGTTGAAGAGAAGGACAAGATCTCCTTCACTCAACTCCTTTGGAATGATCCTCTTGTCATGCCACCTTTTGGTTCTCTCCTTGTAAATCCGGGCATTCTCATAAGCTTCCAACCGGAGCTCCTCAAGGGCATTGATATCAAGCAATCTCTTCTCTCCCGCCTCCTTGAGGTCAAAATTTAGCCACTTAATGGCCCAATAATCCCGATGCTCCATTTCCACCGGAAGATGGCAAGACTTGCCATAGACCAATTTGTAGGGAGTGGTGCCAATAGGTGTCTTGAAGGCGGTTCTATATGCCCATAGTGCGTCATTGAGCTTCATGGCCCAATCCTTCCTTGTCCTAGACACCGTCTTCTCGAGGATGGCCTTGATTTCTCGGTTGGAGATCTCCACTTGGCCACTAGTTTGAGGGTGGTAGGGTGTTGCCACCTTGTGAGTCACCCCATACTTGGCCAAAAGTGCTCCAAAATTCCTATTTGTGAAGTGCTTCCCTCCATCACTAATGATTACCCTTGGTGTTCCAAACCTAGGGAAGATCACTCGGTTGAAGAACCGCACCACCACCTTGGCATCATTTGTAGGAGAGGCGATTGCCTCTACCCATCTTGACACATAGTCCACCGCCAATAGGATGAAGAGATTTCCACATGAAGAAGGGAATGGTCCCATGAAGTCTACACCCCACACATCAAAGATCTCAACTTCTTGGATGTTGTTCAAGGGCATTTCATTCCTCCTTGAGATGTTCCCCGTTCTTTGGCAAGCATCACATGCCGCTACAAAACCTTGCACATCTCTAAACAAGTTAGGCCAATAAAAACCGGATTGCAATACCTTTGCACACGTTTTGTGTGAGCTAGCATGGCCTCCACATGGTAAGGAGTGACAATGCCGGATCACCCTTTCCATTTCGTCTTCGGGTATGCATCTCCTAAGCACCCCATCCGGGCCTCTCTTGAATAGAAGTGGCTCGCTCCAATAGTAATGCCTTACATCGTTGAAGAACTTTTTCCTTTGCGAATATGATAATCCGGGAGGCACTTCCTCACACACCAAGTAATTCACAATGTCGGCATACCATGGCTCACTTCCCCTAGCCACTTGGAATAAGCATTCTTCCACCATTTGCAATTGTTCATCCCGGAACGAATCATCTATCGGGATGTTGTCTTTCCCAAGCTCCAATGGTGGGAGTCTACTAAGGTGATCCGCCACCGAGTTCTCGGATCCCTTCTTATCTCTTATCTCCAAATCAAACTCTTGAAGAAGAAGGATCCACCGAATCAACCTTGGCTTGGCATCCTTCTTTGTAAGTAGATAACGGATCGCCGCATGATCCGTGTAAACTATGACCTTCGCTCCAACAAGGTACGAGCGGAACTTCTCAAATGCATACACCACCGCTAACAACTCCTTCTCGGTAGTGGCATAATTGATTTGGGCATCGTCTAGCGTTTTGCTAGCATAGTAAATAGCATGAGTGCGCCCTTCTTTCCTTTGCCCCAAAACGGCCCCAACGGCCACATCACTTGCATCGCACATAATCTCAAATGGTAGACTCCAATCCGGAGGTTGCATGATGGGTGCGGAGATCAAGGCGTTCTTCAACCTACAAAACGCTTCAAGACAATCTTTGGAAAACACAAAATCAACATCTTTCATTAGTAGGTTAGTGAGAGGCTTAGAAATTTTAGAGAAATCTTGGATGAACCTCCGATAAAAACCGGCATGCCCTAAGAAACTCCTTACCCCCTTCACCGAGGTAGGTGGTGGCAACTTCTCTATTGTTTCAATCTTAGCCCTATCAACCTCAATGCCACGGTTAGACACCAAGTGTCCTAACACAATCCCTTCACTTACCATGAAGTGGCATTTTTCCCAATTCAAGACAAGATTTGTCTCCTCACATCTTTGCAATACTAATGACAAGTTAGCCAAGCAATCATCAAAAGAAGAACCATAAACAGAGAAATCATCCATGAACACCTCCATGATATTTTCTATGTATTCCGAAAAGATAGCCATCATACACCTTTGAAAGGTGGCGGGTGCATTACACAACCCAAATGGCATTCTCCTATATGCAAAGGTACCCCATGGACATGTAAAAGTCGTTTTCTCTTGGTCATCAGGGTGGATAGGGATTTGGAAGAATCCACTATACCCATCTAGATAGCAAAAGTGAGAGTGTTGAGCTAATCTTTCTAGCATTTGGTCAATGAAGGGGAGGGGAAAGTGATCTTTCCTAGAGGCCATGTTCAATTTCCTATAATCTATACACATTCTCCATCCCGTGACCGTCCTAGTTGGTATTAGTTCATTGTTCTCATTAGTTACTACCGTCATTCCACCCTTCTTAGGTACCACATGAACGGGGCTAACCCACTTACTATCCGAGATAGGGTAGATAATTCCCGCATCTAGCAACTTAATGATTTCCTTCTTGACCACCTCTTTCATTATAGGATTCAATCTCCTTTGATGTTCAATAGAGGGTTTGTGGTTATCTTCCATCATTATCTTATGCATGCACAAAGATGGCTTAATGCCAACCAAATCATCGATAGTATAACCAATGGCCTTCCTATGCAATCTTAGTTCATGCAGCAATTTAGCAAGTTCATCATCACTCAAGCATGCATTAACAATCACCGGATATGTAGAATTATCACCAAGGAATGCATACTTTAAATGAGAGGGGAGGGGTTTGAGTTCAAGTGAGGGAGGACCTTTTTCGGTTGAAGACGATCCAAATAAGATTGGATGAGATGAATCCAAAGCAAATGAAGACTCCCCTTGGCTCCTAGAAGTTTGATCATCATGAAGAGCTGATTCAGGGGAAACCACGGTTGGAATCACGGGTTGCTCGACTTCCACGACCGTGGTTCTTGCCAAGCTTGCTTCTCGGAGTTGTCCAGAGAGTTTGACGGCCGTGGTTCCTAAATCTCGACCGTGGAACTTGCAGCTGTTCACAATTTCTTCATGGCTCTCAAATCCAACTCTTGGCTCCTCTTCCAATGCCTCCAAGGCTTTGATCTCTTCATTGCAATTCTCCTCAATGTCTTCCTCCATCATACTCAAGGTGAGAACCTTTTCCAAGGGATCCTTGATCAAAATCGAGCTCACCATTTCTCTAGATTCTTCTTGCTCGACTATGTTGAAGATATCTTCATCAAGGGTTGGCCCTTTCATCATTGTGGACAACTTGAACTTGATGTTCTCCTCTCCAATGTTGAAGGAGAGAGTCCCGTTCTTGCAATCCACTAAACATCCGGATGTGGCTAGGAAAGGTCTTCCTAGGATGATGGGAACCGGGTAATCCGCCGGAATGTCCAACACTACAAAGTCGATAGGCACATAGAATCCTCCCAATTGCACCGGAATGTCCTCAAGAATCCCAACTGGATGAGTGATAGAACGGTCCGCCATATAGAGGGTCATCTTGACCGGTTTTGGCTCTCCTAGCCCGACCTTGTTACTAAGTGCAAGCGGTATGATGCTTACACTTGCCCCAAGATCACAAAGGGCTTCGTACTTCACGTCTCCTACTCCAATCGGAACACAAAAAGAGCCCGGATCCCTTAGCTTGGGAGGCATTGCCTCCTTCATTGTTTGGATTAACTCCGAGGATCTCTTGGTCATCCTAATCTCCCCATACTCCTCCAACTTCCTTTTGTTGGAGAGTATTTCCTTCAAGAACTTCCCGTATGCCGGCATTCCTAAGATGGCATCCATGAACGGAATGTTAATATGTAACTTGGACATTAGTTCAAGGAACTTACCAAAGTGATTGTCCAAACGAGCTCTTGCTCTTGATTGTGGGAACGGTAGTGGTGGCTTGTATGGAGGCGGTGCCACATAGGTTGGTTCTACATCCTTGCTCTTGCCTCCATCATCTTGCTTTCTTCCCTCTTTTACCACTACTTGACTCCCCTTAGCTTGGTCCTTGGGCAAAGGATCCTTCATACTCAACCCACTCCTTGTTGTGATAGCCAAAACTTGGCCTCTTGGGTTGTCTTCGGTTCTTCCGGGAAGCTTTCCCGGATCTCTATGTGTCTCACCCGCCTTTTGAAAGACTTGTGCTTCCAAGACCTTTTGAGCCTTAGAAATTGAAGTAACGGTGCTCTCAAGTCCACTCAATCTTCCTAGCAATTGTTCAAACATGACTTCGGTTCTATCCTTTGAAGGTTGAGTAAAACCGGGTGGAGGTTCTTGTGAAGCTCTTTGTGGTGGAGTTGTGCTTGTGGAGGCGGGAGGGTTCAAGGCTCCATCCGGATTAGAGTAAGAAAATCCGGGATGGTTGTGGTTTGGCCGGTAATTGTTGAATTGCCGGTTGTTGTTGAAGTTCCTTGGGCCTTGGTAGTTGTTGAAGTTGCCCCTTCCCATGTAATTCACATCTTCCTCCTTGGAAGACAAGTTGGCTCGTGGAGGTGCTTGAGGAGTTGCTTGGCTCTTCAAGGTGGTAGTGCACAACTCTCTTAAGGATTTCAACTCGTTGTTGATGGCGTCAAGCTTGAAATTGCTCATGGTGACTTCACTCACCTCATATGCTCCCGCCTTTCTCCCCTCACTTTTCCTATGAGAGTACTTCTCAATCACTAGAGCTTGCTTCTCCACAAACTCCCAAGCATCATCCACATGCTTCTCCATAAAGGTCCCACCGGAAAGTGATTGAAGCTTGAATTGGCTATCTTCATCAAGCCCCTTGAAGTAGATTTCCAATAGCTCAATTTTCGGTATGCCATGGTGCGGACAATCTAGAAGGAGATCTTTGAATCTCTCCCAAGACTTGAACAAACTCTCTCTATCCCTCATCACGAAGGCATTGATCTTTCCCCTTAACTCGGTGGTCTTGGAAGGTGGGAAGAACTTGGTCAAGAACTCGGTTGTCATCTCCTCCCAAGTACCAACTCGCCCTTGTGGAATAGATTGATACCAAGCCAAGGCTTTGTCCTTAAGAGAGAAGGAAAAGGCCCTTAGCTTATGGTTGTTGTTCTCCAATCTTGGTGGTCTAAGAGTCTCCATCAAAATCTCATAGTTCATCAAATGTTGGTGAGGAGACTCTCCTTCCATCCCTCCAAATTGATTATGCCGGATCATTTGAAGAACTTGAGGGCGGAGCTCATAGTTGTGGGTTGCGGGATCTCCTAGATTCACACCCGGTCGGTGTGCTCTTTGTGCCGGATCCATGCGTCTCCCTAGGGTTTGTGGTTCCTCAATAGCAATGGGAACAACCCTAACATTGGCCGCCGGCTGCGGTTGTGGTGGAGGTGGTGGAGGTTGTCAGCGATTAAGCTCTCCTTGAACAAGAGCTTGTCTAATCTCTTCAATCTCCCTTCTAGTTTCCTCTTGCCTCTCATTGGCAAGTCTCCTTTCTTCCTCCAAGAGTTCATCTCTTAGCCTTATTTGCTCCAAGGCTTCATCCAATTCAGCTTGAAGATTTCTACCGGCCATCTCTTTCTCCTTTCGAATGTTCTTAGATCTAGATCGAAGGGTTTTCTCCGGTTCGGGATCGAATGGAGCTAGATCCTTGCCACAAGATCTTCGCATACACCTAAAGAGAAATAGATGCCCTGAAAAGCAAAGACACAAAACAAAAAGAGATCAAAAGAAACAAGAAAGATCTACACTAGAATCAATCACAAAATAGACTCAATCTAGACCTAGTCCCCGGCAACGGCGCCAAAAACTTGTTACGCTAAAAAGTGTGTACGCAATAAGCCTTAAATTTATACTCGTTATAATTATCCTACTTCTAGCGCACCCGCAGTGTACGGAACGTATGTAGCAAGATAAGTATTCCAAGGTCGAACACGAAGACTAAGGTGAGATCGAATTAAGTTGTGATTGAATTTAGCAAGATCTAAATTTAAAGAAAAGGATGCAAATAAAGGAAGAAAATCTCAATTGTTTTGGTTGTTTTTTAGATGATCACTTCAAGGATCAAATGCATGCAAACAATCAATCAAACTAAATCGGAAAATTGGCACAAATAAACAAATCGAACAAGATGTTGATCAAGAGAAAGGGGAGACGGATTCTAGGGGTTGGAAATTCCGGTTATGGCATAAAACTCAAGTTATCTATTCATTCTTTGGATTGATTATGATATGTTGGGATTAAGTGTTCCTAAAATGGGATCAATTAACGGGTAAGTCTCATGATCCAACTAATCCACACCTAAGGTCTCATTACCGGTTAAGTCTCTAAGAGCCTAAGAATAGGAATTTAACACAAACCGGATTGTCTAATTAGGGATCTAACCTATCCTCACCGGGTAAGTCTCGGAAAGGGAAGTCCTAATCAACTATCCTAGCACATTTAATCCAATGGCGGCTTATTAGGCTCACCATTACCTAAGGTTTTACTATTTTAGATTCTAAGGGCAAGGATTACCGGGTAAGTCTCTCCTAACACTTAGTCGCTACACTAGGACACCCTAGGGTAGGTTAAACTCAGCAAAAACTTAGGGTTTCAACAATTTTATGAACCTAAGGTAAGATCCTTCGAACCAGGAAAAACCACGGTTTGTTCTACAGAAACCACGACCGTGGTTCTTCAAGAACTACCCGTGATTCCTAACAGTAGCTACGTTCATAAACAAAAATCATCAAAAGGTAAATCTAAGTTCATCCTATCATAGATCTAGCCATAACCATCCTTTCCTTACCCTAGAATCACATCAATCTAGCCTACAACATTCATATTAGAAATCAAAACAAACAAGCATAGATTCATAACCTCCATTGCAAGAAAATGAGAGAAAGAAGATGAACAAATGAACTTCAAACACAATCTAAATCTGAAGATGAAATTAGAACGACTTACAACCCTTCCAAAGGAAGGTTCAAGAGTTCAAAAATTTCTAGGAATAAATCCAAAAATACAAGAGCTAAGTGTGTCTTCTCCTCTCCTCTTCAATGGCAATGGCTCCTTTCTTCTTCTTTTTTTTTGCACTTTCCTTCCTAGAAAAATCCTTCTTCCTCTTGGAATATATTTTGTGAAAGCAATAAAGAATGTGTGAGCTGCTCCCCAAAACTACTCCAATTCCCAGCTGCCTCTAACAACTCTCAAGGACCACTTTTATAACCAATTTCTTCATGAGCTGGCCATGAGAGTCGTGGCACAGCTGTCACGAGAATCTGGCAAAATCCACGGTCATTTCCACGGCCGTGGTTCTTCAGGAACCCGTGATTTCTAACAGAAACTTTGTTTTGGATCAATAGGCTGTGGTTTGGTGCGTGGTCTGTGTTGGTAAGGTTCCTTGAGTTCTTCTCAGCCCTTGCCTTGCGTTCTAATGAGTTTGGAAACGTGTCCTCTAATTGAGCGACCCTCAAACGCGTTGTTTGGGCTCGAAACTTCCCGAAATACCTACAAAACGCACACAAGTCCGTGTAGACGTCTATCTCGACAAAATACATGTTTTGAGTGCAAAACGCATTGGACTAGTGCTAGATAATGCATGATTGAGCGAGAATTCTACCTAAATGTGCACCTAAAACTATGCTATAAATCGTGTTATCAACAACCAAGATTGCAGAATCAAGGACATTACCATCGAGGCGGATGCCCCATAGACCATTATTGGCATTAGAAACCAGAAGAGACAGACTGTCAATCTAGGTGTGATAATCTAAGGTGCACGGAATGAAGACCTACAATTGAGTGTAAAAGCGAAAAGGCAGACCCCACAAGCGTGGGGAGGTTTTGACCTCCTCAGAGATATAAGACGTTTGAAAGAAACAACGACGCCAATATCCAAAGAATGGAAGCCTGTAGCAGGGTCAACGGAGTTTCAGGAATTTCGCTTCTAAGGTGATTGAAATTGAATTTCGCTTCTACTTTAAAGCTTTTGTTTGGCTAAGTATTGAACTCACGTGAGGTTTTTGACTAATACAAGACGAGCCATCAACAAGCTTGTTGAGCACCACTAGAGAGTGAGAGTTTGCTTTCGAGTGATACACTTGTGAGGCGTTTTTGTTTTAGCTAACCTAACGTGTTTGAGTGTTTAGTGTCTTTGAACAATGTCAGGAATTTCCACAGGTACGCCCAGCCTCGAGCCTATTTCCCCGGAGTTGTTTAACCTTATTAAGGGCCTGAAAGATAGCATTGAAGGGTTAACTACAAGGCTGTCCAACTTGGAGGCGCCTAAGGTAGTTCTGGAGCCTCGGCCACTAGGAGGCAACATACAGGTAGGAGACCACTCGAGGGCTCAACACCAAGGGCCAGACCGAATACCACTCCAAAGCCAACAAGAGGCGTTTCAAGCAGCCCGGCACTCTAATGCCATGCAGCCCTCTCGGAATGTCCAAGGCTTAGGCCACACCGTGTCCCAACCGGGATGGGGCGATCTAGCTTTTGAGGAGCACGTTTCTATCCCTTCTTCTCCTATTATACATGATAATATGCCTAACTATCCTCAACAGTTTCAGAATCAAGCTTATGAGCAGGATGAGGACGGTGATGGAGATGACGAGGAATGGAGGCCAAACGGGCGAAGGGAGCGCCAACAGCCCCGGAGACCTCATGACGCCCGGCGCCAAGATGAGCAGAGGCGTGAGCCCTATGGCGGCCAGCCAAGGAGGGAGAGAGATTCGGAGTATGATGGCCTTGGCAAAGTGAAGGTGAAGATCCCAAGCTTTGAAGGCAAATGTGACCCGGGCGTGTACATGGCTTGGGAGGCGAAGATAGAGCAAATATGGTCATGCCATAACTTTCCCGAGCATAAGAAGGTACATTTCGCAGCTCTTGAGTTTGTTGATTATGCTATGATATGGTGGGATGATTTGGTGAAGGAAAGGAGGAGAACTTTGGAAGCACCGGCAGTTACTTGGGCGCACATGAAGGCCTTGATGAGAGCTCGGTTTGTGCCTCAACATTACACTAGAGAATTGAGGCAAAGGTTGGAGAACTTGAGGCAAGGAGCCATGACCGCCGAGGAGACCTATAATGCCATGCAAATGGCCATGGTAAAGGCTAATGTGCGAGAGGATGAAGAGACTACAATGGCTAGGTATCTTCGTATTCTCAATTCAAGTTTTTCTAACGAGATAGATCTTTTTCCCTATAGCTCTATGACAGAATTGCTCCACCTAGCAATCAAAGTAGAAAGGAAAATGAAGGTAAGAAGTCAAGGAGGTAAGGCTGCCTATGGCGCGCCTAGCTCATGGAGGAGCCAAGGAGGCCGCCAACAAGGGAATTACAACCGGGAGGTGCCAGGCAAGGAAAAGCTAGCCCCGGAGCAAGGAGGCCCACGCAAGGCTCCTTATGCAGCCCCTACCAAGTCCACGCCTACACTACCTAAAGGCACTCAAGGGAGTACTTCTAACCCTTCATCTAGAGCTAGGGATATTGTATGTTTTAAGTGCCAAGGAAGAGGGCACATGATGAAGGATTATCCTAACAAAAGAACTTTGGTAGTTAACCTATTGAGGGCAATATGAGTCCGAATCTGAGCATGAGCATGATAATGATGATTTTGAGCTTAATATGCATGATCATGATGATTTGGATGATGATGGGATTGAATATGAGCAAAGAGATTGTTTATTAGCTAAGAGAGTGTTATTTGATCATCCTAGCTCATTCCTAGCTAACACTTCCATGATTTGTGATAAAAGTCTTGAGCATGATAATTCTTTGATAGCTAGGAGAATTTTTAAGTGTACAACCTGCTCCTTGTGAAGATAACCAAAGAGAAAACTTGTTTCACACTAGATGCTCGGTTAAAGGAAAGGTTTGTTATGTTATTATTGATGGAGGAAGTTGTTGCAATATTGCTAGCACCGAAATGATATCTAAGTTGCAAATTCCTACATTTTATCACCCTAGGCCATATAAGCTGCATTGGATGAATGAATGTGGTGAGTTAAAGGTTAATAGGCAAGCTAAGATCACTTTTACTTTAGGCCATTATGAAGATACGGTTTTATGTGATATTGTGCCTATGCAAGCTTGTCATGTGTTGTTAGGCCGCCCTTGGCAATATGATAGGAGAGTTTTGCATGATGGTTTTACAAATAGATATTCTTTTGTATTCAATGGTAAAACCGTGACTCTTAAGCCTATGACTCCCTTGCAGATTGCGGAGGCATTTAAGAAGAAGATGGAAAGTGAGCAAGAGCAAGGACAAGCTAAGAAGGGGAGCAAGCCGTCGAGCCAAGACCCCTCCCTAGCCACGCCTTCTAACCACCAGCCTAGCACCCTTGTGTCCACGGCCACAAAACAGCTCACAACAGTCTTGTTAGTTTCCAAACTTGAGCTACAAAATGACTACCTACCCTTAGACACCACCTTGAAGATGTTGTGTAAGGAGCTCACCTTGATGAGTGATGAAGCCAAGGCTAGCTTACCACCTACTATCTCAGCCATCCTTGAGGAGTTTAAGGATGTGTTTCCGGAAGAAATACCACATGGCCTTCCACCTTTGAGAGGCATTGAGCACCAAATTGACCTTATCCCCGGCGCCACACTCCCAAATAGACCAGCCTACCGAATGAACCCAAAGGAGAGTCAAGAGATCCAAGCGCAAGTTCAAGACCTCCTAGACAAGGGCTACGTGAGGGAGAGCTTAAGTCCGTGCGCCGTGCCCGTGATATTGGTGCCTAAGAAGGACAACACATGGAGGATGTGTATTGATTGTCGAGCTATCAACAACATCACCATCAAGTACCGCCACCCTATTCCCCGCCTAAATGACATGCTTGATGAGCTACATGGCACCACCACCTTTAGCAAGATAGACCTACGGAGTGGCTACCATCAAATCTGAATGAAGGAGGGGAACGAGTGGAAAACAGCCTTCAAAACTAAGTTTGGTTTGTATGAGTGGTTGTTATGCCATTTGGGTTAACTAATGCTCCTTCTACTTTTATGCGCTTAATGAACTATGTTTTGAGACATTTTATAGGGAAGTTTGTTGTAGTATACTTTGATGATATCTTAATCTATAGCAGGTCCCTAGAGGAGCATGAAGAACATCTAAGGGAAGTAGTTCTTACCCTTAGGGCTGAACACTTGTATGCTAATCTTAAAAAATGTACCTTTTGCACTAATGAGGTTATATTTCTTGGTTTTGTAGTGACTACAGAAGGCCTACAAGTGGATGAGGAGAAGATTAGAGCAATCAAAGATTGGCCCACGCCAACATCCATCAGCCAAGTAAGGAGTTTCCATGGGCTTGCAAGCTTCTATAGGTGCTTTGTGAGAGACTTTAGTACCATTTCCGCGCCTTTGATGGAAATTTGCAAGAAGCATGTGCCATTTGTGTGGGAGGAGGCGCAAGAATGTGCCTTTAGCAAGCTGAAATTGGTCTTAACCGAGGCGCCCTTGCTAGCTCTTCCCGACTTCACTAGGCCCTTTTAAGTGGAGTGTGACGCCTCGGGCATTGGCATAGGCGGCGTGCTCATGCAAGAAGGTAAGCCTATTGCCTTCTTTAGTGAAAAGCTCAAAGGAGCATGTCTTAATTACTCTACCTATGATAAAGAGTTATGTGCTTTGTTTAGAGTGCTTAAGACATGGCAACACTACTTGTGGCCTAGAGAGTTTATTTTGCATTCCGATCACGAGTCTTTGAAGCATTTTTGGAGTCAAGATAAACTAGATAGGAGGCATGGTAGGTGGATGGAGTTTATTGAGACTTTTCCCTATGTTATCAAGTATAAAAAGGGAAAGACAATGTAGTGGCAGATGTCCTCTCTAGGAGGCACACATTGTTGACTACATTGGATGCTAAGGTATTAGGCTTTGTTTACATTAAGGAGCTCTATGAATCTGATATTGATTTTGGTGATACATATAAGTTATGTGTGCAAAAAGGTTCCTTAGATAAATACTATTTGTTTGAGGGATTTTTGTTTCGAATTGATAAGGTGTGCATACCTAGGTGTTTCCTTCGATTGTTGTTAGTAGAGGAAGCCCATAAAGGAGGTTTAATGGGTCATTTTGGGAGGGATAAAACTTATGCTATGCTGCACTCACACTTTTATTGGCCACACATGCTTAGGGATGTTGAAAATGTGCTTAAAAGATGCTTAGAATGCCTTAGAGCTAAATCTAATGTGAAGCCTCATGGATTGTACACACCTTTGCCCATCCCAACAGCCCCTTGGGAAGACATTAGTATGGACTTTATTGTGGGATTGCCTAGGACTAAAAGAGGTAGGGACTCAATTTTTGTGGTTGTAGATCGTTTCTCAAAAATAGCTCACTTTATTGCTTGTCACAAAACTGATGATGCGGCCAATGTAGCTAATCTATTCTTTCGGGAAGTAGTTAGGTTACATGGAATTCCAAGGACAATAGTAAGTGATAGGGATGTTAAGTTCTTAAGTTATTTTTGGTAGACTCTTTGGGAAAAGCTAGGCACGAAATTGTTATTTTCTACATCAAGCCACCCCCAAACTGATGGGCAAACAGAAGTAACTAATAGGACTTTAACCACACTTTTAAGGGCTGTCATCAAAAAGAATCTAAAGGAATGGGAGGATGTCTTGCCACATGTTGAATTTGCCTATAATAGAGTTGTGCATTCGTCCACTTCCATCTCTCCATTTGAGTGTGTTTATGGTTTTAATCCACTAACCCCTTTTGATCTTACACCGTTGCCTAAGAAGGAGCGAGTGGATTTAAGTGCTAAGATGCAGGTTGAACACATCAAGGAGCTACATAGGAGGACAAGGATTAAGCTTGAGGAGAAAGGCAAATACAACGCAGCCAAGGCAAACCAAGGAAGGAAGAAGGTTACATTTGAGGCCGGTGACCTTGTATGGCTACACTTCACGAAGGAGAGGTTTCAACAACTTCGGAAGTCCAAGCTCTCTCAAAGAGGAAACGGGCCTTTCAAGGTGCTACACAAGGCTGGTGACAATGCCTATGTGCTAGACTTGCCGGACGACTATGCTTGTGATCCCACGTTCAATGTGAGGGATCTAAGCCCTTTTCCACCCCTTAGTGATGATCAAGAAAATTCAAGGTCGAATTATTTTAAAGAAGGGGAGAATGATGAAGGGTCATCCGAGTCAGCTCCATCTTCAACACCACAAGGAGCCCTAACAAGAGCTCAAGCCAAACGCCAAGCGGAGATGGATGCTATCTTCCTAGTCATGTTCAAGAAGCTCACCCAAGCTCACCTCCAATGAGTCCAAGGCCCGTCATGATGCTTAGCCACATTGGACCAGCCAAGAAGAAGTTGAATGGAGCATAGGAGAGCCTCATGTGTGCATGTGCATGGATGAAGGCGTGAGAGACTGGCGTAAGAAGCTAGTTAGAGAGTGTTAAATAAAGCCTAGAATTAGTCTATTTTATGGTTTTATTTAAAACACTCTAATTTGCAATTATTGTATTTATTTCTTTTCTATTTTTAGGAGAGAAGGTCTAGGTTGTATATAAGCCTTTTGTTACGCTCAGGATGTGTGCACAATAAGCTTTAAATTTATACTCGTTATATTTCTCCTAACTCCTAGCGCACCCGCAGTGTACGGGACGTTCGTAGTATGGATAGTATTCTGAGGTCGAACACAAAGACTAAGGTGAGATTGATTCGGTTTATGATAGAGTTTAGTGAAGATCTAGGTTAAGAAAAGAAAGAAATAAAGAAATGAAAATCTCAATTGTTTTTTGTTGGTTTTTAGGTGATCAATCAAGGATCACAATTCATGCAAAAGTAAGCAATCAACTAAGCTAACGAATCAACACAAAGAAACAAGCTAAACACGAGACATGAATCAAAAGAGAGAAACGGATTCTAGGGATTGGAAATTTCAATTATGGCATAGGACTCAAGCTATCTAATTATTCCTTGGATGATCTATGATATGTCGGGAGTAAGTGTTTCTAGAGTGGGATCAATCACTAGGTAAGTCTCATGGTCCACTAATCCATTCCTAAGATCTCATTACCGGGTAAGTCTCTAAGAACCTAAGGATTGGAATCCTACACAAACCGGATTTGTTGCCTAGAGGTCTAACCTATCCTTACCGGGTAAATCTCGGAAAGGGAAGTTCTAAGCGACTATCCTAGCACACTTAGTGCAATGGCGGCTTGTGAGGCTCACCACTACCTAGGGTTTGTAATCTTCGAAATCTAAGGGTAAGAATCACCGGGTAGGTCTCTTCTAACACTTAGTAGCTAACACTAGGTCACCCTAGGCTAGATTAACTCAACAAACACCTAGGATTTCAACATTCTAACAATCTAAAACTAGATTCATCGAACCAGGGAGAATCACGGGCTGTTCTACACATCCACGGCCGTGGAATGGGAAGATCCACCCGTGGACTTCAACAGAGAGTTCGTTCTTGTAAGTTACTCATCCAAAGGTAAATCTAAGTGCATACTATCATAGTCCTAGCCACAATCATCCTTTCCTTACCCTAGAATCACATCTATCTAGCCTACAACATTCATCATAGCAATCGAAATCATCATACATAAACTCATAGCATTCATTTGCAAGATAGTGAAGGGGGAAAAAATGAACAAGTAAAGTAACAAAACCAAGCTGAAGTTTAGATAAGAATGACTCACAACCCTTCCAAAAGAAGGTTCAATGGCTCATACAACTCTAGAAATCAAAACCGAAACTCTTCACTACAAAAGCTATCAAGGTGTGGCAATGGTGTGTTCTTCTTCTTCTCCAACAAGCTCTTCTCCAATGGTGGCTTCCTTCTACTTCCTTCTACAAGAATCTTCTTGTTGAGAGAGTATTTTTGATTGGATGATGGTGGATAATGGATGGCTGCTCCAAGATGCCTCTCTCAGTCAATAAAGGACCACTTTTATAACAAATTTTGCATGAGCTGGCCATGAGAGTCGTGGCACAGCTGTCACAAGAATCTGGCAAAATCCACGGGCTAGAATCACGGCCGTGGAATGTGCCAGTGAACCGTGGTTTGCTCCAGAAACTTCGCTTTGGATCATTAAGCTGTGATTTGGTGCATGGCTTGTGTTGGCAAGGCTCTACGAGTCTTCCTTAGCCTCTAGTTTGCATCCTAATGAGCCCGGAGGTGTGTCATCTCGAGGATTGATTCTCGAATGCATCAATTAAGCTCCTAAATCTCCCAAAATACATATAAAACACGCACAAGTCCGTGTAGACGTCTATCTCGACAAAATAGATGAATTGAGTGCAAAACGTCGTGAACTAATGCTAAATCATGCATGAATGAGTGAGAAATCTATCTAAATGACTATTTAAACCTAGCTCATAAATCGTGTTATCAAAATACCCCATACTTAAGGTTTGCTCGTCCCCGAGCAAATTCCCAACTATAGACTAAGAGATAACATGATTTATGTATGCAGAAAAATGGCAAAATCTTTTTGGGTTTGTGCTTCTACTATTGTATCACCTTCATAGTCATGCTTCATGGTAATGGATAATCAATCATGCATCAAACAAGTGAAAGCATGGAAGGACAATTGTGCTTAGCTTGAAAGTATGCATGAAGTGTAAAGATGAAGAAGTCAAGAAGATCAAGAGTATATCCAATCTAGATTACTAAGTCTTACAAACATGCAAATAGGTCATAAGGTCTTATGAATTAAAAGGCCAAGAAACGTTGTGATTTGGTGGGGATTTTTCTAGGCTATGTGGTGCTAATCCGGGAATGGAACTAACTCCACAATCTTGTCCTCGATCAACTTCCCTCAAGTGTATATTTTCTACATCTTTTCTTTCTTTCCTTTTTCCTTCACTTATTTTTGAGTCAATTGCATTGGTGTACAAAAGCCGAAACCTTGGTGATTAGCCATCCTCGGGCTTTTTCTATTTTTCGAGGTGCATCCACACCGGGCACACATACCAAAGCTCGTTAGGACTATCGGTTTATTTAACTTTGGCAAGGCACCAACACCCGATTATGTGAAGTGTACCGAGTTACTTGTCATTTAAACCAACGTCCCCAAACCTATATTTTTTTGCTACACTTCCATAACAAATTCAGCATTTAATTTATGACATTCTTTCATCAACATCTTCACCCCACACTTGCTTTTTACACACATCAACACACTAACATGCTCCTATTCCCGGATGGGTCAAAAGGGGTCAAATTTATCTCAATTGAGGTGCTCAAACAATCATGATCAAGATGAGAAGTAGAGAAAGATGAATTGCCTCATTCATTCCTAGATGGTATGCAAGAACTATCATGTAATTTCGACCTTCAATACTCAATCCATTCTAGACAAACATCATGATCACAAATCATTCATGGTTTCAAAAGAAGTACTTCAAGTCCACATATGCTATCATCAATTTAACACATAAGGCCATCCATAGCCAATCCACAAGACAAGATTCATCATTAGGGTCATATCCAAGCCTAGAAAGCACAAAAATTTTTAAATTTTCTGATTTTTATGGGATTTCGAAATGAATATATACAATGAATATATACAATGCAAGACATGTGAATGAAGTAGAGAAGAGTGAAAGAGGGTTCTCACAATGTAAAAATGGTTTGCTATGGTATTAGGGATGACTCAAATGGATTGACGGCGGATGATCCTATCAAGAATGGTAGAGAGCTCTAAGTGTTCATCAAAGCGTTGGGACCCGCGCTAGGCGCCGCTAGCCGTCCAAGTTCTGCGTCCGCTCCACCCATAGTTGATGAGGGGTTCATCAACATCATTCACATGCCAAACAAGGCTTCCCATCCTACTAAGGTTCTAGCACACATAAAACACACCAAACACACAAAGCACACAAAAATAGAAAAAAATCTAAGTAAAAATGAAAAATGAAAAGGAAAAACGTTACCAATGGGTTGCCTCCCACCAAGCGCTTCTTTAAGGTCATTAGCTTGACCAAACTCGGGGGCGTCTACTCAAGGTGAAGTGGGGCAATTATGTCCACCGGAGCTCCCGGGATATATTTCTTCAACCGGTGCCCATTCACCTTAAAGTTCCCACAATGTTCCCCTCCTATCTCAATAGCTCCATGGGGAAAGATCTTCTTCACCACATATGGCCCGGTCCATCTTGATTTGAGCTTTCCGGGAAAAAGCCGCAGCCTTGAGTTGAAGAGAAGGACAAGGTCTCCTTCACTCAACTCTTTGGGGATGATCCTCTTGTCATGCCACCGCTTGGTTCTTTCCTTGTAGATCCGGGCATTCTCATAAGCATCCAACCGGATCTCCTCGAGGGCATTCAATTCAAGCAATCTCTTTTCTCCCGCCTCTTTGAGATCAAAATTTAGCCACTTAATGGCCCAATAAGCTCTATGCTCCATCTCTACCGGAAGGTGGCAAGACTTGCCATAGACCAACTTGTAAGGAGTGGTGCCAATCGGTGTCTTGAAGGCGGTTCTATATGCCCATAAGGCATCATTGAGCCTCATAGCCCAATCTTTTCTCGTCCTAGAGACCGTCTTCTCAAGAATGGCTTTGATCTCCCGGTTGGAGGTCTCCACTTGGCTACTAGTTTGGGGATGGTAAGGTGTTGCCACCTTATGAGTCACCCCATACTTAGCCAAAAGCGCTCCAAAGTTCCTATTTGTGAAGTGCTTCCCTCCATCACTAATGATCACCCTTGGTGTACCAAACCTAGGGAAGATCACTCGGTTGAAGAACCGCACCACCACCTTGGCATCATTTGTAGGAGAGGCGATTGTCTCCACCCATCTTGACACATAGTCCACCGCCAATAGGATGTAGAGATTGCCACATGAAGAAGGGAATGGTCCCATGAAGTCCACACCCCACACATCAAATATTTCTACTTCTTGGATGTTGTTCAAGGGCATCTCATTCCTTCTTGAGATGTTGCCCGTCCTTTGGCAAGCATCACATGCCGCTACAAAACTTTGCACATCTTTAAACAAGTTAGGCCAATAAAAACCGGATTGCAATACCTTTGCACACGTCTTGTGTGAGCTAGCATGGCCTCCACATGGTAAGGAGTGACAATGCCGGATCACACTCTCTACTTCATCTTTCGGTATGCATCTTCTAAACATTCCATCCGGGCCTCTTTTGAACAAGAGTGGCTCACTCCAATAGTAATGCCTCACATCATTGAAGAACTTCTTCCTTTGGGCATATGACAAGCCGGGAGGCACTTCCTCACACACTAAGTAGTTCACAATGTCAGCAAACCATGGCTCACTTCCTCTAGACACTTGAAACAAGCACTCCTCCACCATTTGCAATTGCTCATCCCGGAATGAGTCATCAATCGGGATGTCATCTCTTTCAAGCTCCAATGGTGGGAGTCTACTAAGGTGATCCGCCACAGAGTTCTCGGATCCCTTCTTGTCCCGGATTTCCAAATCAAACTCTTGAAGAAGAAGGATCCACCGAATCAACCTAGGCTTGGCATCCTTCTTTGTAAGGAGATAACGGATCGCAGCATGATCCGTATAAACTATGACCTTCGCTCCAACAAGATATGAGCGGAATTTCTCAAAAGCATACACCACCGCTAGCAACTCTTTCTCGGTGGTAGCATAATTGAGTTGGGCATCATCTAGCGTCTTGCTAGCATAATAAATAGCATGAGTGCGCCCATCTTTCCTTTGCCCCAAAACAGCCCCAACGGCTACATCGCTTGCATCACACATGATCTCAAACGGTAAACTCCAATCCGGAGGTTGCATGATAGGTGCGGAGATCAAGGCGTTCTTCAACCTACAAACAGCCTCAAGACAATCTTTGGAAAAGACAAAGTCAACATCCTTCATTAGTAGGTTAGTGAGAGGCTTAGACATTTTAGAGAAGTCTTGAATAAAGCTCCGGTAAAAACCGGCATGCCCTAAGAAACTCCTTACCCCCTTCACCGAGGTCGGTGGCGGCAACTTCTCTATAGTTTCAATCTTGGCCCTATCAACCTCAATGCCACGGTTGGACACCAAGTGTCCCAACACAATGCCTTCACTTACCATGAAATGGCATTTTTCCCAATTTAAGACAAGATTTGTCTCCTCACATCTTTGCAATACTAATGACAAGTTAGCCAAACAATTATCAAAGGAAGAACCATAAACAGAGAAATCATCCATAAACACTTCCATGATGTTTTTAATGTATTCCGAAAAGATAGCCATCATACACCTTTGGAAGGTGGCGGGTGCATTACACAACCCAAATGGCATTCTCCTATATGCAAAAGTACCCCATGGACATGTAAAGGTTGTTTTCTCTTGGTCATCGGGGTGGATAGGGATTTGGAAGAATCCACTATAGCCATCTAGATAGCTAAAATGAGAATGTTGAGCTAACCTTTCTAGAATTTGGTCAATGAAGGGGAGAGGGAAGTGGTCCTTCCTAGAGGCCATGTTCAACTTCCTATAATCAATACACATCCTCCACCCCGTAACCGTCCTAGTCGGGATTAGTTTGTTGTTCTCATTAGTCACTACGGTCATCCCACCCTTCTTAGGAACTACATGAACGGGACTAACCCACTTACTATCTGAGATAGGGTAGATTATCCCCGCATCTAGCAACTTAATGATTTCCTTCTTGACTACCTCTTTCATTATAGGATTCAATCTTCTTTGATGTTCAATAGAGGGTTTGTGGTTATCTTCCATCAAAATCTTATGCATGCACAAAGAAGGTTTAATTCCAACCAAATCATCAATAGTATAGCCAATGGCTTTCCTATGCAATCTTAGCTCATGCAACAACTTGGCAAGTTCATCATCACTAAAGCATGCATTCACAATCACCGGATATGTAGAATCAACACCAAGGAAATCATACTTTAAATGAGAGGGGAGGGGTTTGAGTTCAAGTTTAGGAGGACCTTTATCGATTGGAGACGATCCAAACAATGTTGGATGAGATGAATCCAAAGCAAATGAAGACCCTTCAAGGCTCCTTGAAGCTTGATCATCATCAAGGGCTGATTCAGGGGAAACCACGGCTGGAATCACGGTCTGCTCCAAGTCCACGGCCGTGGACTTTGCCAAGCCTGCTTCCCGGAGTTGTCCAGAGAGTTTGACGGCCGTGGAACATAAATCTCGACCGTGGAACTTGCAGTTGTTCAGCACTTCTTTGTGGTCTTCAAATCCAACTCTTGCCTCCTTTTCTAATGCTTCTAAGGCTTTGATCTCTTCATTGCAAGCCTCCTCATCACCTTCCTCCATCATACTTAAGGTAAGAACCTTCTCCAAGGGATCCTTAATCAAGATCGAGCTCACAACTTCTCTAGAATCCTCTTGCTCGACTATGTTGAAGACATCCTCATCAAAGGTTGGCCCTTTCATCATTCTGGACAATTTGAACTTGATGTTCTCTTCTCCAATGTTGAAGGAGAGAGTCCCATTCTTGCAATCCACTAGGCATCCGGAGGTGGCTAGAAAAGGTCTTCCTAAGATGATGGGAACCGGATAGTCCGTTGGAATATCCAAGACAACAAAATCAATTGGCACATAGAATCCTCCTAGTTGCACCGGGATGTCTTCTAAGATCCCAACCGGATGAGTGATAGAACGGTCCGCCATATAGAGGGTCATCTTGACCGGTTTCGGCTCTCCTAGCCCAACCTTGTTGCAAAGTGCCAGCGGTATGATGCTTACACTTGCTCCAAGATCACAAAGGGCTTCATACTTCACATCTCCCACTCCAATTGGGACACAAAAGGAACCCGGGTCTCTTAGCTTGGGAGGCATCTCCTCCTTCATTGTTTGGATCAATTCCGAGGATCTCTTGGTCATTCTTATCTCCCCATACTCCTCCAACTTCCTCTTGTTGGAGAGTATCTCTTTCAAGAACTTGCCATATGCCGGCATTCCTAAAATAGCATCCATGAACGGAATGTTAATATGCAACTTAGACATTAGTTCAAGGAACTTACCAAAGTGATTGTCCAAACGAGCTCTTGCTCGTGATTGCGGGAACGGTAGTGGTGGCTTGTATGGAGGCGGTGCCACATATGTTGGCTCAACATTCTTGCTCTTGCCTCCATCTCTTAGCAAAGTCTCTTCCTCTATCACCACTTGTTTCCCTTTAGCATTCTCCTTGGGCAAAGGATCCTTCATGCTTAACCCACTCCTCGTTGTGATAGCCAACACTTGGCCTCTTGGGTTGTCTTCGGTTCTTCTGGGAAGCTTTCCTGGATCTCTATGGGCTTCACCCGCCTTTTGGAATACTTGTGCTTCCAAAACCTTTTGAGCCTTAGAGATTGAAGTCACGGTGTTCTCAAGACCACTCAACCTTCCAAGCAATTGCTCAAACATCATTTCGGTCCTATCCTTTGGAGGTTGAGTAAATCCGGGTGGAGGTTCTTGTGAAGCTTTTGGTGATGGAGTTGTGCTTGTGGAAGCGGGAGGGTTCAAGGCTCCATCCGGGTTAGAATAGGAAAACCCGGGATGGTTGTGGTTGGGCCGGTAATTGTTGAATTGCCGGTTGTTGTTGAAGTTCCTTGAGCCTTGGTAGTTATTGTAGTTGCCCCTTCCCATGTAATTCACATCCTCCTCCTTGGAAGATAAGTTAGCTTGTGGAGGCACTTGAGGAGTTGCTTGGTTCTTCAAAGTTGTAGCACACAACTCTCTCAAGGACTTTAGCTCGTTGTTGATGGCGTCAAGCTTGAAATTGCTCATGGTGACCTCACTCACCTCATATGCTCCCGCCTTTCTCCTTTCACTCTTCCTATGGGAGTACTTCTCAATCACTAGAGCTTGCTTCTCTACAAACTCCCAAGCTTCATCTACATGCTTCTCCATGAAAGTCCCACCGGAGAGAGATTGGAGCTTGAATTGGCTATTTTCATCAAGTCCTTTGAAGTAGATCTCCAATAGCTCAATTTTCGGTATGCCATGGTGAGGACAATCTAGGAGAAGATCCTTGAACCTCTCCCAAGACTTGAATAAACTCTCTCTATCCTTCATCACGAAGGCATTGATCTTCCCTCTTAACTCGGTCGTCTTGGAAGGTGGGAAGAACTTAGTCAAAAACTCGGTTGTCATCTCCTCCCAAGTACCAACTCGCCTTTGTGGAATAGATTGATACCAAGCCAAGGCTTTATCCTTAAGAGAGAAGGAAAAAACCCTAAGCTTATGGTTGTTGCTTTCCAATCTTGGCGGTCTAAGAGTCTCCATCAAAATCTCATAGTTCATCAAGTGTTGATGAGGAGACTCTCCTTCCATCCCTCCAAATTGATTATGCCGGATCATTTGTAGAACTTGAGGGCGGAGCTCGTAGTTGTGGGCTGCGGGATCTCCTAAGTTCACACCTGGACGGTGTGCTCTTTGTGCCGGATCCATACGTCTCCCCAAAGTTTGTGGCTCTTCAATGGCAATGGGCACAACCCTATCGTTAACTGCCGGCTGCGGTTGTACCACCGGTGGTGCAGGAGGTAGAGGTTGTTGACGATTAAGCTCTCCTTGTACAAGGGCTTGCCTAATCTCATCAATCTCCCTCCTAGTTGCTTCTTGCCTCTCATTGGCAAGCCTTCTTTCTTCCTCTAAGAGCTCATCTCTTAGCCTTATTTGCTCTAAGGCTTCATCCAATTCAGCTTGGAGGTCTCTTCCGGCCATCTCCTTTCCCTTTTTGATGCTCTTGGATCAAGATCTAAGGGTTTTCTCCTGTTCGGGATCGAATGGAGCTAAATCCTTGCCACGAGATCTTCACATACAACTAAAGAGTGAGAGATGTCCTGAAAAGCAAAGACACACACCAAAGAGAGATCAAAAGCAACAAGAAAGACCTACACTATAAACAATCACAAAAATGACTCAATCTAGACCTAGTCCCCGGCAACGGCGCCAAAAACTTGTTACGCTCAGGATGTGTGCACAATAAGCTTTAAATTTATACTCGTTATATTTCTCCTAACTCCTAGCGCACCCGCAGTGTACGGGACGTTCGTAGTATGGATAGTATTCCGAGGTCGAACACAAAGACTAAGGTGAGATTGATTCGGTTTATGATAGAGTTTAGTGAAGCTCTAGGTTAAGAAAAGAAAGAAATAAAGAAATGAAAATCTCAATTGTTTTTGGTTGGTTTTTAGGTGATCAATCAAGGATCACAATTCATGCAAAAGTAAGCAATCAACTAAGCTAACGAATCAACACAAAGAAACAAGCTAAACACGAGATATGAATAAAAAGAGAGAAACGGATTCTAGGGATTGGAAATTTCAATTATGGCATAGGACTCAAGCTATCTAATCATTCCTTGGATGATCTATGATATGTCGGGAGTAAGTGTTTCTAGAGTGGGATCAATCACTGGGTAAGTCTCATGGTCCACTAATCCATTCCTAAGATCTCATTACCGGGTAAGTCTCTAAGAACCTAAGGATTGGAATCCTACACAAACCGGATTTGTTGCCTAGAGGTCTTGATACGGAACTGAAAACGAAGAAGCTGATTGATGCTGAAATTTGTAATCATTAGTTGCCTAAATTGTTTTTGTTTTGTTTTTGTTTTGATTAGGATTAAGTTGTTCATTTGGGGCCGGTTCACTTGCATTTTAAGAGCCGGTTCATTTGCTTTATTTTCTTAGATATTTTAGGTTTATTAATTGTTGGTAAAATTGTCTTTATTTTTAGTTTTTGGAAGATGCCTATTTAAGGTTTTTTTCTCCTTTGTAAGAACAAGTTTTTGATGCAATAGATAAGCAGTTCTTGTTTTGAACGAACGTCTTTCCCCTCTCGCCCTCCAATGGAGATTGGAGCCCGGGTTGTATGTTTTCTTGTGAGATGGACCTAGATTACTCGATGAGTGGGTTATCACATCATTTGCAACTGTGTCTTGGCTCTTTAGTCATGGTGCTTTGCATTGTTTGGGATGGGTTCCTCAAATCGGTCCATCGCTTTATAGACGAGAGGGTTGTGTCGTTCTTGGATTCGGTTCTTGATCGATCTAGTCCATGGGTTGTACCGTTTGTGGTATTGGTTCTTGGCTGATTGTATCAATGGGTTGGTTCAAGGGTAGCATAGCTTGCTTGCCTCCTATCTTTCCCTTTCTTAGTTTAGTTTCCCTTTCCACAAAAGAGTCTACAAGAGTCCGCAACTATGAGTTCAAGGTGTCATTCTCCAGCTTTCTCGTGTTGATGGTGCTAGATCCGGCTCGACGGGAAAATCCCCGTATCAGATTGGTATCAGAGCCATATGCGCCGTCAACGTTCCGGTTTGCCCTAACCTCAGCCAAACGGCCCCCCATACACTCTCCCCTCTTTTGACCACAACCACCCACTACCCCATTACCCATACCCACCTCTCACTCTTTCGACCAAAACCACCCACTACCCCATTATCCATACCCACCTCTAGTCCATATTCAAAAACACAAAAAAAAAAAAAAAACGAAACCTATCTACACGTATCAGCCTCCACAATCTAAACTAAATCCCTAACCACCTCCTTAATTCTAGCTAATCCGTGTGATCTTATCACCTTGCCTCCACAATCTAAACTAAATCCCTAACCACCTCCTTAATTATAGCTAATCCGTGTGATCTTATCACCTTGCCTCCACAATCTAAACTAAATCCCTAACCACCTCCTTAATTCTAGCTAATCCGTGTGATCTTATCACCTTGCCTCCACAACATTATCTTAACCCATAACCACCCCCTTAATTCTAGCTAATGTCGTGTGATCTTATCACCTTGCCTCCACAAGATTTGCTAACCCATAACCATCTCCCTCTTCTACTCCCGTCGACCTGCAGCCCACACGCCTTCTCCCTCTCCTACTCCCATCGAACAACAGCCCACACGCCTTCTCCCTCTTCTACTCCTATCGAACTGTAGCCCACACGCCTTCTCCCTCTTCTACTCCCATCGAACTGCAGCCCTCACGCCTCTCCCTCTTCTACTCCCGTCGAACTGCAGCGCCACCGCCGCCCTCCTTCTCTCCCGTTGAGTTGCTGCGCCGCAAACATCTCACCAAGTCTATGGCCTTCAACCACGGCCTTGTAAGACGAGGATCCCCGTATCAACATCGGCCTCCCATGGAGTCGTCTTCAACCGCTTGTGTTCCAGCCCGCAGAGGACGCCCACGTTCTCAGGCCAACCGCAGGCCACCATCACGCCTCGACGCTGAGACCGCTCGCCAAGCTCGGAGGAGGTCCACTCATGCAGCCGGGACATGGGTTTGGGTCACGATACCGCAGCGAGGCCGCCCTCGGCTTGACGCGAACCCAAACGGTCTAGGGCCTTTTCGGGTCCTTGCCCGTGGGTTTGGTTATGTGCACATAGTTAACTGGCCGGATGATAAGGGTGATGTTAGTCGTTACATTGCATCGGAGTACCTCTACCCTGTATTGCCTCCATCAGCCTTACCACAAGCTTCGGGGTCGAAGCTTTTCCAAGAAGGAGAGAATGATACGGAACCGAAAACGAAGAAGCTGATTGATGCTGAAATTTGTAATCATTAGTTGCCTAAATTGTTTTTGTTTTGTTTTTGTTTTGATTAGGATTAAGTTGTTCATTTGGGGCCGGTTCACTTGCATTTTAAGAGCCGGTTCATTTGCTTTATTTTCTTAGATATTTTAGGTTTATTAATTGTTGGTAAAATTGTCTTTATTTTTAGTTTTTGGAAGATGCCTATTTAAGGTTTTTTTCTCCTTTGTAAGAACAAGTTTTTGATGCAATAGATAAGCAGTTCTTGTTTTGAACGAACGTCTTTCCCCTCTCGCCCTCCAATGGAGATTGGAGCCCGGGTTGTATGTTTTCTTGTGAGATGGACCTAGATTACTCGATGAGTGGGTTATCACATCATTTGCAACTGTGTCTTGGCTCTTTAGTCATGGTGCTTTGCATTGTTTGGGATGGGTTCCTCAAATCGGTCCATCGCTTTATAGACGAGAGGGTTGTGTCGTTCTTGGATTCGGTTCTTGATCGATCTAGTCCATGGGTTGTACCGTTTGTGGTATTGGTTCTTGGCTGATTGTATCAATGGGTTGGTTCAAGGGTAGCATAGCTTGCTTGCCTCCTATCTTTCCCTTTCTTAGTTTAGTTTCCCTTTCCACAAAAGAGTCTACAAGAGTCCGCAACTATGAGTTCAAGGTGTCATTCTCCAGCTTTCTCGTGTTGATGGTGCTAGATCCGGCTCGACGGGAAAATCCCCGTATCAGGTCTAACCTATCCTTACCGGGTAAATCTCGGAAAGGGAAGTTCTAAGCAACTATCCTAGCACAGTTAGTCCAATGGCGGCTTGTTAGGCTCACCACTACCTAGGGTTTGTAATCTTTGAAATCTAAGGGTAAGAATCACCGGGTAGGTCTCTTCTAACACTTAGTAGCTAACACTAGGTCACCCTAGGCTAGATTAACTCAACAAACACCTAGGATTTCAACATTCTAACAATCTAAAACTAGATTCATCGAACCAGGGAGAATCACGGGCTGTTCTACACATCCACGGCCGTGGAATGGGAAGATGCACCCGTGGACTTCAACAGAGAGTTCGTTCTTGTAAGTTACTCATCCAAAGGTAAATCTAAGTGCATACTATCATAGTCCTAGCCACAATCATCCTTTCCTTACCCTAGAATCACATCTATCTAGCCTACAACATTCATCATAACAATCGAAATCATCATTCATAAACTCATAGCATTCATTTGCAAGATATTGAAGGGGGAAAAAATGAACAAGTAAAGTAACAAAACCAAGCTGAAGTTTAGATAAGAATGACTCACAACCCTTCCAAAAGAAGGTTCAATGGCTCATACAACTCTAGAAATCAAAACCGAAACTCTTCACTACAAAAGCTATCAAGGTGTGGCAATGGTGTGTTCTTCTTCTTCTCCAACAAGCTCTTCTCCAATGGTGGCTTCCTTCTACTTCCTTCTACAAGAATCTTCTTGTTGAGAGAGTATTTTTGATTGGATGATGGTGGATAATGGATGGCTGCTCCAAGATGCCTCTCTCAGTCAATAAAGGACCACTTTTATAACAAATTTTGCATGAGCTGGCCATGAGAGTCGTGGCACAGCTGTCACAAGAATCTGGCAAAATCCACGGGCTAGAATCACGGCCGTGGAATGTGCCAGTGAACCGTGGTTTGCTCTAGAAACTTCGCTTTGGATCATTAAGCTGTGATTTGGTGTATAGCTTGTGTTGGCAAGGCTCTACGAGTCTTCCTTAGCCTCTAGTTTGCATCCTAATGAGCCCGGAGGTGTGTCATCTCGAGGATTGATTCTCGAATCCATCAATTAAGCTCCTAAATCTCCCAAAATACCTATAAAACACGCACAAGTGCGTGTAGACGTCTATCTCGACAAAATACATGAATTGAGTGCAAAACGTCGTGAACTAATGCTAAACCATGCATGAATGAGTGAGAAATCTATCTAAATGACTATTTAAACCTAGCTCATAAATCGTGTTATCACCTTTCTCTCTTCCTTTTTGTTGGCAGAAAACGTAAAACACATTTGCCTAAGTGCCAAATTGAACCCTTTTGACTTCAGCCTCTTGTCTTGTGAGAATTGTAGTGTTCACATAGCTTTCTCGTTCTTGTGTGTGTCAATCTCCTTCGGGTTGGTGCTACAAGTCGAATCGAAGCAACCTCTTCGTGCCTTCGATAATTCTAGATCGATTGTGTGAAGTTGTAAGAAGTGGGGTCGAATCGTCATCGGTTTGGTTCTTGGATAATCGAATCCAAGGGTTCTATCGTTTGTTCCTTTCGGTTCTTCTTTCCTATTTCGTTTTCCCTCTTTGCTTTGCACGTTTTCCTTGCATCTTTGTTTGCTGAATTTCGTTTGCTTTTATTCCCGAAAACAGGTTGCTCGTCTAGATCCGTTCTTCGCGGTTAATCCCTGTATCACTATCCTAGCATGGTTATGGTTTATAATCTTGCGAGATCATTGGGACTAGAAGTCTAAGGACTTCTAGCATGTGAGAGGGATGTTGATTGTGTGCCTTATTTTGACCAGGCGTTAAGTGCCTTCCTACGGGAAGTTGAGAGCGGTGTTTAGCGGGATTATCTTTGGGACGAGGTAAGTCTCCGGACTTACTTAGCTCATATTCCTTGTATTAGCATTGATGTGTGTTTTGTGGTGTGTGTTTATTCTTTATAACAACTAAACCGGTAATAGGACCACCGACCTTATATTACTTTGCCCCAAGTGTATGATAACGGACGGTAACATCATTTGTCTAGCTCTTGCGAGAGTCTAGGAAGTTCTCTGCGACTAGCCCGTGCTGGTTAGACGGTCGGAGGTATCCGTACCGTTCCATGCCGGTAAGTAGGGACCGAGGCGGGACCACGGGGTCTCGTGTCACAAAACTAAGTTGAATTATGACGGGATACGACTTGATAATAATAAAGATAATAAACCGGATTGGTGTGCTTTTATGCATGTTGTGTGCTTGCGGTGTTCTACTTCTGGATGTGGCTTTTTCCATTGATTCTAATGCTTCGAATATGAGCTAACGGTTTTATACCGATTGTTGTAGATTGCCTTGCAGGTTAGGAATGCAGCCGAGATATCTGGAACAGTGAGCAGCCGCGGTCCATACATTTTAGGAAGGGTTTTTGGTTGGAGTTGAGTCGTGTTTTGTCATTCGGTTGTTGTGTTTTGTATGCCGCGTGTATGGCGTTTATTTTTTTTATTGTATCTCGGCTGAGGTCTTTTGTTATATTCTTTCGGGTTTCATATCATGTGCATTAAAAAATGAATTTTGGTTTTACCTTTAATTGTGCCATGTTGGAAAGGTCAGGTGAAATTGTTGTCGAGCTAAGGGTCGGGACCCATTGTGAGGTCTTGCCCGCAGAATTCCGATATCCCACGGATTCGGGGTGTTACAAAGTGATATCAGAGCCCTAGGTTGACAACAATGGCACTCTCAATCTTCTAAAGGCCGAATAAGGAATAAACGGAACCCCATAGGTTCAGAGTTCTCGTTTTCAAAATCACATGCATGATATCATCATCATTGGACGGTTATATTTTTGTAGTTATGCATGATAGAATTGATGTGTATCTTTGTGATTGTATGTTGCATGATTAACTGAATTATGTGTATAGTTATATATGTGGGCGGTTATATTTTTGGGACCTTTTAGCTAAGATGATCGTATGATATCATCATCCTTGGACGACGTCGTTTGACTTAAGATAGTGTATATACGAGGACGAATATGCTCAAGTATCGAGTTGAGAGCTACGTTCGGGCGAACACCTTGGAGTTCTTGTACTCCTCTAAGAGGATGTCGAAGAGGAGGATTAGAGATGACATAAACGAATGATAACCAAGTAAAAGAAAACTCAAGATAACTTAAGAGAAATTTAGATGGGGAACATACAAGAAAAAGGAGTAACACAAAGGTGTGGAAGTGGTTACAAAGAAGTCACGATTAGAAAGACAATGAGACCAATAGGGATAACAAACATAAGTTCTTCAAGAAGACGCGTGGACAACTAAAGATGCAAATCGAGGAGGAGGGGTATACATTCTAACAAGGTTAAAGGTGACATTCCATTAAGATGTGAAGTTTTCTTTAGACGCTCCTAAGAATTTGAGTCAAGACGAGAAGAGTGATCGAACCATTTGCTAAATATTTAAGATACCGTAAGTTAAGTTTACGAGGTACCAAAAAGTAAAGTTTCAACATTACTAGAGTTATGAGAAGAAGGGCATGGTGGGGATTCACGTGGAGTTGCCCGATTTTCATTATGATGATAAGACTAAGAAACGCCAAGAAGGAGGAAGTGTGTGAAATGATGACCCCAAGAAGATGAAAGACGAAACGAAGAGCTTTGATTGAGAGACTTAAGATACCAACCAAGAGGAACACGAGTGGATGCTAGCTAGGGCTATAATATTTGGGAAGGTGCTCTTGAAAGACATTAATGAAGAATGGTTAAGTCTATGAAAGGGAGTTATATGAAACAACAAGGCAAAGAAGATATAGTTACCTTCTAAAGAAAAGGAAGCATGGAATGAAGAAAGAACTAACGGAGTTTAAGGTAAATTACCCCGAGGAGGGTAGCCTTCATGAGAATGGTAACATGAGAAGTGTAGTATAATAATAAGTCGTTGACTTCGGAGAAGGTCATATACAAGTTAATCGGTGACAACTAAGCACACACAGGTACGGGTTGTTTATTGGTGAGTGTAGAGGGGATGAGCAAACAAGATTATGGGCATACAGAGGGATTTGGATGACCTTATGCAACCTTTGTAGGTCATGGAATTTGCATACGGGAGAACGACACAATTAGAGGTTGTAAAGTTTGACTACGGTAAAGGGGAAGTAGTGAATCAAGAAGAAGGTAAGGTGTCAGGGAGGTGGTACGTAAACGGGAGTATATAGAGGATGCAGGGTATGAAATGGATGATATGTTACTGCGGGCAAGAGATAAGTCAAGTTTCTAGACTCACACGGAAGAGACATGGTGACTATGACGTGAAAGAGAGGACCTAGATTAGGGCAACACCGCAAGCTTAGAGTTTTGATGTTAGTACCTAGAGTGTAATGAGTTTGATATTTTAGTGGTTTTGGATGGGGAGTTTCTTCTAGCATTTTCCACGGGGCATACCGGTACAGTTGTGAAGTTGTTCATGGAATACTGAGAGATGCATAAGGTGACCAACAAGAGTAAGAGAAGATTGAAGTTTTGAAGTTTGATGTCGACAAGAGATATACAAAAAGTATATGGAAGATTGAGGTTAGAACCTCTACCGTCAGGTTTACTTTACAAAAGGAAAGAAAAGGATAATTTAGGGGTTGAGGTTGTATGATTGTTGAGGTTGTGGACTAGAACGAGGGTATCCTAACTTGTGTTGTGATGGTTATGACCTTGTGAGATCGTGAGGACTAGGAGTTTGCTATCCTATCATGGTTATGGTTTATAATCTTGCGAGATCATTGGGACTAGAAGTCTAAGGACTTCTAGCATGTGAGAGAGATGTTGATTGTGTGCCTTGTTT
Organism: Fagopyrum homotropicum; assembly: GCA_033239125.1. Classification (NCBI taxonomy): domain Eukaryota; kingdom Viridiplantae; phylum Streptophyta; class Magnoliopsida; order Caryophyllales; family Polygonaceae; genus Fagopyrum; species Fagopyrum homotropicum. The sequence continues at coordinate 67,819,042 of BSWB01000007.1, read as the reverse complement.
TGACCAGGCGTTAAGTGCCTTCCTACGGGAAGTTGAGAGCGGTGGTTAGCGGGATTATCTTTGGGACGAGGTAAGTCTTCGGACTTACTTAGCTCATATTCCTTGTATTAGCATTTATGTGTGTTTTGTGGTGTGTGGTTATTCTTTATAACAACTAAACCAGTAATAGGACCACCGACCTTATATTATTTTGGCCCAAGTGTATGATAACGGGCGGTGACATAATCTTCCTAGAATCTTCCTAGCTCTTGCGAGAGTCTAGGAGGTTCTCGGCGACTAGTCCGTGCTAGTTAGACGGTTGGAGGCATCCGTACCGTTCCATGCCGGTAAGTAGGGACCGAGGCGGGACCACGGTTATCTCGTGTCACAAAACTAAGTTGAGCTAGAACGGGATACGTGGTAGCATGTTTTATTGTCTATAGTTTGGGATTGGTATAGACGTTTTATCTTCATCAATCTGCATGTATGGATGTATATTCTTTGATTATTATGTTGTTCTGTTTACCTTTACAAGAATCGAGGTCTACACATAGTTTCGTTGTGATTGTAGGAAAAATAGCACGTTTTGGAACGATATGAAGCTAAGGAGTCATTGGAACTACATTATGGAGGATTGAGGAGCTACAAGAAAGGCTTAGGAACCATGTAGGTTGGACAGAAGATTTATTTTGGACAAGATTAGAGAGATTTACACGTAGCTGAGACACACCTCAGATGGCAACAGTATCACCTCGACCGAGGTGATCTTTGAGATGGGCTGGACCGAGGCGTGCGGTCCACAACCCAGGAGATCTTTTATTCTTGGCTGAAGATCTTTTATTTTTGGCAAGTGAGTCTCCTATATATTGGGATGGTTTTTCTGGATGGAAGCAGATCTTAGAGTTGGATGTTGAAGGAAGTTGGAAGATTGGAAAATATTTCAAGGAAGGAAGGAAGTTGGCTTTGATGATTAAGTTGAAGACTTTGAAGGAAGTTGTAAGGTTTTCTTAGATTGTTTTGATTGTTGTCTTTCTGGTTGTGATTGAGGAACGCAGTTTCATTGTTTGATTGATTGTTTGATTGAGTTATTGAGACCTTTGTGTTAAGGTTTTCTTGTTTGAATATTGATTCCCTTTTCATATATTTGATTATTGTTATCATGATGATTATTGGCTAAGTTCTTTGTGTGATTCTAGGGTGATTGGCTGAAGGTTGTGGGAAAGACGATGAAAGAATGAGCCTTTACCCTAGTGGACCCTGAAAGTTCAAGCCTTTACCTTAACCGACGAACACCTCGGTCAGTCGTAGAACATCTCGACCGAGATGGAACATGAACTGAGCGATGTGAGACCTTTCCTGATCATTATCTGAGTTGATGTTCCAGTTTTCCAAATCCTATCCTTGTTATTCTTTTCATGGTTCAACGTAAGCCTAGGATGAGACTTACCCGGTGATTCCTTTCCTTGTATACCCAAGATCATGAGTGTTAGGTAATAAAGGTTTATCCTTTATTATTGTTTGAGTGTGCCTTCTTCCCGTCTTTGAGAGTTAGCCTGAGACTTTCCCGGTAAAGGTTGAATCTATCGCCTTGGGTGGTGTGTTGGTTTAAGATTATAGTTCCTTTACTTAGTACCTTGAGACTTACCCGGTGAGAGGATCTTTGGTTTGGGTTAATGAGTAGTGAGACTTACCCGGTGATCTATTCCCACCTTAGAAACACCTTCCCTTTGCAAACCTCAGCTTTGTCCACGTTATCCTTTGAGATCATGAGTCGGAACCACAATTGGATGTTTTAATCTCTAGAATCTGCATTCTCTTTATCTGATTATTACATCATCTTTGATATCTTTGCTTTGTTGCTTGTTTTTGATTGACAACCTGAATTACCGATCTTTGTTTCACCATAGTCCCTGTGTTCGACCTTGGAGTAATTGATGTTATTACAATTGATCCGTACACTGCGGGTTCGCATATTGTTTCAGGCTTATATTTTAGGTTATAAATTTAAAGGTATATCGTTCACCATTCACACACGTTTGAGAGCGAATAATACGACTTGATAGTAAAGATAATAAACCGGATTGATGTGCTTTTAAGTATGTTGTGTGCTTGCGGTGTTCTACTTGTGGATGTGCCTTTCCCATTGATTCTAATGCTTCGAATATGAGCTAACAGTTTTTTTACCGATTGGTGTAGATTGCCTTGCAGGTTAGGAATGCGGCCGAGAGATCCGGAAGAGTGCGCAGCCGGGGTCCGTACGTTTTAGGAAGGGTTTTTGGTTGGAGTTGAGTCGTATTTTGTCCTTCGGTTGTTGTATTTTGTATGCCGTGTGTATGGCGTTTATTTTTTTTGGACTGTATCTCGGCTGAGGTCTTTTGTTATATTCATTCGGGTTTCATATCATGTGCATTACAAAAATGAACTTCGGTTTTGCCTTTATTTGTGCCATGTTGGAAAGATCCGGTGAAATTGTTGTCAAGATAAGGGTTGGGACCCATTGTGAGGCCTCGCCCGTAGCATTCTGATATCCCGCGGATTCGGGGTGTTACACATTCTAGGCATTTAAGTACATATAACATACATCATGCTCATATACATACATATCCGGTTCTTATCCTCTCCTTAAATTATTCCATTACTAGTTCCATTAGTTTAAAGTGTGACACGAGAGTCTTATCACTCTCGCCTCTATCCCCGTGTAACCAACAAGGGTGATGCAGAGCTCAACCCGTATACCATGTGGAGTGGCGAAAAAACCCGCCAGTATACCATGTATTGCCTTGTCGTAGAGAACCTCTCAGTCTCCCTCAGGAGCTGGGTAGTGATGTCACCGCCCGATAATAATAAACAATGGGCCAACAATATAAATAACCAAGTTTTCCTAATCCGGTTTCATGATCATAAGCAATTAAACACACACCACCATCACATATCCAAATAATGCATAAAAGCGGCTAAGTAAGTCCGAGGACTTACCTCGTCCCAAAGCTAATCAAATCAAACGATCTCAACTTTCCGTATAGGAATAACCAAGGCCTGATCACAACGATATATACATCAACATCAATCCCACAACTCAACTCCAAGACTCTCCAAGGCTAGCAACCGATCATAGAATTGAACAACTAGAAACTAGGAAAGCTCTCTTGAACCTATAAGAGGTCAAGGACAAGATAAACAATGGAAGGAGGGAACAACAGCCCACACCCTATATGAGTTCAAACTTTACTCAAAGATGGAGTAAGAACACAAGACGGAAGAGAGACCATAAGGTCGTCACACACACAAGATCATCAACGATTCCAAGTAACTCTAAGGGCACCTAGGTTCAACCCACTAGATGACATTCTCATAAGTCCTAGGTCCACCCTAAGCATGCTTCTAACTAGAGATAACCATAAGGCTAAGATAGGAACGAAGAGGAAGAGAGAAAGAAGAGCCTACTGTTGACGAAACGCATCCGCGGAAACAAAAGGCGCGACCGTGTGCTGAAGGTCACGGCCCCGCTGAACTGTTCATCTGCCCCCACGGCTGCTGGCAAATCATGACGCCACCCCTACGTCGCTGCTCACCGCCCCCGCGGATGGCTTAGATCCGCCCCCGTGGTAGAACTCCAAAAATAGCGATATCTTCGATGTTCGACTGTGCACTTGAGCTTCTATGGCTTCCTTCTCTGGCTAGGTCTTTTCAAAACTTCAACCATATTTCTTAGTTTCCTCACCACGACCTAAACAAAATAGAAGAAGGGACATGCAAAGGGTTTACAAGATCTTCCTTCAAAGCTTCCTCCATCGCCATGGAGGTGAAGAGAAGAGGAAAGAGGGAAGAACTAACAACAAAGGGAAGAGGGAAAGAGATAGCTTACCACAGCAAATCTGAAACTCCAAGGCTGCAGCTTCCTACCCAGCTCTTCCAAGGAGAATGAAGAAGAGATGCACAAGGAAGAGGAGAGTGAGGAGGTAGAGAATGAGCATGAAAGTGAAAATGATGAAAGCCGGAGAGAGAGAGAGAGAGTATTGAAGGCTACTAAAAGGGGTGGGGAGACCCAAGGGTCAGCTGTCCCATATGTCTCCTCACTCAAGAGACCGAGGGGTCGGAAAGGAAAAAGCGGAAACCAAAGTGCGGAATAGGATTTCCAGGATAAAACCCGTCACTTAACACCTCGTGCCTACGAAAGGACTGAGCCACGCCTGCGGGAAGGTCGGTAATTCGCTAACCATCTGAATAAAAATTCCGGATGTTACATGTTACACAGTTCACCAAAGACGGGAGCAACTGGGGAAAAACCGCAGGGGCGGAAGACAACACCGCAAGGGCGGCGCTGGGCAGGATCCGTAGGGGTGGGTACAGTGCATAAGCGACTGTCGACTCCTTCGACATTAATGAATGCAGAAAAGGCCAAAGCTTGCTTCTATCAACACACGCACACATCACAACTCAACCAAGGGAGGCTGTGAACATCGACGAAATAACAACGGAAGGCCAACAAGGATTAAGACTCAAACTTGATTCTTGTGAAGAAGAAAACGATGAACGAAAGAAGAAAGGGAAACAAAAGGGAAAGATGTGCAACAACTCATGAACGTGAAAAAGAAACAAAGAAGGAGGAGACTTAAAGGTCCAACAAGTTCACAGGCAAAAAAGGCTGCAACTTTCGAGGTTCAAGGAAAACGTATTCAAGAAATGGGAAAAATAAGAGAAAGAGAGAATTTATAGGAACGTTGGGAAAAGATAGAAGAAAAGACGGTCTAGGGTTAAGAACATGATAGGAAACCCGACCCATAAGATAGAAGATCGGATGTTCTATTTATGGAAAGAAATAAAACGGACAAAAAAAATTAGATCGGCGCTATTTGTGGCAAAACCGCAGGGGAGGTTCGCCCTGCCGCAGGGGCGGCTCCCTTCACAACGGGGGCGGTGAAGGCAGACACTAGGTCTTACAATTGTAATATATGTCAAATATAAATATTAATACAAAATTGCAAAGTGACATAAAATTAATAAGTATACGTAAGTTATTAAGTTCTAACAAATTAACATTATTAATTCATTGTTTTGCCTAACTCAAATATTTTTACCTATAATATGTATTATTAAATATAAATATTAGTACAAAATTGTAATATAAAATCGGATTTATCCTTTCTAAGACAAATACATTTATATTATAATAAAAGTTTTTTTTATAGCTGAATAACCGGGAATATATAGTGATTCCGGACTATCCGACTATCCGCGAATATCCGGATGCCAAAATCTCGATCCGTATTAGATGCGGTGATTCGCTAAAATCTTTTCGATCGGATCCGGATCAAAACGGGTACTAAAATATCCAGTTTTTTTGGACCGGGTCAACAGATTAAAAAGTTGGTTGTGTGATCGTAAGCCCCGTTCATTTAGGTCAAGGACCCAAGTGGATAACTATAAGAGTCGGCTATGATCTCTCGGGACGGAATGGCCACCTCAAAGTTTAGGCCCAAACCGGCCTAGAGGGCCGGAGGAACTATTATTAGGTTTACGCATTTTTGCAACTGCATCCGTGGGACTTGGTTTGGGCCTCAAACTTTGAGGCGTTCCGTCCCGAGAGTTCGTCACCGACTCGTATGTTTATCCACTTTGGTCCTTTGACCTAAGTGAAGGGGGCTTTTCCGTGCACTTGGGCCTAGTAACAAGCCCAATAGCACAACCACTTTGACCACACAACCAATCTAGTAAGATAAGATACAAGGTTATAAGGGGTTATAGGAGGTTGTAAATTCTCGATGTGGGACTCTATATTCTCTTTCAGATTTACATCAAAATTTCTTCTCCTTGGATTCTCGATAGTGGAGCCTTGTTCCATATGAAGGGATCCACGATTTTTTTTTATCTCATATTCATTCGGTTTCTCCTTGCCATATTAAATTACCAAATAGATCTATCTCCTTTGAAAATCAAGCAAAGGGTATAAATAGGATTATTAAAAGTAATTTGATTTCTTTTAAACCATAATTAGTTTTGAATTTTTTTACAGAGTTTATAATTGAAACTTTAATAAAATGTATTAAGAAAGGGTATAAATAGGAAACTAATTATATTATGAGGGTACAAATTATATTATGAATATTTATCCCGAAAGGTATGAATTTGTGAGTGTGTACAAAGTTGTATATATTATAGATGTATATATGTTTAATAAAATTAAATGAGATCAATATGACTATATGGATACATATAAAGTTATACAAAACATAAATATTATCAATTTATTACTTTGATTAATTAAAATAGCTTATCATGTAATATTGTTGTAACACCCCAAGTTTTGGAAACTCGAAGCGTTACGGGCTAGGACCTCACAATGGGTCCCGACCCTTAGAGTAGCAACAACAACATCGGATCTTACAACAAGGCAGAAATAAATGAAATCAAAACTTATAATAAAACCAAAGGTTATAACAAAGGGATGCGTAAAAGACTCACAACCGAGTTCAAAACGAAGGGAAAGCAACAACAGAAATATAAACCCGATCTCATCTTTCGGGTTTCGGGTTTCGGGTTTCGGTTTCGGGTTCGGGTTTTGGGTTTCGGGTTTCGGGTTTCGGGTTTTCGGGTTGTCGGGTTCAGGGGTTCGGGTTCGGGGTTTTGGGTTTTCGGGTTTCAGGTTCGGGTTTTCGGGTTTTTGGGTTTCAGGTTTTGGGTTCGGGTTTTTGGGTTTCAGGTTTTGGGTTCGGGTTTCGGTTTCGGGTTTCGGGTTTCGGGTTTTTGGGTTTCGGGTTTCGGGATATTGTATGTTTCAGGTGCCAAGGAAGAGGGCACATGATGAAGGATTATCCTAACAAAAGAACTTTGCTAGTTAACCTATTGAGGGCAATATGAGTCCGAATCTGAGCATGAGCATGATAAGCTTAATATGCATGATCATGATGATTTGGATGATGATGGGTTTGAATATGAGCAAGGAGATTGTTAATTAGCTAAGAGAGTGTTATTTGATCATCCTAGCTCATTCCTAGTTAACACTTCCATGATTTGTGATAAAAGTCTTGAGCATGATAATTCTTTGATAGCTAGGAGAACTTTAAGTGTACAACCTGCTCCTTGTGAAGATAACCAAAGAGAAAACTTGTTTCACACTAGATGCTCGGTTAAAGGAAAGGTTTGTAATGTTATTATTGATGGAGGAAGTTGTTGCAATATTGCTAGCACCGAAATGATATCTAAGTTGCAAATTCCTACATTTTATCACCCTAGGCCATATAAGCTACATTGGATGAATGAATGTGGTGAGTTAAAGGTTAATAGGCAAGCTAAGATCACTTTTACTTTAGGCCATTATGAAGATATGGTTTTATGTGATGTTGTGCCTATGCAAGCTTGTCATGTGTTGTTAGGCCGCCCTTGGCAATATGATAGGAGAGTTATGCATGATGGTTTTACAAATTGATATTCTTTTGTATTTAATGGTAAAACCGTGACTCTTAAGCCTATGACTCCCTTGTGTAAGGAGCTCACCTTGATGAGTGATGAAGCCAAGGCTAGCTTACCACCTACTATCTCAGCCATCCTTGAGGAGTTTAAGGATGTGTTTTCGGAAGAAATACCACATGGCCTTCCACCTTTGAGAGGCATTGAGCACCAAATTGACCTTATCCCGGCGCCACACTCCCAAATAGACCAGCCTACCAAATGAACCCAAAGGAGAGTAAAGAGATCCAAGCGCAAGTTCAAGACCTCCTAGACAAGGGCTACGTGAGGGAGAGCTTAAGTCCGTGCGCCGTGCCCGTGCTATTGGTGCCTAAGAAGGACAACACATGGAGGATGTGTGTTGATTGTCGAGCTATCAACAACATCACCATCAACTACCGCCACCCTATTCCCCGCCTAGATGACATGCTTGATGAGCTATGGCGCCACCACCATTAGCAAGATAGACCTACGGAGTGGCTACCATCAAATCCAAATGAAGGAGGGGGACGAGTGGAAAACGGCCTTCAAAACTAACTTTGGTTTGTATGAGTGGTTGTTTTGCCATTTGGGTTAACTAATGCTCCTTCTACTTTTATGCGCTTAATGAACTATGTTTTCAGACATTTTATAAGGAAGTTTGTTGTAGTATACTTTGATGATATCTTAATCTATAGCAGGTCCCTAGAGGAGCATGAAGAACATCTAAGGGAAGTTGTTCTTACCCTTAGGGCTGAACACTTGTATGCTAATCTTAAGAATGTAGCTTTTGCACTAATGAGGTTATATTTCTTGGTTTTTTAGTGACTACAGAAGGCCTACAAGTGGATGAGGAGAAGATTAGAGCAATCAAAGATTGGCCCACGCCAACATCCATCAGCCAAGTAAGGAGTTTCCATGGGCTTGCAAGCTTCTATAGGCGCTTTGTGAGAAACTTTAGTACCATTGCCGCGCCCTTGACGGAAATTTGCAAGAAGCATGCGCCATTTGTGTGGGAGGAGGCGCAAGAACGTGCCTTTAGCAAGCTGAAATTGGTCTTAACCGAGGCGCCCTTGCTAGCTCTTCCCGAATTCACTAGGCCCTTTGAAGTGGAGTGTGACGCCTCGGGCATTGGCATAGGCGGCGTGCTCATGCAAGAAGGTAAGCCTATTGCCTTCTTTAGTGAAAAGCTCAAAGGAGCATGGCAACACTACTTGTGGCCTAGAGAGTTTATTTTGCATTCCGATCACGAGTCTTTGAAGCATTTACGGAGTCAAGATAAACTAGATAGGAGGCATGGTAGGTGGATGGAGTTTATTGAGACTTTTCCCTATGTTATCAAATATAAAAAAGGGAAAAGACAATGTAGTGGCGGATGCCCTCTCTAGGAGGCACACATTGTTGACTACATTGGATGCTAAGGTATGAGGCTTTGTTTACATTAAGGAGCTCTATGAATCTGATATTGATTTTGGTGATACATATAAGTTATGTGTGCAAAAAGGTTCCTTAGATAAATACTATTTGTTTGAGGGATTTTTGTTTCGAATTGATAAGGTGAGCATACCTAGGTGTTCCCTTTGATTGTTGTTAGTAGAGGAAGCCCATAAAGGAGGTTTAATAGGTCATTTTGGGAGGGATAAAACTTATGCTATGGTGCACCCACACTTTTATTGGCCACACATGCTTAGGGATGTTGAAAATGTGCTTAAAAGATGCTTAGAATGCTAAATCTAAAGTGAAGCCTCATGGATTGTACACATCTTTGCCCATCCCAACAGCCCCTTGGGAAGACATTAGTATGGACTTTATTGTGGGATTGCCTAGGACTAAAAGAGGTAGGGAATCGATTTTTGTGGTTGTAGATCGTTTCTCAAAAATAGCTCACTTTATTGCTTGTCACAAAATTGATGATGCGGCCAATGTAGCTAATCAATTCTTTCGGGAAGTAGTTAGGTTACATGGAATTCCAAGGACAATAGTAAGTGATAGGGATGTTAAGTTCTTAAGTTATTTTTGGAAAACTCTTTTGGAAAAGCTAGGCACGAAATTGTTATTTTCTACATCAAGCCACCCCCAAACTGATGGGCAAACGGAAGTAACTAATAGGACTTTAACCACACTTTTAAGGGCTGTCATCAAAAAGAATCTAAAGGAATGGGAGGATGTCTTGCCACATGTTGAATTTGCCTATAATAGAGTTGTGCATTCGTCTACTTCCATCTCTCCATTTGAGTGTGTTTATGGTTTTAATCCACTAACCACTTTTGATCTTACACCGTTTCCTAAGAAGGAGCGAGTGGATTTAAGTGCTAAAACGCAGGTTGAACACATCAAGGAGCTACATAGGAGGACAAGGATTAAGCTTGAGGAGAAAGGCAAATACAACGCAACCAAGGCAAACCAAGGAAGGAAGAAGGTTACATTTGAGGCCGGTGACCTTGTATGGCTACACTTGAGGAAGGAGAGGTTTCAACAACTTCGGAAGTCCAAGCTCTCTCCAAGAGGAAACGGACCTTTCAAGGTGCTACACAAGGCTGGTGACAATGCCTATGTGCTAGACTTGCTGGACGAATATGCTTGTGATCCCACGTTCAATGTGAGGGATCTAAGCCCTTTTCCACCCCTTTGTGATGATCAAGGAAATTCGAGGTCGAATTCTTTTAAAGAAGGGGAGAATGATGAAGGGTCATCCGAGTTAGCTCCATCTTCAACACCACAAGGAGCCCTAACACGAGCTCAAGCCAAACGCCAAGCGGAGAGGGATGCTATCTTCCTAGCCATGGTTCAAGAAGCTCACCCAAGCTCACCTCCAATGAGTCCAAGGCCCGTCATGATGCTTAGCCACATTGGACCAGCCAAGAAGAAGTTGAATGGAGCATAAGATGAAGGTTCACGTGTGCATGTGCATGGATGAAGGCTGGCGTAAAGGCTGGCATGAGAAGCTAGTTAGGGAGTGTTGAATAAAGCCTAGAATTAGTCCATTTTATGGATTTATTTAAAACACTCTAAATTATAATTATTGTTTTTATTTCTTTTCTATTTTTAGGAGAGAAGGTCTAGGTTGTATATAAGCCTTTCTCTCTTCCTTTTTGTTGGCAGAAAATGTAAAACACATTTGCCTAAGTGCCAAATTGAACCCTTTTGAGTTCAGCCTATTGTCTTGTGAGAATTGTGGTGTTCGCATAGCTTTCTCGTTCTTGTGTGTGTCAATCTCCTTCGGGTTGGTGCTACAAGTCGAATCGAAGCAACCTCTTCGTGCCTTCGATAATTCTAGATCGATTATGTGAAGTTGTAAGAAGCGGGGTCGAATCGTCATCGGTTTGGTTCTTGGATAATCGAATCCAAGGGTTCTATCGTTTGTTCCTTTCGGTTCTTCTTTCCTATTTCGTTTTCCCTCTTTGCTTTGCACGTTTTCCTTGCATCTTTGTTTGCTGAATTTCGTTTGCTTTTATTCCCGAAAATAGGTTGCTCGTCTAGATCCGTTCTTCGCGGTTAATCCCCGTATCACTATCCTATCATGGTTATGGTTTATAATCTTGCGAGATCATTGGGATTAGAAGTCTAAGGACTTCTAGCATGTGAGAGGGATGTTGATTGTGTGCCTTGTTTTGACCAGGCGTTAAGTGCCTTCCTACGGGAAGTTGAGAGCAGTGTTTAGCGGGATTATCTTTGGGACGAGGTAAGTCTCCGGACTTACTTAGCTCATATTCCTTGTATTAGCATTGATGTGTGTTTTGTGGTGTGTGTTTATTCTTTATAACAACTAAACCGGTAATCGGACCACCGACCTTATATTACTTTGGCCCAAGTGTATGATAACGGGCGGTGACATCATTTGTCTAGCTCTTGCGAGAGTCTAGGAAGTTCTCTGCGACTAGCCCGTGCTGGTTAGACGGTCGGAGGCATCCTTACCGTTCCATGCCGGTAAGTAGGGACCGAGGCGGGACCACGGGGTCTCGTGTCACAAAACTAAGTTGAATTATGACGGGATACGACTTAATAATAATAAAGATAATAAACCGGATTGGTGTGCTTTTATGCATGTTGTGTGCTTGCGGTGTTCTACTTCTGGATGTGGCTTTTTCCGTTGATTCTAATGCTTCGAATATGAGCTAACGGTTTTATACCGATTGTTGTAGATTGCCTTGCAGGTTAGGAATGTGGCAGAGATATATGGAAGAGTGAGCAGCCGCGGTCCATACATTTTAGGAAGGGTTTTTGGTTGGAGTTGATTCGTGTTTTGTCATTCGGTTGTTGTGTTTTGTATGCCGCGTGTATGGCGTTTATTTTTTTTATTGTATCTCGGCTGAGGTCTTTTGTTATATTCTTTCGGGTTTCATATCATGTGCATTAAAAAATGAATTTTGGTTTTACCTTTAATTGTGCCATGTTGGAAAGGTCAGGTGAAATTGTTGTCAAGCTAAGGGTCGGGACCCATTGTGAGGTCTTGCCCGCAGAATTCCGATATCCCACGGATTCGGGGTGTTACAAAGTGATATCAGAGCCCTAGGTTGACTACAATGGCACTCTCAATCTTCTAAAGGCCGAATAAGGAATAAACGGAACCCCATAGGTTCATAGTTCTTGTTTTCAAAATCACATGCATGAGTCGGGGTAGAATGTACGGACCACCACTCCTTCTACAGATCTCAGCAGCTTAGCTTATTAGATTTTGATATGTATATATATGTATATATAGATATGGATATGAGGTTTGTAGTTATGCATGATAGAATTGATGTGTATCTTTGTGATTGTATGTTGCATGATGAACTGGATTATGTGTATAGTTATATATGTGGGCGGTTATATGTTGTGTGCTTGCGGTGTTCTACTTGTGGATGTGCCTTTCCCATTGATTCTAATGCTTCGAATATGAGCTAACAGTTTTTTTTACCGATTGGTGTAGATTGCCTTGCAGGTTAGGAATGCGGCCGAGAGATCCGGAAGAGTGCGCAGCCGGGGTCCGTACGTTTTAGGAAGGGTTTTGGGTTGGAGTTGAGTCGTATTTTGTCCTTCGGTTGTTGTGTTTTGTATGCCATGTGTATGGCGTTTATTTTTTTTGGATTGTATCTCGGCTGAGGTCTTTTGTTATATTCTTTCGGGTTTCATATCATGTGCATTACAAAAATGAATTTCGGTTTTGCCTTTATTTGTGTCATGTTGGAAAGATCCGGTGAAATTGTTGTCAAGATAAGGGTAAGGACCCATTATGAGGCCTCGCCCGCAGCATTCCGATATCCCGCGGATTCGGGGTGTTACACATTCTAGGCATTTAAGTACACATAACACACATCATGCTCATATACATACATATCCGGTTCTTATCCTCTTCTTAAATTATGCCATTACTAGTTCCATTAGTTTAAAGTGTGACACGAGAGTCTTATCACTCTCGCCTCTATCCTCGTGTAACCAACAAGGGTGATGTAGAGAACCTCTCAGTCTCCCTCAGGAGCTGGGTAGTGATGTCACCGCCCGATAATAATAAACAATGGGCCAACAATATAAATAACCAAGTTTTCCTAATCCGGTTTCATGATCATAAGCATTTAAACACACACCACCATCACATATCCAAATAATGCATAAAAGCGGCTAAGTAAGTCCGAGGACTTACCTCGTCCCAAAGCTAATCAAATCAAACGATCTCAACTTTCCGTATGGGAATAACCAAGGCCTGATCACAACGATATATACATCAACATCAATCCTACAACTCAACTCCAAGACTCTCCAAGGCTAGCAACCGATCATAGAATTGAACAACTAGAAACTAGGAAAGCTCTCTTGAACCTATAAGAGGTCAAGGACAAGATAAACAATGGAAGGAGGGAACAACAACCCACACCCTATATGAGTTCAAACTTTACTCAAAGATAGAGTAAGAACACAAGACGGAAGAGAGACAATAAGGTCTTCACACACACAAGATCATCAACGATTCCAAGTAACTCTAAGGGCACCTAGGTTCAACCCACTAGATGGCATTCTCGTAAGTCCTAGGTCCACCCTAAGGATGCTTCTAACTAGAGATAATCATAAGGCTAAGATAGGAACGAAGAGGAAGAGAGAAAGAAGAGCCTACTGTTGACGAAACGCATCCGCGGAAACAAAAGGCGCGACCGTGTGCTGAAGGTCACGGCCCCGCTGAACTGTTCATCTGCCCCCACGGCTGCTGGCAAATCATGACGCCACCCCTGCGTCGCTGCTCACCGCCCCCGCGGATGGCTAAGATCCGCCCCCGCGGTAGAACTCCAAAAACAGCGATATCTTCGATGTTCGACTGTGCACTTGAGCTTCTATGGCTTCCTTCTCTGGCTAGGTCTTCTCAAAACTTCAACCACATTTCTTAGCTTCCTCACCACGACCTAAACAAAATAGAAGAAGGGACATGCAAAGGGTTTACAAGATCTTCCTTCAAAGCTTCCTCCATCGCCATGGAGGTGAAGAGAAGAGGAAAGAGGGAAGAACTAACAACAAAGGGAAGAGGGAAAGAGATAGCTTACCACAACAAATCTGGAACTCCAAGGCTGCAGCTTCCTACCCATCTCTTCCAAGGAGAATGAAGAAGAGATGCACAAGGAAGAGGAGAGTGAGGAGGTAGAGAATGAGCGTGAAAGTGAAAATGATGAAAGCCGGAGAGAGAGAGAGAGAGAGAGAGAGTATTGAAGGCTACTAAAAGGGGTGGGGAGACCCAAGGGTCAACTGTCTTATATGTCTCCTCACTCAAGAGATCGAGGGGTCGGAAAGGAAAAAGCGGAAACCAAAGTGCGTAATAGGATTTCCAGGATAAAACCCGTCACTCAACACCTCGTGCCTACGAAAGGACTGAGCCGTGCCTACGGGAAGGTCGGTAATTCGCTAACCATCTGGAATAAAAATTCCGGATGTGACATGCTACACAGTTCACCAAAGACGGCAGCAACTGGGGAAAAACCGCAGGGGCGGAAGACAACACCGCAAGGGCGGCGCTGGGCAGGATCCGTAGGGGCGGGTACAGTGCATAAGCGATTGTCGACTCCTTCGACATCAATGAACGCTATAAAGGCCAAAGCTTGGTTCTATCAACACACGCACACATCACAACTCAACCAAGGGAGCCTGTGAACATCGACGAAACAACAACGGAAGGCCAACAAGGATTAAGACTCAAACTTGATTCTTGTGAAGAAGAAAAGGATGAACGAAAGAAGAAAGGGAAAAAAAGGGAAAGGTGTGCAACAACTAATGAACGTGAGAAAGAAACAAAGAAGGAGGAGACTTAAAGGTCCAACAAGTTCATAGGGAAAAAAGGGTGCAACTTTCGAGGTTCAAGGAAAACGTATTCAAGAAATGGGAAAAATAAGAGAAAGAGAGAATTTATAGGAACGTTGGGAAAAGATAGAAGAAAAGACGGTCTAGGGGTTAAGAACATGATAGGAAAGCCGACCGATAAGATAGAAGATCGGATGTTCTATTTATGGAAAGAACTTAAACGGACAAAAAAAATTAGATCGGCGCTATTTGTGGCGAAACCGCAGGGGAGGTTCACCCTGCCGCAGGGGCGGCTCCCTTCACAACGGGGGCGGTGAAGGCAGACAGTAGGTCTTACAATTGTAATATATGTCAAATATAAATATTAATACAAAATTGCATAGTGACATAAAATTAATAAGTATGCGTAAGTTATTAAGTTCTAACAAATTAACATTATTAATTCATTGTTTTGCCTAACTCAAATATTTTTACCTATAATATGTATTATTAAATATAAATATTAGTACAAAATTGTAATATAAAATCGGATTTATCCTTTCTAAGACAAATACATTTATATTATAATAAAAGTTTTTTTTATAGCCGAATAACCGGGAATATATAGTGATTCGGGACTATCTGACTATCCGCGAATATGTGGATGCCAAAATCTCGATCCGTATTAGATGCGGTGATTCGGTAAAATCTTTTCGATCGGATCCGGATCAAAACGGGTACTAAAATATCCAGTTTTTTTGGACCGGGTCAACAGATCAAAAAGTTGGTTGTGTGATCGTAAGCCCCGTTCATTTAGGTCAAGGACCCAAGTGGATAACTATAAGAGTCGGCTATGATACCTCGGGATGGAATGGCCGCCTCAAAGTTTAGGCCCAAACCGGCCTAGAGGGCCGGAGGAACTATTATTAGGTTTACGCATTTTGTAACTGCATCCGTGGGACTTGGTTTGGGCCTCAAACTTTGAGGCGTTCCGTCCCGAGAGTTCGTCGCCGACTCTTATGTTTATCCACTTTGGTCCTTTGACCTAAGTGAAGGGGGCTTTTCCGTGCACTTGGGGCCAGTAACAAGCCCAATAGCACAACCACTTTGACCACACAACAAATCTAGTAAGATAAGATACAAGGTTATAAGGGGTTATAGGAGGTTGTAAATTCTCGATGTGGGACTCTATATTCTCTTTCAGATTTACATCAAAATTTCTTCCCCTTGGATTCTCGATAGTGGAGCCCTGTTCCATATGAAGGGATCCACGATTTTTTTTTTTATCTCATATTCATTCGGTCTCCTTACCATATTAAATTACCAAATAGATCTATCTCCTTTGAAAATCAAGCAAAGGGTATAAATAGGATTATCAAAAGTAATTTGATTTCATTTAAACCATAATTAGTTTTGAATTTTTTTTACAGATTTTATAATTGAAACTTTAATAAAATGTATTAAGAAAGGGTATAAATAGGAAACAAATTATAGTATGAGGGTACAAATTATATTATGAATATTTATCCCGAAAGGTATGAATTTGTGAGTGTGTACAAAGTTGTATATATTATAGATGCATATATGTTTAATTAAATTAAATGAGATCAATATGACTATATGGATACATATAAAGTTATACAAAACATAAATTTTATCAATTTATTACTTTGATTAATTAAAATGGCTTATCATGTAATATTGTTGTAACACCCCAAGTTTTGGAAACTAGAAGCGTTACGGGCTAGGACCTCACAATGGGTCCCGACCCTCAGAGTAGCAACAACAACATCGGATCTTACAACAAGGCAGAAATAAATGAAATCAAAACTTATAATAAAACCAAAGGTTATAACAAAGGGAAGCGTAAAAGACTCACAACCGAGTTCAAAACGAAGGGAAAGCAACAACAGAAATATAAACCCGATCTCATCTTTCGGGTTTCGGGTTTCGGGTTTCGGTTTCGGGTTCGGGTTTCGGGTTTCGGTTTTTCGGGTTTTCGGGTTCGGGTTCAGGGGTTCGGGTTCGGGGTTTCAGGTTTTCGGGTTACGGGTTTGGGTTTCGGGTTCGGGTTTCGGGTTCGGGTTTGGGTTTGGGTTTTCGGGTTCGGGTTTCGGGTTTGGGTTTTCGGGTTCGGGTTTCGGGTTCGGGTTTCGGTTTTTCGGGTTTCAGGTTTCGGGTTTCGGGTTTCGGGTTTCCAGGTTTCGGGTTATGTACATGAACCCCGGCTGACCACACCGTCCGGATCACTCAACAACATCTCTAACCTACGTGTAACACCCCAAGTTTTGGGAACTCGAAGCGTTACGGGCTAGGACCTCACAATGGTCCCAACCCTCAGAGTGGCAACGACAAACAGATCTTACAACTAGGCACATACGAATGAAAACCAAAACTAATAATAAAACAAAATGTTTAAACAAAGGAAGCGTAAAAGGCTCGCAACTGAGTTTAAAACAAAAAGGGAAAAGCAACAACATAAACATAACCCAATCCCGTACTATAATGTACGGGAACCCCAGTTGACCACAACGTCAGGATCACTCAACAGCATCCTGGACCTGCGGAACATCTACAAGGACGGTATAAACCATTAGCTAACATTCTAGATATCAACAAGAATCTCCCAAAACTAGAACATCTACAAGGACGGTATAAGCGTAAAAGGCTCGCACTCAACCGGTTATTATCTTTCATTAAGTTATCCATTACTTATTCAACTTCTTTTGTCACACTAGAATCTCCCAAAACTCGCCCAGCCTTCCGTCTACCAATAGGAATAGATCAGTACTATCCGTTACCTACGGGTCTGGGTTGCAAGAGCACATTCTAGTCTCCTGCAGAACTAGACAAGTGGTCCCCGCCCGGTTATCATACACTTGGGTCAGTTCAGGTTATAAAAGGGTGAATCCTATTCTGGTTATCCGTTATAACATGATAATAAACATAAACAAACCAATATGCGGAATGAAACTAAGTAAGTCCAAGGTAAACTTACCTCACACGAAGGTAACTCAAAGCTCAACAAACAACTCAAACACGGCTCAGTTTCCCTCAGGAAAGGAGCAAGGAAAGCCTGTTTACCCAAGCATCACAAATCAGGAACGAAACGGTTGCTAGAAGTCTATAACTTCTAGTCTCAATGATCTCTAAGAGATCCCCATAAGCTAAGGGCTCAACCTGAGTCTTACAGCATACTCAGGTATCAAGGAACAACCAAAGGAAAAAGGAAAAGAACGAGGAACGGAAGGAAGGAAGTAACTCACAAGAACGGGAATTACTGTAGAGGAAACCGTATGGGCGGCAAAGCAAGGCGCAGGGGCGGTTTGCCGCGGGGGCGGGGATGAGCAGGTGTTGGGCGGCTGCGTGACAGAAGCTACTGTCGGATTCTTGATGACAGCAGAACAACGACAAGGCCAAGGCTTCCTCTATCACTACTCTTCACACTTCAC
Organism: Fagopyrum homotropicum; assembly: GCA_033239125.1. NCBI lineage: Eukaryota > Viridiplantae > Streptophyta > Magnoliopsida > Caryophyllales > Polygonaceae > Fagopyrum > Fagopyrum homotropicum. The sequence goes on along the minus strand of BSWB01000007.1, from coordinate 67,800,947 downwards.
AACTCAAACACGGAAGCCTGTGAACAACAACTCATCAACAACGGAACCAACAACAAGGATCAAGACTCGATCTTGATCCTTGGAGAAGAAGAAAAGGAAGAACGAAGGGGGAAAAGCGAAACAAAAGAGAAAGGCATGAAGAACCTACACGAATGTGATAAAGGAACCATAAGAGATGGACTTACACGTTCAGCTAGGTGGCAAGAAGCAAGATGACAGTTGCAACTGTCAAGGGTTTGAAGAAACGTAAGCAAGGAATGGGAAAAAGAGGAAAAGACGGGAATATATAGAGGCGGGCTAGAAAGACAGATGGAAAGGACGTTTAGGGTTAGAAAGAAAATAAGGAAAACGACCCATAAGATAGAAGATCATATCTTCTATCTGTGGAAAGAAGATAAAATGAACAAAAGAAAGATCGGGCGTGATCTGAAGTCAGCCGCAGGGTCGGCTGACCCTGCCGCCGGTGCGGCTTGCCGTAGGGCAGCACACTTCACCGCGGGTGCGGTGAAGGCGAAAAACTGGGGTCTTACATCAAGTCCCCCTAGAAAAGAAGTTTAGTCCCGAAACTTGCACCAGCCCGAAAGAACACAAACAACAACGCAAAATGCCGAACATAACACATATATTCCTACTCGGGGCACGTACCTCAAAACGTCACAAACGTACGCAACTCAACAATGGAAAACCTGAAACACACAACTACGCTAAAGGTGCATCCAACACAACGTAATACTCCGGATAGTTCCTTTGGATACTATCCTCTGTCTCCAAAGTTGCCTCGTCAGCTCCTCTCACCGACCACTGAATCTTCATCGTCGGTATGTCCTTCGAACGCAAGCGTCTCATACTACGTTCTAAGACAGCCACCGGGTGCTCCACAAACGGGTGGTCTGGCTAGATCACTAGATCCTCGTAACTGACGGTGTGTCTCGGGTCCAGTATGTAATCCCGTAACTGAGACACTGGAAGACAGGGTGAACACCCTCGAGTCTCGGTGGAAAAGCAAGTCTGTATGCTGTCTCTCATACTCGCTCAAGAATCTCGAATGGTCCGACATATCTGGGACTCAACTTCCCCTTGACACCGAAACGTCTGACGCCTCGTGTCGGGGATACTTTCAACCATACTTGAACTCCAACTTTGAACTCCAAAAGTCTACGCCTCTTATATGCATAGGACTTTTGTCGACTTTGTGCTACTAACATCCACTCGTGGATTACCGCTACTCAAGCCATGTCATCCTGAATCTGTTCAGGTGCTACACAGCTAGCACTACTCGACTCGTCCCAACACAACGGTGTACGACATCTCTGCCCGTATAAAGCCTCATAAGGAGTCATCCTGATCGATGCGTGCCAACTATTTTTATACAAAAACTCCACTAAGGGAAGGTGATCTAGCCATACTTGTCTCAAGTCTAACACGCAAGCTCTCAACATGCCTCAAGAGTCTGGATGGTCCGCTTGGACTGACCATCAGTTTGAGGATGATAAGTAGTTGTGAACTGCACACTTGTACCTAGGGCGGCATAAACTTGCTGTGAGAACCTCGATGTGAACCGTCCACATTTCCTTGATAGGAATGAAGCGTGCGGTCTTCGTCAGTCGATCTACTATCACCGAGATAGCATCAAAACCTCGACTCGGTATCAAACTAGTCACAAATTCCATAGAGATGTCCTCTCACTTCCATTTAGGAACGGGAAGTGGGTGTAGCTCTCCTTCTGGTCGATGATGCTCGATCTTGACCTACTGACAAGTCGCACACTGAGCTACATATCTCATGACATATGGCTTCAGACCTCCCCACCAGCACCAACTCGGATCTGTGTCAAAGATGCTCGGTCTGGACCTGCTGACAAGTCACACACTGAGCTACATATCTTGATCAGGATCCTCTGTGTCAACTCTCGATCTAAAGGCACACAAACACTTTCCTCTCGTCTCAAAACTGCATCAGCACCAACTACAAACTACAGTGCCTCTTCTCAAGACATTCGGTCTCGGACATGTGTCAAAGATGGGAAACTCTCCTACTTCTGTCGGATTTCAGCCAACAGATCAAGTACTATCTCCAAAGTGGACAACTGGCTATCGGAAACCAGGAAGTGGATATCCATCTCTTGCTATGCCAAATCTCGCTATAACTGTGGTTGAGCTATCAGCCTAGCGATCGCCATCTCCCGGGGAGTCTTTCTACTAAGGAAATCGGCTACCACATTAGCCTTCCCCATGTGGTATAAGATCTCAAGATCAAAATCCTTGATCAAATCCAACCATCTCCTTTGACGGATATTCAACTCCCGATGAGTGAATATATACTTCAGACTCGGTCTGTGAAAATCTGACATGTCTCTCCATACAAATAATGCCTCGAAATTATCAAAGCGTGAACCACAACTGCCAACTCTAGATCATGGGTAGGGTAATTCTCCTCGTACGTCTTCAGTTGTCTAGACGCGTAAGCAATCACCTTACGTAGCTACATCAGAACACATCCCATACCAAGCTTTAATGCGTCGCTTTAAACTACAAAATCCTTGATGCCCTCTGGCTGAGCTATGATAGGAGTAGAGGTCAACCTCTTCTTCAGCTCCTCGAAACTCTGCAAGCATGGCTCGGACCATACGAACCTCGTAGACTTCCTCAACAAGGAAGTGAGCGGTCGGGTGATAACTAAAAAGCCCTCAACAAAACGTCGGTAGTAGCCCGCCAATCCTAAGAAGCTGCATACCTCCTTGATGTTCTTAGGAGGCGGCCAAGATGCTACTGAGTCAATCTTTCCCGGATCTACCTTGATCCCTTCCGCTGAAACGATGGGAACAAGGAATGCTACTTCGGGCATCCAAAACTCACACTTAGAGAGCTTGGCTTAAACCTCTCTGTCTTGTAAGACCTGAAGAACGATCCTCAAGTATCCTATGTGCTCCTCTCTACTACGAGAGTAAACCAGAATGTCATCTATGAAAACAACTAGAACCTGGTGAAGGAAGTCGATGAAGATACCGTTCATCAACTCCATGAAAACTGCTAGCGTGTTCGTAAGCCCGAATGGCATCACTACAAACTCGTAGTGTCCATATCTGGTCCGAAATGCCGTCTTAGCTATATCTTATTCTCTCTCACCCTTAGGTGGTGATATCCGAATCTCAGATCGATCCTCGAAAACACCAAAGCTCCGTGCAGCTAATCCAAAAGATCGTCGATACGGGGATATGGGTACTTATTCTTGATCATCACCTTGTTAAGCTCTCGGTAATCGATACATAACCTCATTGACCCATCTTTCTTCCCGACGAAGAGAACTGGTGCGCCCCAAGGAGATATGCTAGGGTGGATGAAGCCCTTCTCTGCTAATTCCTCGAGCTGCTTCTTCAACTCAAGCATCTCGATAGGTGCCATACGATAAGGAGCCTTAGTGATCCGTTTTGTACCGGGCTCTAAGTCTATGCCAAAGTCTACACTACTTTGTGGAGGTAAACTTGATGACTCTCCAAAGACGTCGGTAAACTCCCAAGATACCGCGATTTCCTCCAATGTTGGTCTCGTACGATCCTTCATGGAATAGTAGTAGAAAGCCTCGCAACCCTGTCTGATAAGTCTCGCACCTCGAACTGCACTAATGACTGTACCGGTCTTCCCAAGATCCCATCCTCTGAAGATCTCCACATGGCCCGCATCTGTAGTTATGGTCATGGTCCTCTTGCCGATGTCCAGAACTGCTCGATGTCGATCCATCCAATCCATGCCGAGAATAACCTCTTCATATACTAAGTACATGACGAAGAATTCAGCTGGCCAATCGTGACCTCCAAATCTAATAGGGCAATCGTGAACCTCATGTGTACCTCTAATCTTACCCCCATCGGGTAATCCTTTAAAGAAGGGTCCACCTTCTACGGTAACTAAGGTCAATCTATCTACGCAATTAATATGAATGGTACTTGTGGTCGTTGGCGCTGCCGGCTCTACAACACTCCCCAGCTCATAGACTTTAGCTGATGCATCTTTGGTGTCTATTGAACCACCAACTCGTCCTCTACCTCTTCCCTGTCCTGGAGTGGAACCTTGAGGAGCGATAGAACCAAGAACTCTCTACTGCTAATACTGAGGTCTCTGCCCTCATCCTATACCATTGGCAGGTGAAGAACCCTGTTGTGATAGTGTCTTGCCCTAACGGAAAAACACAGCTCTATGTTCGGCCTTGCCACAAGAAAAGCAAGTCATTGCAGGCTTCTTACAATCAGCTCGGAGGTGACAAGCTCCTCCGTAGTTATGACACTGCCGTCTTCTGTTAGAACTTTGTTGAAAACCAGAACGTCCCGGCGTTTGACTACGCCTAAATCCAACTGCTCCAACTCCAACACTAGCTAATACAGTCTTCTATCTCTTCTCAGGACCTCCTGTCTGATAAGCTCTCCTCTGACCCGGTCGGCCTCTCTCATAAGCAGAAGCTCTATCCTAATAGTCCGTCAAAGAATCACAACGGAAACCAGCAAGATAAGAGTGTGTCGACTCCCTCAACCTCCGAGAGAAAAGGTAAACATCCTGATCCTCCGGTGGTGCAGACTGACCCAACAATGACAACTCATCCTCGAACTTGCTGATGATCTCAGCAATAGGCAAATCCTCGAATCCAGCCTCAAGGAAATCCTGAAGACGGTCTCTCCTCATAGCTGCAGGGCAGTATCGATCTCTAATCACCGTCTTCATCTACTCATAACTAGTGACCTTACTACGAGCTGTCCGCCACCAGGAATGAGCCTGATCCTTCAGCGGCGCCGGTACTGTGTTGACTCCACTTCCAATCCAGTCTTTCCTATGAAAGTGGGAACCTTCAACTGGTCAAAAGCCTTCAATCAACTGTCGGGCTTCAGCTCCTTTGCCTTAGCCGGCGCTCTAACAACCTCAGTAGCTCTAGCAAGCGGGGTAACGATCTGTGTAACTCTTTGCAAAACCTCAACTGATCTCGTAGGAACTGGTGGTGTTGGTGAAGGTCCTCCAGTCTTGATTGTCTCCTCAACCCTTTGCACATAATCGCGATATGCTTAAGCTCCGATAGTTACTCGAGCGGGCTTCGTCGATGGCGCTCTATGTGCTCCGGACCTAGAATCGGTCCCGTTCCCAGCCTCAGGAATAACGCTCTCAACAACTTCCTCAACGAACGGCTCAACGATAGGCGGATCAACAACTAGGGCCTGACCCCGACCTCTAGCTAGTGGAGGTTTTCCTGCACTTCCTCGTCCAAGGACAGCAGGTGGAAGAGGTGGTCGTCCCCTTCCCCGCCCCATAGCAGATGTAGCTCTAGTACGCATCATCTACTATAAGGATATATATATATATATAAGGTCACGCTACAGCTAAATCATAAATCTAGAAAAAGCACATAAAAAGGCCAACATAAGGAACTATACTACTGAGATCCATGGAGGCAGTGGTGGTTGATCATACATCTATCCCTGATTGACAAGTTTAAAAACAAAACCCCCTTTTGAAAACGTAGACCCCTTGCGGGTTCTATTTAATTATCCATCCGACCATTAGAAGATTTCGGGTGCCATTATTGCCAACCTGGCTCTGATACCATATTGTAATACCCCAAGTTCTGGGAACTCGAAGCGTTACGGGATAGGACCTCAAAATGGGTCCCGACCCTCAAAGTAGCAATGACAAATGGATCTTACAACAAGGCACGGACGAATGAAAACCAAAACTAATAATAAAACCAATGGTTTAAACAAAGGAAGCATAAAAGACTCGCAACCGAGTTTAAAACAAAATGGGAAAAGAAAATAAACATAAACCCGATCCCGTACTATAATGTACAGTAACCCCGGCTGACCACACCGTCAGCATCACTTAGCAGCATCCTGAACCTACGGTACATCTACAAGGACGGTATAAACCGTTAGTTAACATTCTAGATATCAGCAAGAATGGAAAGGCACAAACACACATAAGAAAGAATAAACACATATCATGCTCGCACTCAACCGGTTATTATCTTTCATTAAGTTATCCATTACGAATTCAACTTCTTTTGTCACACTAGAATTCCCAAAACTCGCCTCCGCTTCCGTCTACAAATAGGAATAGATCAGTACTATTCGTTACCTACGGGCCTGGGTTGCAAGAGCACATTCTAGTCTCCTGCAGAACTAGACAAATTGTCACCGCCTGATTATCATTCGCTTGGGCCAGTTAAGGTTATAAAGGGTGAATCCTATTCCAATTATCCGTTATAAAATGATAATCAACACAAACAAACAAAAACACTCAAACCAATATGCGGAATGAAGCTAAGTAAGTCCAAGGGACTTACCTCACTTGAAGGTAACTCAAAGCTCAACAAACAACTCTGATACGGATCAGTTTCCCTCAGTAAAGGAGCAAGGAAAACCTGTTTACACAAACATCACGAATCAAGAATGAAACTGTTGCTAGAAGTCTATAACTTCTAGTCTCAATGATCTCTAAGAGATCTCCACAAGCTAAGGGCTCAACCTTAGTCTTACAGCATACTCAGTTATCAAGGAACAACCAAAGGAACAAGGAAAAGAACGAGGAATGGAAGGAAGGAAGCAAATCACAAGAACGGGAGTTACTGTAGAGGAAACCGCAAGGGCGGCGAGCAAGGTGCAGGGACGGCTTGCTGCGGGGGCGGGGATGAGGAGGCGCAGGGGCGGCTGTGTGACAAAAGATATTATAAGCTTCTCGATGCCAGCATAACGATGACAAGGCCAAGGCTTTCTCTATCACGACTCTTCACACTTCACAACTCAAACAAGGGAGCCTGTGAACAGCAACTCATCAACAACGGAACCAACAACAAGGATCAAGACTCGATCTTTATCCTTGGAGAAGAAGAAAAGGAAGACGAAGGGAAAAAAGAAAAATAGAAGAGAAAGGCATGCAGCAACTACACGAACGTGATGAAGGAACCAGAAGAGATGGACTTACACGTTCAACAAGGTCACAAGAAGCAAGATAAAGGCTGCAACTCTCATGGGTTTGAAGAAACGTAAGCAAGGAATGGGAAAAGAGGAAAAGACGGGAATATATAGAGGCGGGCTGGAAAGACAGATGGAAAGGACGTTTAAGGTTAGAAAGAAGATAAGGAAACCGGCTCATAAGATAGAAGTCGGACTTTCTATCTATGGAAAGAAGATAAAAAGAACGAAAGAAAGATCAGGCGTGATCTGTAGTCACCCGCAGGGGCGGCTAACCTTGCTGCGGGTGTTGCCTACCGCAGGGGCGGCACACTTCACCGCGGGTGCTGTGAAGGCGAAAAACTGGGGTCTTACACTACGGAACGTCTACAATATTGTTATAAACTATTGTATAACATTATAGATATCAGAAAGATAGTAAAGGCACAAACATATAGCATGCTCGCACTCAACCGGTTATTATCTTTCATTAAGTTATCCATTACTAATTCAACTTATTTTGTCACACGATAATCTCCCGAAACTCGCCTCCGCTTCCGTCTACCAATAGGAATTGTAATGCCCCGTTTATTGGGTGCGTTTCGATATTTATTTTTCCTACTTTTATCGATATTTATTAGCTTAAGTATTTTTATTAAAAGTATTTTACGAAGTAAAATATCTTTTTTCCAGTATTTATATATATTGGATACGTTCATGTATATCTGTGTATTATTTTTGGAAAAGGTGAGAAAGTTTTCCGATTTGAAAATCCCTATCTGGGTATTTCGATCAAGTTCATTTCTATATTTTTTTTCTATTTATTTTATCTTTGTTGCTGCTTCTTTCTCTATGCCATGTAGATGGCGTGTTCCTTGTGCCTTCCCCGCCCATCCTGGCCTTAGCCTTTGTTGCAACCCTAACGGCCCGACTTCTAGATCTCACCTGCGAGCCCCTATGCTCCCTTAGCCCTCTTACCCAGTCTCTCGACTCTCTCCTTCTCACTATCTCTCCTCACAATGTCCTCTCGATATTCATCGTTTCCATGTGCAACCACCGCTTTGTTGTCCTCACACAACCTCTACCTCGCCTCTCTGTGTCCCCTCAACTCTCACCTTGTTTTGCTTTCCCATCCCTTTAAAGCAAATCTTTTTCTAGATCTCACCTCCATCTCTCACCTTCACAATCTCGATCTCCTTCCTCAACAAACCGGGACTATTGCAACCATTGGACTGGAGCTTCGCCTCGCCGGAGCCAACGCCACCTTCTCCGCCCAATTTTTGCCCCACCAATGGCCTTCCCTCCCGTCTTATATGTTCTCCTTGGCCGCGAAGAGCTGCCACTGCCGCCAAGGAGGAAGGCCGTCTCTATCGCCGCCGAAGCACATGCCGTTGTCTCCATAGCAGCCAACGCCTTCCCTCGCCACTCTGGCCACTACCAAAGCCGCCGGAGAAGAGGAGTCCTGTCAGCGTTTCCCAGCCGCTTCTGCGTGAGCTTTTCACTGCCCCAACTTTTATCTGTAGGGTTTTTAAAACCCTTTGTAGATTTTAGTTCAAATCGGGGCCTTCTTTTTGGTTAATTATAGTTTGTGCCCCAGAATTGTTTATTGTAGTTTTGAACCCAAGTTTTGGAATGTAGGCAATATACCCTCCTACAGAAATTATTTATATAAATGGACCCATAATTTATATTGCAGTCTGTGACCCGGTTTTGACAAATAATTTATGCTTTGTTGGTTAACCTCGGTTTATGCCCAAGGTTTTAATTACGGAATACGACCCAAGTTTATGAAATTTCTCATATTTTGTCCTAAAAATATATTTGTGGATTTTAAACTCGGATTTCCATTACGGGTTTATTCTTATAGCTTATATATATTATATATAATGCCCAAGTTTAGCCTTTAAAGCTAAACTTGTTTAGTTTTGTTGTTAGGTTTAGAAACGACCCCGATAATGGCCTAATGGGTCCAAGATCGACATCCGTCGATTGCCTTCCGCCTTTTTGCCATCGTGTGAGTATCTTCTTCCTCAATCTAGTTATGTTTAGTAGTATCATGCTAGGTTGGATATAGAATAACTTAGAGTGAATACCAAGTAGTGGTTTGGACCTTAGGTGAGTTTTGAGGATTGTCGACTGTTGTAAGACGTTGAGTGTTTGGTTGATCTTGTGAGTATTTGAGAATTGCGGTTGTGGTTATATGGTTGTTGAGATTACGGACTAGGATATGCGTATCCTAGCATAATGTTGATACCGTTGAGATTGTTGAGACTATGCATGTCTATCCTAGTATGTGTTATGCGTTATGTTTTTGAGAGATCTTCGGGTCTAGAAGTCTAAGGACTTCTAGCTTGTGATGAGTGTAGTGTGAGCATGAGGGATTCTAGGATGGTCCTAGAATGAGAGTCAAATGATCTCGCGTAGATCATTTGTGCAGAATTCAAAGACTTCTTGAGTTGAGCGAGTTGTTGTGAGCAGGTTGTGGGCTTCTTCCCAAAAAAAGCGAGAGTGTTGTGAGTTGAGTGTGAAGACGAGGTAAGTCTCCGGACTTACTTAGCTCGTATTCCTTGTATTAGCATATCTATGTGTGTTTGGTGGTGTGTGTTTATTCTTGTGTGTGGTATGTGTTTATTTGTGTTTATTGTTTATGTTATAACAACTAAACCGGACATAGGACGACTTTATATATTGATATTAGGCCGGAGTGTATGATAACGGGCGGTGACAACACTGTCTAGCTCTTGCGGAGAGCTAGGGGGTTCTCGGCGACTAGACCGGGCAGGTAGACGGCCAAATGCATCAGTGCCATTCCTTGACGGTGAGTAGGGACCGAGGCAAGATCATACGGTGACTCTCGTGTCACAAACGAAAGTTGAATTAGAATGGGATATGACTTAATAATAGTAAAAAGATAATGAACCGGGCTTGTGTGTTTTCAAGCATGTTGGATGTTTATGTTTATTTGTGTGTGTGTGTGTGTGCCATCACCTTGATTCTTGTTCACTCCAAAAGGTGTGTGCAAGTTTTAATATTTATGCAAAGAATTATTGCATATAAGCGAACCCACAGTGTACGGATCGATTGTAATAAAAGCAAGAATTCTAGGGTCGAACACAGGGACTATGGTGAAACAAAGAACCGTAATTCAGGTTGTCAATTAAAAACAAGCAACAAAGGAAAGATATCAAAGATGATGTAATAACCAGGTAAAGAAAATGCGGATTCTAGAGATTAAAGCATCCAGTTGTGGTTCCGACTCATGATCTCAAAAGATAACGTGGACAAAGCTGAGGTTTGCAAAGGGAAGATGGTCTGAGATGGAAATAGATCACCGGGTAAGTCTCACTACTCACTATCCCAAACCAAATATTCTCTCACCGAGTAAGTCTCAAGGTACTAAGGAAAGGAACTATAATCTCAAACCAACACACCACCCAAGGGGATAGAATCAACCTTTATCGGGTAAGTCTCAAGCTAACTCTCAAAGATGGGATGAAGACACACTCAAACCCCAATAAAAGATAAACCTTTACTACCTACACTCATGATCTTGGGTATACAAACAAAGGAATCACCAGGTAAGTCTCATCCTAGGCCTACGTTGAACCAGGAAAGGTATGACAAGGATAGGATTTGCAAACTGAAACCTCAACTCATATAAGGATCAGGAAAGGGCTCGCCTCGCTCAGTTCATGTACCATCTTGGTCGAGATGTTCCACGACTGACTGAGGTGTTCGTCGGTTAAGGTAAAGGCTCGAGCTTCAGGGTCCACTAGGGTGAAGACTCATTTTTTCATCGTCTTCCCCACAACTTTCAACCAATCACCCTAGAATCGCATAAAGAACTTAGCTAACAATTATCATGATAACAATAATCAAATACATAAGAAAGGAATCAATATTCAAACAAGAAAACCTTAACACTAAGGTCCAATAACTCAATCAAACAATCAAACAAACAATCAAGCAGCGTTCCTCAATCACAATCAGAAAAGACAACAAATCAAACCAAACTAAGTAAATCTTACAACTTTCTTCAAAGCTAACTTCCTTGGATACTTCAACCTTCCAAACTTCCTTCCAAAGTTCCTTCAAACTTTATGATTTGGAGAACTGCTGCTCCGAGATAATTAATCTCCAGAAAATCCATCTCTTTATATAGGAGAATCACCTTCCTAACATAAAATATCCTTAAAAGGCAATTTTCTTCCTTAAAATATCTTCCAATCTTCCAAATAGATCAGCCAAAAAGATATGATTCCTTATAGAAAATCATCCTCAAATATGGAAAATTCACTTTCCAAAAATAGAAGATCTCACAAATATGGCCGTTATAATATTCGCCTCGGTCCAGCCTATCCTGAAGATCACCTCGGTCGAGGTGGTATTGTAGCCAACCGAGGTGAATCTCAATTGAGTGTGAATCTCTCTAATCTTGTCCAAAATCAATCTTCCATCTCATTTCCATGCTTCGTGAGCCTTTCTTGTAGCTCCTCAATGCTCCATAATGTAGCTTCAATGACTCCTTAGCGTCCTTAGCTCCATTTCGCTCCAAAACGTGCCATTTTCCCTACAATTACAACGAAACTAGGTGTAGACCTCGATTCTTGCAAATGTAAACAAAATAACATAATGATCAAAGAATATACATCTATACATTCAGATTTATGAAAATAAAACGTCCAACCCATTCCCAAAATATAGACTATAATACATGCTATCAAAATACCCTATATTTGTCCCTTGCTTGTTCTCAAGCAAGATCCAAATCTTAAATACAAGATAGAATGGATTATAAGTCATCAAATAGATCAATGAAAAATATTTCAAAACCTTTTCGTGGTGCACTCCATTAATAGATCACCCTAAGAGAATGCTTCATGGCAAATAAAATCAAGACATTATCAAAACATTTTATAAATATAAGAAAGATGTTTCATCTTTGCATAAAATCATAGAATGCATAATAATTCATATTTATCGAAATCAATCATGTATAATCCAATTTAAACCACCAAGTCAATCATCATACTCGAGGTTTCAAGGGCTTCCAAAAGAGGTCAAGAAACGTGTCAGGTGGGATGTATATAGGGTAATGTGGTGCTAGAATCCGGGAATAGGATCTTACTTCACTTTCTTTGAATCACAACATCTTCCACCAATAAGCTTTACTTATTTTCACTTTACTTTACTTTTTGGGAACATGGACAGAGGTGCACAATAACCGAAGCCTAGGAGATCAGCAATCATCAATTTCTCGAGATGCCTCAAACCCTTGATGCACATACCATGACCCGGTAGGACTATCGATCAATCCGACTTTAGCAAGACACAAACACCCGGCTATGTGAATGGTGTCGAGTTGCTCATCATCAAGATCAACGTCCCCAAACCTAATTTGTTTCTTTCTAACACTTTCAGCCAAGATCTCAACTTCACTTCACACGCTTTTCGTTATCTACATCCAAATTCCCGGATAGGTAAAGGGAGGCAAATATATATATGAGGGGCTAAAGCATGATCAAGAAGAAGAAGAAGAAGATAATGAAGTGCCTTAGTCATCCTAGGAAGAATTGAGAGAACTCATAATATGGTGTCAACCTTCAAATCCAACATAATTTTGATAAAAACAAAGTATTAAACATGCTAGAATTTCAAACAAAGCATTTATCAACTTAAACATATCATAAAACCTTTGGAGCATATAAAGATTTTAAAGCCAATCTGCAAACAAATATGTTCATCGAGGTCATATCTAGAACAGAAGAAAAAAAAGTTTTCAAAATATTTTAGTTAAAAACCTATCTCGGTCAAGGTGTTCTGACGGTTTTCGAGGTGTTCAACCGAGATGTGCCTCGGTTTTCACGACCTCGTTTGGTCAAGAACGTCTCAGTCGAGCCAAAAAAATTTTTTCAAACTAGTTTTTGACGTTTTTCTCAAGTAGAAACCTGTATGTATGCATGTAATGAGAGATAAGCACATAGAGCATAAAAATGATAATATCCATAAGAGTCATACAAGCCATAGTCAAGTAAGTCACATAATAAATCAATACCCCATACTCGGGACAAATTTTGCCCCAATGGGTCAAATATAAGTCTGAAGGATCAAAGTATTCGCCGGACCTAGCTGAACTGCATAATAAAGATAGAAAATAAATCTATGAAGCTCTCAGTCTTCGTCAGCTGGCGGCGGTGGTGGTGGAATGTAGGGATGTTGGGAAGGATCGAATGGATAGTCCATTATCTGTTGGAACTGTATCTCCTGTATCCGACGCTGGTAATGTTGGCTCTCCTCCATCCAGTACTGCCATCCCTCCATGAATCTGCGCTGATCATCGAAGCGTTGGGAGATATCGACTGTCATGGCCGCGTAAGAGTCTATCATCCGCTTTGTAAGCTCATCGATCCGCTGATGTGCCTCTGGATCTCTACGGCGGCGGGATCGGCGCTGAGGTGGCGGTGGTGATGCTTCTCTCTCATCCTCCGTGGCCTCGTCGTCAAGGTCAAAGGTGGAAATATTGGGCCCGCCGGTATTAGTACCGGTGTCCATAGCAGCACCTCCTCTATAGTCATCATCATCATCTTCCTCCTCAGCTGCCTCTCTAGCAGCAAAATTCCTGCATGTACGGAAACCATGAAGCCGACCAATACTGGCGGTATTAGTACGTGTGTGCATGTGCATCGCTGGAACATTCATTTAAGTATGTGGACGTGAGAGGCTGAATAGGAGAGTTTAATTAGGCCCAATTGTGTTCTATGTTGCTGGACTTTATTTAACTCTCTCTAAATGTAATTATTGTAAGTAGTTTCTTTTTTCTGTTTTACAAGAAAAGGCCTAGGATGTATATAAAGCCTTTTCCCTCTTCTTTTGTAGTTAGACAAGTTTTATATAAGTTTTGCTGAGAGCATTTCAGAATTGAATCCAAGAGAATTCAATCATTCTTGTCTCGTGAGTTTGTGTGTGTGATCTAGCTTTCTCGTTCTTGTGTATGCCAATCTCCTTCGGGATTGGTGTTGCAAGTCAAACAAGGCACCCTCTTCGTGCTCTCGATTCTCAGATCGATTGTGTAGAGTTGTAAGAAGTGGGGTCTAATCGTCATTGGTTGGGTTCTTGGATCTCGAATCCAAGGGTTATATCATTGTTCATTCCGGTTCTTCTTGTCCCTTTCTGTTTTCTAGTTTTCATTGCTGTCCTTGTTTGTTAATTTCGTGTGTTCTTCATTCTTTAGAATAGGTTGTTCGTCTAGATCCGTTATTCGCGATTAATCCCCGTATCAATTGGTATCAAAGCACAGCTGACGTCCAACCACCAAAAAGAGTCGGTAAATCAATCATAAAATCACAAAAAGAGTTTGTTTTGATCATTGCAATTGATCATTGTCTTTTATTTGATTCTATTTCCGTTTCTCTCTTCTACTCTAAGCTTTGTTTGAGTCTAACGAGTTTGTTCCTTGTTTGTGTGTTCTAGACACCAACCACCATCAACCACCATTTTTCCCTCAGCGACAATAGCCACACTTGAACCATTTGAACAAAAACCAAACATGGCTGCTTCTCTTCTGCATCCAGAACACGCAAAATTGAAGTTGAAGTAGATTGTTTCCCTACATCCAATACACGCCAAAATTGGAGTTGAATCAGCGTGTTTCCTACAAACCGGCGCAGAGCTTGAAGCACTTGTTTTCCTCCTACAGATCTGGCACGTTGAATCAGTTGCAACAATCTAGGAGATGCGATTTGATCTTATCCTGAAGATTTGTAACAACTTGGCCCAAGTTTATCTACAAACAAGAATTTGTTTTTTTCTTTCATTTTTTGTTTATTCTTCTTTTCTGATTTCCTAAATCATAAAGTAAAAAAAAAGAGATAAAAGAAAAAGAAAGAAATAAAAAAAATAAAAAAAAAGAAGAAGAAAAGGAATCAGAATCATTTTTCATTTCAAGCTTTCTTATTTCATAGATTGTAATTAGCCTAGTATTATTACATTTGTTTTAGTGTTATTCAGCAACAACGAGGACTTCAAGAAAGGACTTAAGTCAAGTATCTCGTCTCATTCGAAGGAAGAACCAAGCATCTCGTTGAACCTATCTAGCCACACCTAGCTACTGTCCATTTTCGGCCATCAAACACCATAGCTCAGCCTTCTTTAACCTCATCCTACGGTGTGTAGGGTTCACTTCTTAGGTCTTACGAGTAAGTTCTTTCAAAGCTTATCTTGAGTTCTAAATTTTGAGTCATTTAGTTGCATATACCATTCGTGCAATTGTCCTTTCTGTTTGAGTCTTTTCTTCTATTTTGTTGAGTCAAACACGTTTTTTGAAATGACTAAAATCGAATCTTGTTCTATCTAAAAGCTTTAGTTTGACTAGGCATCGAACTCACGTGAGGTTTTTGATTTATACAAGACGAGCCATCAACAAGCTTGTATCACACCACTAGAGAGTGAGAGAACCTTATTTTCTGAGTGATACACTTGCGAGGTGTTTCTGTTTAAACTAACCTAACGTGTTTGCTATTGTTGAGTGTTTTTGATGCGGGTTGGGGCCGCAAATGACTAGATCTAGATTGGGAATCCTTGAAGACCAACAATGGACGTTTTCCTTGACAAATGGCATGCAAAATCAGATTGTTTAGAACCAGAAATGACGTTGGAGAAAAGGGAAGAACGAGAATGAAATGGAATGTGAAATGTTTGGTAGAAGTAGATCCAAAAGAACCAAACGACTCCCTTACAAGAACCTTGATCAGATTGATCAAAACCCAAGCAAGATGATGCCTTCAACCCTTTCTTCTATAACCTTACACAAGCCTTCAATGGAGACAAGCACAAGGAGGGACTAGTATTGACTAGTAGCACCAATCTCTAAAGATATTAACACACACAAGAACAATCTAGTAGGGATTCACAAAAATTCAATCAATGGCTCACTTTATTGATTGAATTTTATGAATAGGAACAAAAGCTCTCAAAGAGACGGTTTATCAAGTTTTGCTAAAATCTATCTAATCTGGAAAGAAGCTAAGGGAGGCTTTTTATATGCCTAGAAAGCCTCCTATCTAAAAAAGGAACATTTGTCAAAAAGACAATAAAACAAATAAAAATAACCCTTAAAATATTTTAAACCTAAAGGTTATAAAAAGTCTTTCATTTTATATCAAAAGATGATATAAAATACAAAAGAAGCTCCAAAAGCCTCAATCTTCCATTTCTTGCAATTCCGGAACAAGTGTCTCTTCTTTGCTTTTGCATGGCTCCAAATCACGTGTGCATGGTCTCCCTTCCACATCCAAGTCATCAGGAATCGTCATTAACGTGACTAAGGAAGCCTCAGTCAGCAATGGATCGTCAATGGTCTCCTTAGGAGCTAAGGACACCAACAAGTTGGACACCTCCTCTTGAATTGCTCTTGCCCTTGATCTAGTGATTGACCCTTGCATTGTAGGACTAGTAGGGGCTGTTGGTGATGGTCCCTCATCATACTCCCCTTATTGGGAAGGATTCGTCCTCGAATCATCACCATCCGCATCACTTGACTCAAAGGGACTTAGATCTCCTACGTTGAAAGTAGGGTTCACTCCATAGTCCTCCGAAAGCTCTAGTACATAAGCATTGTTGCCAACCTTACGTAGTACTTTGAATGGTCCGTCTCCCCTAGGTGATAGCTTGGACTTGCGCCTTTCCGGGAACCTATCCTTCCTTAAATGCAGCCACACGAGGTCTCCCGGTTCGAGCAACACTTGCTTGCGGTTCCTATTAGCCTTGGCCGCCACTTGCCTCCCCTTCTCCTCTAGCCTTTTGCGTGTCCTTTCATGTAGTTCCTTGATGATCTCCACCTGTTTTTCTGCATTAAAATCTACTCGCTCCGCTATGGGCAACGGTATAAGATCAAAAGGGGTCAAAGGATTCAACCAATAGACACACTCAAAAGGAGTTAGATTGGTAGAAGAATGTAATGTACGATTATATGCAAATTCAACATGAGGCAAGACATCTTCCCAAGCTTTGAAATTATCTTTTAAAACAGCCCTCAAAATGGTTGTTAACGTCCTATTAGTTACTTCGGTTTGACCATCCGTTTGAGGATGACTAGAAGTCGAAAACAGCAACTTCGTCCCTAATTTACCCCAAAGAGTTTTCCTAGCGAAACTAAGAAACTTAACATCCCTATCACTCACTATAGTCCTAGGTACTCCATGTAATCTAACAATTTCCCTAAAGAACAAGTTAGCTACATTATAAGCATCATCAGTCTTATGGCAAGCAATAAAATGGGCCATTTTAGAAAATCGATCTACTACCACAAAAATCGAATCTCTCCCCTTCTTAGTCCTAGGTAACCCAACAATGAAGTCCATACTAATATCCTCCCAAGGTGACTTAGGCGTGGGTAAGGGGGTATGCAATCCATGAGGTTTCAATCTAGCCTTAGCCTGTAAACACACAAGACATCGTTTAAGCAAGTTCTCTTCATCTCTAAGCATATGAGGCCAATAAAAATGTGAATGCAGCATATGATAAGTCTTATCTCTCCCAAAATGCCCCATTAAGCCTCCCATATGGGCTTCCTTAACAAGTAATAGCCTAAGGGAACACTTAGGAATGCACACTTTATCAACTCTAAATAGAAAACCCTCAAACAAGTAATACTTATCAAAGGCTCCTCTAGATGCACATTGCTTAAATATGTCTCCAAAACCAGAATCATCAACATATAAATCCTTAATATAATAGAAACCTAAGACCTTAGAATCCATAGTTGTGATTAAAGAATGTCTCCTAGAGAGATCATCCGCTACAACATTATCCTTGCCCTTTTTATACTTTATGATATAAGGAAAAGTTTCTATAAACTCCATCCATCTACCATGCCTCCTATCTAACTTATCTTGACTCCTAAAATGTCTTAAGGACTCATGATCGGTATGTATGACAAATTCACTAGGCCATAAATAATGTTGCCATGTTTTTAATACTATAAACAATGCATAAAGTGCTTTATCATAGGTCGAGTAGTTTAAACATGCTCCCTTTAATTTCTGACTAAAGAAGGCTAGTGGCTTACCCTCTTGCATGAGTACTCCTCCAATGCCAATACCCGAAGCATGATACTCGACCTCAAAAAGGTTTGGTGAAGTCCGGAAGAGCTAGAAGAGGTGCATGGGACAGCCGCCACTTCAACTCCTTAAACGCCTTCTCTTGAGCATCTCCCCACACAAATGGCACCTTCTTCTTTGTCAAGGACGTGAGTGGGGCTGCTATGGTGCTGAAATCTCGCACAAAACGTCTATAGAAGGTTGCTAGGCCGTGGAAACTCCTCACTTGACCGACGGTTGCGGAGTAGGCCATTCCTGGATTGCCTTGATCTTCTCTCCATCCACCTCTAGACCTCTTGTGCTCACACAAAACCAAGAAAAACAAATTGATTAGTACTAAACTCACATTTCTTCAAATTAGCATACAAATATTCAATTCTAAGAGTTGCAAGTACTTCCCTCACATGTTCCTCATGCTCTTCAAGTGACTTACTATAGATGAGGATGTCATCAAAGTAAACCACAACAAACCTACCAATGTAGTGTCTCAACACGTGATTCATCAATCTCATAAATGTGCTAGGAGCATTGGTTAAACCAAATGGCATCACTAGCCACTCATAAAGACCAAACTTGGTCTTGAATGTCGTTTTCCACTCATCTCCCTCCCTCATTCTGATTTGGTGATAACCACTCCTAAGATCTATCTTAGAGAACAATGTGGCTCCATTCAACTCATCTAACATGTCATCTAAACGTGGGATAGGATGGCGGTACTTATTGGTGATGTTGTTGATGGCTCTACAATCAACTCATCTAACATGTCAACAACATCACCATTCTGATTTGGGGGGAACAAACCCCTTTGTATCTGATTTCAAGGCCTCCGGTTGTCCTTTGAAATGCTTTCCAAAGCCTGCCCAACAACTAGAAATACAATTTAAGCTCCATTAATCATCTTGGCTGGTATGGGTTCGGGGCTGATCCACAAGATGGTCCATAGGCTTGATGAAGGTGGACTTGGTTCAGCTTCATGGAGCATGTTTAGGGAAAGAGCATCCATCTCAGCTTGACGTTTAGCTTGCGCTCTTGTTAGAGCCCCTTGAGGTGGTGAAGATGGAGTTAGCTCAGATGAACCTTCATCATTCTCCCCTTCTTTGGAAGAATTCGACCTCGAATTGCCTTGATCAGCATCCAGAAGCGGAAAAGGACTTAGATCCCTCACAATGAATGTGGGATCACAAGCATAATCATCCGGCAAGTCAAACAAATAGGCGTTATCACCCGCCTTGTGTAACACCTTAAAAGACCCATTTCCTCTTGGGGAGAGCTTGGATTTCCGAAGCTGTTGAAACATCTCCTTCCTCAAATGTAGCCATACAAGGTCGCCGGGTTCAAATATAATCTTCTTGTGTCCTTGATTCGCCTTTTCTGTGTTGTATTTGCCTTTCTCCTCGAGATTGATCCTTGTCCTACTATGTAGCTCCTTGATGTGCTCAACCTGCGTTTTAGTACTTAAATCCACTCGCTCCTTCTTAGGTAACGGTGTAAGATCAAAAGGGGTTAGCGGGTTATATCCATAAACACACTCAAAGGGAGAAATGGAAGTAGATGAGTGGACGACTCTATTATAGGCAAACTCAACATGTGGCAAGACATCTTCCCATTCTTTCAAATTCTTCTTGATGACAGCCCTTAGAAGTGTTGTTAGGGTCTTATTAGTTACTTTCGTTTGCCCATCAGTTTGGGGGTGGCTTGATGTAGAAAATAACAGCTTAGTTCCTAGCTTTCCCCAAAGAGTTTTCCAAAAGTAACTCAAGAACTTTACATCCCTATCACTCACTATTGTCCTTGGAATACCATGTAACCTAACTACTTCCAGAAAGAACAAATTAGCTACATTCGATGCATCATCAGTTTTGTGACAAGCAATAAAGTGAGCCATCTTAGAGAATCGATCTACAACCACAAATATCGAATCCCTACCTCTTCTAGTCCTAGGCAATCCCACTATGAAATCCATGCTAATGTCTTCCCAAGGGGTTGTGGGGATTGGCAAAGGTGTATACAATCCATGAGGCTTCACTTTCGATTTAGCTCTAAGGCACTCTAAACACCTTTTAAGCACATTTTCAACATCCCTAAGCATATGTGGCCAATAAAAATGTGAGTGCAGCATAGCATAAGTCTTATCCCTCCCAAAATGACCCATTAAACCTCCTTTATGGGCTTCTTCTACTAACAGCAAACGAAGGGAACACCTAGTATGCACACCTTATCTACTCGAAACAGAAATCCTTCAAACAAATAGAATTTATCTATGGAACCTTTTTGCACACAAAGCTTATATGTTTCTCCAAATTCAAGATCAGATTCATAGAGCTCCTTAATGTAAACAAATCCTAACACCCTAGCATCCAATGTAGTTAGTAATGTATGCCTCCTAGAAAGTGCGTCCGCAACTACATTGTCTTTTCCCTTTTTATACTTGATAACATAGGGAAAAGTCTCAATAAATTCCATCCATCTACCATGCCTCCTATCTAGTTTATCTTGACTCCGAAAATGTTTCAAAGATTCATGATCAGTATGCAAAATAAATTCTCTAGGCCACAAGTAGTGTTGTCGTGTCTTAAGTACTCTAAATAATGCATACAACTCTTTATCATATGTAGAGTAGTTAAGACATGCCCCTTTAAGCTTTTCACTGAAAAAGGCAATAAGCTTCCGTTCTTGCATAAGCACACCTCCTATGCCAATTCCCGATGCATCACACTCCACTTTGAAAGGCCTAGTGAAGTCAGGGAGAGCTAGTAGGGGTGCCTCGGTGAGAACCAACTTCAGCTTGTTAAAAGCACGTTCTTGAGCTACTTCCCACACAAATGGTGCATGTTTCTTGCAAATCTCCATCAAGGGTGAAGCAATGGTACTGAAGTCTCTCACAAAGCGCCTATAGAAACTTGCAAGCCTATGGAAACTCCTTACATGGCTAATGGATGTAGGTGTTGGCCAATCTCGAATAGCTCTAATCTTCTCCTCATCCACTTGTAGACCTTGTGCAGTCACTACAAAACCAAGAAATATAACTTCATTAGTGCAAAAGCTACATTTCCTTAGGTTGGCATAAAAGTGTTCAGCCCTAAGGGTAGAAACAACTTCCCTTAGATGTTCTCCATGCCCCTCTACCTGATATAGATTAAGATATCATCAAAATACACTACAACAAATCTCCCAATGAATTGTCTCAAAACATGGTTCATTAAACGCATAAAAGTAGATGGAGCATTGGTTAACCCAAATGGCATAACAAGCCATTCATACAACCCAAATTTAGTCTTGAAGGTTGTCTTCCACTCGTCGCCCTCCTCATTTGGATCTGATGGTAGCCACTCCGAAGGTCTATCTTGCTGAATGTAGTCGCGCCATGGAGCTAATCAAGCATGTCATTGAGGCGGGGAATAGGGTGGCGGTACTTAATGGTTATGTCGTTAATAGCCCTACAATCAACACACATCCTCCAAGTGTTGTCCTTCTTAGGCACTAATAGGACAGGAACGGTGAAAGGGCTAAGGCTTTCTCTAACATACCCCTTATCTAGGAGGTCTTCCACTTGGGTTTGGATCCGTTGACTCTCCTTTGGGTTCATCTTATAGGCTGGTCTATTAGGAAGGGTAGCTCCGGGGATAAGGTCAATCTGATGCTCTATGCCTCTCAAAGATGGAAGGCCATGAGGTATCTCTTCCGGAAACACATCCTTAAACTCCTCTAGGATGGCTGTAATGGTGGGGGTAAGATAGCCTTTGTTTCTTCACTCACTGAGGTTAGCTCCTTACACAACCTCATCAAGATGGCAACCAAGGGTAGATACTCACTTTGGAACTCAAGTTTAGAAGCTAACAAGGCCGTAGGAGGCTGAGTTGTGGGCGTGACCAAGAGAGCACTAGGTTGTTGGCTAGGGGACGTGTCTATGGCAGGTTCTTGGTGCCTCGATGACTTGCTCCCCTTCTTAGCTTGTCCTTGCTCTTGTTCACTCGCCTTCTTCTTCTCAAATGCCTCCGCAATCTGCATGGGAGTCATAGGTTTTAGAGTAACGGGTTTTTCATTAAAAGTAAATGAATACCTATAGTAAAACCATCATGCATAACTCTCCTATCATATTGCCAAGGACGGCCTAATAACACATGACAAGCTTGCATAGGCACAACATCACATAAAACAGTATCCTCATAATGTCCTAGAGTGAATGTGATCTTTGTTGTTGAATAACACTAAAACAAACGTAATAATACTAGACTAATTACAATCTATGAAATAAGAAAGCATGAAATGAAAAATGATTCTAATTCCTTTTCTTCTTCTTTATTTTTTTGATTTTTTTTATTTCTTTCCTTTTCTTTTATCTCTTTTTTTTTACTTTATGATTCAGGAAATCAGAAAAGAAGAATAAACAAAAAATGAAAGAAAAAAAAAACAAATTCTTGTTTGTAGATAAACGCCAGCCAAACTGTTGCAAATCTTCAGGATAAGATCAAATCTCAGCTCCTAGATTATTGCAACTGATTAAACGTGCCAGATCTGTAGGACGAAACAACTACTTCAAGCTCTGCGCTGGATTTGTAGGAAACACGCTGAATCAACTCCAATTGTTGGCATGTATTGGATGTAGGGAAACAATCTACTTCAACTTCAATTCTGCGTGTTCTGGATGCGGGAAAAGAAGCAGCCACATTTGGTTCTTGTTCAACTGGTTCAAGTGAGGCTAATGCGGCTGAGGGAAAAATGGTGGTTGATGGTGGTGTGATGGTGGTTGGTGTCCAGAACTCACAAACAAGGAACAAACTCGTTAGACTCAAACAAAGCTAAGAGTAGAAGAGAGAAACGGAAATAGACTCAAACAAAAGACAATGATCAATTGCAATGATCAAAACAGACTCTTTTTGTGATTTGATGATTGATTTACCGACTCTTTTTGGTGGTTGGACGTCAACTATGCTCTAATACCAATTGATACGGGGATTAGCAGCGAAGAACGGATCTAGACGAACAACTTGTTCTGAAGAATGAAGAACACACAAAATTAACAAATTTGGACAACAATGAAAACGAGAAAACATAAAGGGACAAGAAGAACCGAAAGGAACAATGATAGAACCCTTGAATTCGAGATCCAAGAACAAACCAGTGACGATTCGACCCCACTTCTTACAACTCCACACAATCGATCTGAGAATCGAGAGCACGAAGAGGATGCCTTGTTCGACTTGCAACAGCAATCCCGAAGAAGATTGACATACACAAGAACGAGAAAGCCAGATCACACACACAAACTCACGAGACAAGAATGATTGAATTCTCTTGGATTCAATCCTGAAATGCTCTCAGCAAAACTTGTATAAAACTTGTCTAACTACAAAAGAATAGAGAAAAAAGGCTTTATATACATCCTAGGCCTTTTCTTGTAAAACAGAAAAAAAAAAAACTAATTACACTAATTACATTGAGAGAGAGTTAAATAAAGCCCAGCAAACATAGAACACGATTGGGCCTAATTAAACTCTCCTATTCAGCTTCTCATGTCCACATACTTAAATGAATGTTCCAGCCATGCACATGCACACACGTGAAACCCTTGTATATGATTTCAAGGCCACCGCCTGTCCTTTGAAATGCGTCCCAAGGCCTGCCCAGCAACTAGAAATACAATTTAAGCTCCATTAATCATCTTGGTTGGGATGTGTTTGTGGTTGATCCACAAGATGGTCCTTAGACTTGATGAAGGTGGACTTGGTTGAGCTTCATGGACCCTGTTTAGGAAAAGAGCATCCATCTCAGCTTGACGTTTTGCTTGCGCTCTTGTTAGAGACCCTTGAGGTGGTGAAGATGAAGTTAGCTCAAATGATCCTTCATCAAGCATTAGCTTACCTTTTCTAGGTTGTAGTGAGACTCAACATCCTCTACTTCGGTTTCTAGTGTCACAACCTTAACCGTTTTGGCTTATCTTTGATTCCCTTGGGTTTGGGCATGGGTATTTGAGAGTAATTCTTATCCTTTGATCCTTTCTATATTGCAACTTTAACAACCTTTATAGAAAGAGCCTTTGGGTGAGACATATGGGTTTGGAACTTCATCGTACAATACCCTACCTTAGATATACCTTTGCAATCCCGACTCTATCCTTATATCATTATAGTGTCTTGAATCGATTGCCACAATTGGATACCTGAATCTTTAGAATCGTTGTTGATACGGGGTAAGACCGTGGGTTAGCCGATCTAGGTACAATGATCCCGAATCCGTTGAAAGAGATGAATCCGTGTGTGGACTAGGCGAGTGAATGGAGACGGACGCCGGGAGATGTTGAGAAGAACCAAAGGAAAACAATGGAGAAGAACCGTGGCTGAATAGCCAAGACCCCACCTCGTGAATGCCCTCGACCCGACTCCAATACAAACTTACACTAGCTCCGGCGGGACTAGCACAAAGAGGGACTCGTGAAGGCTCGAAGCACCAATTCACAGACGATTGACACAAACAAACTCAACCAAGCAAACACAACAATGCCAACCAAAACTCTCTCGTTCTTGATTGATTTTGTGAAAGAAATTACAATGTGCAATTCTTAGCTAAAACTTGTCTATCGACTTAGGCAGCTAAAGAGACTATATATAGACTCTTTTATTTTAGACAAAAAATTAAAAAGAAACTAAATACATTAGTGGGAGGAGATAACAAGAGAGCTCCCACAAATGTAGCTAAAAGCTTAACAAAACAACTAACACCATAAAAATAGGCTAACTTCTCCAAGGAACCCGTGGTGACCGGGCGGGTTTTAGGGTTCAGTTGGGCGGCCCGGCGGAGAGGAATGGATACCCTTTTGGCCGGCCTGGGAGGCTAGAGACGTCGAGCTCGACAGCCACTCCGGGCGGAGACTGTGACCTTGTCGAGAGAGCGTTGAAGAAGCCGATAGCGCCGTTGGGGAATGAGGAATCACTGGTGTTGGCATCGGATTAGGAACGGGGTGTATTGGCAAAGCTAGGCGGGAATTAGGGTTCATTCCAGATGGGTCGATGGAGGCCGGGTGGAGATTAGGGTTTCCCATGCTTGCTGGTCCGTCTCCCATGCTTGATGGTCCATCTCCCATGCTTCCTTGTCCGTCCACCTTCACAACCGTGCCTAAGTTTAGCTCGCTTTGTTTGTTGGCTTCATTATCCAGCTTCTCCTCATGATGTTCCAACGTTTGCATGGCCTCTTCCTCTTTTATTTCAACCCCTGAAATGACCAAGATATTAATAAGTGATTTATGAAAATTAAATAACTCATGTATGGTGCCATGCATTAACACTTCCCTTGACATAACATCTTGGATCTCTTTAGCTCTTGCCCTAGTAATAGGTCCTTGGTTCCTCCCATGTGAGTTGTGCAGTGGTTCATATGATGGTCCTCCATCACCCACCCCTTCTTGGGAAGAATTCGACCCCGAATTATTTCCTTGTTCCGATTCTCCTTCATAGGGGCTCAAATCTCCTACGTTCAAAGTGGTGCTAACTCCACAGTCTTCCGGTAAGTCTAACACATACGCGTTATCGTTAACTCGGTGTAGGATTTTGAATGGACCCTCACCCCGTGGAGCTAGCTTCGATTGTTGCTTCACCGGTATCGCTCCTTCCTTAGATGTAACAAAACTAGATCGCCGGGCTGGAAAACCAATTTCCGACGTCCCTTGTTATTTCTAGCTGCGATTTTGAGTCTTTTCCTTTCAAGCTTAGCCTTGGTCTTTGCATGGAGTTCCTTAATTGATTTCGCCTATTCCAAAGCATCAAAAGCGACTCGATCCTTTTGAGGAATCGGTAACAAATCCATTGGAGTTAAAGGGTTAAATCCATAAACACATTTGAAAGGTGACAAAGAAGTGGAAGAATGCATTGTTCGATTATAGGCAAACTCAACATGTGGTAAAACGTCTTCCCATTCCTTCAGATTATCTTTCAAAATGGTTCTAAGGAGGGCCGTTAGGGTCCTGTTGGTGACTTCCGTTTGCCCATCCGTCTGAGGATGGCTAGAGGTCGAGAATAGCAATCTAGTTCCCATCTTTCCCCAAAGCGTTTTCCAAAAGAAACTCAAAAACTTGACATCCCTATCAGTAACAATGGTCTTAGGTATTCCATGCAATCTATTTATTTCCTTAAAGAAAAGATTTGTGACATTATATACATCATCAGTTTTATGACTTGGAATAAAATGTGCCATTTTAGAGAATCTATCTACCACCACAAAAATGGAATCTCTCCCTTTCTTAGTCCTAGGTAGCCCTACAATGAAATCCATACTTATGTCTTCCCAAGGAGCACTAGGCGTCGGTAAGGGTGTATACAACCCGTGGGGTTGTACCCAAGCTTTGGCCTTAAGACATTCAATGCACTTCTTAAGCATGTGTTCTGCATCCCTTAACATATGAGGCCAATGAAAGTAGGTTTGCAACATGTTATAGGTCTTGTCCCTCCCAAAATGCCCCATTAAGCCTCCCTTATGGGCTTCTTCTACCAATAACAACCTAAGGGAACATCTAGGTATGCAAATTTTATCCATTTTAAACAAAAAACCTTCAAACAAAAAATACTTATCATAAGGGCCTCGTGTGGTGCATCTATGAAATATCTTCCCAAAATCAGCATCATCCACATATAATTCTTTAATGTAAGTAAAACCTAGCATCCTAGAATCCAAAGTGGTGATCAAAGTGTATCTCCTAGATAAGGCATCCACTACTACATTATCCTTTCCCTTCTTATACTTAATAATATAAGGAAAGGTTTCAATAAACTCCATCCACCTACCATGCCTCCTATCTATCTTATCTTGGCTTCTAAAGTGTCTAAGTGAGTCATGATCGGTTTTCAAAACAAACTCTTGGGGCAAAAGGTAATGTTGCCATGTTTTGAGTACTCTAAACAAGGCATACAATTCCTTGTCATAAGTGGAATAATTCAAACATGCACCCTTCAATTTCTCACTAAAGAAGGCTAGAGGCTTACCTTCCTGCATGAGGACGCCGCCAATACCAATGCCGGACGCGTCACACTCAACCTCAAAGGGTTTAGTGAAGTCCGGTAGAGCGAGTAGTGGTGCTTGGGTGAGACGTTTCTTGAGCTCCTCAAAGGCTCTTTGTTGCGATTCAGTCCACTCAAAAGGAACCTTGTTTTTAGTCAAGGTCGTGAGTGGCGCGGCGATGGTGCTAAAATCCCTCACAAATCTCCTATAGAAAGTAGCTAGACCGTGGAAACTCCTTACTTCACCAACCGACTTAGGGATAGGCCATTCATTGATTGCCTTAATCTTATCCTCATCCACTTGCAAGCCGTTGGCACTTACTACAAAACCAAGAAAAATGACTCGGTTAGTATAGAAATCACATTTTTTAATATTAGCATACAAGTATTCTATACGCAATGTAGTAAGCACATCTCTCAAATGATTTTCATGCTCTTTTAAAGATTTACTATAGATAAGAATGTCATCAAAGTACACTACAACAAATAAACCAATATAAGGTCTCAAAATATGATTCATCAATCTCATGAAAGTACTAGGAGCATTAGTTAACCAAAAGGCATTACTAACCACTCATAGAGACCAAATTTGGTATTAAAGGCTGTTTTCCATTCATCCCCTTCCCTCATTCTAATTTGATGGTAGCCACTCCTAAGGTCAATCTTAGTAAAAATTGTGGCCCTATGTAACTCATCAAGCATGTCATCTAGACGTGGGATTGAATGCCTATACTTGATAGTAATATTATTGATTACTCTACAATCAATGCACATTCTCCAAGTATTATCTTTCTTGGGTACTAAGAGGACGGGAACGGCACACGAACTTAAACTTTCCCTAACATACCCTTTATCTAGCAAGTCTTGAACTTGGTTCTGAATTTCATCCGCTTCCTTAGGATTCATCCTATAGGCGGGTCTATTGGGCAGAGTGGCTCCGGGAATTAAATCTATTTGGTGTTCAATGCCCCTAATGGGCGGCAAGCCAGCCGGAACTTCTTCAAGAAAAACATTCTCAAACTCGTCTAGTAGCTCTTGGATAGAACTAGGAAGTGGAAACTTAGAGTCATTAGGTATAGTTACTAGAGATTTGCACACATTCATCATTAGTACATCCATGGGAGCATAATTAGTAACATATTCATTCCTAGACTCAAGATAGCTACTTGTTGGTTGTACTAAAAAGTGTTTGATGGGTTTTGTCCTCCTTACTCTTAGGCCGTGACAATTTAGATTTTTGAGAGGCTCCTTGATCTATCTCTTGTTCTCATAATATTCGGCTATTTGTAAGGGCGTCATAGGCTTAAGTGTTAAACTTTTACCTTTATACTCAAAGCTATATTTATTAGAAAAACCATCATGAACAACTTTTCTATCATATTGCCAAGGACGGACAAGCAACAAGTGACAAGCATTCGTAGGCACAACATCACATATAATAATATCCTCATATGATCCTAATGTTATATTGACCCTAGTTTGCTTATTGACCTTAAGTTCTCCACACTCATTCATCCAATGTAGCTTATATGGCCTAGGGTGATAAAATGTAGCAAGTTGTAATTTATTGACCATTTCAGTGCTAGCTATGTTGCAACAACTTCCCCCATCAATTATCACATTACACACCTTTCCTTTAAGGCAAAATTTGATATACTTGGCTTTTTTCAGTTTTTATAAAAGAAAGTATACCCCTTTACCCAATATTCCGCTCATTCACTCACTAACTTTGTTTTCGTTATACTAGAGAAGAAACCATTCGCCCTTCGCCCGTTCGACTCCTCACCTTCAACTGTGATCTTCATCAATCTCTCTCGTAATCTCCATTTTCTTCAAGTTTGATTCATCTCTCGTCACTTTCCGGCCATCTCCTTCACTTGTTCTTTATTTTTCGTCTTCGTTTTTACCCCAAACACTCCGGAATCGTTTCTAGTTTTGTAAACCCTAAGAAAACGAAAATGTCGACTCGATCAAAGGTTGTTGCCAACAAATCTTCTTGTGATGCTCCTACCTTCAACCTTCTAACTCCTACGCCTCTTTTATCCGTTGAAATTGCCACACCAAATGAAGGCGATGATTCTGCTGTGTCTCATGATGAATCAGGCCTTCAAATTGTAGCATCTGATGGTCCTCGAACAGTTGATATACCTATGGTTAGTATTGATTTGATACTCTTTCATGTTTTATGGTATTATAGTTTCTGGTATTTGTTCATATTAGTGTTTGTAAGTTTAATCATCGTTTCTGGTATCTGTTTTGATATGGTTTGTTCTATGTTTGTTTCGTCTTTATATTTACATGAGTTTTCTGGTATGTTTGTATGTTATTAGATTTTCTGGTATGTTATTTATTTCAAGTTTTCTGGTATTTGCTTTAGTTTAAGTTTCTGGTATGTGTTTATTGTTAGTGTTCTAGTATTGCAGGTTCATGTATTACTTTGTGGTATGTTTTGTGGTATTTGTTCATATGAGGTTTTTTGTTTCAAGTTTTCTGGTATTTGCTTTAGTTTAAAATTCTGGTATGTGTTTCTGGTTTCGGTTTCTAGTATTGCATGTTGATGTATTACTTTCTGGTATCTTTTCTAGTATTTGTTCATATGAGGTTTAATGTTTCTGGTATTAGAAGTTCTGGTATGTTATTTGTTTTATGTTGTGCCTGATCATTTTGATGTATATATTTTGGTATGTTATTTGTTTCTGGTATTAGATGTTCTAGTAGGGTTTCTGGTATTTGTTTTATTTATTAATGTTTTCTTGTATTTGTTCATATGAGGTTTTTATATTACTTTCTGGTATTTCATGTTAATGTATATATTGACATTATTTTCTGGTATGTTTACACAGGCTGTTGAAAAAATGTTATTGATGGACATGAAGAGTCCTTTGTAAGTTGAATGCCTGATATGACTTTCTGGTTTGTTGTTGAATGTTTTTCTTGTATTAACAATCTTATTTCCTTTACTAGTTAATGTACAGATTTGATGAAAACCCAAAATACGAGGCAACACACATAATTGTCTTGTCTCGTGTCAATATGGTTAAAATTTTACTTGAAGGGTTGGATGCCAATGGGCAAGAATTGTTCAAGAACTCTATTTTTTCATCTGTCATCTCCCTTTATACCAATCTTAAACCTTCCAACCAATTAATACACTTCATGCTTCTGCATGAGATTCAAACTGACCGCAAACACTCAATGTGGTTTGCAATCAACAAAACCCTGCTTAGGTATTTATTAACTATAGACCCAACCTTTTTAGTTTAGTTTTATACCTCCATTCCACTTTCTATTGTTAATGTATTTCTTTCTTTTTTTGTTGTATATTTTTGTTCATAAGGTTTGGCTTAAGCGAGTTTTCTGAAATTACCGGCCTTGAGTGTCGGTTCCATGTGTACAATGAAGAAGAAAATGTCGACATGAAGGAGTTGTTCGGCATGCCCAAGTGCAAATTGGAGCAATTGGAGGAAATATATTCAAAGCTGAAAAGAATGATTAAAGGAAATTCAAGATGGCTCTACTTCTGTTTATTGAATCTGTTTTTACTTGGCAATGACAAGAAGAAGTTTGTCTCAAATCTTCCCTTTGACATTCCAAGTATGCTTCTGGTTTTCCATTTATGTGCCTCTGGTATGGTTATATTTGTTATGGTTTACGTTTCTGGTATGCTTGTTTTTTTTATTTATTTTCCTCTAGTATGAGTAATTAGTTACCAGAAATGTTAATTTTGTGATTTTATGGTATGCTTTATTGCATTAGCATTTCTGGTTTTTGTTTCTGGTTTTTCATTCTTGTATTTTGTTTTAATGTATTAGATTCTGGTATGATTGTGTATGTTGTATAATTGAGTTCTATGATGTATTGTTTTGTTGGTAGTATGTTCTGAATTTTATACTATCTGGTATGATTTTACTTGCTTTCTGGTATGAGCAATTAGTTACCAGAAATATTAATTTTGTGATTTATGGTATGCTTTATTGCAATAACATTTCTGGTATATCTTTCTGGTTTGTGTTTCTTGTATTTTGTTTTCATGTGTTTGATTTTGGTATGATTATTTATGTTTTATAATTGAGTTATGTTATGTATTGTGTTGTTTTTAGTATGTTCTTAAGTTTATACTTTTTTGTATGAGTTTACTTGCTTTCTGGTTTTCTGATATGCATTTGTGGTTTCATTTTCTGGTATGATATTATTTTAGTAGTTTTATATTATTTATTGGTTTGATTTTTTGGTATGGTATATTCATTTGTTTCCTGTCTATATTATGCAGGTTTTCATCCTTGACTCTATCCCCACACTGGGATCTTTGTTTGCCACATGTGTTGATGAAGAAACAACCCCACTTTGTCTTAAGTGGGTTTCATCAACCAAGGGGAAGATGAAATGCAGCTTCCAAACAATAAAGGATACAACGTCATCGGTGGCCTAAGATGACATCAAAACTATCCCCCTCAACCTAGAAGACCCAAAAACTGAGGATGACTGCAAATGATGGGGGATGAAGTTTTGGACCCAACTGGCTATCTTTGTCATCTTTTCAAAGTTGGGTTCCACAATGCACGTGTATCCAGATCTGGAGGGCATGATGTCAAGGTTATCAAGGAAGTCCCAAAGAAGGAGGAATCCGACAGTGATGACTTTGCTACTCCTCCTCCTCTTCCTCCTCCTCGTCATATTTTGAGATTGACAAGACCACAAAAGGTTGTCAAGAAAGAAGATGGCTCAAAGAAGAGAAAAATTGAAGAGGGAAGGAAAAGGTATCTCAATACATTTCATACTCAATCTATATTTTAATTATGTGGCATTAGTTTCTGTTATACTAGTCTCTTTAGTTTTATTGTATGACTGCTTTTTTGCTTTCTGGTATGTGTCTGTTAGTGTCTGGTATGCTTCTAATATAACTTCTGATATTAGTTTTTGTTTTAGTTTTCTGGTATGAATGGTTTGTTACTTTCTGGTACGTGTCTTTTTGTTTCTGGTTTTTGTTTTATCATAATTCTGGTATAAGTTTTGTCTTACATTCTTGTATTAGTTTTAATATGTTTTCTGATATGATCTTTTGAATCTTGTTTCCTGTGTATATTGTTATGTTTTGTTTGGTTTCTGTTTCTGGTATGATTATCATTTACTTAATAATGTTTTTTTCCTAATGTAGGGCTCCATGTAAGACGCCTAAGACAGAACAGATTGTTGAGGAAGTATCATGGTAAACTGAAGTTGAATATATATTTATATTATCATACCATAATTTTTAATTTTACAAAATTTGTTCTATTGTTTTAGCCCCGAAGAAGACATGTTGGCATTGGCTACACCCCCATTTGTTGGTGTTGCAGCTTCTAGCACTGTTGGGATTGTTGTTGCTCCAGAAATGGATACGATTGTCCCTACAGATGCTTTGGTTGCACCACCTCTGCCTATGATGAGGGACCATCCGAGTTAGCATCTTCGGAGTATGAGGGAGCTATCACACGTTCCCGAGCTAAGAAGATTGAGCATGAGACTAAGGGCTTGCTGATTTTATTGGCTACAAGTGTTCATAACGAGGCTTGGCTCTTAAGTAAGCAAGAGAGCAACGACGCCAAAGCACCGGACTCGGCCAGCCCCGCACATGACGCGCTGCTCCTGCTCCTCAACACGTTTCCAGCACCATTCCATGTCTCTCATTGAGGAATTGTAACGCCCCGTTTATTCGGGTGCGTTCCGACTTTGCTTTCCTCCCTTCCATCGATTCATTATAGCTCGAGTTCTCTTTTTAAAGAATATTTTTATAGATTTAGAAATAACTCTTCCGGGTATTATATTGATTTGGGGATACATGAATGTACTTCCGTATTTTACTATATTAATTTTGTCGGAAAGTCGTGATTTACCAAACTGAAAAATGTCGTTCCGATCATTTAATTGAGTTTTGGCCCTATTTCTTTTGTTTTGCTTTTCTTTCTCCTTCTTTTTCCTTTTTTCTTTTCTATTATTCTCTTCTTTTTTTTTTATCTCGCGCTGCTGTCTTGCTCCTGCGCCATCCCCGACTGGTGAGAGCTGCAACTGCTGCCTAGGCTAGGGCTAGGGCTATCCGCCCCCTCGATCCACCCATCTGCAGGCCTGCGACCGGCCCTTCGCCACCCTCCGATCTAGTCTACCCCCCAAGCCTGCCCAGCCTCAATCCCTCCCTCATCTCACTTTCCTAACACGCCGTCTCAATCTCTCTTTCACTTCTCTCTCGCTCTGAACTCTCTCTTCCTCACAGCAGTGCCTGCACTTGGAGCAACGAAGCCTTTGGAACCCTGAGGCTGCAATCCAGCCTTCCCTCCCCTCTGCGCCGCCTCAGCCCACCGGAGCCGCCACGCCCTCCCCTGCTGGTAAGCTGCGCCTCTCTGTCCCTCTCCTTTCCTTTTCGTTCTTCTCTATTCTGTGTAATTGGTGGCCGTGTTGCTGTGACAGCCGCCGGAGACGCCGCCGCCGGAGAACGACGCGTACGCGCCCAGCCGCCTCTCCTCTTCCTCCGCCAAGGCAGCCGCCGGAAGCCCTCTTCCTTTCCTTCTTCTTCTGCGCGTGTTACAGCAGGTTGAAGAAGGAGTTTTGGCTTATTGTAATTTTTGCCCTCCTTTTGTAATTAATTCGATTTTGGCCCTGAAATTGATATAGTTGCAAACTGTACCCACATTTTTATATATATTCCAGTTTTGAACCCACTCTTTTGGAATTTGCAACTTATGTCCCTACTGATTTGAATAAACACGGTCTTGACCCATTATTCTTGAGATATGTAGTTTTCCCTTGTGAATAAACCATAGTTTTGATCCATATTTATAAAATGGTATAAATCACCCCGGAAAATATTTTGCGGGTTTTTAACCTCGTTTTCAAAGCGAGATTCTTTCTTAGAATATTATACGTTAAATCCTCCGTTCAAATTTAGCATATGAGCTAAATTTCCTTAGCTTTGGTTTTAGGTTCGGAAGCGGCCGTTATAGACCAACGAATCCAATCTCGACGTCCGTAGTTCATCTTCAACCTTGGATTGTGTGTGAGTAACTTTTTCCTCAATCTAGTTATGTTTAGTGGTAGAATCATGCTAGGTTGGATCTAGCATAACTTAGGGCAAATGCCAAGTAGTGGCTTGGAACCTTTAGGTGAGTGTTTGAGGTTATTAATGTTCTATGTTATGTGGTGTGTTGATCTTGAGTTGTTATACAGTTGTGAGACTCGTGGTTTATTTTGTGAGACTTGAGGTGGTATTTATATGTTGGTTGAGATTGTGGAGTTTAGGATGTTAGTATCCTAGCACTTGGGGCTATAGTTGAGATCTCGTGAGTTTATGAGGGTTAGGAGTGTATCCTAGATTATGAGAGTATATGACCTAGTAAGATGATATAGGACTA
The DNA here is from genome assembly GCA_033239125.1 of Fagopyrum homotropicum. Taxonomy (NCBI): domain Eukaryota; kingdom Viridiplantae; phylum Streptophyta; class Magnoliopsida; order Caryophyllales; family Polygonaceae; genus Fagopyrum; species Fagopyrum homotropicum. The sequence goes on along the minus strand of BSWB01000007.1, from coordinate 67,766,554 downwards.
GAAGTCTAAGGACTTCTAGCTTGTGAGTAGTTGTTGATTATTGTGTCTTGTCTTGAACAGGCTTTGGTTATATTCTTTCAGAGAGTGATATCGGTTTCGGTTAGCTTTGAGACGAGGTAAGTCCTCGGACTTACTTAGCCACTTTTATGCCTTATTTGGATGTATATGGTGGTGTGTGTTTACCGCTTTTAAGCATGAAAATGGATTAGGTTTTACTTGACCTTATTTATTGGCCCAGCGTTACTACTACTACTATTATTATCGGGCGGTGACATCACCGCTCAGTTTCCCGAGGGAGACTGGGGGGATCTCTGCGACCAGGCCATACACGGTATACGGGCGGGCTTCTTCATCACTCCCACAGGGTATACGGGTTGGGCGCCGCCACACTCCTGTTGGTTACACGGGGACAGAGGCGAGAGTTATAAGACTCTCGTGTCACACTTTAAACCAATGAATTAGATATGGAATAACCTAAAAAGATACTATGTAATAAATAATGATCATGTTGTGTGCTTTGTGTGCTCATGTGTGTGTTTGTGCCATGTTACTCTTATAATGCATAGAATATGAGCTAACGGTTTAAAACCGTTTTGTGTAGACGACTTGCAGGTTAGGGATGCCGCCGAGTGAGGTGGAGGAGTGGACAGCCGAGTGGTCTCCGTACATCATAGGACGGGGATGTTTTTGGGGGTTTTATTTGTTGTCGGATTATGTCTTGTTGTACGATTGGATTCCTTTACGTTGTGTCGTTTTGAGGACTCGGCTGAGTTTCCAACTTGTATCCCTTCTTTTCTTTTCTTGCATACATTATAAACTACTTTGGAGTTTTATGCCTTTAATTTGTGCCTTGTTGGAAAGGTCCGATGAACTTGTTGTCAGGCTAAGGGTCGGGACCCATTGTGAGGTCCCAACCCGTAGCATCCCGAGTCCCGCGGATTCGGGGTGTTACAAAGTGGTATCAGAGCCCTAGGTTGACAACAATGGCACTCGCAACCTTCTAAAGGCCGAATGAGGAATAAACAGAACCCCTCGGGTTCTGACTTTTTGTTTTCAAAATTCATATGCATGAGTCGGGATTGGGTTAGAATGTACGGGACCTCCACTCCTCACGCAAACCTCGGCGACGTAGATTTCTGGACTTGATGTATACTCATAGTTGCATAGCTCTATATATATATATATATGTGGCCTTAGGATGTTTCTTGGACTTGTATGTACTTAGATATACATGTGACCTTAGGATGTTTGGGCTTTTATGCCTTGTTTGTACCATGGATTTTGGCTTCTTACTTATCATGCTTTAATAAGTCTTTGTCATATAATACTATAAGTACGACATACACATCAAATTAATTACTCCTAAATAAACGCGAACGATACCAGATGGCACGTACGAGAGCGACCGCTTATGTAGGACCCGTCCGGGGTAGAGCACCACTTCCTCCTACCGTCCCGAGACGTGGGCGAGTAGGGAGACCTCCAGGTACGAGAGGTCGGGGACGTATCCCCATTGCAGACCCACCCGCTGTGGATCCACCAGTAGCTGAGATTCCTGTAGAGGACGTAGCAGAGAGTGTCATCCCCGAGGGAAGGGAAGGGACACTTGTGAGGTCTGGAGCGCGTAGTTCCTCTTCTGCTAGGACCGATGGAGCATCGATTGGGGCTACCGTGTTCGAGGATTATGTACGTCGAGTTGAGGAGGCGTATAGGACTGGAGCACCACCTCCAGCACCACCGGTCCCGGTACCTGCACCTGCACCTGCACCTGCACCTGCACCCGCGAGATCGGCTGAGGTCTCACAGAGGGTTACACAGACTAGGGTCGTACCCGAGATTGTTACACCAGCAGTAGTTATACCCGCACCGGTTGTAGAGATTGCTAGGGCTGGAGACGGGCTGAGGTCTCCTGGACCTGATTCTTGGTTGAAGGCTGGCTTTCAACCAGCAACACGTACCTTACTTTGACGGGAAGGTAGGGTTAGAGGTCGAGCATTGGATCGGGCATGTGGAGACAGCACTTGAGGCGATCCGTTGCCCAGAGGAGAGGCAGGTAGAGGTGGTCCAGACATTGTTTAGAGAGCAGGCCCACTACTGGTGGAGGTCGGTACGAGGAGGTGTGACTAGGATGGACCAGTTGCTGAGACTTGTTAGAGAGACTTTCTGCCCAGATTCGTTGAGGAGAGACCGAGTCCAGGATTTCTTAGAGGCTGGGTTTGAGGACGTCCCAGTTATCGATGCGATCCGACGTTTCAGAGCGGAGTTGGCTTTGCTGGGGCCCGCCGCACCTCCGGCGGACCAACATGTTTATCTCTTTTCTAGGAGATTAAGGGAGTCTACTCGGGCATACCTTGCAGGATTCCGTTGTGAGTCTTTGGCCGAGTACCAGGGCCGAGCCTCGGCATACGAGAGAGACAGACTGGGAGCTAGGAGAGGGGCGCAGTCCGGAGGACCGGACAAGCGTCAGAGGACTGGACCCACTGGCTTGGGGGCAGGAGCCTCAGGACAGGGCCGTGGTCCGGCTCAGGGACTTACAGGACATCCGCCTGCTACTCAGGCGCCAGGCAGAGGGAGGCAGTGTTTCAACTGTGGAGGAGATGATCATCTTAGGCCCGATTGCAAGAAGCCTCCAGTGACGTGCTTCTCTTGTGGTCAGACGGGCCACAGGGCAGCTTTTTGCAGACGGGGTGGGGCACCGTCACAGCAGGGGTCTTCACCTGCTAGCGGGGCAGGTAGAGGACAGAGGCCACCTTAGTTTCCGGCTCAGAGTTTTCAATAGAGAGGTCAGAGTCAGTCTCGTACACAGGGATCACCCCATGGACAGGGCCGAGGTAGAGGCCATGGTGGAGGCACCCAGGAGTCTGGAGGCACTCAGATTAGGGTTTTTGAGTTGAGGAGCGCCGTTGATCCAGCAGCGCCGGACGCTACAGGTAATATTCGGACTCACGGCTTCCCTTTCAGGGTATTATTTGATACGGGTGCTACACCCTTCTTTATTTCGATGATTTTGTAGCTAGGTTGCCCTTATTTACAATAGAGGGGAGACCCTTCTTCATAGGGCTACCCGATAGGAGGGTAAGGTTAGTGGTACCCGAAAGGTACCCGGTTGTCCCATTCGTTGGGAAAACCGTACTGGGGTAGCCGACTTCTATGTCATGCACCCGGTGCATGAAGAAGTCATCTTAGGGATAGATGAGAAGGACCGCCATCAAGCTGCTTTGGACGTTAGACGAAGGACCGCAACGATCTCCACGGGAACGATACCCGAGGCTTCTATTGTTGTCGCACAAGGAAGAATACATAAGGAAGGAGTATGGTATGCTGGAACCGTTATAGGACTATTCGTGGAATACCAGGAGATGCACAAGGTGACCAACAAGAGTGGAGAAGGCCGAAGCTGTGAAGCCGGATGTCGACTTGAGATATCCGGGGAGTATATGAAAGATTAAGATTGGAATCCTTATGGTCGGATTGATATTGCACCTACTTGAAGGAATGATACAAGCGTATGAAGAATACGAAGAACTCCCCCAATGTGTTGGGATTTCGAAATGCTGTATTGAAAAGACCCGAGAAGAAGTTAAGCTTCCGATATATCGAACTTAACGCGAGTTGGAGAAGTGACTTACAAGTGGCGTTACCACTAAGAGCTGAGGGTGTTCACCCGGTGTTTCATGTGTATCAATTGAGAGAGTACATACGTGACTTGAGACATGTAGTACGTTGTGATGATCTAGTCGAGACTAGGAGCCGATGAGGCTAACTAGTAGACGTAGGATGATATCTTTATTCGAGTTTTACGCAGGTTTAGCGACATCTATAGGACCGTTAGATTAGTCCCGAGAACTCTCTTTAGTTGTGCCTATGTGTTTTGTGGCGTGTTATGTTATGTGTGTTTTATATGTGTATATCTTGTGAGTCTTGATGCGTCTAGGCGAGTAGACTGTGGATTCGAGGGCCGTAGTTGTCACGTTATATTGTCCTAAGCGGTTATCGAGACGAGGTCATTCGAGAGTTTCGCGTTTAGCAAGTTTCGGGCCGAAACTTGTTTTTAGGGGATCTAATGTAACGCCCCGTTTATTCGGGTGCGTTCCGACTTTGCTTTCCTCCCTTCCATCGATTCATTATAGCTCGAGTTCTCTTTTTAAAGAATATTTTTATAGATTTAGAAATAACTCTTCCGGGTATTATATTGATTTGGGGATACATGAATGTACTTCCGTATTTTACTATATTAATTTTGTCGGAAAGTCGTGATTTACCAAACTGAAAAATGTCGTTCCGATCATTTAATTGAGTTTTGGCCCTATTTCTTTTGTTTTGCTTTTCTTTCTCCTTCTTTTTCCTTTTTTCTTTTCTATTATTCTCTTCTTTTTTTTTTATCTCGCGCTGCTGTCTTGCTCCTGCGCCATCCCCGACTGGTGAGAGCTGCAACTGCTGCCTAGGCTAGGGCTAGGGCTATCCGCCCCCTCGATCCACCCATCTGCAGGCCTGCGACCGGCCCTTCGCCACCCTCCGATCTAGTCTACCCCCCAAGCCTGCCCAGCCTCAATCCCTCCCTCATCTCACTTTCCTAACACGCCGTCTCAATCTCTCTTTCACTTCTCTCTCGCTCTGAACTCTCTCTTCCTCACAGCAGTGCCTGCACTTGGAGCAACGAAGCCTTTGGAACCCTGAGGCTGCAATCCAGCCTTCCCTCCCCTCTGCGCCGCCTCAGCCCACCGGAGCCGCCACGCCCTCCCCTGCTGGTAAGCTGCGCCTCTCTGTCCCTCTCCTTTCCTTTTCGTTCTTCTCTATTCTATGTAATTGGTGGCCGTGTTGCTGTGACAGCCGCCGGAGACGCCGCCGCCGGAGAACGACGCGTACGCGCCCAGCCGCCTCTCCTCTTCCTCCGCCAAGGCAGCCGCCGGAAGCCCTCTTCCTTTCCTTCTTCTTCTGCGCGTGTTACAGCAGGTTGAAGAAGGAGTTTTGGCTTATTGTAATTTTTGCCCTCCTTTTGTAATTAATTCAATTTTGGCCCTGAAATTGATATAGTTGCAAACTGTACCCACATTTTTATATATATTCCAGTTTTGAACCCACTCTTTTGGAATTTGCAACTTATGTCCCTACTGATTTGAATAAACACGGTCTTGACCCATTATTCTTGAGATATGTAGTTTTCCCTTGTGAATAAACCATAGTTTTGATCCATATTTATAAAATGGTATAAATCACCCCGGAAAATATTTTGCGGGTTTTTAACCTCGTTTTCAAAGCGAGATTCTTTCTTAGAATATTATACGTTAAATCCTCCGTTCAAATTTAGCATATGAGCTAAATTTCCTTAGCTTTGGTTTTAGGTTCGGAAGCGGCCGTTATAGACCAACGAATCCAATCTCGACGTCCGTAGTTCATCTTCAACCTTGGATTGTGTGTGAGTAACTTTTTCCTCAATCTAGTTATGTTTAGTGGTAGAATCATGCTAGGTTGGATCTAGCATAACTTAGGGCAAATGCCAAGTAGTGGCTTGGAACCTTTAGGTGAGTGTTTGAGGTTATTAATGTTCTATGTTATGTGGTGTGTTGATCTTGAGTTGTTATACAGTTGTGAGACTCGTGGTTTATTTTGTGAGACTTGAGGTGGTATTTATATGTTGGTTGAGATTGTGGAGTTTAGGATGTTAGTATCCTAGCACTTGGGGCTATAGTTGAGATCTCGTGAGTTTATGAGGGTTAGGAGTGTATCCTAGATTATGAGAGTATATGACCTAGTAAGATGATATAGGACTAGAAGTCTAAGGACTTCTAGCTTGTGAGTAGTTGTTGATTATTGTGTCTTGTCTTGAACAGGCTTTGGTTATATTCTTTCAGAGAGTGATATCGGTTTCGGTTAGCTTTGAGACGAGGTAAGTCCTCGGACTTACTTAGCCACTTTTATGCCTTATTTGGATGTATATGGTGGTGTGTGTTTACCGCTTTTAAGCATGAAAATGGATTAGGTTTTACTTGACCTTATTTATTGGCCCAGCGTTACTACTACTACTATTATTATCGGGCGGTGACATCACCGCTCAGTTTCCCGAGGGAGACTGGGGGGATCTCTGCGACCAGGCCATACACGGTATACGGGCGGGCTTCTTCATCACTCCCACAGGGTATACGGGTTGGGCGCCGCCACACTCCTGTTGGTTACACGGGGACAGAGGCGAGAGTTATAAGACTCTCGTGTCACACTTTAAACCAATGAATTAGATATGGAATAACCTAAAAAGATACTATGTAATAAATAATGATCATGTTGTGTGCTTTGTGTGCTCATGTGTGTGTTTGTGCCATGTTACTCTTATAATGCATAGAATATGAGCTAACGGTTTAAAACCGTTTTGTGTAGACGACTTGCAGGTTAGGGATGCCGCCGAGTGAGGTGGAGGAGTGGACAGCCGAGTGGTCTCCGTACATCATAGGACGGGGATGTTTTTGGGGGTTTTATTTGTTGTCGGATTATGTCTTGTTGTACGATTGGATTCCTTTACGTTGTGTCGTTTTGAGGACTCGGCTGAGTTTCCAACTTGTATCCCTTCTTTTCTTTTCTTGCATACATTATAAACTACTTTGGAGTTTTATGCCTTTAATTTGTGCCTTGTTGGAAAGGTCCGATGAACTTGTTGTCAGGCTAAGGGTCGGGACCCATTGTGAGGTCCCAACCCGTAGCATCCCGAGTCCCGCGGATTCGGGGTGTTACAGGAATGAGGCTTTTTAAGGCCTGTTGAGTGATTGAGTGTTTTAAGTAGCCCATTAGGCTTAATTTCCAGATTTTCTTGTGTCTTTTGTTTAAGAGCTGAAAACTATTTAAAGGCTCTTTCTATTACTTTTTAGGTAGATTATTATTGGTGAAAAACACTTGTTTTCAGATTTCATCATCAATCAAAGACGAGTTTTGATTGAAGAATTATTGTGATCAGATTTGGCTTTGTTGTTTCGCGTGTGTCAATTGCTCTCGGGTTGTTGGTGTTCGTGAGATTCCATAAGCATCCTCCTCGTGTTGTCGATGTTCTAAGTCGGCTGTGTGAGGTTGTAAGGGGTTGAGTTCGTTGCATCGTTCTTGGTGGTTCTTGATCCCGAGATCAAGGGTTTCCACGTCGTTTGTGTCGGGTTCATCTACATCGTACCTTTCCTTTAATTTCCGTACCTTCGTATTCAGTTTAGCGTCTTCTTTTGTTCCCTTTGTTCGCAGGCCACGCAGCACACGAACAACCCTAGTCGTTTGCCTAGATCTTGCCGTTCTGCATCTTTCCCTTCCTTCCGTCGTCTAATTGAGCCAACGCCGGGTCTGCCCCGTATCAATTGGTATCAAAGCACCGGTTGACGACGGATCGATCTTGTGTCTTTCCTTCTTATCGTCTCAGTTTTGAATTTTTGGAGCTTTCTTCTTTTGTTCTTGAAACTGATTGTGCTTGACTTGTTGTGTTGAAGGTTGTGTTGGTTTGTGAGTATCATAGGCCGGCCATCGCCATCTCCATCAACGTAACATACCCTATTGCAGCCATCTTTGCTTACACACGCCCTGCCGGACCATCACCATTGCTGCCGGCTCTGTCCTACTCGGTTGTGCCCTAAACCGGATGTGCCCTACTCGGCTGTGCCCTAAACGGATGTACCCTAATCGGTTGTGACTAATCGGCTGCCATTAGACTTGTTCTTCTTCAAATTCCACATTCCCACGTTCAAGCACTAGTAGAAGATCTCTTTTGTTCCAATTTTAATTTATTTTTGTAATTATTGGCCAGATTTGTTGGTCAAGGAAGTTCCTACATTTTAGGTAACAAAAGAAAAGCATATCAATCAAAAAAAAAAAAGAGAAGTTGATCATTCAAAAAAAAAAGAAGAAGCTGATCGTTCAAAAAAAAAGAAGAAGAGAAGTTTTTTTACATTTTATTTGATTTTGTGATCTTTAGTCTTGTATGTTATCTTGTGGTGCAAACTGCCTATTCACCTTATCATCTCCCAGCCCTCTCGAGACTTTCAGCAAGACCATACGCTCGGCTAAACCACCAGCACCCCATCGCCCTTAGCCAGCTCCGCACCCTCATCGTCCGCACCCTCATCGCCCACACCCTCAACTCCTGCACCCTCATCTCTCACCACGTCTTCCCTCTCACCTTGCTGCCTCTAACCTAGCCTCGTATTACTCACACTCCAAGGCAGTCTGGAAGTGCAACAAGTAGAGCTTAAGCGGTGAGTCTTCTTCTTTTCTTCTCTTCAAACATTTTGTTTGGTAATCTTCTTAAGTCTTTGTGATTCAATTCTGTCCATTCGTGAATATTGTTGAGCTTGAGCTGAATTCGCATTGAACTGAATTGCATTGAGCCTAATCGATTTTTGGTTGTTTTGGAAACCTAGACACCTTAACTCAAGTGGGGTTCTTGACTCATTCGAAGCGATCCATCGACAAGCCCGACTATCACAAGAGTGTGAGCGGAAAAAGGAGTGAAACACTTTAGAGGTGTTTTGATTTCTAACCTTAACAAAATTCAGTGTTTGTTTTCTTTGTGATAATGTCTACCCATAGCCGTGTTTCAACGACGAGCCCCGAGCCGACAGATCCGACAACATTAAGCTTGTTGAAGCAAATGAACGACAACATTGCCACTTTGACCACTCGGATGAGGGCTCTAGAAGCTCGCCAGCCCTTAGCTTCAGCCTTTGAGCAAGGAGACCATTCACAGTATCCACCGCAGCCCCGAGGTCTTTAACCCAAGCAACGAGCCGCATTTGAGGCCGCTACCATGGCGCAGCGAGGCAATACACCGTAGGAGTTTTTGCAGCCGCCTCTTCAAGGCCACCCGGGTCACCGATATGGGTATGATCCTCGTCCCAACTCTCCTTTACCTAAAAACGTTGTCCCTCCCATTAATGTGCACAGGTACAATTAGGAAGAGGAACAATCAATGACAGGAGAGGCTTCGGCTCCACCACCGTAGCAAGGGTATCAAGGATATCAACGTAGGAATCGGGAACCCAAACAAGACGGGATTGGTAAGATAAAGGTGAAAATCCCCGTCTTCGAGGGCAAGTGTGATCCGGATACATATATGTTGTGGGAGACCAAGATAGAACAAATTTGGTCATGCCACAATTTTTCCGAGCACAAGAAGGTGCAATTGGCGGCCTTGGAATTTCAGAAATTTGCTCTTATTTGGTGGGATAAGCTAGTACGGGAAAGGAGACTTGCTCTTGATCCCCCCGTGGGTACTTGGGAACAAATGAAAGCAATGATGAGAGCTAGGTTCATACCTCACCATTACCATAGAGAGCTTCGGCAATGCCTTGAGAACTTGAGGCAAGGCAATCTGAGCGCCGAGGAAACTTTCAATGCCATGCAAGTTGCAATGGCTCGAGCCAATGTGTCGGAGGATGAAGAGGCTACAATGGCAAGGTATCTTAGAGTATTGCATCCTTCTTTAGCTAACGAGGTGGATTTGTTTCCATATGGTTCTATGACAGAATTGCTACATTTAGCGATAAAAGTGGAAAGGAAGTCCAAGAGTAGGTAGCAAGGGACGGGATACAATGCACCAAATGCAGTGAACAAGTTGAAGAACTCGTCCTACAGAAAGGAGAACACCGCTGCGAAGGGAGGAACAACCGCTGCACAAGGAGCCGACGCCACTGCTAGGCGTGATGCCACACCCTCCGGCTCTTTGTATCCTCCCAAGGCAAACCCGGCTGCTCCTTCGGGATCCAAGCTAAGTAACTCTAACCCCCTTGTGCCTAATGCTAATTCTAGAACTAGAGATGTGACTTGTTTTAAGTGCCAAGGTAAAGGGCACATGATGAGAGAATGCCCAAACAAAAGAGTTCTTATAATCAATCATCTAGGTCAATATGAGTCGGAATCCGACAATGATGAAAATGAATTTGACAATGTTATTGACAATCCTGTTTTTGATAATGATGATGATGAGGATATAGGGTATGAGCATGAGGAAACTTTGATAGCTAGGAGGACTTTACACTTACAACCTACTCCTTTTGAAGATAATCAAAGAGAAAATCTATTTCACACTAGATGCTTAGTAAAGGGGAAGGCTTGTAACGTTATAATTGATGGTGGGAGTTGTTGCAACATAGCTAGCACGGAATTGATTTCTAAATTGCAAATAGCAACTTTCTACCACCCTAGGCCTTACAAGCAACATTGGATGAATGATTGTGGGGAGCTTAAGGTAAACAAACAAACTAAAATTCACATTACCTTAGGACATTATGAAGACACTATTCTATGTGATGTGGTTCCAATGCAAGCTTGTCATGTTTTGTTAGGCCAACTTGGCAATATAATAGGAAAGTGTTGCATAACGGTTTTACTAACAAGTATTCTTTTACCTTTAAAGATAAACTTGTTACTCTCAAGCCTATGACTCCTATGCAGATTGCGGAGGCTTTTGACAAGAAATCAAGAGAAGCTGTCCAAGCAAGCAGCGGTCACACCGAGACGACTCCGGCCAAGGGAGGAGCGTTTTCTGCAGCCGCCAAGGAAGCCGACGCCATGGATAACCGCGCTGCAGCAAGGACCGCCACCAAAGGCAAAACAATCGCAGCAGCCGTCCAGCCCCTACCGAGGACATTGCTCGCTGCCAAGAGGGAGTGCATCATAGATTACCTACCTCCCGATGTTGCGCTCGTGTGTTTGTGTAAAGGGATGAATTTGGTAAGCAACTCGACCCTAGTTGATTTACCCCCTAGTATTTTAGCTATCTTGGATGAGTTTGCAGATGTGTTTCCGGAAGAAATACCCTTGGGGCTACCACCATTTCGGGGTATTGAGCATCAAATAGATCTTATTCCCGGAGCTACTCTCCCAAACCGACCCGCCTATAGAATGAACCCAAAGGGGAGTGAGGAGATTCAAATGCAGGTACAACAGCTCCTTGATAAGGGCTACATTCGTGAGAGCCTTAGTCCTATGGCGGTTCCGGTTCTACTAGTCCCTAAGAAGGACAACACTTGGCGGATGTGAGTTGATTGTAGAGTTGTCAACAACATCACCATCAAGTATCGTCATCCCATTTCCCGCCTTGATGACATGCTGGATGAGCTACATGGAACAACTACCTTCTCCAACATCGACCTTAGAAGTGGCTATCATCAGATTCGAATGAAGGAGGGCGACGAATGGAAGACGGCATTCAAAACCAAGTTTGGGCTATATGAGTGGCTTGTTATTCCATTCGGCTTGACTAATGCTCCCAGCACATTCATGCGCCTCATGAACCATGTTTTGAGGAAGTTAATAGGGAAGTTTGTCGTTGTCTACTTCGACGACATACTCATCTATAGCCGGTCTACAAAGGAGCATGCGGATCATCTCCGTCAGGTTGTTTCTACTCTTAGACTTGAACACTTATATGCTAATATTAAGAAGTGTGATTTCTACACAAATGAAGTTATATTTCTTGGCTTTGTAGTGTGTGCTCAAGGGCTGCGAGTAGATGAGGAAAAGATCAAATCTATTCGAGATTGGCCAACCCCGACGTCTATTGGTGATGTGCGCAACTTTCATAGATTGGCTAGCTTTTATAGGCGATATGTGAGAGATTTCAGTACTATAGCCGCCCCTCTAACCGAGATCACTAAGAAGAATATCCCATTCGTGTGGGGAGAGGCCCAAGAGAGAGCTTTCGAAAAGCTCAAGTAGATGATGACCAACGCCCCATTGCTTGTTCTCCCGGACTTCACGAGGCCATTTGAGGTGGAGTGCGATGCGTCGGGTATAGGAATTGGTGGAGTACTTATGTAAGAGGGCAAACCCATCGCCTTCTTTAGTGAGAAATTGAAAGATCCAACTCTAAACTACTCTACTTATGATAAGGAGCTCTATGCATTGTTTAGAGTGCTTAGGACTTGGCAACATTATCTTTGGCCTAGAGAGTTTATATTGCATATTGATCATGAATCATTAAAACACTTTAGGAGCCAAGATAAACTTGATAGAAGGCATGGTAGGTGGATGGAGTTCATCAAAACATTTCCTTATGTGATTAAGTACAAGAAAGGAAAAGATTATGTAGTAGCTGATGCACTTTCTAGGAGACATGTTTGGCTAACTACATTGGATGCTAGAGTTCTTGGCTTTGTTTACATTAAGGATTTATATGCAAAGGATGATGATTTTGGAGAGATTTATAAAGCTTGTGTGGGAAAAGGGGTTGTAGATAAGTTTTACTTGTTTGATGGCTTCTTGTTTAGAGTTGATAAAGTGTGCATTCCAAAGTGTCCTCTTAGGCTCTTACTTGTGGATGAATCCCATAGGGGAGGTTTGATGGGTCACTTTGGTAGAGATAAGATATATCATATGCTGCATACTCATTTTTATTGGCCACACATGCTTAGGGATGTTGAGAATTTTGTGAAAAGATGCTTAGAATGCTTGAAAGCAAAGTTTAGAGTAATGCCCCATGGTTTGTATACCCCTTTACCCATTCCCGCAGCTCCTTGGGAAGATATTAGTATGGACTTTATTTTGGGGTTACCTAGGACTAAGAGGGGAAGAGACTCTGTTTTTGTGGTGGTAAACAGGTTCTCTAAGATGGCACACTTCATAGCTTGTCACAAAACGGATGATGCCACTAATGTTGCAAACCTCTTCTTTAGAGAAGTAGTTAGGCTACATGGAGTTCCTAGGACCATTGTTAGTGATCGGGATGTGAAATTTCTTAGTTACTTTTGGAAGACTTTATGGGGTAAGCTAGGTACTAAGTTGTTGTTCTCTACCGCTAGCCACCCTCAAACTGATGGCCAAACCGAAGTAACTAATAGGAATTTAGGGACACTTTTAAGGGCTGTAATTAAGAAGAATTTGAAAGAGTGGGAGGATGTGTTACCACATGTTGAGTTAGCATATAACAGGACCATCCATTCTTCCACTAACATGACTCCTTTTAAGTGTGTGTATGGTTTGAATCCCTTAACCCCTTTTGATCTTATGCCGTTACCTTCAAAGGAGCGAGTAGATTTCAATGCAGGTAAACAGGTTGAGTATATTAGGAGAATACATGAGAAGACACGGCTGAGCTTAGAGGAGACAACATCTCGGACCGCAGCTAAGGCAAACAAGGGACGGAGGAAGTTGTTGTTTGAGCCCGGAGATCTTGAGTGGTTACATCTTAGGAAGGAGCGCTTCCAAGAGCTGCGAAAGTCCAAGCTATCACCTAGGGGTACCGGTCCTTTCAAGGTGCTTCACAAATCCGGTGACAACGCTTATGTATTGGATCTTCCGGAGGAATTCGGGGTCAGCCCGACCTTCAATGTTAGAGTCCTCAGTCCATTCCCACCTATGGATGTAGAGCTTGAAGATTTGTGGACGAATCCTTCCCAAGAGAGGGGGAATGATGAGGGACCATCCGAGTTAGCATCTCCGGAGTATGAGGGAGCTATCACACGTTCCCAAGCTAAGAAGATTGAGCATGAGACTGACGGCTTGCTGATTTTATTGGCTACAAGTGTTCATAACGAGGCTTGGCTCTTAAGTAAGCAAGAGAGCAACGACGCTAAAGCACCGGACTCGGCCAGCCCCGCACACGACGCCATTGCTCCTGCTCCTCAACACGTTTCCAGCACCATTCCATGTCTCTCATTTAGGAATGAGGCTTTTTAAGGCTTGCTGAGTGATTGAGTGTTTTTTCAGTAGCCCATTTGGCTTAATTTCCAGATTTTATTGTTTCTTTTGTTTAAGAGCTGAAAACTATTTAAAGGCTCTTTCTATTACTTTTTAGGTAGATTATTATTGGTGAAAAACACTTGTTTTCAGATTTCATCTTCAATCAAAGGCGAGTTTTGATTGAAGAGTTATTGTGATAAGATTTGGCTTAGTTGTTTCGCGTGTGTCAATTGCTCTCGGGTTCTTGGTGTTCGTGAGATTCCATAAGCATCCTCCTCGTGCTGTCGATGTTCTAAGTCGGCTGTGTGAGGTTGTAAGGGGCTGAGTTTGTTGCATCGTTCTTGGTGGTTCTTGATCCCGAGATCGAGGGTTTCCACGTCGTTTGTGTCGGGTTCATCTACATCGTACCTTTCCTTTAATTTTCGTACCTTCGTATCAGTTTAGCGTCTTCTTTTGTTCCCTTTGTTCGCAGGCCACGCAGCACACGAACAGCCCTAGTCGGTTGCCTGGATCTTGCCGTTCTGCGTCTTTCCCTTCCTTCCGTAGTCTAGATCGAGTCAACGTCGGGTCTGCCCCGTATCATGATCCCACCACCTCCAATGCAGAAGTTGTGGTTGCACCACCTATCCCTGATCCCACCACTTCCAACATAGAAGTTGTGGTTACACCACCTGTCTCTGATCCCACCACCTCCACTATTTCTACCACAAATAGGTAGTTGATATTTTACATACCATAATTTATTAGTTTCAAATGCTTATTTGATTTCGCATTTGTAATCTTTTACTATGTTAATGTATAGGGTGCCTGATTGGGTTGAGGATTTAAAGAAACAACTATAAACCCAAAATTAATTGATTTCTGAGTTGGTCAAGAAGGTTAAGCAACAAGATGCCACTATCAACCAAGTTGTTATGAGGCAGAAGGCACAAACTATGACACAACACAGAATAGAAAGTCAATGTTTCAAGATCGTCACTAATGTTCAAAGGATGGCCGGTTCTTCTAAAGGTACCAAAGCCTCTAAAAGCCGGCCTCCCAACCTCCAGCTGATGCTCCTAAGTTAGAAGCTCTTGGGATTTCTTCAAGTTTTGAAGAGACGCTATCTACAGAAAAGCCAATGCCCCAGCCCCAGTCCCAGCCCGAGCCCAAGGAGGAAGCTGAAGTTGATCAGCCAAAGGAAGAAGCAGTGGAAGAGGTATAATAAACTACTATTCTTCATGTATTTTGTTTATGTGCATATTTGTTAATGTTTGTGTTATGTTGTCGTTCTGGTACAGAAACCAATAGCAGATGTAGATGTGAAATGGAAAGGGAAAGTTAAAACCAGAGGACCGAGTAGAATGTGTTTACGTGAAAAGAAACCCAGCGACCTTGTTGTATCTCCCTATGTCGTCCTAGTAAAAATCCTCAAGCTACCCAAGCATAATTTCTTGAGCAAGAAGGATAGAGATGCTTTTTATGCTTAATACCTTAACCCAAAGACTAAAAAAGAACTTATTAATGGATTTCAACATGAAGCAAATAAAGAACACTTCAAGCTCTTACTCCAAAAAACTGGCTGGTTGTGGGATTATGTAAGTTAACACTAACCCTACTTTTGTTTAAGTTAATAATTTCTGGTATAATGTTTTCTGGTATGACTTTCTTAAACTAGCTACTAATGTGTTTCTGGTAAGATGTTGTGTGTACATTTTGTTTTTAAAATTTCTGGTATGATGTGTTGTACTGCTTTTTGGTATGATCTAGTTGTATAAGAGTTTGGTATGACTTTATTTTTGCTTCTTTTTTTTTTTGGTATTATGTATTTCATTAGTTTTATGGTATGTAATTCTTTCATTTTGCCATAAATTATCATTTGACTTCCTTAGATGATTTATTGCTTGAGCTTTCTGGTATTTGTTTATGTTTTGTGTTTCTGATATGATGTGTTCTCATGTGTGTATCTTGCCTGATAGTTTTCATGTCTTGAATTCTGGTATGAAATTTTTATGTTTTTTTGGTATTATTCTCATATGAGCTCTGGTATTGAATTATTAGTTTTTTTCCTACTTTACAGCAACTGGATGAAATGATTACATACCTCCGAAAAGCTGTAATTGAGTATCCAGAGGTTTATGGTCATATTACCATTGTTCCCGTACCATTTGTCGATTACTTCAACGATGTGCGTTATAAACAATTCTTAGAGTCGAAAGCTACAGGGACTTTTAATTACGGTGAAGAAATTGCAGGTTATATATTTGGACTTGATCCCCCCTTTTTTAGCAGGAGCTTTTATAAAGTCGATACAATATACACTTGCCATCAACACTTGTAGTAAACACTGGATAGCGCTACAGATTGATTTAATTAAATGGTGTGTTGTTGTATATGACTCAATTGTGGACTGTATGTCTGATGGGGACTTGAAAGCTTTGCTCACCCCATTCCTTGCTATGTTTCCTTACATTATGAAACTTCATCGACAATTTGAGAGGTTTGGGGACAATCTTGATAAGCCATTGAATTATGTTCGAAAGACAGTCAAAGAAGTTCCACAGAACAACCCAAGGTGATTTCTACAATACTACTCATATGTTTGTGGTATGTTCATTAGTATGATGTTTTGGAAAAACATTTATATAATCTGTTGTCTACAATTGCAGTGGAAGATGTGGTATATTCACAATCAAGCACATTTAGTATTTGTCATCTGAACGAACTGATTTGTCAAACATATGTCAAGAATGGGTCCCAGCTTTTAGGGAACAATTTTGTTCTATTTTGTACTATAGGGAGTGGGTGAAACCCCACGAGTCCCTTTGAAACTGAATTTGTCCTAAATGATGTAGTAGACTCTTGCTAAACTTGTATTTTGGTATTCACTGACTCTGTTGTAATATATTAACTCTTTTGTAATATAATCTTGTTTTTGAAACAATAACAAGTATTCTGTTAATATAGTTTCTTTACCAAGAGTGTTTATGTTGCTATTTAGGATTCTGGTATTTCATTTAAGTGCCTCTAGTATGATTATATCTGGTATTTCTTTGTTATTTTTTATGCTTCTGGTATGATTGGTTTTCATATATGTGCCTCTAGTATGAGTAATTACTTATCAGAAATGTTTAATTTTGTGATTTTATGGTATGAGTTATTGCATTAGTATTTCTGGTATGTGTTTCTTGTAGTTTGTTCCATCTATTTGATTCTGGTATGATTATTTATATACCAGAAACCTTCAATTTGTGATTTTGTTGTATTTTTCATTGCCTATGCTTTCTGGTATTCATATAAATAGCCTGATGGTATTCTTTTATTGGATTCTGGTATGAGTTTTTTTATTTAGTTTTTATTATTACCTATTGTTTTGATTCTGGTATGTGGACATTTACACATAAAACAAACATATATTTATATAGTAACTATTTTCTACATATCTGATAATGACAAATAATTAAAATTAGTATTTCTGGTATGTGTCTTCATTCTTTCTCCATTGGTTGATTTCGGCAAGTTTTTTTGTTATGGCCTACCCTGCCACAACAACTGCATTTCTTCTTCTTGTTCCTTCCATTGATCCCCGAATCCTAGCTTTAGGCAATCTTCCGGTTCTCTTCCTCTTTATAGGAGGGTTGCATTCAATAGATGTAATGCAACTTGGAATCTCTAAATTCTCATGATCTACAATTGGGTATATTTTCTCCTCATATGCCGTGTTCCAATATTCGGTGCTGTAATATTTACTTTCCAGAGATGCCGGATTCATTTTCGCCATCTTTGCTGAAGCTATTGCATGAACACACGGTATTTCCTCAATATCAAATTCCTTGCAAGTGCAACTCCTATCCACTAAACATACAACTTTCCTTTCCTTGTTCCATTGTACCTCAAACAACAGCCTTTTCGCATCAAGCACGTAGCATCCATACTTTGTTGCCTCCCCATATTTAGCTTGTATTAGGGCATCGACGTTTGGTGTTGTCATTTCTGTACATGATTCAGCACTTTGCCTTCGCGTTGCAAACCATCTACCCACCGTCTGTCTGATAACATCAATGAGGGCAAGCACTGGATAATCCCTTGCATCACACAGTACACTATTTATACATTCTACATTGTTGCTTGTCATAATGTTGTAATGTTTCGCGTTGCAAAAAACTCGGGACCAAGCAGCAAATCCAATTTCTTCCAACAGCTGCGCAACTACTACCTTCTCCTACAAACATTAGCAGGTACACATGAAGTTATATACAATACCAGAAAAAACATACCATACACCTAATATGTTTCAATACCAGAAAAAGGTAATACCATAATCATTGCTCATCAATAATAATGTTGAATACCAAAAACATATCATGTATGAAATCAGAAACGATCACAAAAAGCATACCAGAATTCATACTAGAGATTAAATGTAATACCAGAAATTATAATTTTCATACAACAAATCTAACGTGCGTTCATACCAGAAAAATTCATACTATAAACACTATAAATGAGAGATAAGGGGCAATACCAGAAATGAAATAAACCACCAGAATTGAAATACCAGAAGCATAATGTGATTACATACCAGAAAATAATAAAAACCAGAATAAACATACCATCTTTATATTTTCAAACATTTCAAGACACTTATCCTTTATGTAGCACCTAGCTGCATCCACGAACAATTGTTGAACTATATTCTTGGTTGATTTTTTCTTGATATTCTGATGCGGGTTGGGGCCGCAAATGACTAGATCTAGATTGGGAATCCTTGAAGACCAACAATGGACGTTTTCCTTGACAAATGGCACGCAAAATCAGATTGTTTAGAACCAGAAATGGCGTTGGACAAAAGGGAAGAAAGAGAATGAAATGGAACGTGGAATGTTTGGTAGAAGTAGATACAAAAGAACAAAACGACTCCCTTACAAGAACCTTGATCAGATTGATCAAAACCCAAGCAAGATGATGCCTTCAACCCTTTCTTCTATAACCTTACACAAGCCTTCAATGGAGACAAGCACAAGGAGGGACTAGTATTGACTAGTAGCACCAATCTCTAAAGAGATTAACACACACAAGAACAATCTAGCAGGGATTCACAACAATTCAATCAATGGCTCACTTTATTGATTGAATTTTCAGAATAGGAACAAAAGCTCTCAAAGAGACGGTTTATCAAGTTTTGCTAAAATCTATCTAATTTGGAAAGAAGCTAAGGGAGGCTTTTTATATGCCTAGAAAGCCTCCTATCTAAAAAAGGAAAAACATCTGTCAAAAAGACAATAAAACAAATAAAACAAATAAAACAACTAAAACAAATAAAAATAACCCTTAAAATGTTTTGAACCTAAAGGTTATAAAAAGTCTTTCATTTTATACCAAAAGATGATATAAAATACAAAAGAAGCTCCAAAAGCCTCAATCTTCCATTTCTTGCAATTCCGGAACAAGTGTCTCTTCTTTGCTTTTGCATGACTCCAAATCACGTGTGCATGGTCTCCCTTCCACGTCTAAGTCATCGGGAATCGTCATTAACGTGACTAAGGAAGCCTCTGTCAGCAATGGATCGTCAATGGTCTCCTTAGGAGCTAAGGACACCAACAAGTTGGACACCTCCTCTTGAATTGCTCTTGCCCTTGATCTAGTGATTGAACCTTGCATTGTAGGACTAGTAGGGCTTGTTGGTGATGGTCCCTCATCATACTCCCCTTCTTGGGAAGGATTCATCCTCGAATCATCACCATCCGCATCACTTGACTCAAAGGGACTTAGATCTCCTACGTTGAAAGTAGGGTTCACTCCATAGTCCTCCGAAAGCTCTAGTACATAAGCATTGTTGCCAACCTTACGTAGTACTTTGAATGGTCCGTCTCCCCTAGGTGATAGCTTGGACTTGCGCCTTTCCGGGAACCTATCCTTCCTTAAATGTAGCCACACGAGGTCTCCCGGTTCGAGCAACACTTGCTTGCGGTTCCTATTAGCCTTGGCCGCCACTTGCCTCCCCTTCTCCTCTAGCCTTTTGCGTGTCCTTTCATGTAGTTCCTTGATGATCTCCACCTGTTTTTCTGCATTAAAATCTACTCGCTCCGCTATGGGCAACGGTATAAGATCAAAAGGGGTAAAATGATTCAACCCATAGACACACTCAAAAGGAGTTGGATTAGTAGAAGAATGTAATGTACGATTATATGCATATTCAACATGAGGCAAGACATCTTCCCAAGCTTTTAAATTATCTTTTAAAACAGCCCTCAAAATGGTTGTTAACGTCCTATTATTTACTTCGGTTTGACCATCCGTTTGAGGATGACTAGAAGTCGAAAACAGCAACTTCGTCCTAAATTTACCCCAAAGAGTTTTCCAAAAGAAACTAAGAAACTTAACATCCCTATCACTCACTATAGTCTTAGGTACTCCATGTAATCTAACAATTTCCCTAAAGAACAAGTTAGCTATATTATAAGCATCATCAGTCTTATGGCAAGCAATAAAATGGGCCATTTTTGAAAATCGATCTACTACCACTAAAATCGAATCTCTCCCCTTCTTAGTACTAGGTAACCCAACAATGAAGTCCATACTAATATCCTCCCAAGGTGACTTAGGCGTGGGTAAGGGGGTATACAATCCATGAGGTTTCAATCTAGCCTTAGCCTTCAAACACACAAGACATCTCTTAAGCAAGTTCTCTTCATCTCTAAGCATATGAGGCCAATAAAAATGCGAATGCAGCATCTGATAAGTCTTATATCTACCAAAATGCCCCATTAAGCCTCCCATATGGGCTTTCTCAATAAGTAATAGCCTAAGGGAACACTTAGGAATGCACACTTTATCAACTCTAAATAGAAAACCCTCAAACAAGTAATACTTATCAAATACTCTTCTAGATGCACATTGCTTAAATATGTCTCCAAAATCAGAATCATCAACATATAAATCCTTAATATAATAGAAACCTAAGACCTTAGAATCCATAGTTGTGATTAAAGAATGTCTCCTAGAGAGAGCATCCGCTACAACATTATCCTTGCCCTTTTTATACTTTATGATATAAGGAAAAGTTTCTATAAACTCCATCCATCTACCATGTCTCCTATCTAACTTATCTTGACTCCTAAAATATCTTAAGGACTCATGATCGGTATGTAGGACAAACTCACCAGGCCATGATGAAGGGTCATCCGAGCTAGCTCCATCTTCAACACCACAAGGAGCCCTAACACGAGCTCAAGCCAAACGCCAAGCGGAGAGGGATGCTATCTTCCTAGCCATGGTTCAAGAAGCTCACCCAAGCTCACCTCCAATGAGTCTAAGGCCCGTCATGATGCTTAGCCACATTGGACCAGCCAAGAAGAAGTTGAATGGAGCATAGGATGAAGGCTCACGTGTGCATGTGCATGGATGAAGGCTGGCGTAAAGGCTGGCATGAGAAGCTAGTTAGAGAGTGTTAAATAAAGCCTAGAATTAGTCTATTTTATGGATTTATTTAAAACACTCTAAATTGTAATTATTGTTTTTATTTCTTTTCTATTTTTAGGAGAGAAGGTCTAGGTTGTATATAAACCTTTCTCTCTTCTTTTTGTAGGAAGATTACGTTAAACACATTGCCTAAGTGCCAAAATCGAACCCTTTTGAGTTCAGCCTATTGTCTTGTGAGAATTGTGGTGTTAGCATAGCTTTCTCGTTCTTGTGTGTGTCAATCTCCTTCAGGTTGGTGCTACAAGTCGAATCGAAGAAACCTCTTCGTGCCTTCGATAACTCTAGATCGATTGTGTGAAGTTTTAAGAAGCGGGGTCGAATTTTCATCGGTTTGGTTCTTTGATAATCGAATCCAAGGGTTCTATCGTTTTGTTCCTTTCGGTTCTTCCTTCCTATTTTACGTTTCCCCCTCTTTGTTTTGCATGTTTTCATTCATTCTTGTTTGCTGAATTTCGTTTGCTTCTATTCCCCAAAACAGGTTGCTCGTCTAGATCCGTTCTTCGCGGCTAATCCCCGCATCAATTGGATCAGAGCTAATTGACGTTAAACCTACAAAAGAGTCGGTAAATCATTCAAAAACCAAAAGTGTCTCGTTTTCTTGTTTGAGTCTTGCTTTGTTTTGAGTCTATTGCCATTGCCATTTCTATTCCAAGTTTTTGATTGAACTAACGAGTTTGTTGCTTTGTTTGTGAATCTTGGACGCCGGCACCCCTCCGACACCACGCCTACACCGCGCCTACCACCAGCCTTTGTGCCGACCACCACGAAGACACCGCGCCTACCACCAGCCCTTGTGCCGACCACCACGCCTGCCACCAGTCTTGCCCCACGTCCAACCACAAACACCAAACGAGCCTTAAAACGTTCAAAAAGGAGAGGTTGATCCGTTCAGCCTATTTTCCAGCTTCTCTCTCTCTCTCCTCCACAATTTCAGCTTATTTTTTTGAATTTTCACCCTCGGTTAGCTATTTACTTGGTCAACTCTATCCTCTTGTAACTAATTAGATTTTCTTTGCATTTTTGTTTTATTTTTTTTTTAATTCCAACAGTAAGTTAAAAAAAAAAGAAAAGAAAGGAAAATCCGAATTCAAAAAAAAAAAAGGAAAGAAAGAAAAGAAAAAGAAAAGAAAGAGAAAAGAAATCAGCATTATAATCATTTTATTTCATTTCATTCTTGTTAGCTTATTCTTGTTTTATTTCATAGTTTGTAATAGTTGAAGTTGTGCTTGCTACGTGCTATTGTTCTGCCATCAAAGAGGACTACAAAGGAGCTCATCTCACTCAAAAGTTGTGCTTGCTAAGTGTTATTGATCATCAACCAAAAAGGACTACAAAGGAGCTCATCTCACTCAAAGGGACCAAGCCATTCACGCCTAGCCTAGCTTCACCCTAGCCTAGCCACGTCTTGGCCCTCGCCTAGCTCACTTCACTCGAGCCACGCCTTAGCCTTGACCGGCCCTTCTACACACACCTTCGGTGTCCAAGGTTTGCTTGCTTAGGCTTGACGAGTGAGTTCTTTCAAGGCTTATCTTGAATTCAAATTTTGAGTCCATACTTAGATGCATATAACATTCATGCAACTTGTCCTTTCCGTTTTGAGTTTTTTCTTCTCTTTTATTGAGTCAAACACGTTTTTAAGGTGATTGAAATCGAATTTCGCTTCTACTTTAAAGCTTTTGTTTGGCTAAGTATTGAACTCACGTGAGGTTTTTGACTAATACAAGACGAGCCATCAACAAGCTTGTTGAGCACCACTAGAGAGTGAGAGTTTGCTTTCGAGTGATACACTTGTGAGGCATTTTTGTTTTAGCTAACCTAACGTGTTTGAGTGTTTTAGTGTCTTTGAACAATGTCAGGAACTCCCACAGGTACGCCAAGCCCCGAGCCTATCACCCCGAAGTTGATTAACCTTATCAAGGGCTTGAAAGATAGCATTGAAGGGTTAACTACGAGGCTATCCAACTTGGAGGCGTCTAATGTAGTTCCGGAGCCTCGGCCACTAGGAGGCAACAGGGAGGTAGGAGACCACTCGAGAGATCCACATCAAGGGCAAGACCGAATACCACTCCAAAGCCAACAAGAGGCGTTTCAAGCAGTCCGGCATAATGCCACGCAGCCCTCTCGGAATGTCCAAGGCTTAGGCCGCAATCTTGCTTTCAAGGAGCACGTTTATATTCCTTTTTCTCCTAATATACATGATAATATGGCTAACTATCCTCAACAGTTTCAGAATCCAACTTATGATCAGGATGAGGACGGTGATGGAGATGATGAGGAATGGAGGCCAAACGGGCAAAGGGAGCACCAACAGCCCCGGAGACCTCATGAAGGCCGGCGCCAAGACGAGCAGAGGCGTGAACCCTATGGTGGCCAGCCAAGGAGGGAGCGAGATCCAGAGTATGATGGCCTTGGCAAAGTGAAGGTGGACATCCCAAGCTTTGAAGGTAAATGTGACCCGGATGTGTACATGGCTTGGGAGGCCAAGATAGAGCAAATATGGTCATGCCATAACTTTCCCGAGCATAAGAAGGTACATTATGCAGCTCTTGAGTTTATTGATGATGCTGTGATATGGTGGGATGATTTGGTGAAGGAAAGGCGGAGAATTATGGATGCACCGGTAGTTACTTGGGCGCACATGAAGGCCTTGATGAGAGCTCGGTTTGTGCCTGAACATTACACTAGAGAATTGAGGCAAAGGTTGGAGAACTTGAGGCAAGGAGCCATGACCGCCGAGGAGACCTATAATGCCATGCAAATGGCCATGGTAAAGGCTAATGTGCAAGAGGATGAAGAGACTACAATGGCTAGGTATCTTCGTATTCTCAATTCAAGTTTTTCTAACGAGATAGATCTTTTTCCCTATAGCTATATGACAGAATTGCTCCACCTAGCAATCAAAGTAGAAAGGAAAATAAGGGCAAGAAGTCAAGAAGGTTAGGCTGCCTATGGAACGCCTAGCATATGGAGGAGCCAAGGAGGTCGCCAACAAGGGAATTACAGCCGGGAGGTGCCAAGCAAGGAGAAGCTAGCCCCGGAGCAAGGAGGCCCACGCAAGGCTCCTTATGCAGCCCCTACATAGCCCACGCCTACACTACCTAAACGCACTCAAGGGAGTACTTCTAACCCTTCATCTAGAGATAGAGATATTGTATGTTTTAAGTGCCAAGGAAGAGGGCATATGATGAAGGATTGTCCTAAGAAAAGAACCTTGCTAGTTAAGCATTTAGCGCAATATGAGTCCGAATCTGAGCATGAGCATGATAATGATGATTTTGAGCTTAATATGCATGATCATGATGATTTGGATGATGATGGGATTGATTATGAGCAAGGAGATTGTTTATTCGCTAAGAGAGTGTTATTTGATCATCCTAGCTCATTCCTAGCTAACACTTCCATGATTTGTGATGAAAGTCTTGAGCATGATAATTCTTTGATAGCTACGAGAACTTTAAATGTACAACCTGCTCCTTGTGAAGATAACCAAAGAGAAAACTTGTTTCACACTAGATGCTCGGTTAAAGGAAAGGTTTGTAATGTTATTATTGATGGAGGAAGTTGTTGCAATATTGCTAGTACCGAAATGATATCTAAGTTGCAAATTCCTACATTTTATCACCTTAGGACATATAAGCTGCATTGGATGAATGAATGTGGTGAGTTAAAGGTTAATAGGCAAGCTAAGATCACTTTTACTTTAGGCCATTATGAAGATACGGTTTTATTTGATGTTGTGCCTATGCAAGCTTGTCATGTGTTGTTAGGCCGCCCTTGGCAATATGATAGGAGAGTTAGGCATGATGGTTTTACAAAGAGATATTCTTTTGTATTGAATCGTAAAACTGTGAATCTTAAGCCTATGATTCCCATGCAGATTGCGGAAGCATTTGAGAAGAAGAAGGCAAGTGAGCAAGAGCAAGGACAAGCTAAGAAGGGGAGCAAGTTGTCGAGCCAAGACCCCTCCATAGCCACGCCTTCTAACCACCAGCCTAGCACCCTTGTGTCCACGGCCACAAAACAGCCCACAACAGCCTTGTTAGCTTCCAAACTTGAGCTACAAAATGACTACCTACCCTTAGACACCACCTTGATGATGTTGTGTAAGGAGCTCACCTTGATGAGTGATGAAGCCAAGGCTAGCTTACCACCTACTATCTCAGCCATCCTTGAGGAGTTTAAGGATGTGTTTCTGGAAGAAATACCACATGGCCTTCCACATTTGAGAGGTATTGAGCACCAGATTGACCTTATTCCCGGCGCCACACTCCCAAATAGACCAGCCTACCGAATGTACCCAAAGGAGAGTCAAGAGATCCAAGCGCAAGTTCAAGACCTCCTAGACAAGGGCTACGTGAGGGAGAGCTTAAGTCCGTGCGCTATGCCCGTGCTCTTGGTGCCTAAGAAGGACAACACATGGAGGATGTGTGTTGATTGTCGAGCTGTCAACAACATCACCATCAAGTACCACCACCCTATTCCCGCCTAGATGACATGCTTGATGAGCTACATGGCGCCACCACCTTTAGCAAGATAGACCTACGGAGTGGCTACCATCAAA
Source organism: Fagopyrum homotropicum (assembly GCA_033239125.1). Lineage (NCBI taxonomy): Eukaryota > Viridiplantae > Streptophyta > Magnoliopsida > Caryophyllales > Polygonaceae > Fagopyrum > Fagopyrum homotropicum. The sequence goes on along the minus strand of BSWB01000007.1, from coordinate 67,740,891 downwards.
TTCGAATGAAGGAGGGGGACGAGTGGAAAACAGCCTTCAAAACTAAGTTTGGTTTGTATGAGTGGCTTGTTATGCCATTTGGGTTAACTAATGATCCTTCTACCTTTATGCGCTTAATGAACTATGTTTTGAGACATTTTATAGGGAAGTTTGTTGTAGTATACTTTGATGATATTTTAATCTATAGCAGGTCCCTAGAGGAGCATGAAGAACATCTAAGGGAAGTAGTTCTTACCCTTAGGGCTGAACACTTGTTTGCTAATCTTAAGAAATGTAGCTTTGCACTAATGAGGTTATATTTCTTGGTTTTGTACTGACTACACAAGGCCTACAAGTGGATGAGGAGAAGATTAGAGCAATCAAAGATTGGTCCACACCAACATCCATCAGCTAAGTAAGGAGTTTCCATGGGCTTGCAAGCTTCTATAGGCGCTTTGTGAGAGACTTTAGTACCATTGCTGCGCCCTTGACGGCAATTTGCAAAAAGCATGCGCCATTTGTGTGGGAGGAGGCGCAAGAACGTGCCTTTAGCAAGCTGAAATTGGTCTTAACCGAGGCGCCTTTGCTAGCTCTTCCCGACTTCACTAGGCCCTTTGAAGTGGAGTGTGACGCCTCGGGCATTGACATAGGCGGTGTGCTCATGAAAGAAGGTAAGCCTATTGCCTTCTTTAGTGAAAAGCTCAAAGGAGCATGTCTTCATTACTCTACCTATGATAAAGAGTTATATGCTTTGTTTAGAGTACTTAAGACATGGCAACACTACTTGTGGCCTAGAGAGTTTATTTTGCATTCTGATCATGAGTCTTTGAAGCATTTTCAGAGTCAAGATAAACTAGATAGGAGGCATGGTAGGTGGATGGAATTTATTGAGACTTTTCCCTGTGTTATCAAGTATAAAATGGGAAAAGACAATGTAGTGGCGGATGCCCTCTATAGGAGGTACATATTGTTGACTACATTGGATGCTAAGGTATTAGGCTTTGTTTACATTAAGGAGCTCTATGAATCTGATATTGATTTTGGTGATACATATAAGTTATGTGTGCAAAAAGGTTCCTTAGATAAATACTATTTGTTTGAGAGATTTTTGTTTCAAATTGATAAGGTGTGCATACCTAGGTGTTCCCTTCGATTGTTGCTAGTAGAGGAAGCCCATAAAGGAGGTTTAATGGGTCATTTTGGGAGGGATAAAACTTATGCTATGCTGCACTCACACTTTTATTGGCCACACATGCTTAGGGATGTTGAAAATGTGCTTAAAAGATGCTTAGAATGCCTTAGAGCTAAATCTAAAGTGAAGCCTCATGGATTGTACACACCTTTGCCCATCCCAACAGCCCCTTGGGAAGACATTAGTATGGACTTTATTGTGGGATTGCCTACGACTAAAAGAGGTAAGGACTCAATTTTTGTGGTTGTAGATCGTTTCTCAAAAATGGCTCACTTTATTGCTTGTCACAAAACTGATGATGCGGCCAATGTAGCTAATATATTCTTTCGGGAAGTAGTTAGGTTACATGGAATTCCGAGGACAACAGTAAGTGATAGGGATGTTAAGTTCTTAAGTTATTTTTGGAAGACTCTTTGGGGAAAGCTAGGTATGAAAATGTTATTTTCTACATCAAGCCACCACCAAACTGATGGGCAAACGGAAGTAACTAATAGGACTTTAACCACACTTTTAAGGGTTGTCATCAAAAAGAATCTAAAGGAATGGGAGGATGTCTTGCCACATGTTGAATTTGCCTATAATAGAGTTGTGCATTCGTCTACTTCCATCTCTCCATTTGAGTGTGTTTATGGTTTTAATTCACTAACCCCTATTGATCTTACACCGTTGCCTAAGAAGGAGCGAGTGAATTTAAGTGCTAAAATGCAGGTTGAACACATCAAGGAGCTACTTAGGAGGACAAGGATTAATCTCCACAAATAAACCATGCTTGCAAGTCATGGTCAAATGAGGAAGAACAATCCAAAGAAAAGACATTAAAAGCATAGAATAGAAATTACCAAACTCTTACAAGGCTCCAAGAGCTAATCCAACTTGACAACAATCGAAGCTTCACTCGAATCCACTCTAATCTCACTCTAAAACGAGAATCTACACTAATCTCTTCCAAGAACACCCCTAATGGGTGCTTGGAAGAGAGGCAACAATGGAGAAGTGTTTTGGGGAAGAAAGGTAGGTCAAAAGAGAGGAGAAGGATCCCCAATTACAGCCTGCAAAATCCTTTAAATACCCACTAGGATGCAAGAGCAATGGAAGAGATCGTGGCCAGCTGTCAATGTGGTCCTGGCAAGAATCACGGGCAAGTCCACGGCCGTGGAAGTGGTCTAGACCGTGGTTTGTTCCAGAGGTTGCTTCTAGGCTCGTTAAGCCATGATTTGGTGCATGGCCTGTGTTGGCAAGGTTCCATGAGTCCTCCTTAGCTCTTAGCTTGCATTCCAATGAGTCCGGAAGTGTGTCATCTCGAGGAATGATCCTCGGATGTATCGATTAGGCTCTTAAATCTCCCAAAATACCTACAAAGCACGCAAAAGCCCGAGTAGACGTCTATCTCGACAAAATACGTGATTTGAGTGCAAACGCCGTGAACTAATGCTAAACCATGCATGAATGAGCGGAAAATCTATCTAAATGAGTGTCTAAATCTAGATCATAAATCGTGTTATCAAAATACCCCATACTTAAGGTTTGCTCGTCCCCGAGCAAATTCTCAACTATAGACTACAAGATAACATGATTTGCTCGTCCCCAAACCTTTTTTTTTTACACTTTCACAACAATTTCAGCACTTCATTCATGACATTCCTTTCATCAACAACTTCACCCCACACTTGCTTTTCACACACATCAACACACTAACATGCTCCTATTCCAGGATGGGTCAAAAGAGGTCAAATTTATCTCAATTGAGGTGCTCAAGCAAAATGATCAAGATGAGAAGTAGAGGAAGATGAATTTGCCTTAATCACTCCTAATTGATGTGCAAGAACTAGCATGAAATTTCGACTTTCAATCCTCAAGTAAATCAAGGCAAGCATCATAATCACAAGTCATTCATGGAATTCAAGATAAGTATTTCAAGTCCACATATGCATCATCGATTAAACACACAAGGCCATCCATAGCCAATCCACAAGACAAGATTCATCATTAGGGTCATATCCAAGCCTAGAAAGAACAAAAATTTTTAAAATTTTCTGAATTTTTATGGTATTTTCGATTTAAGTATGTACAATGCAAGACATGTGAAAATATTAAACTACCCTAGATGCTCATCATGCAAAGGATCATGCAAACCCCACCCCATACTTAGAAACACATTGTCCCCAATGTGGTGTTCAAGTAAAGAGAGTGAAAGAAGGTTCTCACAATGTAAAATGGTTTTCTTCGGCATTTGGGATGAACTCGTGTGGAGTGGTGGTGATGGATGATCGATCAAGCATGGTAGAGAGCTCTTCATAATCATTCCGGCGTCGAGACCCGCGCCAAGGTATATGTGAGACGGGAGCTCTTCCATCTAACTAGACACCTCAAGCCGTCCAAGCCTCACGTCCGCTCCACCCATGTTTGAAAACGGAATCATCGTCATCAACTCGCCTTGCTAGGCTTCCTCATTACCTAAAAACTACCACAAACACAAAACACAAAAACACACAAAAGCAAAAACAAAAGCAAAAGAGAAAAGGGAAAGAGTTGTACCAATGGGTTGCCTCCCATTAAGCGCTTCTTTCAGGTCATTAGCTTGACCAAACTCCGTGGATATGTTAATCCACCTCGAATACCATGGTTTGCTTGAGGAGTCCAAGCAACCATCTCTTGCCGGAATCCATGATGACAAGCAAGGGCCACTTGATGCCCAAATAAGCTTTAAGTTCTCTCTTCACCGGTGAGTAGTAGACTCCTTCATCACCGCTTCCTTGATGATAGTATAGAGTGGCAACCATAGGCGTCACCCCATACTTAGGCAATTTGTACTCCGCGGTCACACCGGTGAGATGCTTGTCATCCTCATCCTCTATGATCCGAGGAAAGCCGATTTTTAGGAAGAATCCTTCATTGAAGAACTTCATAACCATCATGGATCCATCATGCTTGCCTCCATCATTCAATGATGGAGAATCCTTAGGAAAGGGGCTCCAATCTTCGTGTGTACTCCGGGCAAGCAAGAAAGGGTCGGAGGGAGCTGAGATTGGCTTAGGATGGACCACCACAGACCCTTCCACGGTCGTGGTTTGTACTCCACGGCCGTGGTTCTCCCTGTATCCTTCCACGGTCGTGGTTTGTCCTCCACGGCCGTGGTTCTCTCTGTTGCATCCGTTCCAAGTGAGCTCTTCATATATGGTTCCGGGGTTGATGGCAAGGATGTCCGGGGATGAGAATACTTCATTGTACTCCTCTAAAGGTGAAGGAGATGGAGGTGAACCTTGAAGAATGGTTGGATCTCCTAGCATAAGAGCATTCCTAATCTCCTCGATCTCCCTCCTCATTTGTTCTTCTCTCTCGGTATTCAATCTCCTTTCTTCCTTCAGGGCCAAATCCCTTAGCCTCAATTGCTCCCGAGCTTCATTCAACTCTCCCTCAAGGCTTCTATTGGTTATGGTTGAATCGGGCAATCCTTGGATCTCCTCATAGTGAACCTCCTCTTGATGACACACTTCCGCTTCAAGCTCCATGTGGGAACTAGAAATGGAAGCAAGGTTGCTTTCTAGATCATCCATCTTCCTTAACATTGCTTCTAGCATTGATTCTACCTTATCATTGTGAGGTTGTTGGTGAGGTTCCTCATGAGGCAATATAGTCATGTGAGCTTGATTATGGGACTCATGATAGGCATTAAACTCCTCCCAATACTCAAACTCATCATGTAGATGTCCTAGATCTTGGCTTCCCATCCATCCCTCATACTCCATGTTGTCAAAGTCGTCTTGGAGGTACAATCCGTCCATGGCAAACATGAAAAGGCAAAGACAAAAAGCTTCCCTTGGAAGGAAATAGCACAAAAAGCTTTACATTTATAAACTCGATCTAATCTCCTAAACTACCTAGCGAAACCCGCAGTGTACGGGTCGTTTTGTAGAAAGGAAAGTATTCCGAGGTTGAACACAAGGACTAAGGTGAAACTAAGTCATTCAATGATTGAAAATAGTGTGAATCTAGACTAAGATAAGATGAGGAATAAAGAAAATGGAAAACACAATGTTTTTGGAGGGGTTTTGGGTGATCAAACAAAGATCACAAGTATGTGAACACAATCAAGCAACACAAACACACACTAACACAAAAGATAGGAGAATGGAAATAACAAAGCGGATTCTAGAGTTTGGAAGTCCGGTTATGGCATAGACTCAAGCTATCTATTCATTCCTCGGATTAACTATGATATGTTGGGATTAAGCGTTTCTAGATTGGGATCAATTACCGGGTAGGTCTCATGGTCCACTAGTCCATTCCTAAGGTCTCATTACCGGGTAAGTCTCTAAGAACCTAAGGATAGGAATTCTACACAAACCGGATTGTTACCTAGAGATCTAACCTATCCTTACCGGGTAAGTCTCGGAAAGGGAAGTTCTAAGCTACTATCCTAGCACACTTAGTCCAATGTCAGCTTGTGAGGCTCACCACTACCTAAGGTTTGTCATCTTTTAAACCTAAGAGTAAGAATCACCGGGTAAGTCTCTTCTAAACCCTTAGTTGCTAACACTAGGTCTCCCTAGGATAGAATTAGCTCAACAAACACTAGGATTTCAAGAACACAAGTCATCCAAGGGTAAAAATCTAAGTTCATCCTATCATGGTCTTAGCCATAGCCCCTCTTTCCTTACCCTAGAATCGCAATCTATCTAGCCAACAACATTCATTTCAAGATCAATCTCCACAAATAAAGCATGCTTGCAAGTCATGGTCAAATGAGGAAGAACAATCCAAAGAAAAGACATTAAAAGCATAGAATAGAAATTACCAAACTCTTACAAGGCTCCAAGAGCTAATCCAACTTGACAACAATCGAAGCTTCACTCGAATCCACTCTAACCTCACTCTAAAACGAGAATCTACACTAATCTCTTCCAAGAACACCCCTAATGGGTGCTTGGAAGAGAGGCAACAATGGAGAAGTGTTTTGGGGAAGAAAGGTAGGTCAAAAGAGAGGAGAAGGATCCCCAATTACAGCCTGCAAAATCCTTTAAATACCCACTAGGATGCAAGAGCAATGGAAGAGATCGTGGCCAGCTGTCAATGTGGTCCTGGCAAGAATCACGGGCAAGTCCACGGCCGTGGAAGTGGTCTAGACCATGGTTTGTTCCAGAGGTTGCTTCTAGGCTCGTTAAGCCATGATTTGGTGCATGGCTTGTGTTAGCAAGGTTCCATGAGTCCTCCTTAGCTCTTAGCTTGCATTCCAATGAGTCCGGAAGTGTGTCATCTCGAGGAATGATCCTCGGATGTATCGATTAGGCTCTTAAATCTCCCAAAATACCTACAAAGCACGCAAAAGCCCGAGTAGACGTCTATCTCGACAAAATACGTGATTTGAGTGCAAACGCCGTGAACTAATGCTAAACCATGCATGAATGAGCGGAAAATCTATCTAAATGAGTGTCTAAATCTAGATCATAAATTATAGTCTATATTTTGGGGTTTGTTTGGACGTTTTATCTTTCATAATCTGCATGTTTGTATGTACATTATGTGATTTTGCTACCATTTCATCTACCTTTGCGAGAATCGAGGTCTACACCTAGTTTTGTTGTAATTGCAGGTAAAATGGTACGTTTTGCATCAAAAAGGAGAAAAAGGAGTCATGAGTCATTTGGAGCTACATCCAGGGAGCATAGCCATGGATTAAAGATTTACTTTGGACCAGTTTTGAGAGATTTCACATTCAGTTGTGAGTCACCTCGGTTGACCACAGATTCACCTCGACCGAGGTGATCCAGAGACACCGACTCGACCGAGGCGAACACATAGGACGCGACGAGAATATTTTATTCTTGGAAGAGATCTTTTAAATTTGGAAAGTGATCTTATATTTTTGGGCTTGGCTCCTGGATGGAAGGAGATATGCAGAATCATATATTTTACCTATATTTATGGGAGAATATCTTCCTAAGATTTATTATCTTTGGAGGGTTATTTTCCTATAAAAAGGGTTGGATTTCCACAATTCCAGGAGGCCGCATACATCACGCTATACCGTCGATCAAAGTTTACGCAGCAGCAACATACTCCAATTTTGGAGAGAGTTGAAGAACCTTTTTGAAGGTTGAAGGAAGATTGAAGTCCATAGCTTTTATAGCTTTGTTGAAGGGTTTTGTAAGATTGTCTTCAATTCCCTCAATTGTTGTCTTGTCTTTTTGGATTGCTATCCAAGGAACGCTTTGTTGTGATATTTGATTCAGTTATTGAAGTCTTTTCATTAAATTCTTCTTTGTTCAAATATTCACTTTCTTCCCTTACATTTAATACTTTCATAATGATGATGAGTGGCTAATTTCCTTGTGTGATTCTAGGGTGATTGGCTGAAGGTTGTGGGAAAAACAATGATAGAATAGTCTTAGATTCCAGTAGGATCTTGAAAGTTCGAATCTTTAACCTTAACCCTAAGCATCTCGTTCGGTTGATGAACATCTCGGCCGGGGTGGAATTCTTCTGACCGAGGTGACTTATTCGACCGAAACTGAGAGTTAAGTGTTAGAGTTTGCCAAATCCTATTCTTATTACACCTTCCTGGTTCAAAGCAAGCTTAGGATGAGACTTACCCGGTAATTCCTTAGTTTGTGTATTAAACATCATAAGTGTAGGTAATAAAGGTTTATCCTTTATTGGGGTTTGAGTGTGCTTCCATCCCATCTTTGTGAGTTAGCCTGAGACTTACCCGGTAAAGGTTGATTCTATTCCCTTAGATGGTTTGTTAGTTTGAGGTTATAGTTCTTTATCTTGATTCCTTGAGACTTACCCGGTAATAGGAGTTACGGTTTAGGATTAGTGAGTAGTGAGACTTACCCGGTGATCTACTCCATTTTAGTAACGCCTTCCCCACGCAAAAATCTCAGCTTTGTCCGTTTATCTATAGATCTTGAGTTGGAACCACAACTAGATGCTTTAATCCCTAGAATTGCATGTTTGCTTTATTGACTTCTTATTCATCTTTGATTGTGTTAATCGCTCTTGTGGTTAGAATTGACATAGCATACCGTGTTGACTTTGTTTCACCGAGTCCCTGTGATCGACCCCTGGAATTTTCTTGCTTTTACTACGATTGACCCGTACACTGCGGGTTCGCATCCTTGTTTTAAGCTTAAGTCTAGGGTTATAAATTTAAAGCTTGCACACAAATAGGAACAACGAGTTGATCCCATCAAGGACCGTCACGGGCTGGAGAGTTTGCATCGATTATAGGAAGCTGAACACGGCAACTCGGAAGGATCATTTTCCGCTTCCCTTCATTGATCAAATGCTCGAACGGTTGGCCCAGCATTCACACTTTTGCTACTTGGACGGCTATAGTGGATTCTTCCAGATTCCTATCCATCCGGATGATCAGGAGAAGACCACTTTCACTTGTCCATGGGGGACGTTTGCCTATCGGAGGATGCCATTCGGATTGTGCAATGCACCCGCTACCTTCCAGCGATGCATGATGGCTATCTTTTCCGAGTACATAGAGGAGATTATGGAGGTATTTATGGATGATTTTTCTGTATATGGTTCCTCTTTTGATGATTGCCTATCTAACCTTTCTCTAGTACTTAAAAGATGTGAAGACACTAACCTTGTTTTGAATTGGGAGAAGTGTCATTTTATGGTTAATGAAGGCATTGTGCTAGGACACCTCGTTTCTAATCGAGGTATTGAAGTCGATTGAGCTAAGATCGAGACTATTGAGAAACTCCCTCCTCCTTGTTCTGTTAAAGGTGTGAGGAGTTTTCTCGGGCATGCAGGTTTTTACAGGAGATTCATCAAGGACTTCTCTAAGATTTCTAAACCTCTAACTAACCTCTTGAATAAAGATGTTGTTTTTGAGTTTTCGCAGGAGTGTCTTGATGCTTTTTACAGGATTAAGAAAGCGTTGATCTCCGCTCCCATTATCCAGCCTCCTGATTGGACCTTGCCCTTTGAGGTCATGTGTGACGCTAGTGATGTAGCCGTAGGAGCGGTGCTCGGACAGAAGAAAGATGGACGGACCACCGCCATTTATTATGCTAGCAAGACGCTAGATGAAGCACAACGCAACTACGCTACCACCGAGAAAGAGTTATTGGCGGTTGTATATGCTTTCGAGAAGTTTCGTTCCTATCTAGTAGGGGCGAAAGTCATTGTCTACACCGACCATGCAGCCATTCGTTACTTGTTGGCTAAGAAAGATGCAAAGCCGCGCCTTATTCGATGGATTCTCTTGCTTCAAGAGTTTGACCTAGAGATCCGCGATAAGAAGGGATCCGAGAATTCAGTTGCGGATCACCTCAGCCGGCTACCGGAATCCTCCCGCGAGACGGATAGCCCACCCATAGACGATTCATTCCCCGACGAGCACTTACACGTCTTGGAGCGTTTGATGGATCTACTTACTTCACCCCACGATGGAGGTGAAGTATGGGGTGAGGGAACCTCCTACCTCGTTTGAGACGCATTATGGTCCAGCTAGCGACCTTAAATCAAGCGCTTCTTGGGAGGCAACCCAAGGTATTGCTTTCTTTTCCGTTTTCTAGTCTAGCTTAGATAGTCTTTGTTTTTGCTTTGCTTTGCTTTGTTTTTGGTGTTTTGGACAGACAACAGGAAAGAGCACATCTGGAAGGACAGAAATTCGAGATTCTGAGAAGATAGAAGCACCTCGGTCACTGTCAGAGCACCTCGACCGAGTTGATTCTTGAGCAACCGAGGCAACTAGGGTTTCTGCAAAACCGCCTCGGTCCATACCACCTCGGGCCAGTCGAGACCATCTCGACCGAGGTGACAGCAGATCCAGTAATAGTATAAAAAGGGGAAAAATTACTTTTCACATTTTTTTACCTACCTCGACCGCGGCGACAGATCCATTTCGCTCACTCTCGATTCTTGCTCGTTTTCGACGTTTTCTGCTTCCAAACCGAGATTGAAGGGTAGAGGAGTCGATTGCAACTACAGATCTGCGAGAAATTTGAGCAACTCGGCCGGAACGAGGTAAAAACGATCGAAACCCTAAACTCGTTCGTTTACTGCTATTTGGGCTTTGGTTGCCCTTGATTTTGTTGAGGAAAACCTTAAGTACCCCTTAGGAAGCATCGGTAGTGATTTTTGGGGGAAAAGAACTGAAATTCAGAGAGTTGAAATCACGACTGTCTTCGCCTCGGTCCAGTCGATCTGCACCTCGGTCGAGGTGATTCTTGGAGTTTGTCAGTCGACCGAGGTAGTCTGACAGTGCAGTTTGAAGATGAGTTCTGACAGATTGTTAGCCCTTAGAGATAGATCCTCTCCTTCCCCTTCTTCTTCCTCATCCCGACCTTCTATCCCGGTGATCCACGAGAGACACCAGGTAGATTATGATCGTATTGCTAGTCGTCCAGTTATCGCTCCTAGATTTCTGGACATTTCTGCCTTTGATTGTCTCCACGTAGATGGAGATCTTAGGAGGATGATCACCACCGTCGGGCTGGATCAGTTTACTGAGATCCGAGCCCCAGCCTACCTTGAGCCGACCCTCGAGTTTGTTAGTTCCTTCACTTACCTCCCCACAGAGAGGGCTGTGAAGTACCGGTTGATGAACCGGAACTACTTAGTACCTCTAGACCACTAGAGAGACATTTTTGGCTTCCCTGCCCCCACTGCTGTAGACTTCCCGACCCGAGCTGTAGCTAGAGAGTTCTGGGGTCAGATCGCCCACATTACGAGGCATGCAGATAGGTGGCGCCCTGGTGATTCCAGGGCGAAGCTTATCTATCATCTAGCCTTTCGATTGGTACACCGGATCTTCAGCGAGACGCTTCTGGCGCGTACTGAGACGCCCCAGAAAGTCCGACAGGGGGAGCTGTTTGCTTTATACTGCATGGTCACAGGTGGATACCCTGACTTTGGACCGATGCTGGCAGAGGATCTGCACAGGATCAAGGCCAAAGGGAAGGGAGATATATGCTGCGGAGGGATAGTGACCCATATCGCTAGGTATCAGGATATGGATCTGAGTAGGTGTACCATGGTGGCGGCTGCCAAGCCGCTCGGACTTCAGGAGATGATTACTCGGAGGATTCTGGTTCCCCGAGGACTGACTACACCCTACGTCGCTATGCCATGGGAGCTGACTGCACCTCAGGGCATCAGATGGTCTGCACAGTTCTCTGTCTTTGACCCACATTTCTGGCAGACTCCTTGGGGTCCACTTATGGAGGATTACAGAGAGGGAGCAGTTGCCCCTGCTGAGGCTGAGGAGGAGGCTGAGGATGAGGACGACGATGATGATGATACAGTAGACGAGAGAGGAGGTGGCGTCCCGATGGACACAGGTACAGATACAGCTGGGACGAGCGCGCCACCTATTATTGATTTGGATGATGACGAGGAGGACACTGAGCCGGCGCCAGCTGAGACTTCTCCAGTCAGACCTGCTAGACGCAGGAGGCGTGGAGTGAGGGATAGAGCTGCACACCGACGGATCGATGACCTGACGGATCAGGTTATCGACTCATATGCTGCACTTTCGCTGGATATCCGCGAGATGCAGGAGCGGCAGCATCATCAGCACATGATGGCCCAGCTACAGTTTGAGCGTATCATGGGCCATCCCTATGATCCGACTCAGTACCCCTACATACCACCACACCACCGGATCGAGACTACTGAGGAGCTGCAGGATATTATTATTATATCTTTTTTATGCAGTTCGGCCTTTATTCGGTGAGTTCTCTTGTTTAGACTTTTATTATACCCACTGGGACAGTGTGTCTCAAGTATGGGGTGTTTGTTATTTGACTATGTGGCTACCTTTGATGTATTTGATACCCTTGATGTATCTTATTTATCGGATATTTTCGTATTCATGCTTCATTTGCCTTTATATGATTATCTGATATTGCATGCATACCTACAGGTTATTTGATTGAGAAAAACGTCGAAACCGAAAAAAAAATGGTTTTAAAAAAAAAAAAAAAAAAAAATTTTTTGACCTCGACCGGGGAGATTCTGGCCGAACGAGGTGTTTTACCTCGGTTGAACCAAGAACACCTCGACCGAGGTGGGTTAACTGAGAGTTTTCGAAAACGATTTTGGGCTACTTATCTTGATATGATCTCAGTGAAGATTTTGTTTACTTACTGGTTTTAAATTCTTTATGTGTTTGAAAGGTTTTATAATATGTTTAAGTTGCTAAATGCTTTGTTTGAAATTATTAGCATGTTTAATACTTTGTTTTTATCCAAATTATGTTGAATTTGAAGGTTGACACCGCAGGTTAAGTTCTCTCACTTTCCTCTTGGAAAGACCAAGGCAATTCATTCTCTTCTTCTTCTTCTTCTTGATCATGCTTAGCCCCTCATATACATTTTGCCTCCCTTTACCTATCCGGGAATTTGGAAGCAAGCAAAGTGGTGAAAGCAAGTTAAAGTTGAGAAGTGGCTGGAAGTGAAAGTGTTAGAAAGCAATAATAGGTTTGGGGAAGTCAATCATGAAGATGAGTAACTCGGCACCATTCACATAGCCGGGTGTTTGTGTCTTGCCAAAGTCGGATTGAGCGATATTCCTAACGGGTCATGGTATGTGCATCAAGGGTTTGATGCATCTCAAGAAATTGATGATTGCAGATTTCCTAGGCTTCGGTTATTGTGCACCTCTCTCCATGCATCCCAAAAAGTAAAGTAAAAGAGAAAAAAGTGTGAAATAAGCAAAGCTTATTGGTGGAAGGTGTTGCAAGTCAAAGTGAAAGTGAAGTTCATCCTTTTCCCGGATTCTAGCACCACATTACCTTACATACATCCCTACCCTACACGTTTCTTGACCTTTTCTTTTGGGAAGCCCTTGAGACCTTGAGCTTGTTGATTGACTTAGCGGTTTAAACTGGATTATACATGATTAATTTTGATAATTATGATTTATTATGCATTCTAGGATTTTATGCAAAGATGAACAACTTTCCTATATTTATAAAATGTTTTGAGCATATTGAGTTTTTAATTCCATGAAGTATTCTCTTAGAGTGATCTATGATAGTTGCACACCATAAAATGTTTTTGAAAGGCTTTTTCATTGATTTTCTTGACTTATAATCCATTCTATCTTGTTTTCTATATGAGGAACTTGCTTGGGGACAAGCAAGGGCTAAGTATGGGGTATTTTGATAGCATGAATTATAGTCTATATTTTGGGGTTTGTTTGGACGTTTTATCTTTCATAATCTGCATGTTTGTATGTACATTATGTGATTTTGCTACCATTTCATCTACCTTTGCGAGAAACGAGGTCTACACCTAGTTTTGTTGTAATTGCAGGTAAAATGGTACGTTTTGCATCAAAAAGGAGAAAAAGGAGTCATGAGTCATTTGAAGCTACATCCAGGGAGCATAGCCATGGATTAAAGATTTACTTTGGACCAGTTTTGAGAGATTTCACATTCAGTTGTGAGTCACCTCGGTTGACCACAGATTCACCTCGACCGAGGTGATCCAAAGACACCGACTCGACCGAGGCGAACACATAGGACGCGGCGAGAATATTTTATTCTTGGAAGAGATCTTTTAAATTTGGAAAGTGATCTTATATTTTTGGGCTTGGCTCCTGGATGGAAGGAGATATGCAGAATCATATATTTTACCTATATTTATGGGAGAATATCTTCCTAAGATTTATTATCTTTGGAGGGTTATTTTCCTATAAAAAGGGTTGGATTTCCACAATTCCAGGAGGCCGCATACATCACGCTATACCGTCGATCAAAGTTTACGCAGCAGCAGCATACTCCAATTTTGGAGAGAGTTGAAGAACCTTTTTGAAGGTTGAAGGAAGATTGAAGTCCATAGCTTTTATAGCTTTGTTGAAGGGTTTTGTAAGATTGTCTTCAATTCCCTCAATTGTTGTCTTGTCTTTTTGGATTGCTATCCAAGGAACGCTTTGTTGTGATATTTGATTCAGTTATTGAAGTCTTTTCATTAAATTCTTCTTTGTTCAAATATTCACTTTCTTCCCTTACATTTAATACTTTCATAATGATGATGAGTGGCTAATTTCCTTGTGTGATTCTAGGGTGATTGGCTGAAGGTTGTGGGAAAAACAATGATAGAATAGTCTTAGATTCCAGTAGGATCCTGAAAGTTCGAATCTTTAACCTTAACCCTAAGCATCTCGTTCGGTTGATGAACATCTCGGCCGGGGTGGAATTCTTCTGACCGAGGTGACTTATTCGACCGAAACTGAGAGTTAAGTGTTAGAGTTTGCCAAATCCTATTCTTATTACACCTTCCTGGTTCAAAGCAAGCTTAGGATGAGACTTACCCGGTAATTCCTTAGTTTGTGTATTAAAGATCATAAGTGTAGGTAATAAAGGTTTATCCTTTATTGGGGTTTGAGTGTGCTTCCATCCCATCTTTGTGAGTTAGCCTGAGACTTACCCGGTAAAGGTTGATTCTATTCCCTTAGATGGTGTGTTAGTTTGAGGTTATAGTTCTTTATCTTAATTCCTTGAGACTTACCCGGTAATAGGAGTTACGGTTTAGGATTAGTAAGTAGTGAGACTTACCCGGTGATCTACTCCACTTTAGTAACACCTTCCCCTTGCAAAAATCTCAGCTTTGTCCGCTTATCTATTGATCTTGAGTTGGAACCACGACTAGATGCTTTAATCCCTAGAATTGCATGTTTGCTTTATTGACTTCTTATTCATCTTTGATTGTGTTAATCGCTCTTGTGGTTAGAACTAACGTAGCATACCGTGTTGACTTTGTTTCACCGAGTCCCTGTGATCGACCCCTGGAATTTTCTTGCTTTTACTACGATTGACCCGTACACTGCGGGTTCGCATCCTTGTTTTAAGCTTAAGTCTAGGGTTATAAATTTAAAGCTTGCACACACCGTTTGGAGCGAACACGTGTTATCAAAATACCCCATACTTAAGGTTTGCTCGTCCCCGAGCAAATTCTCAACTATAGACTACAAGATAACATGATTTATGTATGCAGAAAAATGGCAAATTTTTTTTGAGTTGTGCTTCTAATATTGGATCACCTTCATAGTCATGTTTCATGGTAATGGACAAGCAATTATGTATCAAATAAATGAACGCATGGAAAGACAATTACACTTAACTTGATAGCATGCAATGAAATGTAAAGATGAAGAAGTCAAGATGATCATGAGTATATCCAATCTAAATCACTTAGTCTTACACACATGCAAGTAGGTCAAAAGGACTCGTAAAATAGAAGGCCAAGAAACGTTGTGATTAGGTGGGAATTTTCTAGGTTATGTGATGCTAATCCGGGAAAGGAACTAAACAACCACAACTTCACATTTCTTATCAACTTCCCTCAAGTGCATATTTTTCTTTATTTTCTTTTCTTTCTTTTCTTTTTCTTTTTCTTTAACTTATTTTTGAGACAATGGCATTGGTGTACAAAAGCCGAAACCTTGGTGATTAGCCGTCCTCGGGCTTTTTCTTAGTTTTCGAGGTGCATCCACACCGGGCACGCGTACCAAAGCTCGTTGGGACTATCGGTTTATTTGACTTTGGCAAGGCACCAACACCCGATTATGTGAAGTGTACCTAGTTACTTGTCATTTAAGCCAACGTCCCCAAACTTTTTTTTTTTTTTTTTACACTTTCACAACAATTTCAGCACTTCATTCATGACATTCCTTTCATCAACAACTTCACCCCACACTTGCTTTTCACACACATCAACACACTAACATGCTCCTATTCCCGGATGGGTCAAAAGAGGTCAAATTTATCTCAATTGAGGTGCTCAAGCAAAATGATCAAGATGAGAAGTAGAGGAAGATGAATTTGCCTTAATCACTCCTAATTGATGTGCAAGAACTAGCATGAAATTTCGACTTTCAATCCTCAAGTAAATCAAGGCAAGCATCATAATCACAAGTCATTCATGGAATTCAAGATAAGTATTTCAAGTCCACATATGCATCATCGATTAAACACACAAGGCCATCCATAGCCAATCCACAAGACAAGATTCATCATTAGGGTCATATCCAAGCCTAGAAAGCACAAAAATTTTTAAAATTTTCTGAATTTTTATGGTATTTTCGATTTAAGTATGTACAATGCAAGACATGTGAAAATATTAAACTACCCTAGATGCTCATCATGCAAAGGATCATGCAAACCCCACCCCATACTTAGAAACACATTGTCCCCAATGTGGTGTTCAAGTAAAGAGAGTGAAAGAAGGTTCTCACAATGTAAAATGGTTTTCTTCGGCATTTGGGATGAACTCGTGTGGAGTGGTGGTGATGGACGATCGATCAAGCATGGTAGAGAGCTCTTCATAATCATTCCGGCGTCGAGACCCGCGCCAAGGTATATGTGAGACGGGAGCTCTTCCATCTAACTAGACACCTCAAGCCGTCCAAGCCTCACGTCCGCTCCACCCATGTTTGAAAACGGAATCATCGTCATCAACTCGCCTTGCTAGGCTTCCTCATTACCTAAAAACTACCACAAACACAAAACACAAAAACACACAAAAGCAAAAACAAAAGCAAAAGAGAAAAGGGAAAGAGTTGTACCAATGGGTTGCCTCCCATTAAGCGCTTCTTTCAGGTCATTAGCTTGACCAAACTCCGTGGATATGTTAATCCACCTCGAATACCATGGTTTGCTTGAGGAGTCCAAGCAACCATCTCTTGCCGGAATCCATGATGACAAGCAAGGGCCACTTGATGCCCAAATAAGCTTTAAGTTCTCTCTTCACCGGTGAGTAGTAGACTCCTTCATCACCGCTTCCTTGATGATAGTATAGAGTGGCAACCATAGGCGTCACCCCATACTTAGGCAATTTGTAGTCCGCGGTCACACCGGTGAGATGCTTGTCATCCTCATCCTCTATGATCCGAGGAAAGCCGATTCTTGGGAAGAATCATTCATTGAAGTACTTCATAACCATCATGGATCCATCATGCTTTCCTCCATCATTCAATGATGGAGAATTCTTAGGAAAGGGGCTCCAATCTTCGTGTGTACTACGGGCAAGCAAGAATGGGTCGGAGGGAGTTGAGATTGGCTTAGGATGGACCACCACAGACCCTTCCATGGTCGTGGTTTGTACTCCATGGCCGTGGTTCTCCCTGTATCCTTCCACGGTCGTGGTTTGTCCTCCACGGCCGTGGTTCTCTCTGTTGCATCCGTTCCAAGTGAGCTCTTCATGTATGGTTCCGGGGTTGATGGCAAGGATGTCCGGGGATGAGAATACTTCATTGTACTCCTCTAAAGGTGAAGGAGATGGAGGTGAACCTTGAAGAATGGTTGGATCTCCTAGCATAAGAGCATTCCTAATCTCCTCGATCTCCCTCCTCATTTGTTCTTCTCTCTCGGTATTCAATCTCCTTTCTTCCTTCAGGGCTAAATCCCTTAGCCTCAATTGCTCCCGAGCTTCATTCAACTCTCCCTCAAGGCTTCTATTGGTTATGGTTGAATCGGGCAATCCTTGGATCTCCTCATAGTGAACCTCCTCTTGATGACACACTTCCGCTTCAAGCTCCATGTGGGAACTAGAAATGGAAGCAAGGTTGCTTTCTAGATCATCCATCTTCCTTAACATTGCTTCTAGCATTGATTCTACCTTATCATTGTGAGGTTGTTGGTGAGGTTCCTCATGAGGCAATATAGTCATGTGAGCTTGATTATGGGACTCATGATAGGCATTAAACTCCTCCCAATACTCAAACTCATCATGTAGATGTCCTAGATCTTGGCTTCCTATCCATCCCTCATACTCCATGTTGTCAAAGTCGTCTTGGAGGTACAATCCGTCCATGGCAAACATGAAAAGGCAAAGACAAAAAGCTTCTCTTGGAAGGAAATAGCACAAAAAGCTTTACATTTATAAACTCGATCTAATCTCCTAAACTACCTAGCGAAACCCGCAGTGTACGGGTCGTTTTGTAGAAAGGAAAGTATTCCGAGGTCGAACACAAGGACTGAGGTGAAACTAAGTCATTCAATGATCGAAAATAGTGTGAATCTAGACTAAGATAAGATGAGGAATAAAGAAAATGGAAAACACAATGTTTTTGGAGGGGTTTTGGGTGATCAAACAAAGATCACAAGTATGTGAACACAATCAAGCAACACAAACACACACTAACACAAAAGATAGGAGAATGGAAATAACAAAGCGGATTCTAGAGTTTGGATGTCCGGTTATGGCATAGACTCAAGCTATCTATTCATTCCTCGGATTAACTATGATATGTTGGGATTAAGCGTTTCTAGATTGGGATCAATTACCAGGTAGGTCTCATGGTCCACTAGTCCATTCCTAAGGTCTCATTACCGGGTAAGTCTCTAAGAACCTAAGGATAGGAATTCTACACAAACCGGATTGTTACCTAGAGATCTAACCTATCCTTACCGGGTAAGTCTCGGAAAGGGAAGTTCTAAGCAACTATCCTAGCACACTTAGTCCAATGGCGGCTTGTGAGGCTCACCACTACCTAAGGTTTGTCATCTTTTAAACCTAAGAGTAAGAATCACCGGGTAAGTCTCTTCTAAACCCTTAGTTGCTAACACTAGGTCTCCCTAGGATAGAATTAGCTCAATAAACACTAGGATTTCAAGAACACAAGTCATCCAAGGGTAAAAATCTAAGTTCATCCTATCATGGTCTTAGCCATAGCCCCTCTTTCCTTACCCTAGAATCGCAATCTATCTAGCCAACAACATTCATTTCAAGATCAATCTCCACAAATAAAGCATGCTTGCAAGTCATGGTCAAATGAGGAAGAACAATCCAAAGAAAAGACATTAAAAGCATAGAATAGAAATTACCAAACTCTTACAAGGCTCCAAGAGCTAATCCAACTTGACAACAATCGAAGCTTCACTCGAATCCACTCTAATCTCACTCTAAAACGAGAATCTACACTAATCTCTTCCAAGAACACCCCTAATGGGTGCTTGGAAGAGAGGCAACAATGGAGAAGTGTTTTGGGGAAGAAAGGTAGGTCAAAAGAGAGGAGAAGGATCCCCAATTACAGCCTGCAAAATCCTTTAAATACCCACTAGGATGCAAGAGCAATGGAAGAGATCGTGGCCAGCTGTCAATGTGGTCCTGGCAAGAATCACGGGCAAGTCCACGGCCGTGGAAGTGGTCTAGACCGTGGTTTGTTCCAGAGGTTGCTTCTAAGCTCGTTAAGCCATGATTTGGTACATGGCTTGTGTTGGCAAGGTTCCATGAGTCCTCCTTAGCTCTTAGCTTGCATTCCAATGAGTCCGGAAGTGTGTCATCTCGAGGAATGATCCTCGGATGTATCGATTAGGCTCTTAAATCTCCCAAAATACCTACAAAGCACGCAAAAGCCCGAGTAGACGTCTATCTCGACAAAATACGTGATTTTAGTGCAAACGCCGTGAACTAATGCTAAACCATGCATGAATGAGCGGAAAATCTATCTAAATGAGTGTCTAAATCTAGATCATAAATCGTGTTATCAGTGTCCTCATAACTACCTAAAGTGATAGTAACTCTAGCTTGCCTATTTACTTTTAATTCTCCACAATCATTCATCCAATGCAATTTGTAAGGCCTAGGGTGATAAAATGTGGTAATTTGCAACTTATTAATCAAATCAGTGCTAGCTATATTGCAACAACTACCTCCATCTATGATCATATTACACACCTTCCCTTTAATTAGACATCTAGTATGAAAAAAGTTCTCTCTTTGATTATCCTCACACGGAGCTAGCTTAGCATGCAAAGTTCTTCTAGCTATCAATGATTCTCCATGCTCATATTCAATGCCCTCATCACTATCACTACCAATTTCATGCAATCCGTTAAGGTGGGTGTTATCATCATTTTCATGCTCATCCTCACTCTCATATTGTCCAAATTGGTTTAAAATCAGAATTTTCTTATTAGGACAATCCCTCATGTAATGACCTCTACCTTGACATTTAAAACACACAATATCTCTAGAACGAAGAGTGAGTTAGAGGTACTCCCTTGAGATTCACTTGAAGGCTCACTCAAGGGTCTAGAGGATGAATGAGGTGTTGAGCTCCTTCATTGTGCTCCTTGGTCCATGGTTGATGCTTTTCGGTCCTTCTTGGTGGATGTAGGATCACGGCTGTAGGATCCTTGGGGCCGGCTGTTTTGTGCATTCCATGAGCTTGTAGCTCCAAAGCTTGTCTTGGCACCTTGGTTCCTAGCCTTTGTCTTCTTCTCTACTTTGATTGCCAAATGTAGCAGCTCCACCATGGTACTATAAGGATACAAATCAATTTCATTAGCCAAAGATGAGTTTAAAATGCGTAGATACCTAGCCATTGTAGACTCCTCATCTTCAACCACATTAGCTTTCACAATTGCCATTTGCATAGAGGTGTAGACCTCTTCGGCACTCATGGCTCCTTGTCTAAGGTTCTCCAACCTTTGCCTCAGCTCCCTAGCATAATGTGGAGGTACAAAATGATCTTTCATCAAGGCCTTCATTTGTTCCCATGTAGTGATGGCTGGATCCAAGGTTCTTCTCCTTTCCTTGACAAGATGATCCCACCATACTAGTGAATATCCTTGGAACTCCAATGATGCAAGCTGGACCTTTCTTTGCTCTCCAAAGTGATGGCATGACCAAATTTTCTCCAATGTAGTCTCCCAATCCATGTAAGCATCCGGTCACACTTGCCTTTAAAACTAGGAATCTTGACCTTCACTTTCCCTATTCCATCTAGCTCTTGATAAGGCCTAAATGGCTCATATTCTCGTCCTCTCCTTGGCTGTGGGTGACGCCTAGGGAACTCTTTCCACATGCCTTCTTCCTCAACATCCTCTTGTGGCTCCTGAAAATCATCCACAAAACCTTGCACATTAGGTGTTCTAGGAAGAGGGTTAGCATGTCTCATACCTTGCCCTTGAGGGGTTCTTTGAGGTGATTCATGGGCTGTTTCTCTAGGGGCATCTCTAGACGTGCCTCCTAGCTCGAAAGTGGACCTCGGCTGTGGCGTGGCTATGGGTGTTGGCCGAGACTCTAACGTGCCAATTCGGTCGGTCAATCTTGCCACCGAATCCATTATTTGCTTCAACATAGCAAATGTCTCCGGGTGCATTGGCTCACTGCTTTGGGACTTGCTTGGACTATTAGACCTAGACATGATAAAAAAAACACACAAAACAAGCAAACTAGTTGAATTAGATAAAGCAGAAAATTCTCACAAGTGTTTACTCTCACTCTCACACTCAAGTTGTGTTGATCACAAGCTATTTGATGCAATTGACTTGGATGGATTAAAACTCCTTCTAAGATCAATGCCTTAGCTCAACTAGCACACTCCTTGACTTGAAAAAGGGTGATACACGGCTGCTTGAAGGTTCACAATAGAAAACGTCAAGATAGACACTAAGAAGCTGAAATAAGACTCAAGACTCAACTAGTATGGCTTGCAAGCAATGTTAACTAGCTAAATCACACAAAATACTCAAAAAAAGACACAAGACTCAAAGATAGAGGCAAAAGGCTGATATGGACTCCAAAAAATGGTAAACTCAAGATATGATAGAATTAGAGTAAAACAAGGAAGATAGACACACAAGAGACTAAGAAGAGAGCTTCACTTACCTTGTCCTTATGCAATGGAGAGAGATATGGCCGGATGTGGTGTTTAAAGTTGGCTTTTGGGTAATGGTGATGGATAAGAAATAAGGTAGGTAACTCTTGTTTGTAGTCTCAATGATCCTTTCACAATCAGATTGCAAAAGCACTTGTTTTTCTAGCTTCTATACAACTTAGGTTGGTATAGAATATGATATGAAATGTATGATATGTAGGATGATGAAAATATATGAGAAAATATTTCTTTTTCTTTGTTTTTCTTTTGTGTTCCTTGGCTGACATTTTGTCGAAGAAAATAGGAGAGAGGATTGAAATTAAAAATTGAAAAGAAATAAGAGATAACTAACTAGAAGTAGTCTCTTGTTGTTGCTACAAATAAGGAGCTTTTGTGGCCTCTCTCTCCTACTTGCAACGACTGATTTGTTTTGGAGAGTGGTCCCCCTTCTTTTTTTTTGAACGGTTATTTGCCAAGAGGATGCAGCTGGACGTTTTCGATGAACAATGGCTGATGAAGGTGATGTACAATGGCTGGAAAATGGCTATTTTGGCTTGGCTTTCTCTCTTCTCCAATAAACACAAGAAACAAAGCAAATTAGACTCAAATAGACTCTTAAGAGGAAGCAAATGACTCAAACAAAGAAAAAACTCAAAGTAGATACTCAAACCGTCAATGGTGATGGCTGATTCCGGACTCGCAATCAACTAGCTCTGATACCACTTTGATGCGGGTTGGGGCCGCAAATGACTAGATCTAGATTGGGAATCCTTGAAGACCAACAATGGACGTTTTCCTTGACAAATGGCACGCAAAATCAGATTGTTTAGAACCAGAAATGACGTTGGATAAAAGGGAAGAAAGAGAATGAAATGGAACGTGGAATGTTTGGTAGAAGTAGATCCAAAAGAACCAAACGACTCCCTTACAAGAACCTTGATCAGATTGATCAAAACCCAAGCAAGATGATGCCTTCAACCCTTTCTTCTATAACCTTACAAAAGCCTTCAATGGAGACAAGCACAAGGAGGGACTAGTATTGACTAGTAGCACCAATCTCTAAAGAGATTAACACACACAAGAACAATCTAGCAGGGATTCACAACAATTCAATCAATGACTCACTTTATTGATTGAATTTTCTGAATAGGAACAAAAGCTCTCAAAGAGACGGTTTATCAAGTTTTGCTAAAATCTATCTAATCTGGAAAGAAGCTAAGGGAGGCTTTTTATATGCCTAGAAAGCCTCCTATCTAAAAAAGGAAAAACATTTGTCAAAAAGACAATAAAAAAATAAAACAAATAAAACAACTAAAACAAATAAAAATAACCCTTAAAATGTTTTGAACCTAAAGGTTATAAAAAGTGTTTCATTTTATACCAAAAGATGATATAAAATACAAAAGAAGCTCCAAAAGCCTCAATCTTCCATTTCTTGCAATTCCGGAACAAGTGTCTCTTCTTTGCTTTTGCATGACTCCAAATCATGTGTGCATGGTCTCCCTTCCACGTCCAAGTCATCGGGAATCGTCATTAACGTGACTAAGGAAGCCTCATTCAGCAATGGATCGTCAATGGTCTCCTTAGGAGCTAAGGACACCAACAAGTTGGACACCTCCTCTTGAATTGCTCTTGCCCTTGATCTAGTGATTGGCCTTTGCATTGTAGGACTAGTAGGGGCTGTTGGTGATGGTCCCTCATCATGTTCCCTTTTAACTGGTACATGCAAACTCCATGGGATGCTTTTGTGTAGTGCTTGGCAATACCATTCTTGATTGACATGTGTTTGTCCGATATAAATAGTTGTTCCTCGGTGTTAGGGACAAACTTGTGTATATGATAGAAGAAGAAATCATATGAGTCATCACATTCACGGTCAACAATTGCAAATTCTAGCGGGTATATTTGTTGGTTTGCATCTTGCGTTGTTGCAAGCAATAGCACCCCACCATATCGTCCTTTTAAAAATGTTCCGTCAACTGATATAACCTTAAACAACAACAACCACCAATCAATTAGTTTTCTGGCATACCAGAAATGGATAATAGTCATACTAGAAACTTAATTGTTCAAATATATATCACTATACTAGAAGCTAAGCTTGAAATCAAATCAGAAATGATATTACCAGAAGTACATTTATCTAACAATACCAGACACTGGTTATACAAACCAGAAAAGAGCATACCAGAAAGATAATTATACTACTTACTAAAAACACAACATTACTACCAGAATCTATATCATTCATGCATAATTGATAATACCAGAGGCATAACTTTATTACATACCAGAACAAGGATAATACCTTTCTCATTACTGAATATCCTTTAATTGATTGTCCCAAAGCAAAGAAGACATACTTGAATTTGTTTTCATCATCTAATTGCAGTGCTACAATAGTGTTCGGATTTGCCTCTTGTAATCGATGTAAGTACACCGGCACACCCTTGTAGTTCTCTTTATTTGTTCCTCTTATATTGTCCTTGACAGCCTCTTGTGCCATCCAACATTTCCAGTAGCTAGCTTCTAAACAATGCTCGTTTCTCAAAATTCCAATAATTGTCTTAGGCTCGGGGAGTTTATGTGTGTTAGCAAACCTGAATAACATAAATAATATGATTTGCATGTAGTTCATACCAAAATGGAAGAAAACAATATAGAATTGAATATTATATGTGATAATAAGCAATGAACTTACATTTTTGCAACTATTTCAGCAATGATAGGATATGAGACCTTTCTGCGATAATTTCTTCTGGTATGGAATGAACAATTGTGCTCTCTGGTATACTTTGTTAGTGTAAACACTTTCGATTTCTTGATTTTTGAGAACCGCACGTGCCACTTACAATCTTTATCTAGACATCGCGCAAGAATAGCAAGCTTGATAGACTTTGTTATTTTGTATTGTGTACATTCGGCAACAACATTTAAACACAATGCATTTTTCACTGCGTTTTTATCCTTGAACTTTTGACCAAGCTTAAGACCCCATTGAGTTTCTTCAGGTTGAACTTTAGTGATTGCATAGCTATTCTCTATTTCTATTTCAGTCACACTGGGAGCAGGAACAATGGCAGTGTATGGATGATATTCATTAATTTCTTCAATTTCTGGTATAATAATTGTAGACTTTAATCTCACACACAATGGCACACTCCAGCATGGTTGAGTCAATTGATTAACTTCAACAAAATCCTCAAAATCTTTTACCGTCTCAATATCAAATGGTTGCAACGCTTCATTTAAGGTAATTTTGTATGTAAGTTCCAATTTGTTCACTGTCTCATCTACTTCAAAACGTTTGGCAATCAACATCCTAATAAACTACAATTTGTAATTGAGTCATGGCTAACAAGTTCTGTATATACCAGAAAAAAACTATTATAAGTATACCAGAAGTTAAAAGTATACCAAATTATGCACAACATCACAAATACCAGAAGTTAAAGTATACCAGAATTATGCACAACACCACAAATACCAGAAGTTCAAGTATACCAGAAGTTAAAGTATACCAGAATTATGCACAACATCACAAATACCAGAAGTTCAAGTATACCAGAAGTCATTCAATTTATTATACCAGAGAGTTAATGATACCAGAAAGACAATTAGCATACTACAAAAGAGATTATACCAGAACTCATTAATTGATACCAAAATTAATGATATCAGAAAGATAATTATCATACTACAAAGGAGATTATACCCGAACTCATTAAATCATACCAGAATTATGCATAACACCACAAATACCAGAGAATTAATGATACTAGAAAGACAATTATCATACTACAAAAGAGAGTATACCAAAACTCATTAATTCATACCAGAATTATGCACAATACCACAAATACCAGAAGTTCAAGTTTACCAAACGTTGAAGTATACCAGAATTATGCACAAGAACATAAATACCAGAAGATCAAGTATACCAGACGTTCAAGTATACCATAATTATGCAAAACAGGACAAATACCAAAAGTTCAAGTATACCAGAATTCATTCAAATCATTATACCAGAGAATTAATGATACTAGAACTCATTCTTTCATATCAGAATTAAGAAAACAAGCTAGCAACAAGGTTTATACCAGAATTGTAACACACTCATTCATACCAGAAACATAATATAAAACAAAACCAAATATGACGATACCTTATACCAAAAATACAAGAATCTGATCAAAATTTCACAATGGTGAACAAAATACCAAAATAATACTGAAGAAAATGGCGAGAGAGAGAGAGTAGAATATTGTGAGAGAGATACCTATTAGATCGAAGCGAATTCTGGTATTTGAAGTTTTGAATCACAAGTCGATTGCGTTGTATTCGTTTCTAGTGTTTGATCGATTGATATCATAGAAGATTGCCCGATCGATGTCGATTGTGAGAGATAAGAGAGAAAATAGATCGATAATTGTGATACCAGAGAAGCTTGCGAGAAGGAGAACTTGCGAGATCAAAGGAGGAGAAGAATAGATTCTGAGATCGAGATCGAGAGGAGGAGAAGAAACCAGATCGGGTTTCTTTGATTGTAACAGAAAAGAGAGAGAAAGAGGAGATTTTACCTAATTATTATGGTATTTAATTTCTACTTGAACGGTAAATATGATTTTGGGGTATATTTTATTGATGGAAAATATAAAAAAGCCTACTTAATATCATGGTTTCTTAAAAAAGCCTAATTACCAAATTTGCCCTTCCTTTAATGCTACATCTAGTATGAAATAGATTTTCACGTTGGTTATCCTCACAAGGTGCTAATTGGACATGAAAAGTTCTCCTAGCTATCAAAGATTCACCCTACTCATACTCAATGCAATCATCATTCTCATTTTGTTCATGATCATCAACTAATGCATCCTCATCATCAAATTCCACGTCATCCTCACTCTCATATTGCCCTAGATGATTTATGATCAAAGTGCGTCTATTAGGACATTCCCTACTCATGTGTCCTCTACCTTGGCATTTAAAACACACAATGTCCCTAGTTCTAGAGTTAGAGTTAGGAGTACTCCCTCGAGGACCACTTGAAGGATCATTCAAGGGTCGTGGTGTAATGGAAGGTGTAGAAGATCTTATTTGGCCTTCTTGACTCGTAGGTGCCGATTTTCTCTCCTCCTTATGGCCTCCTTGATCCCTATTATAGCTAGGCAGCCGGATCCCTTGTGATTTCCAAGCGTTGGACATCCCATAAGGCGGCTTGTGTTCCCGGTTCCGCACCTTAGTCTTTCTTTCCACCTTGATTGCCAAGTGTAGAAATTGCTCCATTGTATTGTAAGGATACATATCAACTTCATTAGCCAAATTAGAGTTAAGAATACGAAGATACCTAGCCATAGTATTTTCCTCATCCTCTCAAAACGTTGGCCTTCACCATAGCAACTTGCATGTTGGTGTAGGCCTCCTCAGCGCTAAGAGAGCCTTGTCTCAAATTCTTCAGCCGTTGTCGAAGCTCTCGGGTATAGTGGGGAGGGACGAACCTAGACCTCATTAGTGCTTTCATGTGCCATGTGGTGATTTGAGGGTCCAATGTTCGCACTCTTTCCTTTAACGTGATCCCACCATACCTAGGCATATCCTTGGAACTCTAGGGCGGCTAGTTGAACCTTCATATGATCGTTGAAGTTATGACACAACCAAATTTGCTCGACCTTAGTTTCCCACTCCATGTAGACGTAGGGATCACACTTCCCCTCAAAGACGGGAATTTTGATTTTGACTTTGCCAAGACCGTCTTGTTCTTGATAGGGCCGTACATTCTCCCGTTCTCGTCCTTGCCTCGGCTAATGGAATGGCCGATGGTAGTCTTCCCAAGTATGATCCTCAAGAGGAGTTTCATTCTGACGCTGAAAATCATCAACAAATGGTGGCATGTTAGAAGCATTAGGGAGGACGTTGGAATGTATATTACCTTGGTCATGATGGCCCGTCTCTCTAGTCAAGTGTGAGGGACCGCCAAACTCGTAGTTGGTTCTCAAAGGTGGCGTTCGAGATGGTGGGGTGCGTGCTTCCATAGACTCCGTCCGTTTGGATAGGCTAGCTACGGAATCGGACAATTGCTTCAATAGGCTGAGCATCTCAGGCGTGACGGTCTCGCTACTAGTCTTGTTTGGGCTTCGGGACCTGGACATACTCAAGTAGACAAACAAAGAATTGATTAGGTTAGTAAAACAAAGATCTCACTTGTGTATCGCTCACTCACTCGTTGGTATTGCCTCGCTGGTGGCCCAAGTTGTAAGGATCAAACACCTCAAGATCACGATTTTCGAACCTTCTTAGCAACCCTTTGGGACTAGAACTGCCAAAACTGATGTTAGTGTCGGAGATGGATCAAGACACCCCTAACCGGAGTATTGACCGTTGAGTTGGTGTAGGTGTGATGGTTTGGGATTTGAATGAAGAAGTACTCACTAAAAGGGAACCTTTCCTTGTGCTTGGTGATAGATTAGGGATAGGGCCGGTATATATATATATATTGACTGGTCTCTTAGACTTTGTCTAAAGACTTGTGGGAGAGGAGGAAGAACAATGATCTCGGTTGTAAATTTTTTTTTTTCGTATGTGCGCCCTTTGGCTTTGATTTTGATCACTCCAAGCACAAGTCAAGCCGCAATTAGTTAAGCAATAACTGAAATGAATAAGCAAAGAGAAGGAAATGATCACTTGTACCAATTGAGCTCTGATACCAACTGATACGGGGTAAGATTGTGGGTTAGCCGATCTAGGTACAATGATCCCGAATCCGTTGAAAGAAATGAATCCGGGTGTGGACTAGGCGAGTGAATAGAGACGGATGCCGGGAGATGTTGACAAGAACCAAAGGAAAACAATGGAGAAGAACCGTGGATGAATAGCCAAGACCCCACCTCGTGAATGCCCTCGACCCAACACCAATACAGCCTTACACTAGCTCCGGCGGGACTAGCACAAAGAGGGACTCGTGAAGGCTCGAAGCACCAATCCACAGAAGATTGACACAAACAAAATCAACCAAGCAAACACAACAATGCCAACCAAAACTCTCTCGTTCTTAATTGATTTTAAGAAGGAAATTACAATGTGCAATTCTTAGCTAAAACTTGTCTATCGACTTAGGCAGCTAAAGAGACTATATATAGACTCTTTTATTTTAGACAAAAAATTAAAAAGAAACTAAATACATTAGTGGGAGGAGATAACAAGAGAGCTCCCACAAATGTAGCTAAAAGCTTAAAAAAACAACTAACACCATAAAAATAGGCTAACTTCTCCAAGGAACCCGTTGTGACCGGGCGGGTTTTAGGGTTCAGTTGGGCGGCCCAACGGAGAGGAATGGATTCCCTTTCGGCCGGCCTGGGAGGCTAGAGACGTCGAGCTCGACAGCCACTCCGGGCGGAGACTGTGACCTTGTCAAGAGAGCGTTGAAGAAGCCGATAGCGTCGTTGGGGAATGAGGAATCACCGGTGTTGTCGTCGGATTAGGAACGAAGTGTATCGGCAAGGCTAGGCGGGAATTAGGGTTCACGCCAGATGGGTCGAGGGAGGCCGGGTGGAGATTAGGGTTTCCCATGCTTGCTGGTCTGTCTCCCATGCTTGCTTGTCCGTCCACCTTCACAACCGAACCTACGTTTAGCTCGCTTTGTTTGTTGGCTTCATTATCCAACTTCTCCTCATGATGTTCCAACGTTTGCATGGCCTCTTCCTCTTGTATTTCAACCCCTGAAATGACCAAGATATTAATAAGTGATTTATGAAAATTAAATAACTCATGCATGGTGCCATGCATTAACACTTCCCTTGACGTAACATCTTGGATCTCTTTAGCTCTTGCCCTAGTAATAGGTCCTTGGTTCCTCCCATGTAAGTTGTGCAATGGTTCATATGATGGTCCTCCATCAGTTGTTTTCCCAATTATCTTTGCAAAAGCTTATTATTCTTGCTTGATAATTTACAAACTGAATTTGTTCCCCCTAAATCTCTGAGTTCCATACTTAGGAATTCTTGCTTTACTACGCCGATCCGTACACCGCAGGTTCGCTTTGCTTTGATTTCAGTTTTTATAAATTTTAAAACTAGTGACGTACACTTTTGAGCGAACATATATTCTTCTTTTGATCCTGTTAAGTTGACTCGGGATCCCCTTTTTGCCATTGTCGTTGGTGTTCTCTTTTAGTCTTCACTTTTCCATCTCGATGTTCCTCAACGAGTTCAAAGGAGTTGACCGGATGTTCGCTTAACCTAATGCTCATAAGGTGAGCATACTTATCCTCGTGTTGACACCTTCAAAGTTTACTTATATGTGTCAACGGAGTGAGGATCTTATTTTGTTATCTCCATTAAGGGCATAATATAACTATAAATGCTTCTAACATTCGGCATATACTTATCTATATTACATATTTGTATAATCTAACTAATAAGTCAACATAACATTTCTAAAAGTACTAAGCTGTCGAGATCGGCGGAGGTAGTGGTGGTCATCCGTACTTTCTATCCCAACCTGACATATGCATGTATTTTGAAAACCAAAAGTTTCTTTGAAAAATGCAGACCCCTTTGTGTTTCTATAGATTTCCTTATTCGGTCCCTTAGAAGATTTCCAAGTGCCATTGTTGCCAACCTAGAGCTCTAATACAATGTTGTAACACCCCAAATTCTTAGAACTCGGGGAGCTACTGGTTAGGACCTCACAATGGGTCCTGACCTTAAGTTGAAAACAACTTTACTAGGATATTCCAACAAGGCAGAAATAAGGAAACCGAAATTCATAAAACGGTGTTTTAATGTCGTGAATGTAACAACATGCGTCTAACAACCAACAACTTACTTAAGATAATAAAAGTCTAAATAACATCATACTAAGAATGAAACATCAACAAAAATTCAACCCCATCCTAAGGAGTACGGAGACCCGACTGACCACTACTTTCGGATCACTCAGTTGCTACTCTATCCTGTGATAAGTCTAAACAACCAAAACAAATCAACCGTTAGCTAGCTATCTAAACATTAGACAAATGAAAATGGCACACACACACAATAGCAAAACTAAACACACATCATGCTTTCAAAGAATCCATTTTTTTAATCTTCATATAGGTCATTCACTCTTACTAATGATACTTATTTGTGACACGAGGGATTCCCAAACCTCGCCTTTGCCCCCGTGTAGCCATCAAGAATGGATCCGATGCACCTCACCTAGTACATGTATGGTCTGGGTATAGAGAACCTTCCAGTCTCATATCAGAGCTGGGCAGTGATGTCAACGCCTGTTATACATACACTTGGGCCATAAAATGATAAGGTCGTCCTAGGCATATTATAATTATTAAACAAATAACACACACCACTATCGTCATTCAGCTAACATCTAAAAACTAGCTAAGTTCCAAGGACTTACCTGAATCAAATCTCAAATCCCGTTATCTCGACTCTGTTTGTAACCGCAGAAACTCAACCGCCTGTTATACAAGGCAAGTGGATCAATAATGTATCTCACTTTCTTATAATTTTCCAACTTCTAAGATATTCAAACGAGAAATTACCAAAATACCCTTATAAGGGTAAATGACCATTTAACCCCTGGTCCCGAAACTCTAGAAAATTATATAACAAAGTTCGAAACTATTCTTTGGAATTCAAAACGACACTCTAACTCTAAAATGAAAATTCTCTAAAGATCTAGAAGAGTGAACCAAAAATCTTAACTTTCTCAACAAGTCGTTAGGATCCAACTTTTGCTCAAGATATGAGACCCAAATAAAAATATAAAAATTCTAATAAAAATATCTAGGTCTTCTATGATATATACCCACATAAAAGAAATAATTTCTTAAGAATACCCAATAACAACTTCTACACAATTCTCCAAAGTTGGATACAAAATCCAAGAATTTTATACTTAGCCAATTTCTGAGTCCTTTCACAAACAACACAACCAGTCAACTTTGCACACCTATGGATCCAGATCCGACAATTGGATCGATCCCAATTTCTGGTACATCATACTATGAACAACCCTCTATGTCATACTAAATATTGACCGGTAAATAATAAGTCTAACGTATCGAAACATGGGTCCAAAAATGACAACTCACCGACAGAAAATTGGAACTCACAAAAGGCTACAGGTTGTGAATTCGAGACTCACTGCTTCCTCTTTGTTAAATTCAAGTCCACTAATTCGTCTTGGGTTCGATTCCCGTTGTATGCAACACAAAAGATTAAGTCTTTTGACTCTTTGTCCCCTTCTTGTACGTATATAAGATTCAATGCAAGAACTCCTTACCTAGGCGGAGGATGACGCCGACAGAGGAACTGTCCCAACCGGCTGCCCTAGAAGAACACCGTCGCTCCTGTGTTGCTACTGCTCCTCCACCCTTGCACGCGAAGATGGCTCCTAGTCTGGTCTACTGAGTATGTGGGATGTGCGTGATCTGAGAGAAGGGACTTGATCGGATCTGTCGACACCACAGGGTCTGAGCAGCCGGCCTCAAGGTAGTGTTGCTCTTGCTTGGAAGTTGTAGTCGAGGGAAGGGAGGCGGCAATCTTCTTGTCAAGCGAGATACGTATTGTTGGCTGCCGAGTAGTAGTTCATGACCGGGGCCGTTGATGTTTCAGTTCAAAATCAAGGAGTGGCTAAGGTTGTAAAGGAGGGACTAGAAGTTCACCTTGTAGACGTTCCTGAAGGCGTTGTACATTACGCATTGACCTCTCCTCCTGGAGGCTAGAGCAGCCCACGCGTGTGCGTTGTGAAGATAGGCATGGAAAGCGTGAGGTAGAGAAGGCAGCAATGGAAGACTCGATGTTGTGTTCTTCATTGGCACTGTAGAAATCGCTAGGGTTGCTGGATTGAGAGAGGGAGATGGGATTTTGTGCCAAAGAAGGAAAGGAGGATTGACAGCCGAGGAATTTGGACATGCTCTTGGAAGAAGAGGTTGCAGCGTAATTTTAGGAACCATTTCATCAAAATAACTCTCAGTCCAACTCAACTCCACGCAGACAGCTGCCAAGGATGCTACAACGGGCCTCTTCTTGTTGGGCTGGCGGAAGACAAGAGCATGCCTGAGCTGAAGCAAGGCTGGAAGGAATGGATTGGTGGGCTGAAACAAGGGAAGAAGAGGTGGGCTGAAAGTTCCATGGCTTGTCAAAAGGGTGTCATGACCTTGTCAAAGAAATGTCATGACTATGTCGAAACACATAGAAATAAAGTAGGGTTTGTAAGATTAGGATTTGGTATCATTTCATCATTTTATATGATTTAAGTTTACATAAAATGATAGAATTTGTGATAGGGTACAATACTAGGTTGAATGGGAAAAGGTCAACGGATCGAAATCCAATTTGACTCGGAAATAAACGGAATAAAATTTCCGGATATTACACTCAACACTTCTTCAGCTGAAACGAGTGCAGGTAAAATTTCTTCGCCTTGGATTCTCGATAGTGGAGTCTCGTTCCATATGACGGGATCCAAGATTTTTTTTTCTCATATTCATTCGGTTTCTCCTTGCCATAATAAATTACCAAATGGATATCTTCATTGAAAATCAAGCGGGATCTAATAAAATTTTATCAAAATTTATTCTTAACAATGTCCTATATGTTCCCGACTTACATTGTAATTTAATTTCTATTCAATGTTTTACTAGTGATTTTTCTTGTAGTATCATATTTACTAATAATTATTTAACATGATCATAATTAGTTTTTTTTTTTAAAATATTTTTTTATTTAAAAATAGAAAATCAAAAGTAATTTGATTTCTTTTTATCCAAAATTAGTTTTAAACTTTTTTAGAGATATTATAATTAAAACTTTAACAAAATGTATTTATAAAGTGTATAAAAAGGAAACAAATTATGTTATGAGGGTACCAAGAAGAAATTTGAATTTTTGTGGATACCGGGAGAGAAAATTCAAACTTGAGGGCCACCAAGAGGAAAGATCCAAAATAATATTTTAAACATTTGTTATTTTAAATGAGATCAATTTCAAATAAAATATTATTATTAAGACTAACTTAGAATCATATTTATAAAAATTAGTATGTTAAAAATGAGACTAACTTACACTAAGAGGTTATGGATATTCGTTCATTCAAATTAGACCAATTTCGAATAAAATATTATTATTGAAACTAACTTATAATCATATATATATATATATATATATATATATATATATATATATATATATATATATATATTCCTTACAATGAGATCAATTTATGATAAAAAAAACATTATGAATATTTGTTCCGAAAGGTATGAATTTGTGAGTATGTACAAAGTTGTATATATTATAGATGTATATATGTTAAATTAAATTAAATGAGCCAAATAAAGTTATTAAAAATATAAATATTATCAATTTATTACTTTGATTAATTAAAATAGTTTATCATGCAATATTGTCGTAACAACCCAAGTTTTGGGAACTCGAAGTGTAGCGGGCTAGGACCTCACAATGGGTCCCGACCCTCAGAGTAGCAACGACAACATCGGATCATACAACAAGGCACAAATAAATAAAATCAAAACTTATAATAAAACTAAAGCTTATAACAAAGGGAAGCGTAAAAGACTCACAACCGAGTTTATAACAAAGAGAAAGCAACAACAAAAATATAAACCTGATCTCATCCTATAATGTACGGGAACCCCGGCTGACCACACCGTCCGGATCACTAAGCAACATCTCTAACCTACGGAATGTCTACAACATCGGTAAAAACTTTTAGCTAACATTATATGTAACACCCCGAATCCAAGGGACTCGGTGTAACACACCAAATCCGCGGGATATCGGGATGCTACGGGCGAGACCTCACAACGAGTCCTGACCCGTAGCCTGACAACAATCTCACCGGACCTTTCCAACATGGCACAACTAAAGGCGTAAAACTCAAAACATTTGTAATGTATGCAAGATTGAAAAGTAAAGGGTACAGTGTGGAAACTCAGCCGAGTCCTCAAAACAACACAATAACTTTGAAAACATAAATCCGAAAACCGTACATCAATCCATAATCCAACATAACAAAAATAATGATAATAATCCAAAAAAAGCGCCCCCGTCCTATAATGTACGGCGACCCTCGGCTTTCCACTCCTCCACCTTACTCGGCGGCGTCCCTAACCTGCGGGGCATCTACACAAGCGGTTTAAAACCGTTAGCTAAATTTGAAGCATTAAAGACATGGTGAAGGCACATACACACTCATACATCATAACATCACATAATCATGATCAACAAACAAGTCCGGTTTATTATCTTTATTTATTAGGTCGTATCCCATTCTAATTCAACTTAGTTTTGTGACACGGGACCACCGTGGTCCCACCTCGGTCCCTACTTACCGGCATGGAATGGTACGGATGCCTCGGACCGTCTAACCAGCACGGGCTAGCCGCCAAGAACCTCCTAGACTCTCGCAAGAGCTAGGCAGACGATGTCACCACCCGTTATCATACACTTGGGCCAAAATAATATATAGGTCGGTGGTCGTATTACCGGTTTATATGTTATAACGAAAGCGGTAAAATACACACCACCAAGCACACAATGAATCTAATAAATCGAATACGGCTAAGTAAGTCCGGAGACTTACCTCGTCTCTCAACTCACAACACTCTATCTTTCTTAGTGAGGAAGTACACAACCTGTTCATACATGAATACACTCATCAACACAAGCTCACACTCAATAAGTCTTAGACTTCACTCTAGTGATCTAAGCAAGATTACCTAACTCTTAAACTAGGAAAGCATCCTAGGATCCATGGTACCCATGACACTCTCAACAAGAAAAGGAAACTCACAACAACCTATTGCTCACATGATCATCAACAACAACCTAGGAGAGCCATTCTAGCCTAGAAAGATCCAACATGCTTACATAACTTAAGGTCAACACTCACACCAAGCCATAAGGGCTCCAAGGATAGCAACCACTAGATGGCATTCTCATGAGTCCTAGGTCCAACGTAGGCATGCTTCTAACAAGGTATAACTACAATGCTAAGGAAGTAACGAAGAGGAAGGGAGGGATGAACATACTGGTGAAGAAAATGCAACCGTGGAAGTAAGCTAGCACCCAAGTGGAGGTTGTCACGCCCCCAGTGGCACCTTGGAGCCGCCCCTGCGCCTGGTGGCCACCCCTGCGGTGGTTTTGGCCGCCCCTTCGGTGGCCCTAGTCCGCCCCCGCCCCCCTGAAGATCCGCCCCCGCAGTTTGAGCAGCAGAAAGTCGTCTTTTTCGTTTGTGACTATGGATCCTTAGCTCCAATGTCTCCCTCTTCCTGCATGGTCCTCTTCAAACATCAACCTATGATCTTAGGCTCCTCTCCACGACCTAATCGAACCAAGAACACACACATGCAATGGATATAAGGAAAAGCTTCCTCAAAAGCTCCATCCATGGCCATGGATGAAGGGGAAGGAAGCGAAGGTTGTTCAGCAATGAAAAAGAAGGAGAAAGAAGGGAAAGACTTACCAACCACTGAGATCCTTCTTCACTGCAGCTCATCCACAAGCAAATCACCAAGGGAAGAGAGGAAGGGCACAAGAGAGAGTAGAGAGCAAGAGTGGACTAACGTGAGAGAGGAAATGTAAGAGACAAGAGAGAGAGATTCACAAGGCTAAAAAGGTGGGAGGGAACCAAGGGGTCAGATGGCCCCTTGTCATCTCAGCTAGAAACGAAAGATCCAAAAGCGGACTAAGGGAAACGATGGGTCAGCGCGGGATTTTGGGAGTAAATCCCGATTCTTAGCACACGTGCCTGCGGGAAAATTAGTCCGCCGCCGTGGGAAGCTCGGAAACACCTCGACACCCGGAATAGAAATTCCGGATGATACAACTAACCCTCCTAAAAACAAGTTTTGCCCCGAAACTTGCTAATGATACTCGCAAACTACACACTCAAAAAACGCAAGGAACTCGTAATGCTAACTATCGATCTCACCCCAAAACAACTCTCATAGCCATGAAAACACCTCAGAAGTTAATCATATATACACATAATAGTAGCATACAAGGCATATCACATCACAAAGCGCATAGGTAATAATCAAGGAAAAAGCTCAAGACTAACCCGAATGTCCTATCAGTGTTTCTAAACCTGCGTAAAAATCGGGATAGTTCCTCCGGATACTATCCTCCATCTCCCATGTAGCCTCGTCGGCTCCTCGCCTCGACCACTGCACCCTCAACATCGGTATCTCCATCGATCGAAGGTGTCTCGTACTCTGCTCTAAAACGGCTATCGGATGATCTAGAAAAGTATGGTCCGGCTCGACCACAAGGTCCTCGTGGCTAATGATGTGTCTCGGGTCATGGATGTACTCTCTCAACTGAGACACATGGAATACCGGGTGTATACCCTCCAACCGTGGTGGCAATGCTAGTCGGTATGCCACCTCACCAACTCTCTCCACTATCTCAAATGGTCCGACATATCGGGGGCTCAACTTCCCCTTAATGCCGAATCGCCTATCGCCCCGAGTCGGTGATACCCTCAGCCACACCTGGGCTCCTACCCTGAACTCGAGAGGTCTACGCCTCCTATCCGCACACGATCTTTGACGACTCTGTGCGGTCAACATCCTCTCTCGTATCAGAGCAACTGTAGTCATGTCATCATGTACCTGATCTAGAGCTACAACGCTAGAATTCCCCGGATCGTCCCAACATAAGGGAGTACGGCATCTCCGCCCATATCACAATCTGACTAGTAAACTCCTCCGTTAGACAACTCACCGGCCACGTATCCCGCATAGGGATGAAACGTGCGGTCTTTGTCAACCGATCTACTACTACCCAAATTGCATCAAAGCTCCTACTCGGCCTTAAATTGGTAATGAAGTCCATGGATATATCCTCACACTTCCACTACGGCACGGGCAGTGGATGAAAATCTCCCGCGTGTCTCTTGTTCTCGATCTTGACCTACTGGCAAGTCCCGCATCGGGCCACATATCTCGCCACATCGGGCTTGAGCCCGCCCTACCAATAAGATCTCATAAGGTCCTAGTACATCTTACACGTGCCTAGATGCACTGAGTAAGGTGTAGAATGTGCCTCATGAAAAATCTGCTCTCTCAACTCTAGGTCTGACGGTACACAAATACGTCCCTAGTGTCTCAATAACCCGTCTGCTCCCGTGAAAAACTACGGTGCCTCTGCTCTGGCCATCCTGTCCCAAATCCTAGTCAACACGGGACATCCCTCCTGCTTTTGCCGGATCTCCCCGGAGAGATCAGGTAATACCTCTAACTCGGACAAACAGCCGACCGTATCCGGGAACCGAATGTCCAACTCTAACTCCGCCAAATCCCTCTGCAATTGTGGTCAAACCGTAAGTCGAGCTATAGCCTCCTCTCGAGGAGTCCTCCTACTCAAAGCATCGGCAACCACGTTCGCCTTCCCCGGATGGTACAAAATCTCCAAGTCGAAGTCTTTAGTCAGCTGTAACCATCTCCTCTAGCGGTTATTCAACTCCCGTTGAGTGAATATATACTTCAGGCTCTTATGGCCTATGAAGATCTAGCATGTGGCCCCGTACAAGTAGTGTCGCCAAATCTTCAAGGCATGAATCACTGCCGCTAGCTCCAGATCATGGGTGGGATAATTCTCCTCGTACGGCTTCAGTTGCCGAGAAGCGTACGAAATAACCCTACCCTTCTACATCAAAACGCACCCCAAGCCTAGCTTGGAGGCGTTACTATATACGACAAAATCCTCTACGCCCTCAGGTTGGGCTAACACAGGAGCGTAGGTCAACCTCCTCTTCAACTCTTCAAAGCTGCACTGACAAGGCTCGGATGAGACGAACCTGGTAGACTTCCTCAACAAGTAAGTAGCGGCCGTGCAATCATGGAGAAACCCTCAACAAATCGGCGGTAGTATCCCGCTAAGCCCAAGAAACCACGCACCTCCTTGAACGTCCTAAGAGGCGGCCATGAAGAAACGGACTCTGTCTTCGCCGGGTCAACCATGACACCCTCGGCGGAAACTATTTGACCTACAAATGCTACCTCGGACATCCAAAACTCGCACTTAGAGAGCTTTGCATAAAGCTCTCTATCCTGAAGGACACGAAAAACCGTCCTCAGGTGTCCCGCATGATCCTCCCTACTCCAGAAGTATACTAAGATATCATCTATAAACACTACCACAAACTGGTCCAAGAAGTCGATGAATATGTCGTTCATCAACTCCATGAAGACGGCGGGTGCATTCGTGATCCCGAACGGCATCACGACAAACTCATAATGGCCATATCTCGTCCTGAATGTCGTCTTCGGCATGTCCTCCTCCCTCACCCTCAGCTGGTGGTATCCCGACCTTAAGTCGATACGCAAAAACACAAAGGCTCCCTGCAACTGGTCCATCAAATCATCAATGCGCGGTAAGGGTACTTGTTCTTGATGGTGACTTTGTTCAACTCCCGGTAATCAATGTGAGCCTTAAAGATCCATCCTTCCTGACGAAGAGTACCGGTGCACCCCAAGGGGACCCTCTTGGCTAACTCCTCGAGCTGCTTCTTCAGCTCCATTATCTCGATCGACACCATGCGGTATGGAGCCTTGGAGATCGGCCTCGTGCCAGGCTCCAACTCAATAGCAAAATCCACGCTCCTCTGCGGTGGTAATCCGGGTGGCTCCTCGAATACATCCTCGAACTCACATGCCATGGGAATCTCCTCCAAGGATGGTCCCGTCTCCTCCTTCATGGCATAGCACCAGAAGGCCTCGCATCCCTGTCTGATAAGTCTTGCGACTCGGACCGTGCTAATGACTGTACCGGCCTTCCAGAGGTCACAACCTCGGAAAATCACCTCATGACCCGTCTTTGTGGTAATCGTCACGGTCCTCCAGCTGATGTCTAACACGGCTCGATGGAGGTCCATCCAATTCATCCCAAGGATGACTTGTTCATGCACCAAGTGCATGGCATAAAAGTTGGCTAACCAATCATGGTTTCCCAAACGTATGGGACAACCGTGTACCTCTCGGGTACCACTAACACTACCCCATCGGGTAAGCCCACAACGAAGGGTCTCCATTCTACCGTAACTAAGGACAACCTAGCTACACAATCATCGGATATAAAAGAGTACGTAGCTCCCGTATCAAATAAAACTCGGACAGGAAGTCCATGAATCTGAATAGTACCTGTAGTTCTCGGTGTTGTTGGCTTAACATCACTCCTCAACTCGAACACCCTAGCCTGAGTGCCTCTGGTCTCCGGGGTACCCCCACCTCGGCCTCTACCTCGGCCCTGCCCCTAGGTTGATCCCTGTGTACGAGTTTAACCCTGAACCCTATACTGAGAGCCTTGTGGTTGAAACTGTGGTGGCCTTTGACTATCTCCTACTACCCTAGCAGGCGAAGAACCCTGCTGAGACTATGACTTGCCCTGACGGCAAAAAGCGGCTCCGTGACCCATCTGACCACAAGAGAAACAAGCCACGGGTAGGAAGATAGCATTAAATTCAAAGGTATGCCTATTAGTAAAACCATCATGCTTAACTCTCCTATCAAATTGCCATGGACGTCCCAAAAGAGTATGACAAGCTTGCATGGGAACTACATCACAAGTAATGGTGTCCTCATAGCTACCTAGAGTGATAGTAACTCTAGCTTGCCTATTTACTTTTAATTCTCCACAATCATTCATCCAATGCAATTTGTAAGGCCTAGGGTGATAAAATGTGGTAATTTGCAAATTATTAATCAAATCAGTGCTAGCTATATTGCAACAACTACCTCCATTTATGATCATATTACACACCTTCCCTTTAATTAGACATCTAGTATGAAAAAGGTTCTCTCTTTGATTATCATCATACGGAGCTAGCTTAACATGCAAAGTTCTTCTAGCTATTAATGATTCTCCATGCTCATATTCAATGCCCTCATCACTATCACTACCAATTTCATGAAATCCATTAAGGTGGGTGTTATCATCATTTTCATGCTCATCCTCCCTCTCATATTCTCCAAATTGATTTAAAAATCAGAATTTTCTTATTAGGACAATCCCTCATGTAATGACATCTACCTTGACATTTAAAACACACAATATCTCTAGAACGAAGAGTGGAGTTAGAGGTACTCCCTTGAGGACCACTTGAAGGCTCATTCAAGGGTCTAGAGGATGAATGAGGTGTTGAGCTCCTTCTTTGTGCTCCTTGGTCCATGGTTGATGCTTTTCGGTCCTCCTTGGTGGATCCAGGCTCACGGATGTAGGAACCTTGGGGCCGGCTGTTTTGTGCTTTCCATGAGCTTGTAGCTCCAAAGCTTGTCTTGGCACCTTGGTTCCTAGCCTTTGTCTTCTTCTCTACTTTGATTGCCAAATGCAACAGCTCCACCATGGTACTATAAGGATACAAATCAATTTCATTAGCCAAAGATGAGTTTAAAATGCGTAGATACCTAGTCATTGTAGACTCCTCATCTTCAACCACATTAGCTTTCACCATTGCCATTTGCATAGAGGTGTAGACCTCTTTGGCTCTCATGGCTCCTTGTCTAAGCCTCTCGCGCCTTCATCCATGCACATGCACACGTGAGCCTTCATCCTATGCTCCATTTAACTTCTTCTTGGCTGGTCCAACGTGGCTAAGCATCATGATGGGCCTTGGAATCATTGGAGGTGAGCTTGGGTGAGCTTCTTGAACCATGGCTAGGAAGATAGCATCCCTCTCTACTTGGTGTTTGGCTTGAGCTCGTGTTAGGGCTCCTTGTGGTG
Organism: Fagopyrum homotropicum; assembly: GCA_033239125.1. Classification (NCBI taxonomy): domain Eukaryota; kingdom Viridiplantae; phylum Streptophyta; class Magnoliopsida; order Caryophyllales; family Polygonaceae; genus Fagopyrum; species Fagopyrum homotropicum. Next base: position 67,699,392 of record BSWB01000007.1, on the reverse strand, counting down.
TTGAAGATGGAGCTAGCTTGGATGACCCTTCATCATTCTCCCCTTCTTTAAAAGAATTCGACCTCGAATTTCCTTGATCATCACTAAGGGGTGGAAAAGGGCTTAGATCCCTCACATTGAACGTGGGATCACAAGCATAATCGTCCGGCAAGTCTAGCACATAGGCATTGTCACCAGCCTTGTGTAGCACCTTGAAAGGTCCGTTTCCTCTTGGAGAGAGCTCGGACTTCCGAAGTTGTTGAAACCTCTCCTTCCTCAAGTGTATCCATACAAGGTCACCGGCCTCAAGTGTAACCTTCTTCCTTCCTTGGTTTGCCTTGGCTGCGTTGTATTTTCCTTTCTCCTCAAGCTTAATCCTTGTCCTCCTATGTAGCTCCTTCATGTGTTCAACCTGCGTTTTAGCACTTAAATCCACTCGCTCCTTCTTAGGCAACGGTGTAAGATCAATAGGGGTTAGTGGATTAAAACCATAAACACACTCAAATGGAGAGATGGAAGTAGACGAATGCATAACTCTATTATAGGCAAATTCAACATGTGGCAAGACATCCTCCCATTCCTTTAGATTCTTTTTGATGACAGCCCTTAAAAGTGTGGTTAAAGTCCTATTAGTTACTTCCATTTGCCCATTAGTTTGGGGGTGGCTTGATGTAGAAAATAACAATTTCGTACCTAGCTTTCCCCAAAGAGTCTTCCAAAAATAACTTAAGAACTTAACATCCCTATCACTTACTATTGTCCTCGGAATTCCATGTAACCTAACTACTTCCCGAAAGAATATATTAGCTACATTGGCCGCATCATCAGTTTTGTGACAAGCAATAAAGTGAGCCATTTTTGAGAAACGATCTACAACCACAAAAATCGAGTCTCTACGTCTTTTAGTCCTAGGCAATCCCACAATAAAGTCCATACTAATGTCTTCCCAAGGGGCTGTTGGGATGGGCAAAGGTGTGTACAATCCATGAGGCTTCACTTTAGATTTAGCTCTAAGACATTCTAAGCATCTTTTAAGCACATTTTCAACATCCCTAAGCATATGTGGCCAATAAAAGTGTGAGTGCAGCATAGCATAAGTTTTATCCCTCCCAAAATGACCTATTAAACCTCCTTTATGGGCTTCCTCTACTAGCAACAATTGAAGGGAACACCTAGGTATGCACACCTTATCAATTCGAAACAAAAATCCCTCAAACAAATAGTATTTGTCTAAGGAACCTTTTTGCACACATAACTTATATGTATCACCAAAATCAATATCAGATTCATAGAGCTCCTTAATGTAAACAAAGCCTAATACCTTAGCATCCAATGTAGTCAACAATGTATACCTCCTAGAGAGGGCATCCGCCACTACATTGTCTTTTCCATTTTGATACTTGATAACATAGGGAAAAGCCTCAATAAATTCCATCCACCAACCATGTCTCCTATCTAGTTTATCTTGACTCCGAAATTGCTTTAAAGACTCATGATTGGAATGCAAAATAAACTCTCTAGGCCACAAGTAGTGTTGCCATGTCTTAAGCACTCTAAACAAGCATATAACTCTTTATCATATGTAGAGTAATTAAGACATGCTCCTTTGAGCTTTTCACTAAAGAAGGCAATAGGCTTACTTTCTTGCATAAGTACGCCGCCTATGCCAATGCCCGAGGCGTCACACTCCACTTCAAAGTGCCTAGTGAAGTCGGAAAGAGCTAGCAAGGCGCCTCGGTTAAGACCAATTTCAGCTTGCTAAAGGCACGTTCTTGCGCCTCCTCCCACACAAATGGCGCATGCTTCTAGCAAATTTCCGTCAAGGGTGCGGCAATGGTACTAAAGTCTCTCACAAAGCGCCTATAGAAGCTTGCAAGCCCATGGAAACTTCTTACTTGGCTGATGGATGTTGGCATGGGCCAATCTTTGATTTCTCTAATCATCTCCTCATCCACTTTTAGGCCTTGTGTAGTCACTACAAAACCAAGAAATATAACCTCATTAGTGCAAAAACTACATTTCTTAAGATTATCATACAAGTGTTCAGCCCTAAGGGTAAGAACTACTTCCCTTAAATGTTCTCCATGCTCCTCTAGGGACCTGCTATAGATAAAATATCATCAAAGTATACTATAACAAACTTCCCTATAAAATGTCTCAAAACATAATTCATTAAGCGCATAAAGGTAGAAGGAGCATTAGTTAACCCAAATGGCATAACAAGCCACTCATACAAACCAAACTTAGTTTTGAAGGTTGTTTTCCACTCGTCCCCCTCCTTCATTCGGATTTGATGGTAGCCACTCTGTAGGTCTATCTTGCTATAGGTGGTGGCGCCATGTAGCTCATCAAGCATGACATCTAGGCGGGGAATAGGGTGGCGGTACTTGATGGTGATGTTGTTGATAGCTCGACAATCAACACACATCCTCCATGTGTTGTCCTACTTAGGCACCAAGAGCACGGGCACGGAGCACGGACTTAAGCTCTCCCTCACGTAGCCCTTGTCTAGGAGGTCTTGAACTTGCGCTTGGATCTCTTGACTCTCCTTTGGGTTCATTCGGTAGGCTGGTCTATTTGGGAGTGTGGCGCCGGGGATAAGGTCAATTTGGTGTTCAATACCTCTCAAAGGTGGAAGGCCATGTGGTATTTCTTCCGGAAACACATCCTTAAACTCCTCAAGGATGGCTGAGATAGTAGGTGGTAAGCTAGCCTTGGCTTCATCACTCATCAAGGTGAGCTCCTTACACAACATCATCAAGGTGGTGTCTAAGGGTAGGTAGTCATTTTGTCGTTCAAGTTTGGAAGCTAACAAGGCTGTTGTGGGTTGTTTTGTGGCCGTGGACACAAGGGTGCTAGGCTGGTGGTTAGAAGGCGTGGCTAGGGAGGGGTCTTGGCTCGACAACTTGCTCCCCTTCTTAGCTTGTCCTTGCTCTTGCTCACTTGCCTTCTTCTTCTCAAATGCTTCTGCAATCTGCATGGGAGTCATAGGCTTAAGATTCACATTTTTACCATTCAATACAAAAGAATATCTATTTGTAAAACCATCATGCATAACTCTCCTATCATATTACCAAGGGCGGCCTAACAACACATGACAAGCTTGCATAGGCACAACATCACATAAAACCGTATCTTCATAATGGCCTAAAGTAAAAGTGATCTTAGCTTGCCTATTAACCTTTAACTCATCACATTCATTCATCCAATGCAGCTTATATGGCCTAGGGTGATAAAATGTAGGAATTTGCAACTTAGATGTCATTTCGGTGCTAGCAATATTGCAACAACTCCCTCCATCAATAATAACACTACAAACCTTTCCTTTAACCGAGCATCTAGTGTGAAACAAGTTTTCTCTTTGGTTATCTTCACAAGGAGCAGGTTGTACACTTAAAGTTCTCCTAGCTATCAAAGAATTATCATGCTCAAGACTTTTATCACAAATCATGGAAGTGTTAGCTAGGAATGAGCTAGGATGATCAAATAACACTCTCTTAGCTAATAAACAATCTCCTTGCTCATATTCAATCCCATCATCATCCAAATCATCATGATCATGCATATTAAGCTCAAAATCATCATTATCATGCTCATGCTCAGATTCGGACTCATATTGCCCTAAATGGTTAAGTAGCAAGGTTCTTTTGTTAGGACAATCCTTCACCATGTACCCTCTTCCTTGGCACTTAAAACATACAATATCTCTAGCTCTAGATGAAGGGTTAGAAGTACTCCCTTGAGTGCCTTTAGGTAGTGTAGGCATGGGCTTGGTAGGGGCTACATAAGGAGCCTTGCGTGGGTTTCCTTGCTCCGGGGCTAGCTTCTCCTTGCTCGGCACCTCCCGGCTGTAATTCCCTTGTTGGCGACCTCCTTGGCTCCTCCATGAGCTAGGTGTGCCATAGGAAGCCTTACCTCCTTGACTTCTTGCCTTTATTTTCCTTTCTACTTTGATTGCTAGGTGGAGCATTTCTGTCATAGAGCTATAGGGAAAAAGATCTATCTCGTTAGATAAACTTGAATTGAGAATATGAAGATACCTAGCCATTGTAGTCTCTTCATCCTCTCGCACATTAGCCTTTACCATGGCCATTTGCATGGCATTATAGGTCTCCTCGTCGGTCATGGCTCCTTGCCTCAAGTTCTCCAACCTTTGCCTCAATTCCCTAGTGTAATATTGAGGCACAAACCGAGCTCTCATCAAGGCCTTCATGTTCGCCCAAGTAACTAAGTGTGCATCCATAGTTCTCCTCCTTTCCATCACCAAATCATCCCACCATATCATAGCATAATCAATAAACTCAAGAGCTGAATAATGTACCTTCTTATGCTCGGGAAAGTTATGGCATGACCATATTTGCTCTATCTTGGCCTCCCAAGCCATGTACACATCCGGGTCACATTTGCCTTCAAAGCTTGGGATCTTCACCTTCACTTTGCCAAGGCCATCATACTCCGGATCTCTCTCCATCCTTGGCTGCCACCATAGGGGTCACGCCTCTGCTCGTCTTGGCGCCGGCCGTCATGAGGTCTCCGGGGCTGTTGGTGCTCCCTTCGCCCGTTTGGCCTCCATTCCTCGTCATCTCCGTCACCGTCCTCATCCTGATCATAAGCTGGATTCTGAAACTGTTGAGGATAGTTAGGCATATTATCATGTATATTAGGAGAAAAAGGGATAGAAACGTGCTCCTCGAAAGCAAGATTGCGGCCTAAGCCTTGGACATTCCGAGAGGGCTGCGTGGCATTAGAGTGTCGCACTGCTTGAAACGCCTCTTGTTGGCTTTGGAGTGGTATTCGGTCTTGCCCTTGATGTGGAGCTCTCGAGTGGTCTCCTACCTCCCTGTTGCCTCCTAGTGGCCGAGGCTCCGGAACTACATTAGACGCCTCCAAGTTGGACAGCCTTGTAGTTAACCCTTCAAATCTATCTTTCAAGCCATTGATAAGGTTAAACAACTCTGGGGTGATAGGCTCGGGGCTTGGCGTACTAAGGGAGTTCCTGACATTGTTCAAAGACACTAAAACACTCAAACACGTTAGGTTAGCTAAAACAAAAACGCCTCACAAGTGTATCACTTGAAAGCAAACTCTCACTCTCTAGTGGTGCTCAACAAGCTTGTTGATGGCTCGTCTTGTATTAGTCAAAAACCTCACGTGAGTTCAATACTTAGTCAAACAAAAGCTTTAAAGTAGAAGCGAAATTCGATTTCAATCACCTTAAAAACGTGTTTGACTCAATGAAAGAGAAGAAAAGACTCAAAATGGAAAGGACAAGTTGCATGAATGTTATATGCAACTAAGTATGGACTCAAAGTTTGAACTCAAGATAAGCCTTGAAAGAACTTAGTCGTCAAGCCTAAGCAAGCAAACCTTGGACACCGAAGGCGTGTGTAGAAGGCTGGTCAAGGCTAGGGCATGGCTCGAGTGAAGTGAACTAGGCGAGGGGCAAGATGTGGCTAGGCTAGGGTGAAGCTAGGCTAGGCGTGAATGGCTTGGTCCCTTTGAGTGAGATGAGCTCCTTTGTAGTCCTTTTTGGTTGATAAACAATAACACTTAGCAAGCACAACTTTTGAGTGAGATGAGATCCTTTGTAGTCCTCTTTGATTGCTGAACAATAGCACTTAGGAAGAACAACTTCAACTATTACAAACTATGAAATAAAACAAGAATAAGCTAGCAAGAGTGAAATGAAATGAAATGAATATAATGTTGATTTCTTTTCTCTTTCTTTTCTTTTTCTTTTCTTTCTTTCCTTTTTTTTTTTAATTCGGATTTGCCTTTCTTTTCTTTTCTTATTTTTTTAAAAACTTACTGCTGGAATTAAAGGAAAAAAACATGAAACAAAAATGCTAAGAAAATCTAATTAGTTACAAGAGGATAGAGTTGACCAAGTAAATAGCTAAATAAGGGTGAAAATTCAAAAAAAATAAGCTGAAATTGTGGAGAGAGAGAGAAGCTGGAAAATAGGCTGAACGGATCAGCCTCTCCTTTTTGAACGTTTTAGGGCTCGTTTGGTGTTTGGTTGGACGTGGGGCAAGACTGGTGGCAGGCGTGGTGGTCGGCACAAAGGCTGGTGGTAGGCGCGGTGTAGGCGTGGTGTCGGAGGGATGCCGGCGTCCAAGATTCACAAACAAGGGAACAAACTCGTTAGTTCAATCAAAAACTTTGAATAGCAATGGCAATGGCAATAGACTCAAAACAAGCAAGACTCAAACAAGAAAACGAGACACTTTTGGTTTTTGAATGATTTACGGACTCTTTTTGTAGGTTGAACGTCAATTAGCTCTGATACCAATTGATACGGGGATTAGCCGCGAAGAACGGATCTAGACGAGCAACCTGTTTTCGGGAATAGAAGCAAACGAAATTCAGCAAACAAGAATGAATGAAAACGTGCAAAACAAAAAGGGGGGAACGAAAATAGGAAGGAAGAACCGAAAGGAACAAAATGATAGAACCCTTGGATTCGATTATCCAAGAACCAAACCGATGACGATTCGACCCCGCTTCTTCCAACTTCACACAATCGATCTAGAGTTATCGAAGGCACGAAGAGGTTGCTTCGATTCGACTTGTAGCACCAACCCGAAGGAGATTGACACACACAAGAACAAGAAAGCTATGCTAACACCACAATTCTCACAAGACAATAGGCTGAACTCAAAAGGGTTCGATTTTGGCACTTAGGCAATGTGTTTAACGTATTCTGCTACAAAAAGAAGAGAGAAAGGTTTATATACAACCTAGACCTTCTCTCCAAAAAATAGAAAAGAAATAAAAATAATAATTACAATTTAGAGTGGTTTAAATAAATCCATAAATTAGACTAATTCTAGGCTTTATTTGACACTCTCTAACTAGCTTCTCATGCCAGCCTTCATCCATGCACATGCACACGTGAGCCTTCATCCTATGCTCCATTCCACTTCTTCTTGGCTGGTCCAACGTGGCTAAGCATCATGACGGGCCTTGGACTCATTGGAGGTGAGCTTAGGTGAGCTTCTTGAACCATGGCTAGGAAGATAGCATCCCTCTCTGCTTGGCGTTTGGGTTGAGCTCGTGTTAGGGCTCCTTGTGGTGTTGAAGATGGAGCTAGCTCGGATGACCCTTCATCAAGATCATAGGTTGGTGTTTGAAGAGGACCCAACAACAGCAAGAGGGAGACATTGGAGCTAAGGATCCATAGTCACACACGAAGAAGACGACTTTCTGCTGCTCAAACCGCGGGGGCGGATCTTCAGAGGCGCGAGGGCAGACCGTAGCCACCGCAGAGGCGGCTAGAACCACCGCAGGGGTGGCCACTAGGCGCAGGGGTGGCTCCAAGGTGCTGTTGGGGGTGGTGACAGCTTCCGTCGGGGCGCTAGCTTACTTCCGCGGCTGTGTTTTCTTCACTAGTAGGTTCCTCCCTCCCTTCCTCTTCGTTCCTTCCTTAGCCTTGTAGTTATACCTTGTTAGAAGCATGCTTAGGTTTGACCTAGGACTCATGAGAATGCCATCTAGTGGTTGCTAACCTTGGAGCCCTTATGTCTTGGTGTGAGTGTTGACCTTAAGTTGTTTAAGCATGTTGGATCTTTCTAGGCTAGATTGGCTCTCCTAGGATGTTGTTGATGATGATGTGACTTATAGGTTGTTTTGAGTTTCCTTTGCTTGTTGAGAGTGTCATGGGTACCATGGATCCTAGGATGCTTTCCTAGTTTGAGAGTTGAGTGATCTTGTTTAGATCACTAGAGTGAAGTCTAGGACATCTTGAGTGTGAGATTCTGTTGATGAGTGTATTCATGTATGAGCAGGTTGTGTGCTTTCTCACTAAGGAAGCTAGAGTGTTGTGAGTTGAGAGACGAGGTAAGTCTCCAGACTTACTTAGCCGTATTCGATGTATTAGATTCGTTGTGTGTTTGGTGGTGTGTGTTTTACCGCTTTCTTTATAACATATAAACCGGTAATAGGACCACCGACCCTTATATATTATTGCGGCCCAAGTGTATGATAATGGGCGGTGACATCATCTGCCTAGCTCTTGTGAGAGTCTAGGAGGTTCTCGGCGACTAGCCCGTGTTGGTTAGATGGTCGGAGGCATCCATACCGTTCTATGTTGGTAAGTAGGGACCAAGGCGGGATCACGGTGGTCCCATGTCACAAAACTAAGTTAAATTAGAACGGGATACGACCTAATAAATAAAGATAATAAACCGGACTTGTTTGTTGAGCATGATTATGTAATGTTATGATGTATGAGTGTGTATGTGCCTTCACCATGCCTTTCATGCTTCGAATTAAGCTAACGGTTTTAAACCTCTTGTGTAGATGCCCCGCAGGTTAGGGATGCCGCCGAGTGAGGTGGAGGAGTGGACAACCGAGGGTCGTCGTACATTATAGGACGGGGGCGTTTTTTTGGGATTATTTTCTTTATTGTTGTTATGTTCGATTATGGATTGATGTACGGTTTTCAAATTTATGTTTTCGGAGTTTTTGTGTCGTTTTGAGGACTCGGCTGAGTTTCCACACTGTACGCTTTACTTTTCAGTCTTGCATACATTATAAACATTTTGAGTTTTATGCCTTTATTTGTGCCACGTTGGAAAGGTCCGGTGAGATTGTTGTCAGGATAAGGGTCGGGACCCATTGTGAGGTCTCGCCCGTAGCATCCCGATATCCCGCGGATACGGGGTGTTACAAAAGTGGTATCATAGCCCTAAGTTGACAACAATGGCACTCGCAACCTTCTAAAGGCAAAATGAGGAAGAAACAGAACCCCACGGGTTTTGACGTTTTCGTTTTTAAAATTCATATGCCGGGATTGGGTTAGAATGTACGGGACCACCACTCCTCACGCAAACTTCGGCGACTTAGATTTCTTGATTTGACGTATGTAAGTATATATATATTTAGCTAGTTATCTATATATATGTATATGGCCTTGGGATTGTTTTTGGACTTGTATGTACCTAGTTATGCATGTGACCTTAGGATGATTGGACTTTTATGCCTCGGTTGTATTTTGGATTTTAGCTCCTTTCTTTTATGCTTTATAAGTTTCTTTTGATATTAAATATCACGAGTACAATATATATATATATATATATATATATATATATATATATATATATATATATATATACCGTTTTAAATAAACATAAACAAATGCGAACGATATCAAATGGCACGTACGAGAGCTACCGCGTACGTAGGACCCGCCAGAGTAGACCGACTCTACCTCCTACCGTCCCGAGGGGGGACGAGAAGGGAGACCTCCAGGCACGAGAGGTCGGGGACATATCCCCATTGCGGACCCACCAGTTATGGACCCGCCAGTAGCTGAGGATCCCGTTCAGGATGTAGCAAAGAGCATCATTCCCGAGGCTAGGGATAGGACAACTGTGAGGTCCGGGACACATAGTTTCCCATCTACTATGACCGGGGGAGCATCCATTGGGGCTATAGTGTTTGAGGATTATGTACACTGAGTCGAGGAGGCGTTTAGGACGGGAGCACCACCTTCCACACCACCGGTGCTTGTGCCTGCACCTACACCTGCACCCGCGAGATCAGCTGAGGTCTCATAGAGGGCTACCTAAATTAGAGTTGCACCAGAGGTAGTTGCACTGGTGGTAGTTGCACCCGAGCCGACTGTGAAGATTGCTTGGCCTTGAGACGAGATGAGGTCTCCTAGACCTGATTCCTAGTTGAAGGCTTTCAACAAGCAACATGTACCCTACTTTGACGGAAAGGTAGGGTTAGAGGTGGAGCGTTGGATTGGGCACGTGGAGTCGGCCTTAGAGGAGACCCGTTGCCCGGCGGAGAGACATGTGGAGATAGTCCAGACTTTGTTTAGAGAGGAGCCCCAATATTGGTGGAGGTCGGTGAGAGGAGGTGTGACTAGGATGGACCAGCTACTACGTCTCGTGAGAGACATTCTGCCCGGATTCCTTGCGGAGAGACAAAGTACAGGATTTCTTAGAGGCAGGTTTAAGGATGTCCCCGTCATTGAAGCGATCAGACGTTTTCTAGCGGAGTTAGCATTGTTGGGGCCCGCTACACCTCCAGCGGACCAGCATGTCTATCTCTTTTCCAAGAGACTGAGGGAGTCCACCCGTGCTTACTTGGCGAGATTTCGCTGCGATTCATTGGCGGAGTAACAGGAATGGGCTTTGGCCTACGAGAGGGACCACCTTGGGATGAGGAGCGCAACACATTCCGGAGGACCGGACAAGAGACAAAGGACCGTACCAGCTAGATCAGGGGCAGGAGTGGCAGGGCAAGGACGTAGCCAGACTCCGGGACGTCCCGGTCCTTAGACATCGAGGCAAACACTAGATGGGGGATGTCAGTCTTACAATTGTGGAGAGTTTGGGCACATGAGGAACACATGTAGGAGACTACCCGTGGCTTGTTTCTCTTGTGGTCAGATGGGTCACAGAGCCGCTTTTTGCCATCAGGGCAAGTCACAGTCTCAGCAGGGTTCTTCGCCTGCTGGGGTGGCAGGAGATAGTCAGAGGCCGCCACAGTTTCAACCACAAGGCTCTCAGTATAGGGTTCAGGGTTAGACTCGTACACAGGGATTAGCCTAGGGGCAGGGCCGAGGTAGAGGCCGAGGTGGGGGTACCCCGGAGACCAGAGGCACTCAGGCTAGGGTGTTCGAGTTGAGGAGTGATGTTAAGCCAACAGCACCGACAACTACAGGTAGTATTCAGATTCATGGACTTCCGGTCCGAGTTTTAGTTGATACGGGAGCTACGTACTCTTTTATATCCGATGATTGTGTAGCTAGGTTGTCCTTAGTTACGGTAGAAGGGAGACCCTTTGTCGTGAGGTTACCCGATGGGGTAGTGTTAGTGGTACCCGAGAGGTACACGGTTGTCCCATACGTTTGGGAAACCGTGATTGGTTACCCAACTTTTATGTCATGCACTTGGTGCTTGAACAAGTCATCCTTGGGATGGATTGGATGGACCGCCATCGAGCCGTGTTAGACATCAGCCGGAGGACCGTGACGGTTACCACAGAGACGGGTCATGAGGTGATTTTCCGAGGTTTTGACCTCTGGAAGGCTGGTACAGTCATTAGCGCGGTCCGAGTCGCGAGACTTATCAGACAGGGATGCGAGGCCTTCTGGTGCTATGCCATGAAGGAGGAGACGGGACCATCATTAGAGGAGATTCCCATGGCATGGGAGTTCGAGGATGTATTCGAGGAGCCATCCGGATTACCACCGCAGAGGAGCGTGGATTTTGCTATTGAGTTGGAGCCCGGTACGAGGCCGATCTCCAAGGCTCCATACTGCATGGTGTCAATCGAGATGATGGAGCTGAAGAAGCAGCTCGAGGAGTTAGCCGAGAGGGTCCCCTTGGGGTGCACCGGTCCTCTTTGTCAGGAAGGATGGATCTTTAAGGCTCACATTGATTACCGGGAGTTGAACAAAGTCACCATCAAGAACAAGTACCCCTACCGCGCATTGATGATTTGATGTACCAGTTGCAGGGAGCCTTCGTGTTTTTGCGTATCGACTTGAGGTCGGGATACCACCAGCTGAGGGTGAGGGAGGAGGATATGCCGAAGACGGCATTCAGGACGAGATATAGCCATTATGAGTTTGTCGTGATGCCGTTCGGGATCACGAATGTACCCGCCGTCTTCATGGAGTTGATGAACGGCATATTCATCGACTTCTTGGACCAGTTTGTGGTAGTGTTTATAGATGATATCTTAGTATACTCCTAGAGTAGGGAGGATCATGCGGGACACCTGAGGACGGTTCTTCGTGTCCTTCAGGATAGAGAGCTTTATGCAAAGCTCTATAAGTACGAGTTTTGGATTTCCGAGGTAGTATTCGTAGGTATATAGTTTCCGCCGAGGGTGTGATGGTTGACCCGGCGAAGACAGAGTCCGTTTCTTCATGGCCGCCTCTTAGGACGTTCAAGGAGGTGCGTGGTTTCTTGGGCTTAGCGGGATACTACCGCCGATTTGTTGAGGGTTTCTCCATGATTGCACGGCCACTACTTCCTTGTTGAGGAAGTCTACCAGGTTCGTCTGATCCGAGCCTTGTCAGTGCAGCTTTGAAAAGCTGAAGAGGAGGTTGACCTACGCTCTTGTGTTAGCCCAACCTGAGGGCGTAGAGGATTTTGTTGTGTATAGTGACGCCTCCAAGCTAGGCTTGGGGTGCGTTTTGATGCAGAGGGGTAGGGTTATTTCGTACGCTTCTCGGCAATTGAAGCCGTACGAGGAGAATTATCCCACCCATGATCTGGAGCTAGTGGCAGTGATTCATGCCTTGAAGATTTGGCGACACTACTTGTACGGGGCCATGTGCTAGATCTTCACAGACCATAAGAGCCTGAAGTATATATTCACTCAACGGGAGTTGAATAACCGCTAGAGAAGATGGTTAGAGCTGATTAAAGACTTCGACTTGGAGATTTTGTACCATCCGGGTAAGGCGAACGTGGTTGCCGATGCTTTGAGTAGGAGGAATCCTCAAGAGGAGGCTATAGCTCGACTTACGGTTCGACCACAATTGCAGAGGGATTTCGCGGAGTTAGAGTTGGACATTCGGTTCCCGGATATGGTCGGCCATTTGTCCGAGTTAGAGGTATTACCTGATCTCTCCGGGGAGATCCGGCAAAAGCAGGAGGGATGTCCCGTGTTGACTAGGATTCGGGACAGGATGGCCAGAGGAGAGACACCGTAGTTTTTCACGGGAGAAGACGGGCTATTGAGACGCCAGGGACGTATTTGTGTACCGTCAGACCTAGAGTTGAGAGGGCAGATTTTGCATGAGGCACATTCTACACCTTACTCAGTGCATCTAGGCACGTGTAAGATGTACTAGGACCTTAGGAGATCTTATTGGTAGGGCGGGCTCAAGCCCGATGTGGCTAGATATGTGGCCCGATGCGGGACCTGCTAGCAGGGCAAGATCGAGAACCAGAGACACGCGGGAGAGTTTCATCCACTGCCCATGCCGCAGTGGAAGTGTGAGGATATATCCATGGACTTCATTACCGGTTTGAGGCTGAGTAGAAGCTTTGATGCAATTTGGATAGTAGTAGATCGGTTGACGAAGACCGCACGTTTCATCCCTATGCGGGAGACGTGGCCGGTGAGTCGTCTAACCGAGGAGTTTACTGGTCAGATTGTGAGGTTACATGGAGTACCGAGGACTATAATCTCGGATAGGGATGGGCGTTTTACCTCGAGGCTGTGGTAGCAAGTACACGTCGCCCTAGGTTCGATTCTTCACTTCACCACCGCATACCATCCACAAACCGACGGCTATGAGAGTGGCTTTGGTGTTTCTAAACCTTGTTTTTAGGAGGAACTATCCCGATTCTTCGTAAAAATCGGGATAGTTTCTAAATCATATATACACACATAATAGTAGCACACAAGGCATATCACATGGTTATGAGAGTGAAGAATCGAACCTAGGGCGACGTGAAGAATCGAACCGGTAATGAAGGTTTAGAAACACCTCAGATGATGAGGAGTTTACTGGTCAGATTGTGTGCTACTATTATGTGTATATATGATTAACTTCTGAGGTGTTTTCATGGTTATGAGAGTGGCTTTGGGGTGAGATCGATAGTTAGCATTACGAGTTCCTTGCGTTTTTTGAGTGTGCAGTTTGCGAGTATCATTAGCAAGTTTCGGGCCGAAACTTGTTTTTAGGAGGGTTAGTTGTAACATCCGGAATTTCTATTCCGGGTGTCGAGGCGTTTCCGAGCTTCCCACGGCGGCGGACTAATTTTCCTGCAGGCACGTGTGCTAAGAATCGGGATTTACTCCCAAAATCCCGCGCTGACCCCTCGTTTCCCTTAGTCCGCTTTTGGATCTTTCATTTCTAGCTGAAATGACAAGGAGCCAGCTGACCCCTTGGTTCCCTCCCACCTTTTTAGCCTTGTGAATCTCTCTCTCTCCTCTCTTACAATTCCTCTCTCACGTTAGTCTACTCTTGCTCTCTACTCTCTCTTGTGCCCTTCCTCTCTTCCCTTGGTAATTTGCTTGTGGATGAGCTGCAGTGAAGAAGGATCTCAGTGGTTGGTAAGTCTATCCCTTCTTTCCCCTTCTTTTTCCTTGCTGAACAACCTTCCCTTCCTTCCCCTTCATCCATGGCCATGGATGGAGCTTTTCAGGAAGCTTTTCCTTAGATCCGTTGCATGTGTCTGTTCTTGGCTCGATTAGGTCGTGGAGAGGAGCCTAAGATCATAGGTTGATGTTTGAAGAGGACCATGCAGGAAGAGGGAGACATTGGAGCTAAGGATCCATAGTCACAAATGAAAAAGATGACTTTCTACTGCTCAAACTACGGGGGCGGATCTTCAGGGGGGAGGGGGCGGACTAGGGCCACCGAAGGGGCGGCCAGAACCACCGCAAGGGTGGCCACCAGGCGCAGGGGCGGCTCCAGGGTGCCACTGGGGGCGGTGACAACCTCCGCCGGGGCGCTAGCTTACTTCCGCGGTTGCGTTTTCTTCACTAGTAGGTTCATCCCTCCCTTCCTCTTCGTTACTTCCTTAGCCTTGTAGTTATACCTTGTTAGAAGCATGCCTACGTTGGACCTAGGACTCATGAGAATGCCATCTAGTGGTTGCTATCCTTGGAGCCCTTATGGCTTGGTGTGAGTGTTGACCTTAAGTTGTGTAAGCATGTTGGATCTTTCTAGGCTAGAATGGCTCTCCTAGGTTGTTGTTGATGATCATGTGAGCAATAGGTTGTTGTGAGTTTCCTTTTCTTGTTTAGAGTGTCATGGGTACCATGGATCCTAGGATGCTTTCCTAGTTTGAGAGTTGAGTAATCTTGCTTAGATCACTAGAGTGAAGTCTAAGACTTATTGAGTGTGAGCTTGTGTTGATGAGTGTATTCATGTATGAGCAGGTTGTTTACTTCCTCAATAAGGATGATAGAGTGTTGTGAGTTGAGAGACGAGGTAAGTCTCCGGACTTACTTAGCCGTATTCAATTTATTAGATTCATTGTGTGCTTGGTGGTGTGTATTTTACCGCTTTCGTTATAACATATAAACCGGTAATACGACCACCGACCTATATATTATTTTGACCCAAGTGTATGATAACGGACGATGACATCGTCTGCCTAGCTCTTGCGAGAGTCTAGTAGGTTCTTGGCGCCTAGCCCGTGCTAGTTAGACGGTCCGAGGCATCCGTACCATTCCATTCCGGTAAGTAGGGACCGAGGCGGGACCACGGTGGTCCCGTATCACAAAACTAAGTTGAATTAGAATGGGATACGACCTAATAAATAAAGATAATAAACCGGACTTGTTTGTTGATCACGATTATGTGATGTTATGATGTATGAGTGTGTATGTGCCTTCACCATGTCTTTAATGCTTCGAATTTAGCTAACGGTTTTAAACCGCTTGTGTAGATGCCCCGCAGGTTAGGGACGCCACCGAGTGAGGTGGAGGAGTGGACAGCCGAGGGTCGCCGTACATTATAGGACGGGGGCGCTTTTTTTGGATTATTATCATTATTGTTGTTATGTTGGATTGTGGATTGATGTACGGTTTTCAGATTTATGTTTTCAGAGTTATTGTGTTGTTTTGAGGACTCGGTTGAGTTTCCACACTGTACCCTTTACTTTTCAGTCTTGCATACATTACAAACGTTTTGAGTTTTACGCCTTTAGTTGTGCCATGTTGGAAAGGTCCGGTGAGATTGTTGTCAGGCTAAGGATCAGGAAGCGTTGTGAGGTCTCGCCCGTTGCATCCCGATATCCCGCGGATTCGGGGTGTTACACCGAGTCCCTTGGATTCAGGGTGTTACATATAATGTTAGCCAAAAGTTTTTACCGATGTTGTAGACGTTCCGTAGGTTAGAGATGTTGCTAAGTGATCCGGACGGTGTGGTCAGCCGGGGTTCCCGTACATTATAGGATGAGATCAGGTTTATATTTTTGTTGTTGCTTTCTCTTTGTTATAAACTCGGTTGTGAGTCTTTTACGCTTCCCTTTGTTATAACCTTTAGTTGTATTATAAGTTTTGATTTTATTTATTTGTGTCTTGTTGTATGATCCGATGTTGTCGTTGCTACTCTGAGGGTCGGGATCCATTGTGAGGTCCTAGCCCGTTACGCTTCGAGTTCCCAAAACTTGGGTTGTTACGACAATATTGCATGATAAACTATTTTAATTAATCAAAGTAATAAATTGATAATATTTATGTTTTTAATAACTTTATATGGCTCATTTAATTTAATTTAACATATATACATCTATAATATATACAACTTTGTACATACTCACAAATTCCTACCTTTCGGAACAAATATTCATAATGTTTTTTATTATAAATTGATCGCATTGTAAGAAATATATATATATATATATATATATATATATATATATATATATATATATATATATATATATATATATATATAATTCTAAGTTAGTCTTAATAATAATCTTTTATTTGAAATTTATCTCATTTAAAATAACAATTGTTTAAAATACTATTTTGGATCTTTCCTCTTGGTAGCCCTCAAGTTCGAATTTTCTCTCCCGGTATCAACAAAAATTCAAATTTCTTCTTGGTACCCTCATAACATAATTTGTTTCCTTTTTATACACTTTTTTAATACATTTTGTTAAAGTTTCAATTATAATATCTCTAAAAAAGTTTAAAACTGATTCTGGATAAAAAGAAATCAAATTACTTTTGATTTTTTATTTTTAAATAAAAAATATTTTTAAAAAAAAACTGATTATGATCATGTTAAATAATTTTTAGTAAATATGATACTACAAGAAAAATCACTAGTAACACATTGAATAGAAATTAAATTACAATGTAAGTCGGGAACATATAGGACATTGTTAAGAATAAATTTTGATAAAATTTTATTAGATCCCGCTTGATTTTCAATGGAGATATCCATTTGGTAATTTATTATGGCAAGGAGAAACCGAATGAATATGAAAAAAAAATCTTGGATCCCGTCATATGGAACGAGACTCCACTATCGAGAATCCAAGGGGAAGAAATTTTACCTGCACTCGTTTCAGCAGAAGAAGTGTTGAGTGTAATATCCGAAAATTTTATTCCGTTTATTTCCGAGTCAAATTGGATTTCGATCTGTTGACCTTTTCCCATTCAACCTAGTATTGTACCCTATCACAAATTCTATCATTTTATGTAAGCTTAAATCATATAAAATGATGAAATGATACCAAATCCTAATCTTACAAACCCTACTTTATTTCTATGTGTTTCGACATAGTCATGACATTTCTTTGACAAGGTCATGACACCCTTTTGGCAAGTCATGGAAACTTTCAGCCCACCTCTTCTTCCCTTGTTTCAGCCCACCAATCCATGCCTTCCAGCCTTGCTTCAGCTCAGGCATGCTCTTCTCTTCTGCCAGCCCAACAAGAAGAGTCCCGCTGTAGCATCCTTGGCAGCTGTCTACGTGGAGTTGAGTTGGACTGAGAGTTATTTTGATGAAATGGTTCATAAAATTACGCTGCAACCTCTTCTTCCAAGAGCATGTCCAAATTCATCGGTTGTCAATCCTCCTTTCCTTCTTTGGCACAAAATCCCATCTCTCTCTCTCAATTCAGCAACCCTAGCGATTTCTACAGTGCCAATGAAGAACACAACATCGAGTCTTCCATTGCTGCCCTCTCTACCTCACGCTTTCCATGCCTATCTTCACAACGCACAAGCATGGGCTGCTCTAGTCTCCAGGAGGAGAGGTCAATGCGTAATGTACAACGCCTTTAGGAACGTCTACAAGGTGAACTTCTAGTCCCTCCTTTACAACCTTAGCCACTCCTTGATTCTGAACTGAAACATCAGCAGCCCCGGTCATGAACTACTACTCGGCAGCCAACAATACGTATCTCGCTTGACAAGCAGATTGCTGCCTCCCTTCCCACGACTACAACTTCCAAGCAAGAGCAACACTGCCTTGAGGCCGGCTGCTCAGACCCTGTGGTGTCGACAGATCCGATCAAGTTCCCTTCTCTCAGATCCCGCACATCCCATATACTCAGTAGACCAGACTAGGAGCCATCTTCGCGTGCAAGGGTGGAGGAGCAGTAGCAATACAGGAGCGACGGTGTTCTTCTAGGGCAGCCGGTTGGGGCAGTTCCTCTGTCGGCGTCATCCTCCACCTAGATAAGGAGTTCTTGCATTGAATCTTGTATACGTACAAGAAGGGGACAAAGATTCAAAAGACTTAATCTTTTGTGTTGCATAAAATGGGAATCGAACCCAAGACGAAGTAGTGGACTTGAATTTAACAAAGAGGAAGCAGTGAGTCTCGAATTCACAACCTGTAGCCTTTTGTGAGTTCCAGTTTCTGTTGGTGAGTTGTCATTTTTGGACCCATGTTTCGATACGTTAGACGTATTATTTACCGGTCAATATTTAGTATGACATAGAGGGTCGTTCATAGTATGATGTACCAGAAATTGGGATCGATCCAATTGTCGGATCTGGATCCATAGGTGTGCAAAGTTGATTGGTTGTGCTGTTTGTGAAAGGACTCAGAAATTGGCTAAGTATAAAATTCTTGGATTTTGTATCCAACTTTGGAGAATTGTGTAGAAGTTGTTATTGGGTATTCTTAAGAAATTATTTCTTTTATGAGTAGGGTGTATATCATAGAAGACCTAGATATTTTTATTAGAATTTTTATATTTTTATTTGGGTCTCTTATCTTGAGCAAAAGTTGGATCCTAACGACTTGTTGAGAAAGTTAATATTTTTGGTTAACTCTTCTAGATCTTTGGAGAATTTCCTTTTGAGAGTTAGAGTGTGGTTTTGAATTCCAAAGAATAGTTTCGAACTTTGTTATTTAATTTTCTAGAGTTTCGGGACCAGGGGTTAAATGGTCATTTACCCTTATAAGGTTATTTTGGTAATTTCTCGTTTGAATATCTTAGAAGTTGGAAAATTATAAGAAAGTGAGATACATTATTGATCCACTTGCCTTGTATAACAGGCGGTTGAGTTTCTGCGGTTATAGACAGAGTCGAGATAACGGGATTTGAGATTTGATTTAGGTAAGTCCTTGGAACTTACTTAGCTAGTTTTTAGATGTTAGCTGAATGACGATAGTGGTGTGTGTGTTTTTTGTTTAATAATTATAACGTGCCTAGGACGACCTTTATCATTTTATGGCCCAAGTGTATGTATAATAGTCGGTGACATCACTGCCCAGCTCTGATATGAGACTGGGAAGTTCTCTATACCTAGACCATACATGTACAAGGTGAGGTGCATCGGATCCATTCTTGATGGCTACACGGGGGCGAAGGCGATGTTTGGGAATCCCTCGTGTCACAAATATGTATCATTAGTAAGACTGAATGACCTATATGAAGATTAAAAAAAATGGATTCTTTGAAAGCATGATGTGTGTTTAGTTTTGTTATTGTGTGTCTGTGCTATTTACATTTGTCTAACGTTTAGATAGCTAGCTAACGGTTGATTTGTTTTGGTTGTTTAGACTTATCACAGGATAGAGTAGCAACTGAGTGATCCGAAAGTAGTGGTCAGTCGGGTCTCCGTACTCCTTAGGATTGGGTTGAATTTTTGTTGATGTTTCATTCTTAGTATGATGTTATTTAGACTTTTATTATCTTAAGTAAGTTGTTGGTTGTTAGAAGCATGTTGTTACATTCACGACATTAAAACACCGTTTTATGAATTTCGGTTTCCTTATTTCTGCCTTGTTGGAATATCCTAGTAAAGTTGTTTTCAACTTAAGGTCAGGACCCATTGTGAGGTCCTAACCAGTAGCTCCCCGAGTTCTAAGAATTTGGGGTGTTACAACATTGTATTAGAGCTCTAGGTTGGCAACAATGGCACTTGGAAATCTTCTAAAGGACCGAATAAGAAAATCTACAGAAACACAAAGGGGTCTGCATTTTTCAAAGAAACTTCTGGTTTTCAAAATACATGCATAAGTCAGGATGGGATAGAAAGTACGGATGATCACCACTACCTCCACGGATCTCGACAGCTTAGTACTTTTAGAAATGTTATGTTGACTTATTAGTTAGATTATACAAATATGTAATATAGATAAGTATATGCCGAATGTTAGTAGCATTTATAGTTATATTATGCCCTTAATGGAGATAACAGAATAAGATCCTCACTCCGTTGACACATCTAAGTAAACTTTCAAGGTGTCAACACGAGGATAAGTATGCTCAGCTTATGAGCATTAGGTTAGACGAACATCCGGTCAACTCCTTTGAACTCGTTGAGGAACATCGAGACGGAAAAGTGAAGACTAAAAGATAACACCAACGACAATGGCAAGAAGGGGATCCCGAGTCAACTTAACAGGATCAAAAGAAGAATATATGTTCGCTCAAAAGTGTATGTCACTAGTTTTAAAATTTATAAAAACTGAAATCAAAGCAAAGCGAACCCGCGGTGTACGGATCGGCGTAGTAAAGCAAGAATTCTAAAGTATCGAACTCAGAGATTTAGGGGGAACAAATTCAGTTTGTATATTGTCAAGCAAGAATAATAAGCTTTTGCAAAGATAATTGGGAAAACAATTGATGGAGGACCATCATATGAACCATCGCACAACTTACATGGGAGGAACCAAGGACCTATTACTAGGGCAAGAGCTAAAGAGATCCAAGATGTTACGTTAAGGGAAGTGTTAATGCATGGCACCATGCATGAGTTATTTAATTTTTCATAAATCACTTATTAATATCTTGGTGATTTCAGGGGTTGAAATACAAGAGGAAAAGGCCATGTAAACGTTGGAACATCATGAGAAGAAGCTGGATAATGAAGCCAACAAACAAAGCGAGCTAAACGTAGGCACGGTTGTGAAGGTGGACGGACAAGCAAGCATGGGAGACGGACCAGCAAGCATGGGAACCCTAATCTCCACCCAGCCTCCCTCGACCCATCTGGCGTGAACCCTAATTCCCGCCTAGCCTTGCCAATACACTTCGTTCCTAATCCGACGACAACACCAGTGATTCCTCATTCCCCAACGGCGCTATCGGCTTCTTCAATGCTCTCTTGACAAGGTCATAGTCTCCGCCAGGAGTGGCTGTCGAGCTCGACGTCTCTAGCCTCCCAGGCCGGCCGAAAGGGTATCCATTCCTCTCCGCTGGGCCGCCCAACTGAACCCTAAAACCCGCCCGGTCACCACGGGTTCCTTGGAGAAGTTAGCCTATTTTTATGGTGTCAGTTGTTTTGTTAAGCTTTTAGCTACATTTGTGGGAGCTCTCTTGTTATCTCCTCCCACTAATGTATTTAGTTTCTTTTTAATTTTTTGTCTAAAATAAAAGAGTCTATATATAGTCTCTTTAGCTGCCTAAGTCGATAGACAAGTTTTAGCTAAGAATTGCACATTGTAATTTCCTTCACAAAATCAATTAAGAACGACAGAGTTTTGGTTGGCATTGTTGTGTTTGCTTGGTTGATTTTGTTTGTGTCAATCTTCTGTGGATTGGTGCTTCGAGCCTTCACGAGTCCCTCTTTGTGCTAGTCCCGCCGGAGCTAGTGCAAGGTTGTATTGGAGTTGGGTCGAGGGCATTCACGAGGTGGGGTCTTGGCTATTCAGCCACGGTTCTTCTCCATTGTTTTCCTTTGGTTCTTCTCAACATCTCCCGGCGTCCGTCTCCATTCACTCGCCTAGTCCACACCCGGATTCATTTCTTTCAACGGATTCGGGATCATTGTACCTAGATCGGCTAACCCACGGTCTTACCCCGTATCAGTTGGTATCAGAGCTCAATTGGTACAAGTGATCATTTCCTTCTCTTTGCTTATTCATTTCAGTTATTGCTTAACTAATTGCGGCTAGACTTGTGCTTGGAGTGATCAAAATCAAAGCCAAAGGGCGCACATACGAAAAAAAAATAATTACAACCGAGATCATTGTTCTTCCTCCTCTCCCACAAGTCTTTAGACAAAGTCTAAGAGACCAGCTAATATATATATATATATATATATATATATATATATATATATATATATATATATATATATATATACCGGCCCTATCCCTAATCTATCACCAAGCACAAGGAAAGGTTCCCTTTTAGTGAGTACTTCTTCATTCAAATCCCAAACCATCACACCTACACCAACTCAACGGTCAATACTCCGGTTAGGGGTGTCTTGATCCATCTCCGACACTAACATCAGTTTCGGCAGTTCTAGTCCCAAAGGGTTGCTAAGAAGGTTCGAAAATCGTGATCTTGAGGTGTTTGATCCTTACAACTCGAGCCACCAGCGAGGCAATACCAACGAGTGAGTGAGCGATAGACAAGTGAGATCTTTGTTTTACTAACCTAATCAATTCTTTGTTTGTCTACTTGAGTATGTCCAGGTCCCGAAGCCCAAGCAAGACTAGTAGCGAGACCGTCACGCCTGAGATGCTCAGCCTATTGAAGCAATTGTCCGATTCCGTAACTAGCCTATCTAAACGGACGGAGTCTATGGAAGCACGCACCCCACCATCTCGAACGCCACCTTTGAGAACCAACTACGAGTTTGGCGGTCCCTCTCACTTGACTAGAGAGACGGGCCATCACGACCAAGGTAATATACATTCCAACGTCCTCCCTAATGCTTCTAACATGCCATCATTTGTTGACGATTTTCAGCGTCAGAATGAAACTCCTCTTGAGGATCATACTTGGGAAGACTACCATCGGCCATTCCAATAGCCGAGGCAAGGACGGGAACGGGAGAATGTACGGCCCTATCAAGAACAAGACGGTATTGGCAAAGTCAAAATCAAAATTCCCGTCTTTGAGGGGAAGTGTGATCCCGACGTCTACATGGAGTATGAAACTAAGGTCGAGCAAATTTGGTTGTGTCATAACTTCAGCGATCATAGGAAGGTTCAACTAGCCGCCCTAGAGTTCCAAGGATATGCCTTGGTATGGTGGGATTACATTAAAGGAAAGAGTGCACATTGGACCCTCAAATCACCACATGGCACATGAAAGCACTAATAAGGTCTAGGTTCGTCCCTCCCCACTATACCCAAGAGCTTCGACAACGGCTGGAGAATTTGAGACAAGGCTCTCTTAGCGCTGAGGAGGCCTACACCAACATGCAAGTTGCTATGGTGAAGGCCAACGTTCTAGAGGATGAGGAAAATACTATGGCTAGGTATCTTCGTATTCTTAACTCTAATTTGGCTAATGAAGTTAATATGTATCCTTACAATACAATGGAGCAATTGCTACACTTGGTAATGAAGGTGGAAAGAAAGACTAAGGTGCGGAACCGGGAACACAAGCCGCCTTATGGGACGTCCAACGCCTGGAAATCACAAGGGAGCCGGCTGCCTAGCTAAAATAGTGATCAAGGAGGCCATAAGGAGGAGAGAAAACCGGCACCTACGAGTCAAGAAGGCCAAAGAAGATCTTCTACACCTTCCACTACACCACGACCCTTAAATGATCCTTCAAGTGGTCCTCGAGGGAGTACTCCTAACTCTAACTCTAGAACTAGGGACATTGCGTGTTTTAAATGCCAAGGTAGAGGACACATGAGTAGGGAATGTCTTAATAGACGCACTTTGATCATAAATCATCTAGGGCAATATGAGAGTGAGGATGACGTGGAATTTGATGATGAGGATGCATTAGTTGATGATCATGAACAAAATGAGAATGATGATTGCATTGAGTATGAGCAGGGTGAATTTTTGATAGCTAGGAGAACTTTTCATGTCCAATTAGCACCTTGTGAGGATAACCAACGTGAAAATCTATTTCATACTAGATATAGCATTAAAGGAAGGGCAAATTTAATAACTAGGCTTTTTTAAGAAACCATGATACTAAGTAGGCTTTTTTATATTTTCCATCAATAAAATATACCCCAAAATCATATTTACCGTTCAAGTAGAAATTAATTACCATAATAATTAGGTAAAATCTCCTCTTTCTCTCTCTTTTCTGTTACAATCAAAGAAACCGATCTGGTTTCTTCTCCTCCTCTCGATCTCGATCTCAGAATCCATTCTTCTCCTCCTTCGATCTCGCAAGTTCTCCTTCTCGCAAGCTTCTTTGGTATCACAATTATCGATCTATTTTCTCTCTTATCTCTCACAATCGACATCGATCGGGCAATCTTCTCTGATATCAATCGATCAAACACCAGAAACGAATACAACGCAATCGACTTGTGATTCAAGACTTCAAATACCAGAATTCGCTTCGATCTAACAGGTATCTCTCTCGCAATATTCTACTCTCTCTCTCTCGCCATCTTCTTCAGTATTATTCTGGTATTTTGTTCACCATTGTGAAATTTTGATCAAATTCTTGTATTTCTAGTATAAGGTATCGTCAGATTTGGTTTTGTTTTAAATTATGTTTCTGGTATGAATGAGTGTGTTACGATTCTGGTATGAACCTTGTTGCTAGTTTGTTTTCTTAATTCTGATATGAAAGAATGAGTTCTAGTATCATTAATTCTCTGGTATAATGATTTGAATGAATTCTGATATACTTGAACTTCTGGTATTTGTCGTGTTGTGCATAATTATGGTATACTTGAACGTCTGGTATACTTGATCTTCTGGTATTTATGTTCTTGTGCATAATTCTGGTATACTTCAACGTCTGGTATACTTGAACTTCTGGTTTTTGTGGTGTTGTGCATAATTTTGGTATGAATTAATGAGTTTTGGTATACTCTCTTTTGTAGTATGATAATTGTCTTTCTGGTATCATTAATTCTCTGGTATTTGTGGTGTTATGCATAATTTTGGTATGAATTAATGAGTTCGGGTATAATCTCCTTTGTAGTACGATAATTATCTTTCTGATATCATTAATTTTGGTATCAATTAATGAGTTCTGGTATAATCTCTTTTGTAGTATGCTAATTGTCTTTCTAGTATCATTAATTCTCTGGTATAATGAATTGAATGACTTTTGGTATACTTGAACTTCTGGTATTTGTGATGTTGTGCATAATTTTGGTATACTTTAACTTCTGGTATACTTGAACTTCTGGTATTTGTGGTGTTGTGCATAATTCTGGTATACTTTAACTTCTGGTATTTGTGATGTTGTGCATAATTTGGTATACTTTTAACTTCTAGTATACTTATAATAGTTTTTTTTTGGTATACACAGAACTTGTTAGCTATGGCTCAATTACAAATTGTAGTTTATTGTGGAGGAGAATGGAAATTTGTGGAAAATGAATGGACATATTTAGGGGATAAAGTAGTGTGCAAACCCATCACTGTGGGAGATCCAGTTAGCATACCAGAAATTAGGATGTTGATTGCCAAACGTTTTGAAGTAGATGAGAAAGTGAACAAATTCGAACTTACATACAAGAATACCTTAAATGAAGCGTTGCAACCATTTGATGTTGAGACGGTAGAAGATTTTCAGGATTTTGTTGAAGTTAATCAATTGACTCAACCATGCTGGAGTATGCCATTGTGTGTGAGATTAAAGTCTACAATTATTATACCAGAAATAGAAGAAATTAATGAATATCATCCATACACTGCCATTGTTCCTGCTCCCAGTGTGACTGAAATAGAAACAGAGAATAGCTATGCAATCACTGAAGTTCAACCTGAAGAAACTCAATGGGGTCTTAAGCTTGGTCAAAAGTTCTGTAATAGCTAGGATTTTCGAATTCTAAATAATGTTGATTAACTTAATCGTTGATAGTAATTGACATATAACTCGCGAAGATTTCGCAAGTGATGAGTATGAGTCCCACCGTTATGTTCCTCGCGTAATTTTGGACGTTAGGGGAAATTTTTACTTTTTCCCCCAGGTAATTATTTTTACCCTCCGGTGTTATTTGGAGCATTTGGGAGCTCCAATTAATAAAAATGCAGTTGAGAGAAATGATCAGGACATCGGATATGTCCTAGATATGAAATAACATGGAGAGGCAAAACGGCCAAAATAGTCGCTATTTCGTTTCTTAACGGCTAAGAAAGACGGCTTAGGAATACACGTTTTCCGAGGCAGTTGTGGAATAATTATCCCTACAATATTCCAGATTTAATATTCCAATCTCGGTAAGTTTGGAGAAGGAGGTTCGACCCGCCTTTGGATCGGTTAAAGAATAATTATCGACTTTGCTAAAGGATAATTATCGTCTTCACTATAAATAGCGGAAAATCCATTATTAATTCATTTCCTTTCACGTTTCCTCGTAAAATCTCTGATTTCTCTCAACCTTCAAACTCAGATCTACTCTCCGTTTCTAATCCGATTTCAATTCCGTTTGAGTTTCTGGATTCCTCTCTTCATTCTCTTCATATCGGTACCGAGTTTCTGCATTTCCGAGTATATGGAGGGCTGGTCAAGCATATATGTCACCAGGACGGTTCCGTCACTCAGATTCCGGTGAATTTGATGTTGTCCATGCGTAGCCTACGTCGTTGTGTTTCCGAATCTTCTTTCAGATCGTCAATCGGGTTAGTAACGAATAAGTTATGAATTTATTCGTTTTCCATACTGCGATTTGGCCTAAATTGACTTTAAGCTTGTCAAAATGGATAATTAGAAATTCCATTATGGTCGTTATATTATTCTGGTGATTATGGATAGTTTGTTTGATGAAATCTGATGACAGGTGGGTTTAGAAATTGCCTGCGGGCAAAACGTTATTCTGGCGAAATCTAATTAATTAATTAAAGGTTAATTAATTAAATTAGGATTAAAATTGAGATTGAGGAATGTTAATTAGGTACTACCTTGAGATTTGAGGAATTGTGAGTTATGCTGAGATATTGAGGTTTAGTTGGTTGTGAGGCTCATAGATTGAGTATGATCCTTATGGATCCCTTTGGGTCTAGGTGTGACCCCTTTGATGAATAGAGGTTGATATATCTCTTTATGCCTTGTTTATAGGCTGTGTTATCCCTCCAGTGTAGAGGTGATCGTGGTTGAGTTCGATCGAGGTTGAGGTAAGTCCGTAGGACTTACTTAGCTACCATCCCTATATTGGGTGTTTGCATGAGTGGTGTGTGCTTTATATGTTTGCTATGATAGCATGAGTTGTCGTTTTTATCGACCTATGTTCTATTAAATGCCCCACTGCGTGGCTGTGATAACCTTTCCCTTTCATCCCGCCGTGGAGTCTGGGAGGTTCTCTGATGTCGGGCCAGACTGGTTTACAGGAAGGGCGCAATCCACTCCCATAGGGTACACGGATTGTGTGACCGATACTCGTACAGCTGGACATTGTACTCAGAGGCGGGGATGTATCGGTCCTCGTGTCACATACTTTCATCTATCTATATATATATATATATATATATATATATATATATATATATATATATATATATATATATATATATATATACGGTTTTTGTGTGAATGGTTATTATATAAAGATAATAAATGGGTAAATGTGTGATATCATGCTGATGTGTTTATCTTTCATGATTGTGCTTGTGCTTATGCATTACCTCATATATGTATGGCTAGCTAACGGTTTCATACCGTGTTGTAGATGTTTACAGGTTAGGCGCTACTGGGTGATCTGCCAGGGTGACAGGCCGAGGACTCTCGTATATTAGGTGGTTGGTTTGGGGTTGTTGTGTTTCCCCTCCTGCGTGAGGATGATCTTTTGTACCTCCTATGTGAGGATGTCGTTTTATATACTCGGCTATGCTATTGTTTACTTTGGGTCGTATAGTTTATATTTTTTTATGTATTTGTTTTATATCTGTTAGTGCCATGTTGTAAGGTCCAGTGAACTTGTTGTCAGGCTAGGGTCAGGATCCATTGTGAGATCCTAGCCCAATGTGACATCCCGAG
Source organism: Fagopyrum homotropicum (assembly GCA_033239125.1). Taxonomy (NCBI): domain Eukaryota; kingdom Viridiplantae; phylum Streptophyta; class Magnoliopsida; order Caryophyllales; family Polygonaceae; genus Fagopyrum; species Fagopyrum homotropicum. Next base: position 67,671,640 of record BSWB01000007.1, on the reverse strand, counting down.
TCCCGCGGATTCGGGGTGTTACAGAGTTGGTATAAGAGCCTAGGTTGACAACAATGGCACTTGCTACCTGCAATGAGGTTTGATAGGTAAAATAAATAGAGCCCACATGGGATCTGACGTTTTCAAAGGTTTTGGTTTTAAGTGAGGTTTTGGGATAGATATGCATATATATTTGTGTGTACTATGGATTATGTGGATTTATTATATACATATCGATACCTATGGCATATATATAGCCTTATAAGATTAGGTGCGTATATCCTACAGATGACTCAGACTAGAGTAGTATCTGTAGTTGGATGAGGTAGGGGTACACCCCCCCTCTTCCTCCAATGGTGATAAGTTAGGGACCAATTTCCGCTGTTGTTTCGCCTATGACAGAGAACGAGTTTGAAGAGGCTGATCGTGTCTCCATGAGTAGATCTGAGTTTCAAGAATATATATAACAAGTATATGAAGCGGTGATAGCGGGCAGATCGACACCAGATTTACCAACAATTGTGAGATCAACTGAAGCTTCTAGATCCGGAAAGAAGCAATGGACTGAATCAGTTACTAGAGAAGCAAAGATGATGAATGGGGAACCAAGTCCGATATCCGGACAATCTAGTGATCCTTTGGCCATGAAGATGACTGGCAAGGAACTACAGTGTTTTAATTGCGTGGAGGTTGGGACACTGGCGAGCTGTGTGCCCAAAGGCTCCCATCATATGCTTTACGTGTGGTAAAGTAGGGCATAGAGCGAAGTTTTGTCGATAGGGCAAGGCATTGCCTTTACAGGTTCCCTTCAAGAGTGAGATCATTCCAGGTGGACGACGAAGGTCGAGTTACCCTTTAGTTGCACAAGTTGCAAGGATGGGATGATTATGTTTCAGTTGTGGCAATCCAAATCATTTGCGTTCTTTGTGCCCTTTGGCACTAATAGCTTGTTTCACTTGTGGTGAGCTAGGCCATCTGGCCCTTTCTGTCAGCACGTTGGTGTTTCTTCCCAGCAAGACCTTCCTCTTTCCGGTGCAGAAAGAGTGGAAGTGGAGACTATAGTAATGACCTCAGTAATACCTGAGGAGCATGGATCTGACATTGAGTGATGATATGTAGTGGAGCTACGAGTGTTAGCTGTTATAGGTACCATTCTCGTTAATGGTTTACCTGGTGGAGTTTTGCTTGTTGTGAGTGCTATGCACTTCATGTCTTTCGATGCATGCGTTAATGGTTGACTTTTTGTATATAGTAGAAGGTGGATTTTCCTTTACAAGATTACCTTTTTGGGTCTGAGATACCCGTGAGATGCGTGTTTGTTCCCTTATTTCAGGGACCCGTGTATGGTTGTAGACTTCTTTGTCATGTCGTAGGTGCATGAGGAAGTCATTATGTGTATGGTTTGGATGAATAGATATCATGTGGTGTTAGCTTTTAATAGTAAGACTATTATAGTCTTTACTGAGTTGAGTTAAATAGAGGTCTTCTGAGGTTAAGACCTTTGAAGAGACGGGTTTGTCATCAGGACTGTACGAGCAGCGAGCTGATAGCACAGGGATGTGACGCCTTCTAGTTTTATACCATAAAGGAACGAGATAGTCCAACAATTGAAGGTATTCCAGTTGTTTATGAGTTTATAGACGTGTTACTGAACCGTCTAGTTGCCACCTCAGCGGAGTGTGGATCATGACATTGTTATCGAGTTGAAGGATGATACAAGATTGAATGGGAAAGCCACACTATATGGTGCTTGTTGAGATATTGTACTGATAACTTGAAAGTTTACTTAAACGGGTTTACCCTAGTGGGTTCCATGTTCCGTATTGACGACCTGACGAGTTAACTTCAAGAAGCAATTGTGTTTTTGGGATTCCTTTATGCTCAAGATATCCCTAGTCATGGATGAGAGAGCAGCATGTGTATGAGATAGCATCCCATACCCGTTATGGACACTACGAGTTTGTAGTGATTTCATTTGGGTTGACGAATGTTTTAGTAGTTTTTATGGAGTTGATGAATAGTATCTTCATCGAATTCCTTGATTAGTTGGTGGTGGACTCCATGGATGACATGTCGGTATACTCTCATAGCAGAGAATAGTAGACCGATCTTCTGATGACCGTTCTACAAATTTCGAGAGATAGAAGGTTGTACGCTACGCTCTCTAAGTGTAAGTTAAGATGCCAGTGGTAGCCTTTTTAGGCCATGTTGTCTCCACCAGTGGGATCATGGTTGACTTGACGAGAATTAAGTATGTTGTAAAATGGGAGATACTAATGAACATTAAGGAATACGTAGTTTTCTCGGCTCAGCCGATTGCTACCAATGCTTTGACGTAGGATTTTATATGATTATGTATTCATTTGCGAGTCTTTTGAGAAAACCACCATAACTACGTGATGAAAGCAGTGTGTCTAAGTTTTGAAGAGTTGAGGAGGCATTTGACCTCTGCTTCCATTCTGTTGTAGTTAGAAGATTTTTGGGATCCCGTGATTTATGGTGATACATCCCAACTAAGTCTGAGATGTGTATTACTATAGAGGAGTAGGGTGTTATTGATATGTGTGTTTACAGCTGAGAACTACCCGACTAATGATTTAGAGTTAGTAGTGGTAGTTCAAGCCTTTAAGTTTTGAAGACCGTACCGGTGTGATCTTCATGTCAGATTTCTATAGATCGTAGAAATATGAAGTATATTTTATGCAACAGGGGTTGAATAACCGCCAGTATTAAGAGCTTAAGTTGATCAAGACTTTGACTTGAAGATTTCATATCATTCAAAGAAGTTGAATGTTGTCGCCGATAACTTGAATGGAAAGACGCTCCAAAAGAAGATGATTGTGAGACTGATAGTTTAACCTCAGCTTCAAAGAGATCTAGCTTGGCTAGAGTTGGACAATCAGTTCCTTGATAAGGATACCCATTTATACCTCAGAGGTTCTACCTGGTCTGTTGCATGAGGTCCAACAGAAGCAGGAGACCTGCCGGGCCTTGACAAGGTTTAGAGAAAGGATGTCTCGTATTGAGGCACCATAGTTCTCCATAGGAGTAGATGGACTGATGAAGAGTCATGACCGCTTTTGTGTTCCTGTTGATGCAGATGGAGACAGAATATTACGTATACCCATTGTACGCCTTATTCAATACATTCAGGTACGAGTAAGATGTACCACGAGATGAGACGATTATATTGTATGAAGCCGATATAACCAGATTTGTGATATAGTGTGTGACATGTCAGCAGGTCCAAATAGAGTATTTCCGATCTAGAGATAAGCCCCCACCCACTACCAGTGCAGTAATAGAATTTGGGAGGACATCTTTATGGACTTTGTTATGGGATTGTGACCCTGTAGAAGATTGATGTTATTTGGATTGTTGGTAATAGATTAATGAAACCAACACGTTTCATTTCTATCAGAAGGACGTGGCTAGTGAATGAATTGGCTTAGGAGTACACTAGACAGATAGTGAGACTCCATGGTATACCGAGAAAGATCATTTCTGATCGAGATGGATGTTTTTACTTTGAGATTTTGGGCAGTTGATTCAGACTGCTTTGGGGATGAGTCTGTACCTCATGACTACAATTCACCCCCTAACAGATGGTCAGTTAGAGAGGATCATCTAGATCTTAAAAATCTGTTATAAGTTGTAAGTTGAATGGGAAACGTGGATGATTATATTACCTTCCATTAATGAGTTTATTATATAACAATGAAGGACGTGCATCTTTTTGGGATGGCCCTATGAGGCAATATATAGACATAGATGTCGTATATCCTTATGCTAGAAGTGATCTAGCAGTAGTAGTGGAAATAACACATGACCAGACTCATGATTTTATAGTTCAAGTAACGATGATTAAAGGAAGAGTGTTGGCTCTACATAGTCGCCAGATTGTGTGTGTAGACAAGAGGTGTTAACCTCTAAAGTTCAAGTGAGAGTTCATGTCCGGCTAGAGGTATCTCAGTTGTGAGACGTTAGTTGTGTATTATGGAAAGGGGAACTGAGTTTCCAATATGTCGGTTACTTGAGATCTTGATCAGTTTTGTGAAGACAACATGATGTTTAGCTTTCACTCTGAAGTTGGTGGATGTTCACCTAGTGTTCATGTGTCTCAACTGAGGAAGTATATACCAAGTTGGAAACACTTTGTGAGTTATAATGATCTAGTGGTTAAGTTGAACCACATCGTTGTTGAGCATTTGATTACATTCTTGGAATAAGATATGAAACGCTTGCATTCGAAAGACATTTCCATATTGAGGATATTATGGTCGAGATGAAGACCTGAAGAGGCTATGTGAGAGACTGAGAATAGTGTTCAGAGGAACTATCTAGAGTATATGATGGGACATGCCCATTTGTGGGAGCACGAGTAGATCTTAGTGTTATCTTGATGAATGTTGTGCTTATGTGCTTATATGCCTTGATATGTTATTCCATGCTAGTTGTGATGTGATTTATGATCTTAGTAGATCTTGATGTGCTAGCGTGATGTATGCTATAGCTGGAGATGATTACTTCCTCCACGCTACCCGAGTATGATCATATTTATAGCTGGAGGTGGTTCTTTCCTCAACGCTATTTGAGTGGGATTAGGATTCAGCTGGAGATGGTTCTTTCCTCCATGCTACCTTGATGGACATAGTTCAGTGGAGATGTGATTCCTCCATGCGATATATATGTTTATAGGTTGGCTAGAGATGTATTTCCTCTATGCCTGTGATATGTTTTGACTAGAGATGTGCTTCCTCTATGCCTTGTGATGTGGTATGGCGAGAGATGTGATTCCTCTACGCCTTTGGGTAGCGTTATGGCCCTGTTTTTTGGAGATGATGATTCCTCCATGTTTATAATTGAGGTTATAGATTGTTATAGGTTGTGATCTTTTGAACGGAGATGTGATACCTCCGATAGAAAGAGTGAGAGTTATACCTCGGCATATGGGTCCGAGAGGATTTGGGAATTGTTCAAGTTTCGGGACGAAACTTTTTTTTAGGGGTGTGTGATGTAATAGCTGGGCTTTTCGAATTCTAATTAATGTTGATTAACTTAATCGTTGATAGTAATTGACATATAACTCGCGAAGATTTCGCAAGTGATGAGTATGAGTCCCACCGTTATGTTCCTCGCGTAATTTTGGACGTTTGGAGAAATTTTTCCTTTTTCCCCCAGGTAATTATTTTTACCCTCCGGTGTTATTTGGAGCATTTGGGAGCTCCAATTAATAAAAATGCAGTTGAGAGAAATGATCAGGACATCGGATATGTCCTAGATATGAAATAACATGGAGAGGCAAAACGGCCAAAAGAGTTGCTATTTCGTTTCTTAACGGCTAAGAAAGACGGCTTAGGAATACACGTTTTCCGAGGCAGTTGTGGAATAATTATCCCTACAATATTCCAGATTTAATATTCCAATCTCGGTAAGTTTGGAGAAGGAGGTTCGACCCGCCTTTGGATCGGTTAAAGGATAATTATCGACTTTGCTAAAGGATAATTATCGTCTTCACTATAAATAGCGGAAAATCCTTTATTAATTCATTTCCTTTCACGTTTCCTCGTAAAAGCTCTGATTTTTCTCAACCTTCAAACTCAGATCTACTCTCTGTTTCTAATCCGATTTCAATTCCGTTTGAGTTTCTGGATTCCTCTCTTCATTCTCTTCATATCGGTACCGAGTTTCTGCATTTCCGAGTATATGGAGGGCTGATCAAGCATATATGTCACCAGGATGGTTCCGTCGCTCAGATTCCGGTGAATTTGATGTTGTCCATGCGTAGCCTGCGTCGTTGTGTTTCCGAATCTTCTTTCAGATCGTCAATCGGGTTAGTAACGAATAAGTTATGAATTTATTCGTTTTCCATACTGCGATTTGGCCTAAATTGACTTTAAGCTTGTCAAAATGGATAATTAGAAATTCCATTATGGTCTTTATATTATTCTGGTGTTTATGGATAGTTTGTTTGATGAAATCTGATGACAGGTGGGTTTAGAAATTGTCTGCGGGCAAAACGTCATTCTGGCGAAATCTAACTAATTAATTAAAGGTTAATTAATTAAATTAGGATTAAAATTGAGATTGAGGAATGTTAATTAGGTACTACCTTGAGATTTGAGGAATTGTGAGTTATGTTGAGATATTGAGGTTTAGTTGGTTGTGAGGCTCATAGATTGAGTATGATCCTTATGGATCCTTTTGGATCTAGGTGTGACCCCTTTGATGAATAGAGGTTGATATATCTCTTTATGCCTTGTTTATAGGCTGTGTTATCCCTCCAGTGTAGAGGTGATCGTGGTTGAGTTCGATCGAGGTTGAGGTAAGTCCGTAGGACTTACTTAGCTACCATCCCTATATTGGGTGTTTGCATGAGTGGTGTGTGCTTTATATGTTTGCTATGATAGCATGAGTTGTCGTTTTTATCGACCTATGTTCTATTGACTGCCCCACTGCGTGGCTGTGATAACCTTTCCCTTTCATCCCGCCGTGGAGTCTGGGAGGTTCTCTGATGTCGGGCCAGACTGGTTTACAGGAAGGGCGCAATCCACTCCCATAGGGTACACGGATTGTGTGATCAATACTCGTACAGCTGGACATTGTACCCAGAGGCGGGGATGTATCGGTCCTCGTGTCACATACTTTCATCTGTCTATCTATATATATATATATATACGGTTTTTGTGTGAATGGTTATTATATAAAGATAATAAATGGGTAAATCTGTGATATCATGCTGATGTGTTTATCTTTCATGATTGTGCTTGTGCTTATGCATTACCTCATATATGTATGGCTAGCTAACGGTTTCATACCGTGTTGTAGATGTTTACAGGTTAGGTGATCTGCCAGGGTGACAGGCCGAGGACTCTTGTACATTAGGTGGTTGGTTTGGGGTTGTTGTGTTTCCCCTCCTGCGTGAGGATGATCTTTTGTACCTTCTATGTGAGGATGTCGTTTTATATACTCGGCTATGCTGTTGTTTACTTTGGGTCGTATAGCTTATATTGTTTTATGTATTTGTTTTATATCTGTCAGTGTCATGTTGTAAGGTCTAGTGAACTTGTTGTCAGGCTAGGGTCAGGATCCATTGTGAGATCCTAGCCCAATGTGACATCCCGAGTCCCGCGGATTCGGGGTGTTACAAGTTCAAGGATAAAAACGCAGTGAAAAATGCATTGTGTCATGTTGTAAGTCTATCAAGCTTGCTATTCTTGCGCGATGTCTAGATAAAGATTGTAAGTGGCGCGTGCGGTTCTCAAAAATCAAGAAATTGAAAGTGTTTACACTAACAAAGTATATCAGAGAGCACACTTGTTCATTCCATACCAGAAGAAATTATCGCAGAAAGGTCTCATATCCTGTCATTGCTGAAATAGTTGCAAAAATGTAAGTCCATTGCTTATTATCACATATAATATTCAATTCTATATTGTTTTCTTCCATTTTGGTATGAACTACATTCAAATCATATTATTTATGTTATTCAAGTATGATAATACACATAAACTCCCCGAGCCTAAGACAATTATTGGAATTTTGAGAAACGAGCATTGTTTAGAAGCTAGCTACTAGAAATGTTGGATGGCACAAGAGGCTGTCAAGGACAATATAAGAGGAACAAATGAAGAGAACTTCAAGGGTGTGCCGGTGTACTTACATCGATTGCAAGAGGCAAATCCAAACACTATTGTAGCACTGTAATTGGATGATGAAAACAAATTCTAGTATGTCTTCTTTGCTTTGGGATAATCAATCAAAGGATATTCAGTAATGAGAAAGGTATTATCCTTGTTTTGGTATGTAATAAAGTTATGCCTCTGGTATTATCAATTATGCATGAATGATATAGATTCTGGTAGTAATGTTGTGTTTTTGGTAAGCAGTATAATTGTTCGCTCCAAACGGTGTGTGCAAGCTTTAAATTTATAACCCTAGACTTAAGCTTAAAACAAGGATGCGAACCCGCAGTGTACGGGTCAATCGTAGTAAAAGCAAGAAAATTCCAGGGGTCGATCACAGGGACTCGGTGAAACAGAGTCAATACGGTATGCTAATGTCAATGCTAACCACAAGAGCAATTAACACAATCAAAGATGAATAAGATGTCAAATAAAGCAAACATGCAATTCTAGGGATTATAGCATCAAGTTGTGGTTCCAACTCAAGATCTATAGATAAGCGGACAAAGCTGAGATTTTTGCATGAGGAAGGTGTTTCTAAAGTGGAGTAGATCACCGGGTAAGTCTCACTACACACTAATCCTAAACCGTAACTCCTATCACCGGGTAAGTCTCAAGGAATTAAGATAAAGAACTATAACCTCAAACTAACACACCACCTAAGGGAATAGAATCAACCTTTACCGGGTAAGTCTCAGGCTAACTCACAAAGATGGGATGGAAGCACACTCAAACCCCAATAAAGGACAAACCTTTATTACCTACACTTATGATCGTTGGTACACAAACTAAGGAATTACCGGGTAAGTCTCATCCTAAGCTTGCTTTGAACCAGGAAGGTGTAATAAGGATAGGATTTAGCAAACTCTAACACTTAACTCTCAGTTATGGATCAGATAAGTCACCTCGGTCAGCCAGTTACCACCTCGGCCGAAATGTTCATCGACTGAACGAGATGCTTAGGGTTAAGGTTAAAGACTCGAACTTTCAGGATCCTACTGGAATCTAAGATTATTCTATCATCGTTTTTCCCACAACCTTCAGCCAATCACCCTAGAATCGCACAAGGAAATTAGCCACTCATCATCATTATGAAAGTATTAAATGTAAGGGAAGAAGGTGAATATTTGAACAAAGAAGAATTTAATGAAAAGACTTCAATAACTGAATCAAATATCACACAAAATCGTTCCTTGGATAATAATCCAACAAGACAAGACAACAAGGAAAGGAATTGAAGACAATCTTACAAAACCCCCCAAAAAGCTATAAAAGCTATGGTCTTCAACCTTCCTTCAACCTTCAAAAAGGTTCTTCAACTCTCTCCCAACTTGGAGTAGGCTGCGACTGCTGCGTCGTATGCGAGATTTTCAGCCGTAAGCGGATGTCGGATTTGTGGAAAATCCAACCCTTTTTATAGGAAAAATAACCCTCCAAAGATAAGAAATCTTAGAAAGATATTATCCCATAAATATAGGTAAAATATATATTCTGCATATCTCCTTCCTTCAAGAAGCTCAGCCCAAAAATATAAGATCACTTTCCAATTTTAAAAGATCTCAGCCAAGAATAAAATATTCTCGCCGCGTCCTAGGTATTCGCCTCGGTCGAGTCGGCGTCTCTGGATCGCCTCGGTCGAGATGAATCTCTGGTCAACCGAGGTGACTCATAACTGAATGTAGAATCTCTCAAAACTGGTCCAAAGTAAATCTTTAATCCATGGCTATGCTTCCTGGATGTAGCTCCAAATGACTCATGACTCCTTTTGCTCCTTTTTGATGCAAAACGTACCATATTACCTGCAATTACAACGAAACTAGGTGTAGACCTCGATTCTCGCAAAGGTAGATGAAATGGTAGTAAAATCACATAATGTACATACAAACATGCAGATTATGAAAGATAAAACGTCCAAACAAGCCTCAAAATATAGACTATAATTCATGCTATCAATAATTATCTTTCTGGTATGCTCTTTTCTGGTTTGTATAACTAGTGTCTGGTATTGTTAGATAAATGTACTTCCGGTAATATCATTTCTGATTTGATTTCAAGCTTAGCTTCTAGTATAGTGATATATATTTGAACAATTAAGTTTTTGGTATGACTATTATCCATTTCTGGTATACTAGAAAACTAATTGATTGGTGGTTGTTGTTGTTTAAGGTTATATAAGTTGACAAAACATTTTTAAAAGGACGATATGGTGGGGTGTTATTGCTTGCAACAACGCAAGATGCAAACCAACAAATATACCCGCTAGAATTTGCAATTGTTGACCGTGAATGTGATGACTCATATGATTTCTTCTTCTATCATATACACAAGTTTGTCCCTAACACCGAGGAACAACTATTTATATCGGACAAACACATGTCAATCAAGAATGGTATTGCCAAGCACTACACAAAAGCATCCCATGGAGTTTGCATGTACCACTTGAAAGGGAACATGATGAGGGACCATCACCAACAGCCCCTACTAGTCCTACAATGCAAAGGCTAATCACTAGATCAAGGGCAAGAGCAATTCAAGAGGAGGTGTCCAACATGTTGGTGTCCTTAGCTCCTAAGGAGACCATTGACGATCCATTGTTGACTGAGGCTTCCTTAGTCACGTTAATGACGATTCCTGATGACTTGGACGTGGAAGGGAGACCATGCACACGTGATTTGGAGTCATGCAAAAGCAAAGAAGAGACACTTGTTCCGGAATTGCAAGAAATGGAAGATTGAGGCTTTTGGAGCTTCTTTTGTATTTTATATCATCTTTTGGTATAAAATGAAAGACTTTTTATAACCTTTAGGTTCAAAACATTTTAAGGGTTATTTTTATTTGTTTTAGTTGTTTTATTTGTTTTATTTTTTTTATTGTCTTTTTGACAAATATTTTTTCTTTTTTAGATAGGAGGCTTTCTAGGCATATAAAAAGCATCCCTTAGCTTCTTTCCAGATTAGATAGATTTTAGCAAAACTTGATAAACCGTCTCTTTGAGAGCTTTTGTTCCTATTCAGAAAATTCAATTAATAAAGTGAGTCATTGATTGAATTATTGTGAATCCCTGCTAGATTGTTCTTGTGTGTGTTAATCACTTTAGAGATTGGTGCTACTAGTCAATACTAGTCCCTCCTTGTGCTTGTCTCCATTGAAGGCTTGACTAAGGTTATAGAAGAAAGGGTTGAAGGCATCATCTTCCTTGGGTTTTGATCAATCTGATCAAGGTTCTTGTAAGGGAGTCGTTTGGTTCTTTTGGATCTAATTCTACCAAACATTCCACGTTCCATTTCATTCTCTTTCTTCCCTTTTGTCCAACGTCATTTCTGGTTCTAAACAATCTGATTTTGCATGCCATTTGTCAAGGAAAACGTCCATTGTTGGTCTTCAAGGATTCCCAATCTAGATCTAGTCATTTGCGGCCCCAACCCGCATCAAAGTGGTATTAGAGCTAGTTGATTGCGAGTCCGGAATCAGCCATCACCATTGACGGTTTGAGTATCTTCTTTGAGTCTTTTCTTTGTTTGAGTCATTTGCTTCATCTTAAGAGTCTATTTGAGTCTAATTTGCTTTGTTTCTTGTGCTTATTGGAGAAGAGAGAAAGTCAAGCCAAAACAACCATTTTCCAGCCATTCTACATCACCTTCATCAGCAATTGTTCATCCAAAACGTCCAGTTGCATCCTCTTGGCAAATAACCATTCAAAAAAAAAAAAGAAGGGGGGCCACTCTCCAAAACAAATCAGTCATTGCAAGTAGGAGAGAGAGGCCACAAAAGCTCCTTATTTGTAGCAACAACAAGAGACTACTTCTAGTTAGTTATCTCTTATTTCTTTTCAATTTTTAATTTCATTCCTCTCTCCTATTTTCTTCCACAAAACGTCAGCCAAGGAACACAAAAGAAAAACAAACAAAAAGAAATATTTTCTCGTATATTTTCATCATCCTGCATATCATACATTTCATATCATATTCTATACTAACCTAAGTTGTATAGAAGCTAGAAAAACAAGTGTTTTTGCAATCTGATTGTGAAAGGATCATTGAGACTACAAACAAGAGTTACCTACCTTATTTCTTATCCATCACCATTACCCAGAAGCCAACTTTAAACACCACAGCCGGCCATATCTCTCTCCATTGCATAAGGACAAGGTAAGTGAAGCTCTCTTCTTAGTCTCTTGTGTGTCTATCTTCCTTGTTTTACTCTAATTCTATCATATCTTGAGTTTACCATCTTTTCGAGTACATATCAGCCTTTTGCATCTATCTTTGAGTCTTGTGTCTTTTTTTGAGTATTTTGTGTGATTTAGCTAGTTAACATTGCTTGCAAGCCATACTAGTTGAGTCTTGAGTTTTATTTCAGCTTCTTAGTGTCTATCTTGACATTTTCTGTTGTGAATCTTCAAGCAGCCGTGTATCACCCTTTTTAAAGTCAAGGAGTGTGCTAGTTGAGCTAAGGCATTGATCTTAGAATGAGTTTTAATCCATCCAAATCAATTGCATCAAATAGCTTGTGATCAACACAACTTGAGTGTGAGAGTGAGAGTAAACACTTGTGAGAATTTTCTGTTTTATCTAATTCAACTAGTTTGCTTGTTTTGTGTGTTTTTTTTATCATGTCTAGGTCTAATAGTCCAAGCAAGTCCCAAAGCAGTGAGCCAATGCACCCGGAGACATTTGCTATGTTGAAGCAAAAAATGGATTCGGTGGCAAGATTGACCGACCGGATTGGCACGTTGGAGTCTCGGCCAACACCCACAGCCACGCCACAGCCAAGGTCCACTTTCGAGCTAGGAGGCGCGTCTAGAGATGCCCATAGAGAAACAACCCATGAATCACCTCAAAGAACCCCTCAAGGGAAAGGTATGGGACATGCTAACCCTCTTCCTAGAACACCTAATGTGCAAGGTTTTGTGGATGATTTTCAGGAGCCACAAGAGGATGTTGAGGAAGAAGGCATGTGGAGAGAGTTCCCTAGGGGTCACCCACAGCCAAGGAGAGGACGAGAATATGAGCCATTTAGGCCTTATTAAGAGCTAGATGGAATAGGGAAAGTGAAGGTCAAGATTCCTAGTTTTGAAGGCAAGTGTGACCCGGATGCTTACATGAATTGGGAGACTAAATTGGAGCAAATTTGGTCATGCCATCACTTTGGAGAGCAAAGGAAGGTCCAACTTGCATCATTGGAGTTCCAAGGATATGCACTAGTATGGTGGGATCATCTTGTCAAGGAAAGAAGAAGAACCTTGGATCCAGCCATCACTACATGGGAACAAATGAAGGCGTTGATGAGAGATCGTTTTGTACCTCAACATTATGCTAGGGAGCTGAGGTAAAGGTTGGAGAACCTTAGACAAGGAGCCATGAGTGCCGAAGAGGTCTACACCTCTATGCAAATGGCAATTGTGAAAGCTAATGTGGTTGAAGATGAGGAGTCTACAATGGCTAGGTATCTACGCATTTTAAACTCATCTTTGGCTAATGAAATTGATTTGTATCCTTATAGTACCATGGTGGAGCTGCTGCATTTGGCAATCAAAGTAGAGAAGAAGACAAAGGCTAGGAACCAAGGTGCCAAGACAAGCTTTGGAGCTACAAGCTCATGGAATGCACAAAACAGCCGGCCCCAAGGATCCTACAGCCGTGAGCCTACATCCACCAAGGAGGACCGAAAAGCATCAACCATGGACCAAGGAGCACAAAGAAGGAGCTCCAAACCTCATTCATCCTCTAGACCCTTGAATGAGCCTTCAAGTGGTTCTCAAGGGAGTACCTCTAACTCTACTCTTCGTTCTAGAGATATTGTGTGTTTTAAATGTCAAGGTAGAGGTCATTACATGAGGGATTATCCTAATAAGAAAATTCTGATTTTAAACCAATTTGGACAATATGAGAGTGAGGATGAGCATGAAAATGATGATTACACCCACCTTAATGGATTGCATGAAATTGGTAGTGATAGTGATGAGGGCATTGAATATGAGCATGAAGAATCATTAATAGCTAGAAGAACTTTGCATGCTAAGCTAGCTCCGTGTGAGGATAATCAAAGAGAGAACCTTTTTCATACTAGATGTCTAATTAAAGGGAAGGTGTGTAATATGATCATAGATGGAGGTAGTTGTTGCAATATAGCTAGCATAATTTGATTAATAAGTTGCAAATTACCACATTTTATCACCCTAGGCCTTACAAATTGCATTGGATGAATGATTGTGGAGAATTAAAAGTAAATAGGCAAGCTAGAGTTACTATCACTTTAGGTAGCTATGAGGACACCATTACTTGTGATGTAGTTCCCATGCAAGCTTGTCATATTCTTTTAGGACGTCCATGGCAATTTGATAGGAGAGTTAAGCATGATGGTTTTACTAATAGGCATACCTTTGAATTTAATGGCCAAACACTAACTCTTAAGCCTATGACACCATTGCAGATTGCTGAATTTTATGAGAAGAAGAAGGAGTTGAGTGTGGAGCAAAATGAGGTGAAGAAGAAAGGGGATAGCTCACGGTGTAAAACAGAACCCACGGCCAAGATTAGTACCACCCTATTAGCCACACCTTCTAGTGTCCTTCTAGCATCCAAGGAGGAGTACATCCTAGATTACACCCCTTTAGATGCATTCTTGTGAGCTTGTGTAAGAGCTTAGTGACTTTGAGTGATGAAGCCAAGGCCACCCTACCTAAGCCTATCCTAGCTATCCTAGATGAGTTTATTGATGTGTTTCCTGACGAGTTTCCGGCTGGCCTTCCACCTTTTAGAGGTATTGAGCACCAGATAGATCTTATTCCTGGTGCTACACTCCCAAACCGTCCAGCCTATAGGATGAACCCTAAGGAGAGCCAAGAGATCCAAAACCAAGTCCAAGAACTCCTAGATAAGGGTTATGTAAAGGAGAGTTTGAGTCCTAGTGCCGTTCCCGTCCTCTTAGTGCCTAAGAAGGACAATACATGGAGGATGTGTGTTGATTGTAGGGCCATCAATAACATCACCATTAAGTACCGCCATCCTATCCCATGTTTAGATGAGATGTTAGATGAGTTGAATGGAGCCACATTGTTCTCTTAATAGATCTTAGGAGTGGTTATCACCAAATCAGAATGAGGGAGGGAGATGAGTGGAAAACGGCATTCAAGGCCAAGTTTGGTCTTTATGAGTGGCTAGTGATGCCATTTGGTTTAACCAATGCTCCTAGCATATTTATGAGATTGATGAATCATGTGTTGAGACACTACATTGGTAGGTTTGTTGTGGTTTACTTTGATGACATCCTCATCTATAGTAAGTCACTTGAAGAGCATGAGGAACATTTGAGGGAAGTACTTGTAACTCTTAGAATTGAATATTTGTATGCTAATTTGAAGAAATGTGAGTTTAGTACTAATCAATTTGTTTTTCTTGGTTTTGTAGTGAGCACAAGAGGTCTAGAGGTGGATGGAGAGAAGATCAAGGCAATCCAGGAAAGGCCTACTCCCGCAAACCGTCGGTCAAGTGAGGAGTTTCCACGGCCTAGCAACCTTCTATAGACGTTTTGCGCGAGATTTCAGCACCATAGCATCCCCACGCACGTCCTTGACAAAGAAGAAGGTGCCATTTGTGTGGGGAGATGCTCAAGAGAAGGCGTTTAAGGAGTTGAAGTGGCGGCTGTCCCATGCACCTCTTCTAGCTCTTCCGGACTTCACCAAACCTTTTGAGGTCGAGTGTGATACTTCGGGTATTGGCATTGGAGGAGTACTCATCCAAGAGGGTAAGCCACTAGCCTTCTTTAGTGAGAAATTAAAGGGAGCATGTTTAAACTACTCGACATATGATAAAGAACTTTATGCATTTTTTAGAGTATTAAAAACATAGCAACATTATTTATGGCCTGATACGGGGATTAGCCGCGAAGAACGGATCTAGACGAGCAACTTGTTTTCGGGAATAGAAGCAAACGAAATTCAGCAAACAAGAATGAATGAAAACGTGCAAAACAAAGAGGGGGAAACGAAAAATAGGAAGGAAGAACCGAAAGGAACAAAACGATAGAACCCTTGGATTCGATTATCCAAGAACCAAACTGATGACGATTCAACCCCGCTTCTTACAACTTCACACAATCGATCTAGAGCTATCGAAGGTACGAAGAGGTTGCTTCGATTCGACTTGTAGCACCAACCCGAAGGAGATTGACACACACAAGAACGAGAAAGCTATGCTAACACCACAATTCTCACAAGACAATAGGCTGAACTCAAAAGGGTTCGATTTTGGCACTTAGGCAATGTGTTTAACGTAATTAGCCTACAAAAAGAAGAGAGAAAGGTTTATATACAACCTAGACCTTCTCTCCTAAAAATAGAAAAGAAATAAAAACAATAATTACAATTTAGAGTGCTTTAAATAAATCCATAAAAAAGACTAATTCTAGGCTTTATTTAACACTCTCTAACTAGCTCCTCATGCCAGCCTTTACGCCAGCCTTCATTCATGCACATGCATACGTGAGCCTTCATCCTATGCTCCATCAACTTCTTCTTGGCTGGTCCAATGTGGCTAAGCATCATGACGGGCCTTGGACTCATTGGAGGTGAGCTTGGATTAGCTTCTTGAACCATGGCTAGGAAGATAGCATCCCTCTCCGCTTGGCGTTTGGCTTGAGCTCGTGTTAGGGCTCCTTGTGGTGTTGAAGATGGAGCTAGCTCGGATGACCCTTCATCATTCTCCCCTTCTTTAAAAGAATTCGACCTCGAATTTCCTTGATCATCACTAAGGGGTGGAAAAGGGCTTAGATCCCTCACATTGAACGTGGGATCACAAGCATAGTCGTCCGGCAAGTCTAGCACATAGGCATTGTCACCATCCTTGTGTAGCACCTTGGAAGGTCCGTTTCCTCTTGGAGAGAGCTTGGACTTCCGAAGTTGTTGAAACCTCTCCTTCCTCAAGTGTAGCCATACAAGGTCACTGGCCTCAAATGTAACCTTCTTCCTTCCTTGGTTTGCCTTGGCTGTGTTGTATTTGCCTTTCTCCTCAAGCTTAATCCTTGTCCTCCTATGTAGCTCCTTCATGTGTTCAACCTGCGTTTTAGCACTTAAATCCACTCGCTCCTTCTTAGGCAACGGTGTAAGATCAATAGGGGTTAGTGGATTAAAACCATAAACACACTCAAATGGAGAGATGGAAGTAGACGAATGCACAACTCTATTATAGGCAAATTCAACATGTGGCAAGACATCCTCCCATTCCTTTAGATTCTTTTTGATGACAACCCTTAAAAGTGTGGTTAAAGTCCTATTAGTTACTTCCGTTTGCCCATCAGTTTGGGGGTGGCTTGATGTAGAAAATAACAATTTCGTACCTAGCTTTCCCCAAAGAGTCTTCCAAAAATAACTTAAGAACTTAACATCCCTATCACTTACTATTGTCCTCGGAATTCCATGTAACCTAACTACTTCCCGAAAGAATATATTAGCTACATTGGCCGCTCATCAGTTTTGTGACAAGCAATAAAGTGAGCCATTTTTTAGAAACGATCTACAACCACAAAAATCGAGTCCTTACCTCTTTTAGCCCTAGGCAATCCCAAAATAAAGTCCATACTAATGTCTTCCCAAGGGGCTGTTGGGATGGGCAAAGGTGTGTACAATCCATGAGGCTTCACTTTAGATTTAGCTCTAAGGCATTCTAAGCATCTTGTAAGCACATTTTCAACATCCCTAAGCATGTGTGGCCAATAAAAGTGTGAGTGAAACTTAGCATAAGTTTTATCCCTCCCAAAATGACCCATTAAACCTCCTTTATGGGCTTCCTCTACTAGCAACAATCGAAGGGAACACCTAGGTACGCACACCTTATCAATTCGAAACAAAAATCCCTCAAACAAATAGTATTTATCTAAGGAACCTTTTTGCACACATAACTTATATGTATCACCACAATCAATATCAGATTGATAGAGCTCCTTAATGTAAACAAAGCCTAATACCTTAGCATCTAATGTAGTCAACAATGTGTACCTCCTAGAGAGGGCATCCGCCACTACATTGTCTTTTCCCTTTTTATACTTGATAACATAGGGAAAAGTCTCAATAAATTCCATCCACCTACCATGCCTCCTATCTAGTTTATCTTGACTCCGAAAATGCTTCAAAGACTCATGATTAGAATGCAAAATAAACTCTCTAGGCCACAAGTAGTGTTGCCATGTCTTAAGCACTCTAAACAAAGCATATAACTCTTTATCATAGGTAGAGTAATTAAGACATGCTCCTTTGAGCTTTTCACTAAAGAAGGCAATAGGCTTACCTTCTTGCATGAGCACACCGCCTATGCCAATGCCCGAGGCGTCACACTCCACTTCAAAGGGCCAAGTGAAGTCGGGAAGAGCTAGCAAAGGAACCTCGGTTAAGACCAATTTCAGCTTGCTAAAGGCACGTTCTTGCGCCTCCTCCCACAGAAATGGCGCATGCTTTTTGCAAATTTCCGTCAAGGGCGCAACAATGGTACTAAAGTCTCTCACAAAGCGCCTATAGAAGCTTGCAAGCCCATGGAAACTCCTTACTTGGCTGATGGATGTTGGTCTGGGCCAATCTTTGATTGCTCTATTCTTCTCCTCATCCACTTGTAGGCCTTGTGTAGTCACTACAAAACCAAGAAATATAACCTCATTAGTGCAAAGCTACATTTCTTAAGATTAGCATACAAGTGTTCAGCCCTAAGGGTAAGAACTACTTCCCTTAGATGTTCTTCATGCTCCTCTAGGGACCTGCTATAGATTAAAATATCATCAAAGTATACTACAACAAACTTCCCTATAAAATGTCTCAAAACATAATTCATTAAGCGCATAAAGGTAGAAGGATCATTAATTAATCCAAATGGCATAACAACCCACTCATACAAACCAAACTTAGTTTTGAAGGCTGTTTTCCACTCGTCCCCCTCCTTCATTTGAATTTGATGGTAGCCACTCCGTAGGTCTACCTTGCTAAAGGTGGTGGTGCCATGTAGCTCAACAAGCATGTCATCTAGGCGAGGAATAGGGTGGCGGTACTTGATGGTGATGTTGTTGATAGCTCGACAATTAACACACATCCTCCATGTGTTGTCCTTCTTAGGCACCAAGAGCACAGGCATGGCGCATGGACTTAAGCTCTCCCTCACGTAGCCCTTGTCTAGGAGGTCTTGAACTTGCGCTTGGATCTCTTGACTCTCCTTTGGGTTCATTCGGTAGGCTGGTCTATTTGGGAGTGTGGCGCCGGGAATAAGGTCAATCTGGTGCTCAATACCTCTCAAAGGTGGAAGGCCATGTGGTATTTCTTCCGGAAACACATCCTTAAACTCCTCAAGGATGGCTGAGATAGTAGGTGGTAAGCTAGCCTTGGCTTCATCACTCATCAAGGTGAGCTCCTTACACAACATCATCAAGGTGGTGTCTAAGGGTAGGTAGTCATTTTGTAACTCAAGTTTGGAAGGTAACAAGGCTGTTGTGGGCTGTTTTGTGGCCGTGGACACAAGGGTGCTAGGCTGGTGGTTAGAAGGCGTGGCTAGGGAGGGGTCTTGGCTCGACAACTTGCTCCCCTTCTTAGCTTGTCCTTGCTCTTGCTCACTTGCCTTCTTCTTCTCAAATGCTTCCGCAATCTGCATAGGAATCATAGGCTTAAGATTCACAGTTTTACCATTCAATACAAAAGAATATCTATTTGTAAAACCATCATGCATAACTCTCCTATCATATTGCCAAGGGAAGCCTAACAACACATGACAAGCTTGCATAGGCACAACATCACATAAAACCGTATCTTCATAATGGCCTAAAGTAAAAGTGATCTTAGCTTGCCTATTAACATTTAACTCACCACATTCATTCATTCAATGCAGCTTATATGGCCTAGGGTGATAAAATGTAGGAATTTGCAACTTAGATATCATTTCGGTGCTAGCAATATTGCAACAACTTCCTCCATCAATAATAACATTACAAACCTTTCCTTTAACCGAGCATCTAGTGTGAAACAAGTTTTCTCTTTGGTTATCTTCACAAGGAGCAGGTTGTACACTTAAAGTTCTCCTAGCTATCAAAGAATTATGATGCTCAAGACTTTTATCACAAATCATGGAAGTGTTAGCTAGGAATGAGCTAGGATGATCAAATAACACTCTTAGCTAATAAACAATCTCCTTGCTCATATTCAATCCCATCATCATCCAAATCATCATGATCATGCATATTAAGCTCAAAATCATCATTATCATGCTCATGCTCAGATTCGGACTCATATTGCCCTAAATGGTTAACTAGCAAGGTTCTTTTGTTAGGACAATCCTTCATCATGTGCCCTCTTCCTTGGCACTTAAAACATACAATATCTCTAGCTCTAGATGAAGGGTTAGAAGTACTCCCTTGAGTGCCTTTAGGTAGTGTAGGTGTGGGCTTGGTAGGGGCTGCATAAGGAGCCTTGCGTGGGCCTCCTTGCTCCGGGGCTAGCTTCCCCTTGCTTGGCACCTCCCGGCAGTAATTCCCTTGTTGGCGACCTCCTTGGCTCCTCCATGAGCTAGGCGTGCATAGGCAGCCTTACCATGGCGATTTGCCCTTATTTTCCTTTCTACTTTGATTGCTAGGTGGAGCAATTTTGTCATAGAGCTATAGGGAAAAAGATCTATCTCGTTAGAAAAACTTGAATTGAGAATACGAAGATACCTAGCCATTGTAGTCTCTTCATCCTCTCGCACATTCGCCTTTACCATGGCGATTTGCATGGCATTATAGGTCTCCTCGGCGGTCATGGCTCCTTGCCTCAAGTTCTCCAACCTTTGCCTCAATTCTCTAGTGTAATGTTGAGGCACAAACCGAGCTCTCATCAAGGCCTTCATGTGTGCCCAAGTAACTACCGGTGCATCCATAGTTCTCCTCCTTTCCTTCACCAAATCATCCCACCATATCATAGCATAATCAATAAACTCAAGAGCTGCATAATGTACCTTCTTATGCTCGGGAAAATTATGGCATGACCATATTTGCTCTATCTTGGCCTCCCAAGCCATGTACACATCCGGGTCACATTTGCCTTCAAAGCTTGGGATCTTCACCTTCACTTTGCCAAGGCCATCATACTCCGGATCTCGCTCCCTCCTTGGCTGGCCACCATAGGGTTCACGCCTCTGCTCGTCTTGGCGCCGGCCGTCATGAGGTCTCCGGGGCTGTTGGTGCTCCCTTCGCCCGTTTGGCCTCCATTCCTCGTCATCTCCATCACCGTCCTTATCCTGATCATAAGTTGGATTCTGAAACTGTTGAGGATAGTTAGGCATATTATCATGCATATTAGGAGAAAAAGGGATAGAAATGTGCTCCTCGAAAGCAAGATTGCGGCCTAAGCCGTGGAAATTCCGAGAGGGATGCGTGGCATTATGCCGGACTGCTTGAAACGCCTCTTGTTGGCTTTGAAGTGGTATTCGGTCTTGCCCTTGATGTGGAGCTCTCGAGTGGTCTCCTACCTCCCTGTTGCCTCCTAGTGGCCGAGGCTCCGGAACTACATTAGACGCCTCCAAGTTGGACAGCCTCGTAGTTAACCCTTCAATGCTATCTTTCAAGCCCTTGATAAGGTTAAACAACTCTTGGGTGATAGGCTCGGGGCTTGGCGTACCTGCGGGAGTTCCTGACATTGTTCAAAGACACTAAAACACTCAAACACGTTAGATTAGCTAAAACAAAAACGCCTCACAAGTGTATCACTCGAAAGCAAACTCTCACTCTCTAGTGGTGCTCAACAAGCTTGTTGATGGCCCGTCTTGTATTAGTCAAAAACCTCGCGTGAGTTCAATACTTAGCCAAACAAAAGCTTTAAAGTAGAAGTGAAATTCGATTTCAATCACCTTAAAAACGTGTTTGACTCAATAAAAGAGAAGAAAAAACTCAAAACGGAAAGGACAAGTTGCATGAATGTTATATGCAACTAAGTATGGACTCAAAATTTAAACTCAAGATAAGCCTTGAAAGAACTTACTCGTCAAGCCTAAGCAAGCAAACCTTGGACACCGAAGGCGTGTGTAGAAGGGCTGGTCAAGGCTAGGGCGTGGCTCGAGTGAAGTGAGCTAGGCGAGGGCCAAGACGTGGCTAGGCTAGGGTGAAGCTAGGCTAGGCCTGAATGGCTTGGTCCCTTTGAGTGAGATGAGCTCCTTTGTAGTCCTTTTTGGTTGATGAACAATAACACTTAGCAAGCACAACTTTTGATTGAGATGAGCTCCTTTGTAGTCCTCTTTGATGGCTGAACAATAGCACTTAGCAAGCACAACTTCAACTATTACAAACTATGAAATAAAACAAGAATAAGCTAACAAGAATGAAATGAAATGAAATGAATATAATGCTGATTTCTTTTCTCTTTCTTTTCTTTTCTTTTCTTTTCTTTTTCTTTTCTTTCTTTCCTTTTTTTTTTATTTTTTGAATTCGGATTTTCCTTTCTTTTTTTTTTAACTTACTGCTAGAATTAAAGAAAAAAAATAAAACAAAAATGCTAAGAAAATCTAATTAGTTACAAGAGGATAGAGTTGACCAAGTAAATAGCTAACCAAGGGTGAAAATTCAAAAAAATAAGTTGAAATTGTGGAGGAGAGAGAGAGAAGCTGGAAAATAGGCTGAACGGATCAGCCTCTCCTTTTTGAACGTTTTAGGGCTCGTTTGGTGTTTGTGGTTAGACGTGGGGCAAGACTGGTGGCAGGCGTGGTTGTCGGCACAAGGGCTGGTGGTAGGCGCGGTGTAGGCGTGGTGGTCGGCACAAAGGCTGGTGGTAGGCGCGGTGTAGGCGTGGTGTCGGAGGGGTGCCGGCGTCCAAGATTCACAAACAAAGCAACAAACTCGTTAGTTCAATCAAAAACTTGGAATAGAAATGGCAATGGCAATAGACTCAAAACAAAGCAAGACTCAAACAAGAAAACGAGACACTTTTGGTTTTTGAATGATTTACCGACTCTTTTTTAGGTTGAACGTCAATTAGCTTTGATACCAATTGATACGGGGATTAGCCGCGAAGAACGGATATAGACGAGCAACCTATTTTCGGGAATAGAAGCAAACGAAATTCAGCAAACAAGAATGAATGAAAACGTGCAAAACAAAGAGGGGGAAACGGAAAATAGGAAGGAAGAACCGAAAGGAACAAAACGATAGAACCCTTGGATTCGATTATCCAAGTACCAAACCGAGGACGATTCGACCCCGCTTCTTACAACTTCACACAATCGATCTAGAGTTATCGAAGGCACGAAGAGGTTGCTTCGATTCGACTTGTAGAACCAACCCAAAGGAGATTGACACACACAAGAACGAGAAAGCTATGCTAACACCACAATTCTCACAAGACAATAGGCTGAACTCAAAAGGGTTCGATTTTGGCACTTAGGCAATGTGTTTAACGTAATCTGCCTACAAAAAGAAGAGAGAAAGGTTTATATACAATCTAGACCTTCTCTCCTAAAAATAGAAAAGAAATAAAAACAATAATTACAATTTAGAGTGTTTTAAATAAATCCATAAAATAGACTAATTCTAGGCTTTATTTAACATTCTCTAACTAGCTTCTCATGCCAGCCTTTACGCCAGCCTTCATCCATGCACATGCACACGTGAGCCTTCATCCTATGCTCCATTCAACTTCTTCTTGGCTGGTCCAATGTGGCTAAGCATCATGACGGGCCTTGGACTTATTGGAGGTGAGCTTGGGTGAGCTTCTTGAACCATGGCTAGGAAGATAGCATCCCTCTCCGCTTGGCGTTTGGCTTGAGCTCGTGTTAGGGCTCCTTGTGGTGTTGAAGATGGAGCTAGCTCGGATGACCCTTCATCATGGCCTAGTGAGTTTGTCCTACATACCGATCATGAGTCCTTAAGATATTTTAGGAGTCAAGATAAGTTAGATAGGAGACATGGTAGATGGATGGAGTTTATAGAAACTGTTCCTTATATCATAAAGTATAAAAAGGGCAAGGATAATGTTGTAGCGGATGCTCTCTCTAGGAGACATTCTTTAATCACAACTATGGATTCTAAGGTCTTAGGTTTCTATTATATTAAGGATTTATATGTTATGAATCTGATTTTGGAGACATATTTAAGCAATGTGCATCTAGAGGAGCCTTTGATAAGTATTACTTGTTTGAGGGTTTTCTATTTAGAGTTGATAAAGTGTGCATTCCTAAGTGTTCCCTTACGCTATTACTTGTTGAGAAAGCCCATATGGGAGGCTTAACGGGGCATTTTGGGAGAGATAAGACTTATCATATGCTACATTCACATTTTTATTGGCCTCATATGCTTAGAGATGTAGGGAACTTGCTTAAGAGATGTCTTGTGTGCTTAAAGGCTAAGGCTAGATTGAAACCTCATGGATTGTATACCCCCTTACCCACGCCTAAGTCACCTTGGGAGGATATTAGTATGGACTTTATTGTTGGGTTACCTAGGACTAAGAAGGGGAGAGATTCGATTTTAGTGGTAGTAGATCGATTTTCTGAAATGGTCCATTTTATTGTTTTCCATAAGACTGATGATGCTTATAATGTAGCTAACTTGTTCTTTAAGGAAATTGTTAGATTACATGGAGTACCTAGGACTATAGTGAGTGATAGGGATGTTAAGTTTCTTAGTTTCTTTTGGAAAACTCTTTGGGGTAAATTAGGGACGAAGTTGCTGTTTTCGACTTCTAGTCATCCTCAAACGGATGGTCAAACCGAAGTAACTAATAGGACGTTAACAACCATTTTGAGGGCTGTTTTAAAAGATAATTTGAAAGCTTGGGAAGATGTCTTGCCTCATGTTGAATTTGCATATAATCGTACATTACATTCTTCTACTAATCTAACTCCTTTTGAGTGTGTCTATGGGTTGAATCCTTTTACCCCTTTTGATCTTATACCGTTGCCCATAGCGGAGCGAGTAGATTTTAATGCAGAAAAACAGGTGGAGATCATCGAGGAACTACATAAAAGGACACGCAAAAGGCTAGAGGAGAAGGGGAGGCAAGTGGCGGCCAAGGCTAATAGGAACCGCATGCAAGTGTTGTTCGAACCGGGAGACCTCGTGTGGCTGCATTTAAGGAAGGATAGGTTCCCGGAAAGGCGCAAGTCCAAGCTATCACCTAGGGGAGACGGACCATTCAATGTACTACGTAAGGTTGGCAACAATGCTTATGTACTAGAGCTTCCAGAGGACTATGGAGTGAGCCCTACTTTCAATGTAGGAGATCTAAGTCCCTTTGAGTCAAGTGATGCGGATGGTGATGATTCGAGGACGAATCCTTCCCAAGAAGGGGAGTATGATGAGGGACCATCACCAACAACCCCTACTAGTCCTACAATGCAAGGGCCAATCACTAGATCAAGGGCAAGAGCAATTCAAGAGGAGGTGTCCAACTTGTTGGTGTCCTTAGCTCCTAAGGAGACCATTGACAATCCATTGCTGACTGAGGCTTCCTTAGTCACGTTAATGACGATTCCCGATGACTTGGACGTGGAAGGGAGACCATGCACACGTGATTTGGAGTCATGCAAAAGCAAAGAAGAGACACTTGTTCCGGAATTGCAAGAAATGGAAGATTGAGGCTTTTGGAGCTTCTTTTGTATTTTATATCATCTTTTGGTATAAAATGAAAGACTTTTTATAACCTTTAGGTTCAAAACATTTTAAGGGTTATTTTTATTTGTTTTATTTGTTTTATTGTCTTTTTGACAAATGTTCTTCCTTTTTTAGATAGGAGGCTTTCTAGGCATATAAAAAGCCTCCCTTAGCTTCTTTCCGGATTACATACATTTTTGCAAAACTTGATAAACCATCTCTTTGAGAGCTTTTGTTCCTATTCAGAAAATTCAATCAATAAAGTGAGTCATTGATTGAATTGTTGCGAATCCCTGCTAGATTGTTCTTGTGTGTGTTAATCTCTTTAGAGATTGGTGCTACTAGTCAATACTAGTCCCTCCTTGTGCTTGTCTCCATTGAAGGCTTGTGTAAGGTTATAGAAGAATGGGTTGAAGGCATCATCTTGCTTGGGTTTTGATCAATCTGATCAAGGTTCTTGTAAGGGAGTCGTTTTGTTCTTTTGTATCTACTTCTACCAAACATTCCACGTTCCATTTCATTCTCTTTCTTCCCTTTTGTCCAACGCCATTTATGGTTCTAAACAATCTGATTTTGCGTGCCATTTGTCAAGGAAAACGTCCATTGTTGGTCTTCAAGGATTCCCAATCTAGATCTAGTCATTTGCGGCCCCAACCCGCATCAAAACATCAAGAAAAAATCAACCAAGAATATAGTTTAACAATTGTTCGTGGATGCAGCTAGGTGCTACAGAAAGGATAAGTGTCTTGAAATGTTTGAAAATATAAAGATGGTATGTTTATTCTGGTTTTCATTATTTTCTGGTATGCAATCACATTATGCTTCTGGTATTTCAATTGTGGTGGTTTATTTTATTTATGGTATTGCCCTTTATCTCTCATTTATAGTGTTTCTGGTATGAATGTTTCTGGTATGAACGCAGGTTAGATTTGTTGTATGAAAATTATAATTTCTGGTATTACATTTAATCTCTGGTATGAATTCTGGTATGCTTTTTGTGATCGTTTCTGGTTTCATACATGATATGTTTCTAGTATTCAACATTATTATTGATGAGCAATGATTATGGTATTACCTTTTTCTGGTATTGAAGCATGTTAGGTGTATGGTATGTTTTTTCTGGTATTGTATACAACTTCATGTGTACCTGCTAATGTTTGTAGGAGAAGGTAGTAGTTGCGCAGCTGTTGGAAGAAATTGGATTTGCTGCTTGGTCCCGAGTTTTTTGCAACGCGAAACATTGCAACATTATGACAAGCAACAATGCAGAATGTATCAATAGTGTACTGTGTGATGCAAGGGATTATCCAGTGCTTGCCCTCATTGATGTTATCAAACAGATGGTGGGTAGATGGTTTGCAACGCGAAGACAAAGTGCTGAATCATGTACAGAAATGACAACACCAAACGTCGATGCCCTAATACAAGCTAAATATGGGGAGGCAACAAAGTATGGATGCTACGTGCTTGATGCGAAAAGGCTGTTGTTTGAGGTACAATGGAACCAGGAAAGGAAAGTTGTATGTTTAGTGGATAGGAGTTGCACTTGCAAGAAATTTGATATTGAGGAAATACCGTGTGTTCATGCAATAGCTGCAACAAAGATGGCGAAAATGAATCCGGCATCTCTGGTAAGTAAATATTACAGCACCAAATATTGGAACACGGCATATGAGGAGACAATATACCCAATTGTAGATCATGAGAATTTAGAGATTCCAAGTTGCATTACATCTATTGAATGCAACCCTCCTATAAAGAGGAAGAGAACCGGAAGATTGCCTAAAGCTAGGATTTGGGGATCAATGGAAGGAACAAGAAGAAGAAATGCAGTTATTGTGGCAGGGTAGGCCATAACAAAAAAACTTGCCGAAATCAACCAATGGAGAAAGAATGAAGACACATACCAGAAGTACTAATTTTGATTATTTGTCATTATCAGATATGTAGAAAACAGTTACTATATAAATATATGTTTGTTTTATGTGTAAATGTCCACATACCAGAATCAAAACAATAGGTAATAATAAAAACTAAATAAAAAAACTCATACCAGAATCCAATAAAAGAATATCATCAGGCTATTTATATGAATACCAAAAAGCATAGGCAATGAAACATACAACAAAATCACAAATTGAACGTTTCTGGTAAACAAATAATCATACCAGAATCAAATAGATAAAACAAACTACAAGAAACACAAACCAGAAACACATACCAAATATACTAATGCAATAACTCATACCATAAAATCACAAAATAAACATTTCTGGTAAGTAATTACTCATACTAGAGGCACATATATGAAAACCAATCATACCAGAAGCATAAAAAATAACAAAGAAATACCAAATATAATCATACCAGAGGCACTTAAATGAAATACCAGAATCCTAAATAGCAACATAAACACTTCTAGTAAACAAACTATATTAACAAAATACTTGTTATTGTTTCAAAAACAAGATTATATTACAAAAGAGTTAATATATTACAACAGAGTCAGTCAATACCAAAATACAAGTTTAACAAGAGTCTACTACATCATTTAGAACAGATTCAGTTTCAAAGGGACTCGTGGGGTTTCACCCACTCCCTATGGTACAAAATAGAACAAAATTGTTCCCTGAAAGCTGGGACCCATTCTTGACATATGTTTGACAAATCAGATCGTTCAGATGACAAATACTGAATGTGCTTGATTGTGAATACACCACAGCTTCCACTGTAGTTGTAGACAATAGATTATATAAGTGTTTTTTCAAAACATCATACTAATGAACATACCAGAAATATATGACTAGTATTGTAGAAATCACCTTTGGTTGTTCTGTGGAACTTCTTTGGCTGTCTTTCGAACATAATCCAATGGCTTTTCAAGATTGTCCGCAAACCTCTCAAATTGTCCATGAAGTTTCATAATGTAAGAAAACATAACAAGGAATGGGGTGAGCAAAGCTTTCAAGTCCCCATCAGACATACAGTCCACAATTGAGTCATATACAACAACACACCATTTAATTAAATCAATCTGTAGCGCTATCTAGTGTTTACCACAGGTGTTGATGGCAAGTGTATATTGTATCGACTTCATTAAAGCTCTTGCTAAAAAAGGGGGGGATCAAGTCCAAATATATAACCTGCAATTTCTTCACCGTAATTAAAAGTTCCTGTAGCTTTCGACTCTAAGAATTGTTTATAACGCACATTGTTGAAGTAATCGACAAATGGTACGGGAACAATGGTAATATGACCATAAACCTCTGGATACTCAATTACAGCTTTTCGGAGGTATGTAATCATTTCATCAAGTTGCTGTAAAGTAGGAAAAAAACTAATAATTCAATACCAGAGCTCATATGAGAATAATACCAAAAAAACATAAAAATTTCATACTAGAATTCAAGACATGAAAACTATTAGGCAAGATACACATACATGAAAACACATCATACCAGAAACACAAAACATAAACAAATAACAGAAAGCTCAAGCAATAAATCATCTAAGGAAGTCAAATGATAATTTATGGCAAAATGAAAGAATTACATACCATAAAACTAATGAAATACATAATACTAGAAAAAAAAGAAGCAAAAATAAAGTCATACCAAACTCTTATACAACTAGAACATACTAGAAAGCAGTACAGCACATCATACCAGAAATTTTAAAAACAAAATGTACACACAAAATCTTACCAGAAACACATTAGTAGCTAGTTTTAGAAAGTCATACCAGAAAACATCATACCAGAAATTATTAACTTAAACAAAAGTAAGGTTAGTGTTAACTTACATAATCCCACAACCAACCAGGTTTTTGGAGTAAGAGCTTGAAGTGTTCTTTATTTGCTTCATGTTGAAATCCATTAATAAGTTCTTTTTTAGTCTTTGGGTTAAGGTATTAAGCATAAAAAGCATCTCTATCCTTCTTGCTCAAGAAATTATGCTTGGGTGGCTTGGGGATTTTTACTGGGACGACATAGGGAGATACAACAAGGTCGCTGGGTTTCTTTTCACGTAAACACATTCTCCTCGGTCCTCTGGTTTTAACTTTCCCTTTCCCTTTCACATCTACATCTGCTATTGGTTTTTGTACCAGAACGACAACATAACACAGACATTAACAAATATGCACAGAAACAAAACACATGAAGCATAGTAGTTTATTATACCTCTTCCACTGCTTCTTCCTTTGGCTGATCAACTTCAGCTTCCTCCTTGGGCTCGGGCTGGGACTGGGGCATTGGCTTTTCTATAGATAGCGTCTCTTCAGAACATGAAGAAACCCCAAGAACTTCTAACTTAGGAGCATCAGCTGGAGGTTGGGAGGCCGGCTTTTTAGAGGCTTTGGTACCTTTAGAAGAACCGGTCATCCTTTGAACATTAGTGACGATCTTGAAACATTGACTTTCTATTTTGTGTTGTGTCATAGTTTGTGCCTTCTGCCTCATAACAACTTGGTTGATAGTGGCATCTTGTTGCTCAACCTTCTAGACCAACTCAGAAATCAATTGATTTTATGTTTGTAGTTGTTTCTTTAAATCCTCAACCCAATCAGGCACCCTATACATTAACATAGTAAAAGACAGGTGGTGTAACCACAACTTCTGTGTTGATTTAGGTTTGTAGTTGTTTGAAACTAATAAATTATGGTATGTAAAGTATCAACTACCTATTTGTGGTAGAAAAATTGGAGGTGGTGGGATCAAAGACAGGTAGTATAACCACAACTTCTGTGTTGGGAGTGGTGGGATCAGGGATAGGTGGTGCAACCACAACTTCTGCATTGGAGGTGGTGGGATCATGATACGGGGCAGACCCGACGTTGGCTCGATCTAGACGACGGAAGGAAGGGAAAGACGCAGAACGGCAAGATCCAGGCAACCGACTAGGGCTGTTCATGTGCTGCGTGGCCTGCGAACAAAGGGAACAAAAGAAGACGCTAAACTGAATACGAAGGTACAAAAATTAAAGGAAAGGTACGATGTAGATGAATCCGACACAAACGACGTGGAAACCCTTGATCTCGGGATCAAGAACCACCAAGAACGATGCAACGAACTCAGCCCCTTACAACCTCACACAGCCGACTTAGAACATCGACAGCACGAGGACGATGCTTATGGAATCTCACGAACACCAAGAACCCGAGAGCAATTGACACACGCGAAACAACTAAGCCAAATCTGATCACAATAACTCTTCAATCAAAACTCGGCTTTGATTGAAGATGAAATTTGAAAACAAGTGTTTTTCACCAATAATAATCTACCTAAAAAGTAATAGAGAGAGCCTTTAAATAGTTTTCAGCTCTTAAACAAAAGCCACAACAAAATCTGGAAATTAAGCTCAATGGGCTACTGAAAACACTCAATCACTCAGCAAGTCTTAAAAATCTTCATTCCTCAATGAGAGAGATGGAATGGTGTTGGAAACGTGTTGAGTAGCAGGAGCAGCGGTGTCATGTACGGGGCTGGCCGAGTCCGGTGCTTTGGTGTCGTTGCTCTCTTGCTTACTTAAGAGCCAAGCCTCGTTATGAACACTTGTAGCCAATAAAATCAGCAAGCCCTCAGTCTCATGCTCAATCTTCTTAACTTGGGAATGTGTGATAGCTCCCTCATACTCCGGAGATGCTAACTCGGATGGTCCCTCATCATTCCCCCTCTCTAGGGAAGGATTCGTCCACGAATCTTCAAGCTCTACATCCATAGGTGGGAACGGACTGAGGACTCTAACATTGAAGGTCGGGATGACCCCGAATTCCTCCGGAAGATCCAATACATAAGCGTTGTCACCGGCTTTGTGAAGCACCTTGAAAGGACCGGTACCCCTAGGTGATAGCTTGGACTTTTGCAGCTCTTGGAAGCACTCCTTCCTAAGATGTAACCACACGAGATCTCTGGGCTCAAACAACAAGTTCCTCCGTCCCTTGTTTGCCTTAGCTGCAGTCCGAGATGCTTTCTCCTCTAAGCTCAGCCGTGTCTTCTCATGTATTCCCCTAATGTACTCAACCTGTTTACCTGCATTGAAATCTACTCGCTCCTTTAAAGGTAATGGCATAAGATCAAAAGGGGTTAAGGGATTCAAACCATACACACACTTAAAAGGAGGCATGTTAGTAGAAGAATGGATGGTCCTGTTATATGCTAACTCAACATGTGGTAACACATCCTCCCACTATTTCAAATTCTTCTTAATTACAGCCCTTAAAAGTGTCCCTAAATTCCTATTAGTTACTTCGGTTTGGCCATCAGTTTGAGGGTGGCTAGCGGTAGAGAACAACAACTTAGTACCTAGCTTACCCCATAAAGTCTTCCAAAAGTAACTAAGAAATTTCACATCCCGATCACTAACAATGGTCCTCGGAACTCCATGTAGCCTAACTACTTCTCTAAAGAAGAGGTTTGCAACATTAGTGGCATCATCCGTTTTGTGACAAGCTATGAAGTGTGCCATGTTAGAGAACCTGTTTACCACCACAAAAATAGAGTCTCTTCCCCTCTTAGTCCTAGGTAACCCCAAAATAAAGTCCATACTAATATCTTCCCAAGGAGCTGCGGGAATGGGTGAAGGGGTATACAAACCATGGGGCATTACTCTAGACTTTGCTTTCAAGCATTCTAAGCATCTTTTCACAAAATTCTCAACATCCCTAAGCATGTGTGGCCAATAAAAATGAGTACGCAGCATATGATATATCTTATCTCTACCAAAGTGACCCATCAAACCTCCCCTATGGGATTCATCCACAAGTAAGAGCCTAAGAGAACACTTTGGAATGCACACTTTATCAACTCTAAACAAGAAGCCATCAAACAAGTAAAAATCATCTACAACTCTTTTTTCCACACAAGCTTTATAAATCTCTCCAAAATCATCATCCTTTGCATATAAATCCTCAATGTAAACAAAGCCAAGAACTCTAGCATCCAATGTAGTGAGCAAAACATGTCTCCTAGAAAGTGCATCAGCTACTACATTATCTTTTCCATTCTTGTACTTAATCACATAAGGAAATGTTTCAATGAACTCCATCCACCTACCATGTCTTCTATCTAGTTTATCTTGGCTCCTAAAGTGTTTTAATGATTCATGATCAGTATGCAATATAAACTCTCTAGGCCAAAGATAATGTTGCCAAGTCCTAAGCACCCTAAACAATGCATAAAGCTCCTTATCATAAGTAGAATAGTTTAGAGTTGGAACTTTCAATTTCTCACTAAAGAAGGTGATGGGTTTGCCCTCTTGCATAAGTACTCCACCAATTCCTATACCCGACGCATCGCACTCCACCTCAAATGGCCTCGTGAAGTCCGGGAGAACAAGCAATGGGGCGTTGGTCATCATCTACTTGAGCTTTTCGAAAGCTCTCTCTTGGGCCTCTCCCCACACAAATGGGATATTCTTCTTAGTGATCACGGTTAGAGGGGCGGCTATGGTACTGAAATCTCTCACATATCGCCTATAAAAGCTAGCCAATCTATGAAAGCTGCGCACATCACCAATAGACGTCGGGGTTGGCCAATCTCGAATAGCTTTGATCTTTTCCTCATCTACTCGCAGCCCTTGAGCACACACTACAAAGCCAAGAAATATAACTTCATTTGTGTAGAAATCACACTTCTTAATATTAGCATATAAGTGTTCAAGTCTAAGAGTAGAAACAACCTGACAGAGATGATCCGCATGCTCCTTTGCAGACCGGCTATAGATGAGTATGTCGTCGAAGTAGACAACGACAAACTTCCCTATGAACTTCCTCAAAACATTGTTTATGAGGCGCATGAATGTGTTGGGAGCATTAGTCAAGCCGAATGGCATAACAAGCCACTCATATAGCCCAAACTTGGTTTTGAATACCGTCTTCCATTCGTCGCCCTCCTTCATTCGAATCTGATGATAGCCACTTCTAAGGTCGATCTTGGAGAAGGTGGTTGTTCCATGTAGCTCATCCAGCATGTCATCAAGGCGGGGAATGGGATGACGGTACTTGATGGTGATGTTGTTGACAACTCTACAATCAACTCACATCCGCCAAGTGTTGTCCTTCTTAGGGACTAGTAGAACCGGAACCGCCATAGGACTAAGGCTCTCACGAATGTAGCCCTTATCAAGGAGCTCTTGTACCTGCATTTGAATCTCCTCACTCTCCTTTGGGTTCATTCTATAGGCGGGTTGGTTTGGGAGAGTAGCTCCGGGAATAAGATCTATTTGATGCTCAATACCCCGAAATGGTGGTAGCCCCAGGGGTATTTCATCCGGAAACACATCTGCAAACTCATCCAAGATAGCTAAAATACTAGGGGGTAAATCAACTAGGGTCGAGTTGCTTACCAAATTCAGCCCTTTACACAAACACACAAGCGCAGCATCGGGAGGTAGGTAATCTATGATGCACTCCCTCTTGGCTGCGAGCAATGTCCTCGGTAGGGGCTGAACGGCTGCTGCGATTGTTTTGTCTTTGGTGGCGGTCCTTGCTGCAGCGCGGTTGTCCATGGCGTCGGCTTCCTTGGCGGCTGCAGAAAACGCTCCTCCCTTGGCCAGCGTCGTCTCGGTGTGACCGCTGCTTGCTTGGACAACTTCTCTTCATTTCTTATCAAAAGCCTCCGCAATCTGCATAGGAGTCATAGGCTTGAGAGTAACAAGTTTATCTTTAAAGGTAAAAGAATACTTGTTAGTAAAATAGTTATGCAACACTTTCCTATCATATTGCCAAGTTGGCCTAACAAAACATGACAAGCTTGCATTGAAACCACATCACATAGAATAGTGTCTTCATAATGTCCTAAGGTAATGTGAATTTTATCTTGTTTGTTTACCTTAAGCTCCCCACAATCATTCATCCAATGTAGCTTGTAAGGCCTAGGGTGGTAGAAAGTTGCTATTTGCAATTTCGAAATCAATTCCGTGCTAGCTATGTTGCAACAACTCCCACCATCAATTATAACAATACAAGCCTTCCCCTTTACTAAGCATCTAGTGTGAAATAGATTTTCTCTTTGATTATCTTCAAAAGGAGTAGGTTGTAAGTGTAAAGTCATCCTAGCTATCAAAGTTTCCCCATGTTCATACCCTATATACTCATCATCATCATCATCAAAAACAGGATTGTCAATAACATTGTCAAATTCATTTTCATCATTGTCGGATTCCGACTCATATTGACCTAGATGATTGATTATAAGAACTCTTTTGTTTGGACATTCTCTCATCATGTGCCCTTTACCTTGGCACTTAAAACAAGTCACATCTCTAGCTCTAGAATTAGCATTAGGCACAAGGGGGTTAGAGTTACTTAGCTTGGATCCCGAAGGAGCAGCCGGGTTTGCCTTGGGAGGATACAAAGAGCCGGAGGGTGTGGCACCACGCCTAGCAGTGGCGTCGGCTCCTTGTGCAGCGGTTGTT
Source organism: Fagopyrum homotropicum (assembly GCA_033239125.1). Classification (NCBI taxonomy): domain Eukaryota; kingdom Viridiplantae; phylum Streptophyta; class Magnoliopsida; order Caryophyllales; family Polygonaceae; genus Fagopyrum; species Fagopyrum homotropicum. The sequence continues at coordinate 67,636,980 of BSWB01000007.1, read as the reverse complement.
CCTCCCTTCGCAACGGTGTTCTCCTTTCTGTAGGACGAGATCTTCCACTTGTTCACTGCATTTGGTGCATTGTATCCCGTTCCTTGGTACCTACTCTTGGACTTCCTTTCCACTTTTATCGCTAAATGTAGCAATTTTGTCATAGAACCATATGGAAACAAATCCACCTCGTTAGCTAAAGAAGGATGCAATACTCTAAGATACCTTGCCATTGTAGCCTCTTCATCCTCCGACACATTGGCTCGGGCCATTGCAACTTGCATGGAATTGAAAGTTTCCTCGGCGCTCAGATTGCCTTGCCTCAAGTTCTCAAGGCGTTGCCGAAGCTCCCTATGGTAATGGTGAGGTATGAACCGAGCTCTCATCATTGCTTTCATTTGTTCCCAAGTAGCCACGGGGGGATCAAGAGCAAGTCTCCTTTCCCGTACTAGCTTATCCCACCAAATAAGAGCAAATTCCTGAAATTCCAAGGCCGCCAATTGCACCTTCTTGTGCTCGGAAAAATTGTGGCAGGACCAAATTTGTTCTATCTTGGTCTCCCACAACATATATGTATCCGGATCACACTTGCCCTCGAAGACGGGGATTTTCACCTTTATCTTACCAATCCCGTCTTGTTCGGGTTCCCGATTCCTACGTTGATATCCTTGATACCCTTGTTGCGGTGGTGGAGCCGAAGCCTCTCCCGTCATTGATTGTTCCTCTTCCTCATTGTACCTGTGCACATTAATGGGAGGGACAACGTTTCTAGGTAAAGGAGAGTTGGGACGAGGATCATACCCATATCGGTGACCCGGGTGGCCTTGAAGAGGCGGCTGCAAAAACTCCTGCGGTGTATTGCCTCGCTGCGCCATGGTAGCGGCCTCAAATGCGGCTCGTTGGTTGGGCAAAAGACCTCGGGGCTGCGGTGGCTGCTGTGAATGGTCTCCTTGCTCAAAGGCTGAAGCTAAGGGCTGGCGAGCTTCTAGAGCCCTCATCCGAGTGGTCAAAGTGGCAATGTTGTCGTTCATTTGCTTCAACAAGCTGAATGTTGTCGGATCTGTCGGCTCGGCGCTCGTCGTTGAAACACGGCTATGGGTAGACATTATCACAAAGAAAACAAACACTGAATTATGTTAAGGTTAGAAATCAAAACACCTCTCAAGTGTTTCACTCCTTTTTCCGCTCACACTCTTGTGATAGTCGGGCTTGTCGATGGATCGCTTCGAATGAGTCAAGAACCCCACTTGAGTTAAGGTGTCTAGGTTTCCAAAACAACCAAAAATCGATTAGGCTCAATGCAATTCAGTTCAATGGGAAATCAGCTCAAGCTCAACAATACTCACGAATGGACAGAATTGAATCACAAAGACTTAAGAAGATTACCAAACAAAATGTTTGAAGAGAAGAAAAGAAGAAGACTCACCGATTAAGCTCTACTTGTTGCACTTCCGGACTGCCTTGGAGTGTGAGTAGTACGAGGCTAGGTTAGAGGTAGCAAGGTGAGAGGGAAGAAGTGGTGAGAGATGAGGGTGCAGGCGTTGAGGGTGTGGGCGATGAGGGTGCGGATGATGAGGGTGCGGAGCTGGCTAAGGGTGATGTGTTGCTGGTGGTTTAGCCGAGCGTATGGTCTTGCTGAAAGTCTCGAGAGGGCTGGGAGATGATAACGTGAATAGGCAGTTTGCACCACAAGATAACATACAAGACTAAAGATCACAAAATCAAATAAAATGTAAAAAAAACTTCTCTTCTTTTTTTTTGAACGATCAGCTTCTTCTTTTTTTTTTGAATGATCAGCTTCTCTTTTTTTTTTTTTTGATTGATATGCTTTTTTTTGTTACCTAAAATGTAGGAACTTCCTTGACCAACAAATCTGGCCAATAATTACAAAAATAAATTAAAATTGGAACAAAAGAGATCTTCTACTAGTGCTTGAACATGGGAATGTGGAATTTGAAGAAGAACAAGTCCAATGGCAGCCGATTAGTCACAACCGATTAGGGTACATCCGTTTAGGGTACAGCCGAGTAGGGCACAGCCGGTTTAGGGCACAACCGAGTAGGACAGAGCCGGCAGAAATGGTGATGGTCCGTCAGGGCGTGTGTAAGCAAAGATGGCTGCAGTAGGGTATGTTACGTTGATGGAGATGGTGATGGCCGGCCTAGGATACTCACAAACCAACACAACCTTCAACACAACAAGTCAAGCACAATTAGTTCCAAGAACACAAGAAGAAAGCTCCAAAAATTCAAAACTGACACGATAAGAAGGAAAGACACAAGATCGATCCGTCGTCAACCGGTGCTCGAATACCAATTGATACGGGGCAGACCCGACGTTGGCTCGATCTAGACGACGGAAGGAAGGGAAAGACGCAGAACGGCAAGATCCAGGCAACCGACTAGGGTTGTTCGTGTGCTGCGTGGCCTGCGAACAAAAGGAACAAAAGAAGATGCTAAACTGAATACGAAGGTACGGAAATTAAAGGAAAGGTACGATGTAGATGAACCCGACACAAACGACGTGGAAACCCTTGATCTCGGGATCAAGAACCACCAAGAACGATGCAACGAACTCAGCCCCTTACAACCTCACACAACCGACTTAGAACATCGACAGCACGAGGAGGATGCTTATGAAATCTCACGAACACCAAGAACCCGAGAGGAATTGACACACGCGAAACAACTAAGCCAAATCTGATCACAATAACTCTTCAATCAAAACTCGCCTTTGATTGAAGATGAAATCTGAAAACAAGTGTTTTTCACCAATAATAATCTACCTAAAAAGTAATAGAAAGATCCTTTAAATAGTTTTCAACTCTTAAACAAAAGACACAATAAAATCTGGAAATTAAGCCCAATGGGCTACTTAAAACACTCAATCACTCAGCAGGCCTTAAAAAGTCTCATTCCTCAATGAGAGACATGGAATGGTGCTGGAAACGTGTTGAGGAGCAGGAGCAGCGGCGTCATGTGCGAGGTTGGCTGAGTCCGGTGCTTTGGCGTCGTTGCTCTCTTGCTTACTTAAGAGCCAAGCCTCGTTATGAACACTTGTAGCCAATAAAATCAGCAAGCCCTTAGTCTCATGCTCAATCTTCTTAGCTCGGGAACGTGTGATAGCTCCCTCATACTCCGGAGATGCTAACTCGGATGGTCCCTCATCATAGGCAGAGGTGGTGCAACCAAAGCATCTGTAGGGACAATCGTATCCATTTCTGGAGCAACAACAATCCCAACAGTGCTAGAAGGTGCAACACCAACAACTGGGGGTGTAGCCAATGCCAGCATGTCTTCTTCGGGGCTAAAACAATAGAATAAATTTTGTAAAAATTAAAAATTATGGTATGATAATATAAATACATATTCAACTTCAGTTTACCATGATACTTCCTCAACAATCTGTTCTGTCTTAGGCGTCTTAGATGGAGCCCTACATTAGGAAAAACATTATTAAGTAAATGATAAACATACCAGAAACAAAAACCAAACAAAACATAACAACATGCACAGGAAACAAGATTCAAAAGATCATATCAGAAAACATATTAAAACTAATACAAGAATTTAAGACAAAACTTATACCAGAATTATGATAAAACAAAAACCAGAAACAAAAAGACACGTACTAGAAAGTAACAAAGCATTCATACCAGAAAACTAAAACAGAAACTAATACCAGAAGTTATATTAGAAGCATACCAAACACTAACAGACACATACCAGAAAGCAAAAAAGCAGTCTTACAATAAAACTAAAGAGACTAGTATAACAGAAACTAATGCCACATAATTAAAATATAGATTGAGTATGAAATGTATTGAGATACATTTTCCTTCCCTCTTCAATTTTTCTCTTCTTTGAACCATCTTCTTTCTTGACAACCTTTTGTGGTCTTGTCAACCTCAAAATATGACGAGGAGGAGGAAGAGGAGGAGGAGTAGCAAAGTCATCACTGTCGGATTCCTCCTTCTTTGGGACTTCCTTGATAACCTTGACATCATGCCTTCCAGGGCTGGATCCACGTGCATTGTGGAACCCAACTTTGAAAAGATGACAAAGATAGCCAATTGGGTCCAAAACTTCATCCCCCACCATTTGCAGTCATCCTCGGTTTTTGGGTCTTCTAGGTTGAGGGGGATAGTTTTGATGTCATCTTAGGCCACCGATGACGCTGTATCCTTTATTGTTTGGAAGCTGCATTTCATCTTCCCCTTGGTTGATGAAACCCACTTAAGACAAAGTGGGGTTGTTTCTTCATCAACGCATGTGGCAAACAAAGATCCCAGTGTGGGGATAGAGTGAAGGATGAAAACCTGCATAATATAGACAAGAAACAAATGAATATACCATACTAAAAACTCAAACCAATAAATAATATAAAACTACTAAAATAATATTATACCAGAAAATGTAACCACAAATGCATATCAGAAAACCAGAAAGCAAGTAAACTCATACAAAAAAGTATAAACTTAAGAACATACCAAAAACAACACAATACATAACATAACTCAATTATAAAACATAAACAATCATACCAAAATCAAACACATGAAAACAAAATACAAGAAACACAAACCAGAAAGATATACCAGAAATGTTACTGCAATAAAGCATACCATAAATCACAAAATTAATATTTCTGGTAACTAATTGCTCATACCAGAAAGCAAGTAAAATCATACCAGATAGTATAAAATTCAGAACATACTACCAACAAAACAATACATCATAGAACTCAATTATACAACATACACAATCATACCAGAATCTAATACATTAAAACAAAATACAAGAATGAAAAACCAGAAACAAAAACCAGAAATGCTAATGCAATAAAGCATACCATAAAATCACAAAATTAACATTTCTGGTAACTAATTACTCATACTAGAGGAAAATAAATAAAACACAAGCATACCAGAAACGTAAACCATAACAAATATAACCATACCAATGGCACATAAATGGAAAACCAGAAGCATACCTGGAATGCCAAAGGGAAACCAGAAAGGCAGTAATTTCCGGATGCCCTAAACTTTGTTGGCTCACAATCCTTGTCAAGTGTCTTATTGAAGACAAGGCACCCCCATGAATAAGAATTAAAGGCATCCATGTTCTTCAGAAGCGATAGAGGGAGATTTGAGACAAACTTCTTCTTGTCATTGCCAAGCAAAACAGATTCAATAAACAGTAGCAGAGCCATCTTCAATTTCCTTTAATCATACTTTTTCAGCTTTGAATATATTTCCTCCAATTGCTCCAATTTGCACTTGGGCATGCCGAACAACTCCTTCATGTCGACATTTTCTTCTTCATTATACACATGGAACCGACACTCAAGGCCGGTAAGTTCAGAAAACTCGCTTAAGCCAAACCTTATGAACAAAAATATACAATAAAAAAGGTTGGGTCTATAGTTAATAAATACCTAAGCAGGATTTTGTTGATTGCAAACCACATTGAGTGTTTGCGGTCAGTTTGAACCTCATGCAGAAGCATGAAGTGTATTAATTGGTTGGAAGGTTTAAGATTGGTACAGAGGGAGATGACAAATGAAAAAATAGAGTTCTTGAACAATTCTTGCCCATTGGCATCCAACCCTTCAAGTAAAAATTTAACCATATTGACACGAGACAAGACAATTATGTGTGCTGCCTCGTATTTTGGGTTTTCATCGAATCTGTACATTAACTAGTAAAGGAAATAAGATTGTTAATACAAGAAAAACATTCAACAACAAACTAGAAACTCATATCAGGCATTCAACTTACAAAGGACTCTTCATGTCCATCAATAACATTTTCCTCAACAGCTTGTGTAAACATACCATAAAATAATGTCAATATATACATTAACATCAAATACAAGAAAGTAATATAAAAACCTCATATGAACAAATACAAGAAAACATTAATAAAAAAAATACCAGAAACCCTAACTAGAACATCTAATACCAGAAACAAATAACATACCAAAATATATACATCAAAATGATCAGGCACAACATAAAACAAATAACATACCAGAACTTCTAATACCAGAAAACATTAAACCTCATATGAACAAATACAAGAAAAGATACCAGAAATTAATACATCAACATGCAATACTAGAAAGCCAAACCAGAAACACATACCAGAATTTTAAACTAAAGCAAATATCAGAAAACTTGAAACAAAAAACCTCATATGAACAAATACCACAAAACATACCACAAAGTAATACATGAACCTGCAATACCAAAACACTAACAATAAACACATACCAGAAACTTAAACTAAAGTAAATACCAGAAAACTTGAAATAAATAACATACCAGAAAATCTAATAACATACAAACATACTAGAAAACTCATGTAAATATAAACACGAAAAACAAACATACAACAAACCATATTAAAACAGATACCAGAAACGATGATTAAACTTACAAACACTAATATGAACAAATACCAGAAACTATAATAGCATAAAACATGAAAGAGTATCAAATCAATACTAACCATAGGTATATCAAATGTTCGAGGACCACCAGATACTACAATTTGAAGGCCTGATTCATCATGAGACACAACAAAATCATCGCCTTCGTTTAGTGTGGCAATTTCAACGGATAAAGGAGGCGTAGGAGTTAGAAGGTTGAAGGTAGGTGCATCACAAGAAGATTTGTTGGCAACAACCTTTGATCGAGTCGACATTTTCGTTTTCTTAGGGTTTACAAAACTAGAAACGATTCCGGAGTGTTTGGGGTAAAAACGAAGACGAAAAACAAAGAACAAGTGAAGGAGATGGCCGGAAAGTGACGAGAGATGAATCAAACTTGAAGAAAATGGAGATTACGAGAGAGATTGATGAAGATCACAATTGTAGGTGAGGAGTCGAACGGGCGAAGGGCGAACGGTTTCTTCTCTAGTATAACGAAAACGAAGTTAGTGAGTGAATGAGCGGAATATTGGGTAAATTAATGAGGTTAATTAATGAGGTAAATTAATATCAATTAACAGTAAATAAAATAGGGGTATACTTTCTTTTATAAAAACTGAAAAAAGCCTAGTATAACAAAATTTTGCCTTAAAGGAAAGGTGTGTAATGTGATAATTGATGGGGGAAGTTGTTGCAACATAGCTAGCACTAAAATGGTCAATAAATTATAACTTCCTAAATTTTATCACCCTAGGCCATATAAGCTACATTGGATGAATGAGTGTGGAGAACTTAAGGTCAATAAGCAAACTAGGTTCAATATAACATTAGGATCATATGAGGATATTATTATATGTGATGTTGTGCCTACGAATGCTTGTCACTTGTTGCTTGTCCGTCCTTGGCAATATGATAGAAAAGTTGTTCATGATGGTTTTTCTAATAAATATAGCTTTGAGTATAAAGGTAAAACTTTAACACTTAAGCCTATGACGCCCTTACAAATAGCCGAATATTATGAGAACAAGAGGATAGATCAAGGAGCCTCTCAAAAATCTAAATTGTCACGGCCTAAGAGTAAGGAGGACAAAACCCATCAAACACTTTTTAGTACAACCAACAAGTAGCTATCTTGAGTCTAGGAATGAATATGTTACTAATTATGCTCCCATGGATTTACTAGTGATGAATGTGTGCAAATCTCTAGTAACTATACGTAATGACTCTAAGTTTCCACTTCCTAGTTCTATCCAAGAGCTACTAGACGAGTTTGAGGACATTTTTCTTGAAGAAGTTCCGGCTGGCTTGCCGCCCATTAGGGGCATTGAACACCAAATAGATTTAATTCCCGAAGCCACTCTGCCCAATAGACCCGCCTATAGGATGAATCCTAAGGAAGCGGATGAAATTCAGAACCAAGTTCAAGACTTGCTAGATAAAGGGTATGTTAGGGAAAGTTTAAGTCCGTGTGCCGTTCCCGTCCCCTTAGTACCCAAGAAAGATAATACTTGGAGAATGTGCATTGATTGTAGAGCAATCAAAAATATTACTATCAAGTATAGGCATCCAATCCCACGTCTAGATGACATGCTTGATGAGTTACATAAGGCTACAATTTTTACTAAGATTAACCTTAGAAGTGGCTACCATCAAATTAGAATGAGGGAAGGGTGTCACGCTCAGGATGTGATACACAATGGGTTTTAAAATTTATAAACTCGTTATATTTCTCCTAACTCCTAGCGCACCCGTAGTGTACGGGACGTTCGTAGTATGGATAATATTCCGAGGTCGAACACAAAGACTAAGGTGAGATTGATTCGATTTATGATTAAGTTTAGTGAAGATCTAGGTTATAGAAAAGAGAAAGAAATAAAGAAATGAAAACCTCAATGTTTTTGGTTGGTTTTTAGGTGATCAATCAAGGGTCACAAATGATGCAAAGTAAACAATCAACTAAGCTAACGAATCAACACAAACAAACAAGCTAAACACGAGATATGAATCTAGAGAGAAAGTGGATTCTAGGGGTTGGAAATTCCGGTTATGGCATAGGACTCAAGCTATCTAATCATTCCTTGGATTAACTATGATATGTTGGGAGTGAGTGTTTCTAGATTGGGATCAATCACCGGGTAGGTCTCATGGTCCACTAATCCGTTCCTAAGGGCTTATCACTGGGTAAGTCTCTAAGAACCTAAGGGACGGAATTCTACACAAACCGGATTGTCGCCTAGGGATCTAACCTATCCTTACCGGGTAAGTCTCGGAAGGGTTAGTCCTAAAAAACTATCCTAGCACACTTAGTCCAATGGCGGCTTATGAGGCTCACCACTACCTAGGGTTTGTCATCTTTGAAATCTAAGAGTAAGAATCACCTGGTAGGTCTCTTCTAACACTTAGTTGCTAACACTAGGTCACCCTAGGGTAGAATTGACTCAACAAACACTAGGATTTCAACATTCTAACAATCTAAAGCTAGATCCATCGAACAAGGGAGAATCACGGGTTGTTCTACCAAGTCCACGGCCGTGGTCTGGCAAGAACAAACCGTGGACTCCAACAGAGGCTACGTCCAAGTAAGTAACTCATCCAAGGGGAAATCTAAGTCCATCCTATCATAGTCCTAGCCATAACCATCCTTTCCTTACTATAGAATCAATCTATTTAGCCTACAACATTCATCATAACAATTGAAATCATCAAACATTAAATCATGGCTTCCATTTGCAAGATAATGAAGAGAAGGAGATGAACAAGTGAAGTAAACAAAACAAGGCTGAAAGTAAGATTAAAAATGACTCACAACCCTTCCAAAAGAAGGTTTAGATGGTTCATACAACTCTAGAAATCGATTTCGAAATTCTTCACTACAAAAGCTATCAAGGTCTAACAATGGTTTGTTCTTCTCCTTCCTCTCTAATGGAGCTCTTCTTCCTCTCCAATGGTAGCTTCCCTCCTTAGAGAGTCTTCTTGTTGTGGTAGTGAATGTGGAATTGGATGGTGGAATGGAAGAGGCTCTCTCTGCCAATGCAGGACCACTTTTATACTACAACTTTGCAAGAGCTGGCCAAGAGATCGTGGCACAGCTGTCACAACCGTCTGGTACAAACCACGGTTGGTTCCACGGCCGTGGAAGTGCCAGTGAACCGTGGTTTGGTGCTTCAGCGTTACCTTGGTTCATTAAGCTTTAGTTTGGTGCATGGCTTGTGTTGGCAAGGTTCCTTCAGTCCTCCTTAGCCCTTAGCTTGCATTCAAATGAGTCCGAGGGTGTGTCATCTTGATGAACGATCCTCAAACGTATCGTTTAAGCTCCTAAATCTCCCAAAATACCTACAAAGCAATGCAAGAGTCCGTGTAGACGTCTATCTCGACAAATTACATGATTTAAGTGCAAACGTCATGAACTAGTGCTAGATCATGCATGAATGAGTGAGGATTCTATCTAAATGATTACCTAAACCTAAGTCATAAATCGTGTTATCAAAAATACCCCATACTTAAGGTTTGCTCGTCCCCGAGCAAATTCCTAACTATAGACTAAGAGATGACATGATTTATGTATGCAGAAGAATGGAAAAATCTTTTTGGGTTTGTGCTTCTAATATTGGATCACCTTCGTAGTCATGTTTTATGGCAATGGACAAGCAATCATGCATTAAACAAGTGAAGGCATGGAAAGACAATTGTACTTAACTTGAAAGCATGCATGAAATGTGAAAATGAAGAAGTCAAGATGATCAAGGGCATATCCAATCTAGATTACTAACTCTTACAAACATGCAAATAGGTCATAAGGTCTTATGAAATAAAAGGCCAAGAAATGTTGTGATTAGGTGGGGATTTTTCTAGGCTATGTGATGCTAATCCGGGAATGGAACTAACTCCACAATTTTGTCATCGATCAACTTCCCTCAAGTGTATATTTTCTCCATCTTTTCTTTTTTCTTCACTTATTTTTGAGACAATGGCATTGGTGTACAAAAGCCGAAACCTTGGTGATTAGCCATCCTCGGGCTTTTTCTATTTTTCGAGGTGCATCCACACTGGGCACACATACCAAAGCTCGTTAGGACTATCGGTTTATTTGACTTTGGCAAGGCACCAACACCCGATTATGTGAAGTGTGCCGAGTTACTTGTCATTTAAACCAATGTCCCCAAACCTATGTTTTTGTCTACACTTTCACAACAAATTCAGCATTTTGTTCGTGGCATTCTTTCATCAACATCTTCACCCCACACTTGCTTTTCACACACATCAACACACTAACATGCTCCTATTCCCGGATGGGTCAAAAGAGGTCAAATTTATATCAATTGAGGTGCTCAAACATCATGATCAAGATGACAAGAAGAGAAAAATGAATTGCCTCATTCATTCCTAGATGGTGTGTAAGAACTAGCATGTAATTTCGACTTTCAATGCTCAATCCATTCTAGGCAAACATCATGATCACAAATCATTCATGGGTTTCAAGAGAAGCACTTCAAGTCCACATATGCATTCATCAATTTAACATATAAGGCCATCCATAGCCAATCCACAAGACAAGATTCATCATTCGGGTCATATCCAAGCCTAGAAAGCACAAAATTTTTTAAATTTTCTGATTTTTTTAGATTTTTCGCAATGAGTATATACAATGCAAGACATGTGATAATATTAAACTACCCTAGATGTTCATCATGCAAAGGATCATGCAAACCCCACCCCATACTTAGAAACACATTGTCCCCAATGTGTAAATGAAGTAAAGAAGAGTGAAAGAAGGTTCTCACAATGTAAAAATGGTTTGCTATGGTGTTTGGGATTTCTTAAGTGGAATTGATGTTGGATGATTCTATCAACAATGGTAGAGAGCTCTAAGTGTTCATCAAGGCGTCGGGACCCGCGCTAGGCACCGCTAGCCGTCCAAGTTCCGCGTCCGCTCCACCCATAATCGATGAGGGGTTCATCATCATCATTCACTTGCTATGAAAGGTTTCCAATGCTACCAAGACTCTAGCACATACATAAAACACACCAAACACACACAAAAACAGAAAAATCAAAAACAAAGACAATGAAAAAGGGAAAACGTTACCAATGGGTTGCCTCCCACCAAGCTCTTCTTTAAGGTCATTAGCTTGACCAAACTCGGGGGCGTCTCATTCTAGGTGAAGTGGGGCAATCATATCCACCGGAGCTCCCGGGACATACTTCTTCAACCGGTGCCCATTCACCTTGAAATCTCCACAATGCTCCCCTCCTATCTCAATAGCTCCGTGGGGGAAGATCTTCTTCACCACATATGGCCCGGTCCATCTTGATTTTAGCTTTCCGGGGAAAAGCCGCAGCCTTGAGTTGAAAAGAAGGACAAGGTCGCCTTCACTCAACTCCTTCGGGATGAGGCGTTTGTCATGCTACCTTTTGGTTCTCTCTTTGTAGATCCGGGCATTCTCATAAGTATCCAACCAGATCTCCTCAAGGGCATTCATATCAAGCAACCTCTTCTCTCCCGCCTCCTTGAGGTCGAAATTTAGCCACTTAATGGCCCAATAAGCTCTATGCTCCATCTCTACCGGGAGGTGGCAAGACTTGCCATAGACTAATTTGTAGGGAGTGGTGCCAATAGGTGTCTTGAAGGCGGTTCTATATGCCCATAAGGCATCATCGAGCTTCATAGCCCAATTTTTTCTCGTCCTAGAGACCGTCTTCTCGAGAATTCCCTTGATCTCCCGGTTGGAGATCTCCACTTGGCCGCTAGTTTGGGGATGGTAAGGTGTTGCCACCTTATGAGTCACCCCATACTTGGTCAAAAGTGCTCCAAAGTCCCTATTGGTGAAGTGCTTCCCTCCATCACTTATGATCACCCTTGGTGTCCCAAACCTAGGAAAGATCACTCGGTTGAAGAACCGCACCACAACCTTGGCATCATTTGTGGGAGAGGCGATTGCCTCCACCCATCTCGAAACATAATCAACCGCCAATAGGATGTAGAGGTTGCCACATGAAGAAGGGAATGGTCTCATGAAGTCCACACCCCACACATCAAATATCTCCACTTCTTGTATGTTGTTCAAGGGCATCTCATTCCTCCTTGAGATGTTGCCCGTCCTTTGGCAAGCATCACAAGCTACCACAAAGCTTTGTGCATCCTTGAACAAACTTGGCCAAAAGAAGCCCGATTGCAACACTTTCGCACATGTCTTGTGTGAGCTAACATGCCCTCCACATGGCAAGGAATGACAATGGCGGATCACACTCTCCATCTCATCCTCCGGTATGCATCTTCTAAACATTCCATCCGGCCCTCTCTTGAATAAAAGTGGTTCACTCCAATAGTAGTGCCTCACATCTTTGAAGAACTTCTTTCTTTGGGTATATGTCAATCCGGGAGACACTTCCTCACATACTAGATAGTTCACAATGTCGGCAAACCATGGTTCACTTCCTCTAGACACTTGGAACAAGCATTCCTCCACCATTTGCAATTGCTCATCCCGGAATGAGTCATCAATCGGGATGTCATCTCTTTCAAGCTCCAATGGTGGGAGTCTACTAAGGTGATCCGCCACGGAGTTCTCGGATCCCTTCTTGTCCCGAATTTCCAAATCAAACTCTTGAAGAAGAAGGATCCACCGAATCAACCTAGGCTTTGCATCCTTCTTGGTAAGGAGATAACGGATCGCAGCATGATCCGTATATACTATGACCTTCGCTCCAACAAGATATGAGCGAAACTTCTCAAATGCATACACAACCGCTAGCAATTCCTTCTCGGTGGTAGCATAATTGAGTTGGGCATCATCTAGCGTCTTGCTAGCATAATAAATGGCATGTGTGCGCCCATCTTTCCTTTGCCCCAAAACAGTCCCAATGGCTACATCACTTGCATCACACATGATCTCAAACGGTAAACTCCAATCCGAAGGTTGCATGATAGGTGCGGAGATCAAGACGTTCTTCAACCTACAAAAAGCTTCAAGGCAATCCTTGGAGAAAACAAACTCAACATCTTTCATTAGTAGGTTAGTGAGAGGGTTAGAAATTTTAGAGAAGTCTTTAATAAACCTCCGGTAGAAACCGGCATGCCCTAAGAAACTCCTTACCCCCTTCACCGAGGTAGGTGGTGGCAACTTCTCTATCGTTTCAATCTTGACCCTATTAACCTCAATGCCACGTTTGGACACCAAATGTCCCAACACAATACCTTCACTTACCATGAAGTGGCAATTTTCCCAATTCAAGACAAGATTTGTCTCCTCACATCTTTTCAATACTAATTACAAGTTAGCTAAGCAATTATCAAAGGAAGAACCATAAACAGAAAAATCATCCATAAACACTTCCATGATATTTTCAATATATTCCGAAAAGATAGCCATCATACACCTTTGAAAGGTGGCGGGTGCATTACACAACCCAAATGGCATTCTCCTATATGCAAATGTACCCCATGGACATGTAAAGGTGGTTTTCTCTTGGTCATCGGGGTGGATAGGGATTTGGAAGAATCCGCTATAACCATCTAGGTAGCAAAAATGAGAATGTTGAGCTAACCTTTCTAGCATTTGGTCGATGAAAGGAAGAGGGAAGTGATCTTTCCTAGAGGCCATGTTCAATTTCCTATAGTCAATGCACATCCTCCATCCCGTAACCGTCCTAGTTGGGATTAGTTCATTGTTCTCATTGGTCACTACGGTCATCCCATCCTTCTTAGGAACTACATGAACGGGACTAACCCACTTACTATGCGAGATAGGGTAGATAATTCCCGCATCTAGCAACTTAATGATCTCTTTCTGGACTACCTCTTTCATTATAGGATTCAATCTTCTTTGATGTTCAATAGAGGGCTTATGATTATCTTCCATCAATATCTTATGCATGCACAAAGAAGGTTTAATGCGAACTAAATCATCAATGGTATAGCCAATGGCTTTCCTATGCAATCTTAGCTCATGCAACAAGCAAGTTCATCATCATTCAAGCATGCATTCACAATCACCGGATATGTAGAATTATCACCAAGGAAAGCATACTTTAAATGAGAGGGGAGGGGTTTGAGTTCAAGTTTAGGAGGACCTTTATCGAGTGGAGACGATCTAAATAAGGTTGGATGAGATGAATCCAAAGCAAATGAAGACCCTCCAAGGCTCCTTGCAGCTTGATTATCAATGAGGTCTGATTCTGGGGAAACCACGGCCAACTCCACGGTTGGCTCCACATCCACGGCCGTGGAAGTCACCAAGCTTGCACGTTGGAGCTTTCCAAAGAGTTCTACTGCCGTGGACTGCATTCCACGCCCGTGGTTCTTACAGCTATTGAGCATGCCTTCGTGAACCTCAATTTTAGCTCTTGTCTCCTTTTCTTGTGCTTCCAAGGCCTTGATCTCTTCATTGCAAGCCTCCTCAACACCTTCCTCCATCAAACTTAGGGTAAGAACCTTCTCCAAGGGGTCCTTGATCAAGATCGAGCTCACAACTTCTCTAGACTCCTCTTGCTCGACTATGTTGAATACATCTTCATCAAGGGTTGGCCCTTTCATCATGGTGGACAACTTAAACTTGATATTCTCTTCTCCAATGTTGAAGGATAGAACCCCATTCTTGCAATCCACTAGGCATCCGGAAGTGGCTAGGAAAGGTCTTCCTAAGATGATGGGAACGGGATAGTCCGCCGGGATGTCCAAAACAACGAAGTCTATGGGCACATAGAACTTCCCTAGTTGCACCGGAATGTCCTCCAAAATCCCAACCGGATGAGTAATAGAGTGATCCGCCATGTAGAGGGTCATCTTGACCGGTTTAGGCTCTCCTAGCCCAGCCTTGTTGCAAAGTGCAAGCGGTATGATGCTCACACTTGCCCCAAGATCACAAAGGGCTTCGTACTTCACCTCTCCTACTCCGATTGGCACACAAAAGGATCCCGGATCCCTTAGTTTAGGAGGTATCTCCTCCTTCATCGTTTGAATCAACTCCGAGGATCTCTTTTTCATCCTTATCTCCCCATACTCCTCCAACTTCCTTTTGTTGGAGAGTATCTCCTTCAAGAACTTGCCATATGCCGGCATTCCTAAAATAGCATCCATGAACGGAATATTAATATGCAATTTAGACATAAGTTCAAGGAATTTACCAAAGTGATTGTCCAAGCGAGCTCTTGATCGTGATTGTGGGAACGGTAGTGGTGGCTTGTATGGAGGCGGTGCCACATATGTTGGCTCAACATCCTTGCTATTGCCTCCATCTTCTTGCAATATCTCTTCCTCTACCATTACTTGCTTTCCCTTAGCATTTTCCTTGGGCAAAGGATCCTTCATGCTCAACCCGCTCCTTGTAGTAATGGCCAACACTTGGCCTCTTGGGTTGTCTTCGGTCCTTCCGGGAAGCTTTCCCGGATCTCTATGGGCTTCACCCGCCTTTTGGAACACTTGTGCCTCCAACACCTTTTGAGCCTTAGAAATGGAAGTCACCGTGCTCTCAAGACCACTCAACCTTCCAAGCAATTGCTCAAACATCATTTCGGTCCTATCCTTTGGAGGTTGAGTAAATCCGGGTGGAAGTTCTTGTGAAGCTTTTTGTGGTGGAGTTATGCTTGTGGAAGCGGGAGGGTTCAAGGCTCCATCCGGGTTAGAGTAGGAAAACCCGGGATGGTTATGGTTGGGCCGGTAATTGTTGAATTGCCGGTTGTTGTTGAAGTTCCTTGGGCCTTGGTAGTTGTTGTAATTGCCCCTTCCCATGTAATTCACATCCTCCTCCTTGGAAGACAAGTTTGCTTGCATTTGCACTTGATGAGTTGCTTGGTTCTTCAAAGTTGTAGCACACAACTCCCTCAAAGACTTTAGCTCGTTGTTGATGGCGTCAAGCTTGAAATTGCTCATGGTGACTTCACTCACCTCATATGCTCCCGCCTTTCTCCCTTCACTCTTCCTATGGGAGTATTTCTCAATCACTAGAGCTTGTTTCTCCACAAACTCCCAAGCATCATCTACATCCTTCTCCATGAAAGTCCCACCAGAAAGAGATTGGAGCTTGAATTGGCTATCTTCATCAAGTCCTTTGAAATAGATCTCCAATAGCTCAATTTTTGGTATACCATGGTGTGGACAATCTAGGAGAAGATCTTTGAACCTCTCCCAAGACTTGAATAAGCTCTCTCTATCCTTCAACACGAAGGCATTGATCTTCCCTCTTAACTCGGTAGTCTTGGAAGGTGGGAAGAACTTAGTCAAAAACTCGGTTGTCATCTCCTCCCAAGTACTAACTCGCTCTTGTGGAATAGATTGATACCAAGCCAAGGCTTTATCCTTAAGAGAGAAGGAAAAAGCCCTAAGCTTATGGTTGTTGCTCTCCAATCTTGGCGGTCTTAGAGTCTCCATCAAGATCTCATAGTTCATCAAGTGTTGATGAGGAGACTCTCCTTCCATCCCTCCAAATTGATTATGCCGGATCATTTGTAGAACTTGAGGGCGGAGCTCGTAGTTGTGGGTTGCGGGATCTCCTAAGTTCACACCCGGACGGTGTGCTCTTTGTGCCGGATCCATACGTCTCCCTAATGTTTGTGGTTCTTCAATTGCAATGGGCATAACCCTAACATTCGCCGCCGGCTGCGGTTGTGGTGGAGGAGGTGGAGGTTGTTGACGATTAAGCTCTCCTTGTACAAGGGCTTGCCTAATCTCATCAATCTCCCTCCTAGTTGCTTCTTGCCTCTCATTGGCAAGTCTCCTTTCTTCCTCCAAGAGCTCATCTCTTAGCCTTATTTGCTCTAAAGCCTCATCCAATTCAGCTTGAAGATCTCTTCCGGCCATCTCTTTTCCCTTTTTTATGCTCTTGGATCTAGATCTAAGGGTTTTCTCCGGTTCGGGATCGAATGGAGCTAAATCCTTGCCACGAGATCTTCGCATACACCTAAAAAGTAAGAGATGTCCTGAAAAGCAAAGACACACACCAAAAGAGATCAAAAGCAACAAGAAAGATCTACACTATAAACAATCACAAAATAGACTCAATCTAGACTTAGTCCCCGGCAACGGCGCCAAAAACTTGTCACGCTCAGGATGTGATACGCAATGTGTTTTAAAATTTATAAACTCGTTATATTTCTCCTAACTCCTAGCGCACCCGCAGTGTACGGGATGTTCGTAGTATGGATAGTATTCCGAGGTCGAACACAAAGACTAAGGTGAGATTGATTCGATTTATGATTAAGTTTAGTGAAGATCTAGGTTATAGAAAAGAGAAAGAAATAAAGAAATGAAAACCTCAATGTTTTTGGTTGGTTTTTAGGTGATCAATCAAGGGTCACAAATGATGCAAAGTAAACAATCAACTAAGCTAATGAATCTAGAGAGAAAGTGGATTCTAGGGGTTGGAAATTCCGGTTATGGCATAGGACTCACGCTATCTAATCATTCCTTGGATTAACTATGATATATTGGGAGTGAGTGTTTCTAGATTGGGATCAATCACCGGGTAGGTCTCATGGTCCACTAATCCGTTCCCAAGGGCTTATCACCGGGTAAGTCTCTAAGAACCTAAGGGACGGAATTCTACACAAACCGGATTGTCGCCTAGCGATCTAACCTATCCTTACCGGGTAAGTCTCGGAAGGGTTAGTCCTAAACAACTATCCTAGCACACTTAGTCCAATGGCGGCTTATGAGGCTCACCACTACCTAGGGTTTGTCATCTTTGAAATCTAAGAGTAAGAATCACCGGGTAGGTCTCTTCTAACACTTAGTTGCTAACACTAGGTCACCCTAGGGTAGAATTGACTCAACAAACACTAGGATTTCAACATTCTAATAATCTAAAGCTAGATCCATCGAACAAGGGAGAATCACGGGTTGTTCTACCAAGTCCACGGCCGTGGTCTGGCAAGAACAAAACATGGACTCCAACAGAGGCTACGTCCAAGTAAGTAACTCATCCAAGGGAAATCTAAGTCCATCCTATCATAGTCCTAGCCATAACCATCCTTTCCTTACCCTAGAATCAATCTATTTAGCCTACAACATTCATCATAACAATCGAAATCATCAAACATTAAATCATGGCTTCCATTTGCAAGATAATGAAGAGAAGGAGATGAACAAGTGAAGTAAACAAAACAAGGCTGAAAGTAAGATTAAAATGACTCACAACCCTTCCAAAAGAAGGTTTAGATGGTTCATACAACTCTAGAAATCGATTCCGAAATTCTTCACTACAAAAGCTATCAAGGTCTAACAATGGTATGTTCTTCTCCTTCCTCTCTAATGGAGCTCTTCTTCCTCTCCAATGGTAGCTTCCCTCCTTAGAGAATCTTCTTGTTGTGGTAGTGAATGTGGAATTGGATGGTTGAATGGAAGATGCTCTCTCTGCCAATGCAGGACCACTTTTATACTACAACTTTGCAAGAGCTAGCCAAGAGATTGTGGCACAGCTGTCACAACCGTCTGGCACAAACCACGGTTGGTTCCACGGCCGTGGAAGTGCCAGTGAACCGTTGTTTGGTGCTTCAGCGTTGCCTTGGTTCATTAAGCTTTAATTTGGTGCATGGCTTGTGTTGGCTAGGTTCCTTGAGTCCTCCTTAGCCCTTAACTTGCATTCAAATGAGTCCGAGGGTGTGTCATCTTGATGAACGATCCTCAAAAGTATCGTTTAAGCTCCTAAATCTCCCAAAATACCTACAAAGCAATGCAAGAGTCCGTGTAGACGTCTATCTCGACAAATTACATGATTTAAGTGCAAACGTCATGAACTAGTGCTAGATCATGCATGAATGAGTGAGGATTCTATCTAAATGATTACCTAAACCTAAGTCATAAATCATGTTATCAAAGGGGATGAATGGAAAACAACCTTTAAAACCAAATTTGGTCTCTATGAGTGGTTAGTAATGCCTTTTGGTTTAACTAATGCTCCTAGTACTTTCATGAGATTGATGAATCATATTTTGAGACCTTATATTGGTTTATTTGTTGTAGTGTATTTTGATGACATTCTTATCTATAGTTAGTCTTTAAAAGAGCATGAAAATCATTTGAGAGATGTGCTTACTACATTGCGTATAGAATAGTTGTATGCTAATATTAAAAAATGTGATTTCTATACTAACCAAGTCATTTTTCTTGGTTTTGTAGTAAGTGCCAACGGCTTGCAAGTGGATGAGGATAAGATTAAGGCAATCAATGAATGGCCTATCCCTAAGTCGGTTGGTGAAGTAAGGAGTTTCCACGGTCTAGCTACTTTCTATAGGAGATTTGTGAGGGATTTTAGCACCATCACCGCGCCACTCACGGCCTTGACTAAAAAGAAGGTTCCTTTTGAGTGGACTGAATCGCAACAAAGAGCCTTTGAGGAGCTCAAGAAATGTCTCACCCAAGCACTACTACTCGCTCTACCGGACTTCATTAAACCCTTTGAGGTTGAGTGTGACGCGTCCGGCATTGGTATTGGCGGCGTCCTCATGCAGGAAGGTAAGCCTCTAGTCTTCTTTAGTGAGAAATTGAAGGGTGCATGTTTGAGTTATTCTACTTATGACAAGGAATTGTATGCCTTGTTTAGAGTACTCAAAACATGGCAACATTACCTTTTGCCCCAAGAGTTTGTTTTGAAAACCGATCATGACTCACTTAGACACTTTAGAAGCCAAGATAAGATAGATAGGAGGCATAGTAGGTGGATGGAGTTCATTGAAACCTTTCCTTACATTATTAAGTATAAGAAGGGAAACGATAATGTAGTAGCGAATGCCTTATCTAGGAGATACACTTTGATCACCACTTTGGATTCTAGGATGCTAGGTTTTACTTACATTAAAGAATTATATTTGGATGATGCTGATTTTGGGAAGATATTTCATAGATGCACCACACGAGGCCCTAATGATAAGTATTTTTTGTTTGAAGGTTTTTTGTTTAAAATGGATAAAATTTGGATACCTAGATGTTCCTTTAGGTTGTTATTGGTAGAAGAAGCCCATAAGGGAGCCTTATTAGGGCATTTTGGGAGGGACAAGACCTATAACATGTTGCAAACCCACTTTCATTGGCCACATATGTTAAGGGATGTAGAACACATGCTTAAGAAGTGCATTGAATGTCTTAAGGCCAAAGCTTGGGTACAACCCCACGGGTTGTATACACTCTTACCGACGCCTAGTGCTCCTTGGGAAGACATAAGTATGGATTTCATTGTAGGGCTACCTAGGACTAAGAAAGGGAGAGATTTCATTTTTGTGGTGGTAGTTAGATTCTCTAAAATGACACATTTTATTCCATGTCATAAAACTGATGATGCATATAATGTCGCAAATCTTTTCTTTAAGGAAATAGTTAGATTGCATGGAATACCTAAGACCATTGTTACTGATAGGGATGTCAAGTTTTTGAGTTTCTTTTGGATAACGCTTTGGGGAAAGATGGGAACTAGATTGCTATTCTCGACCTCTAGCCATCCTCAGACGGATGGGCAAACGGAAGTCACCAACAGGACCCTAACGACCCTCCTTAGAACCATTTTGAAAGATAATCTGAAGGAATGGGAAGACGTTTTACCACATATCGAGTTTGCCTATAATCGAACAATGCATTCTTCCACTTCTTTGTCACCTTTCAAATGTGTTTATGGATTTAACCCTTTAACTCCAATGGATTTGTTACCGATTCCTCAAAAGGATCGAGTCGCTTTTGATGCTTTGGAACAAGCTAAATCAATTAAGGAACTCCATGCAAAGACCAAGGCTAAGCTTGAAAGGAAAGGACGACTCGAAATCGCAGCTAGAAATAACAAGGGACGTCGGAAATTGGTTTTCCAGCCCGGCGATCTAGTTTTGTTACATCTAAGGAAGGAGCGATACCGGTGAAGCGACAATCAAAGCTAGCTCCACGGGGTGAGGGTCCATTCAAAATCCTACACCGAGTTAACGATAACGCGTATGTGTTAGACTTACCGGAAGACTATGGAGTTAGCACCACTTTTAACGTAGGAGATTTGAGCCCCTATGAAGGAGAATCGGAACAAGGAAATAATTCGTGGTCGAATTCTTCCCAAGAAGGGGTGGGTGATGGAGGACCATCATATGAACCATTGCACAACTCACATGGGAGGAACCAAGGACCTATTACTAGGGCAAGAGCTAAGGAGATCCAAGATGTTACGTCAAGGGAAGTGTTAATGCATGGCACCATGCATGAGTTATTTAATTTTCATAAATCACTTATTAATATCTTGGTCATTTCAGGGGTTGAAATACAAGAGGAAGAGGCCATGCAAACGTTGGAACATCATGAGGAGAAGCTGGATAATAAAGCCAACAAACAAAGCGAGATAAACGTAGGCACGGTTGTGAAGGTGGACGGACAAGCAAGCATGGGAGACGGACCATCAAGCATGGGAGACGGACCAGCAAGCATGGGAAACCCTAATCTCCACCCGGCCTCCCTCGACCCATCTGGCATGAACCCTAATTCCCGTCTAGCTTTGCTGATACACCCCGTTCCTAATCCGATGCCAATACTAGTGATTCCTCATTCCCCAACGGCGCTGTCGGCTTCTTCAACGCTCTCTTGACAAGGTCACAGTCTCCGCCCGGAGTGGCTGTCGAGCTCGACATCTCTAGCCTCCCGGGCCGGCCGAAAGGGTATCCATTCCTCTCCGCCGGGCCGCCCAACTGAACCCTAAAACCCGCCCGGTCACCACGGGTTCCTTGGAGAAGTTAGCCTATTTTTATGGTGTTAGTTGTTTTGTTAAGCTTTTAGCTACATTTGTGGGAGCTCTCTTGTTATCTCCTCCCACTAATATATTTAGTTTCTTTTTAATTTTTTGTCTAAAATAAAAGAGTCTATATATAGTCTCTTTAGCTGCCTAAGTCGATAGACGCGTTTTAGCTAAGAATTGCACATTGTAATTTCCTTCACAAAATCAATCAAGAACGAGAGAGTTTTGGTTGGCATTGTTGTGTTTGATTGGTTGAGTTTGTTTGTGTCAATCGTTTGTGGATTGGTGCTTCGAGCCTTCACGAGTCCCTCTTTGTGCTAGTCCTGCCGGAGCTAGTGTAAGTTTGTATTGGAGTCGGGTCGAGGGCATTCACAAGGTGGGGTCTTGGCTATTCAGCCGTGGTTCTTCTCAATTGTTTTCCTTTGGTTCTTCTCAACATCTCCCGGCATCCGTCTCCATCGCCTAGTCCACACACGGATTCATCTCTTTCAACGGATTCGGGATCATTGTACCTAGATCGGCTAACCCACGGTCTTACCCCGTATCAACAACGATTCTAAAGATTCAGGTATCCAATTGTGGTAATCGATTCAAGACACTATAATGATATAAGGATAGAGTCGGGATTGCAAAGGTATATCTAAGGTAGGGTATTGTACGATGAAGTTCCAAATCCATATGTCTTACCCAAAGGCTGATCCTATAAAAGTTGTTAAAGTTGGAATATAGAAAGGATCAAAGGATAAGAATTACTCTCAAATACCCATGCCCAAACCCAAGGGAATCAAAGATAAGCCAAAACGGTTAAGGTTGTGACACTAGAAACCGAAGTAGAGGATGTTGAGTCTCACTACTACCTAGAAAAGGTAAGCTAATGCTTGATGAAGGATCATTTGAGCTAACTTCATCTTCACCACCTCAAGGGTCTCTAACAAGAGCGCAAGCTAAACGTCAAGCTGAGATGGGTGCTCTTTTCCTAAACAGGGTCCATGAAGCTCAACCAAGTCCACCTTCATCAAGTCTAAGGACCATCTTGTGGATCAACCACGAACACATCCCAACCAAGATGGTTAATGGAGCTTAAATTGTATTTCTAGTTGCTGGGCAAGCCTTGGGATGCATTTAAAAGGACAGGCGGTGGCCTTGAAATCATATACAAGGGGTTTCACGTGTGTGCATGTGCATGGCTGGAACATTCATTTAAGTATGTGGACGTGAGAGGTTGAATAGGAGAGTTTAATTAGGCCCAATTGTGTTCTATGTTTGCTGGGCTTTATTTAACTCTCTCTCAATGTAATTAGTGTAATTAGTTTCTTTTTTCTGTTTTACAAGAAAAGGCCTAGGATGTATATAAAGCCTTTTTTCTCTATTCTTTTGTAGTTAGACAAGTTTTATACAAGTTTTGCTGAGAGCATTTCAGAATTGAATCCAAGAGAATTCAATCATTCTTGTCTCGTGAGTTTGTGTGTGTGTGATCTGGCTTTCTCGTTCTTGTGTATGTCAATCTTCTTCACGATTGGTGTTGCAAGTCGAACAAGGCATCCTCTTTGTGCTCTCGATTCTCAGATCGATTGTGGGGAGTTGTAAGAAGTGGGGTCGAATCGTCACTGGTTTGGTTCTTGGATCTCGAATTCAAGGGTTCTATCATTGTTCCTTTCGGTTCTTCCTGTCCCTTTATGTTTTCTCGTTTTCATTGTTGTCCAAGTTTGTTAATTTTGTGTGTTCTTCATTCTTCAGAACAAGTTGTTCGTCTAGATCCGTTCTTCGCGGCTAATCCCCGTATCAATTGGTATCAGAGCATAGTTGACGTCCAACCACCAAAAAGAGTCGGTAAATCAATCATCAAATCACAAAAAGAGCCTGTTTTGATCATTGCAATTGATCATTGTCTTTTGTTTGAGTCTATTTCCGTTTCTCTCTTCTACTCTTAGCTTTGTTTGAGTCTAACGAGTTTGTTCCTTGTTTGTGAGTTCTGAACACCAACCACCATCAACCACCATTTTTCCCTCAGCCGCATTAGCCTCACTTGAACCAGTTGAACAAGAACCAAACGTGGCTACTTCTTTTCCCGCATCCAGAACACGCAGAATTGAAGTTGAAGTAGATTGTTTCCCTACATCCAATGCATGCCAACAATTGGAGTTGATTCAGCGTGTTTCCTACAAATCCAGCGCAGAGCTTGAAGTAGTTGTTTTCCTCCTACAGATCTGGCACGTTTAATCAGTTGCAACAATCTAGGAGCTGAGATTTGATCTTATCCTGAAGATTTGCAACAGTTTGGCCAGCGTTTATCTACAAACAAGAATTTTTTTTCTTTCATTTTTTGTTTATTCTTCTTTTCTGATTTCCTGGATCATAAAGTAAAAAAAAAAAGAGATAAAAGAAAAAGAAAGAAATAAAAAAAAATCAAAAAAATGAAGAAGAAGAAAAGGAATTAGAATCATTTTTCATTTCATGCTTTCTTATTTCATAGATTGTAATTAGTCTAGTATTATTACGTTTGTTTTAGTGTTATTCAACAACAAAGAGGTCTTCAAGAAAGGACTTAAGTCAAGTATATCGTCTCATTCGAAGGAAGAACCAGGCATCTCGTTAAACCTATCTAGCCTAACCTAGCTACTGTCCATTTTCGGCCATCAAACACCATACCTCAGCCTTCCTTAACCTCGTCCTACGGTGTCTAGGGTTCACTTCTTGGGTCTTAAGAGTAATTTCTTTCAAAGTTTATCTTGAGTTCTAAATTTTGAGTCATCTAGTTGCATATAACATTCATACAATTTGTCCTATCCGTTTGAGTCTTTTCATCTATTTTTGTTGAGTCAAACACGTTGAAGTGACTGAAATCGAATCTTGTTTCTAACTAAAGGATTTAGTTTGACTAGGCATCGAACTCACGTGAGGTTTTTGATTAATACAAGACGAGCGATCAACAAGCTTGTATCACACCACTAGAGAGTGAGAGAACCTTATTTTCTGAGTGATACACTTGCGAGGTGTTTTTGTTTAAACTAACCTACGTGTTTGCTGTTGTTGAGTGTTTTGCATCATGTCATGGACTTCCGCAGGTTCAAAGAGCCCTGAGCCTATCACACCGGAGTTGTTCAGTCTCATCAAGAGCTTGAAAGATAGCATTGAGGGGCTAACTACAAGGATTTCTACCTTGGAGACCTCTAAGGTTACCCCGGTTTCTCAACCACTAGGAGGTAACTTGGAGATACGAGATAACTCGAGGGCGCAACACCAAGGACAAGATCGAGTTCCCCTTCAAAGTCAGCAAGCTGTGTTCCGAGCAGCAAGGAATTCGAATGTTCCGGAACCTTCTAGGCACGTCTATGGTTGAGGCATCATTGCTTCCCAACCTAGTTGGAGAAACCTTGCTTTTGAGGAGCATATTCCTATCCCTTCTTCTCCAATTATTAATGATAATATGCCTAACTATCCTCACCAATTTCAGAATCCAGTTTATGATAATATGTCTAACTATCCTCACCAATTTCAGAATCCAGTTTATGACCAGGAAGAGGAGGACGATAGAGAGAATGATGAATGGAGACTGATAACACCATTTATGACTTAGGTTTAGGAAATCATTTAGATTGTTTTTCCGCTCATTCATGCATGGTTTAGCACTAGTTCACGACGTTTGCGCTCAATTCACGTATTTTGTCGAGATAGACGTCTACACGGACTATTGCTTGCTTTGTAGGTATTTTGGGAGATTTAAGAGCTTAATAGGTACATTCGAAGGTCGTTCTTCGAGATGACACGCCTTCGGACTCATTGGAATGCAAACTAGGGGCTAAAGAGGACTCATGGGACCATGTTGGTGCAAGCCATGCACAAAATCGTGACTCAATGATCCAAAACAAGCTGAGGCACCAAAACCACGGTCACTGGCACTTCCACGAGCGTGGAATCTGACCGTGGTTTTTGCAGACGGTTGTGACAGCTGTGCCACGATCTCATGGCCGACTCTTGCAAAGTTGTAGTATAAAAAGTGGTCCTGCAAGGCTGTGAGGGTATCAAATTTCAGAATCAAAAATCCACACTCTCTCCCACACTCTCAACAAGAAGATTCTCTCAAGAGGAAACTTGGAAGAGAGCTACCATTGGAGGAGGAGAAAATCTCCATTGGAGAAGAAGAGAAGAAGACACCATTGTTAGCCTTTGATAGATTTTAGAGTGAAGATTATCGGAATCGTTTTCTAGGGTTGTAAGAATCAATCGAACCTTCTTTTGAAGGGTTGTGAGTCTTTCAAATCTCATTTTCAGCTTGGTTTTACTTGTTTCACTTGTTCATCTCTTTCTCTTCATTATCTTGCAAATGGAAGCCATGATTTTATGTTTGATGATTTCGATTGTGATGATGTATGTTGTTGGCTAAATAGAAGCGATTCTAGGGTAAGGAAAGGAGGGTTATGGCTGGGACTATGATAGGATGGACATAGAATTGCCTTTGGATGATTCGTTTCCTTGAACAGAGCCACTGTTGGAGTCCACGGTTTGTTCTTGCCAGTCCACGGCCGTGGAAGTAGATGAACAGCCCGTGGTTCGCCTGATTTGTTTGATTTGATGAGTCTAAGTTATAGAATGTTAGAATGTTGAACTCCTAGTGTTTGTTGAGTTAAATCTATCCTAGGGTGACCTAGTGTTAGCAACTAAGTGTTTAGAAGAGACCTACCCGGTGATTCTTGCTCTTAGATATCAAGGATGACAAACTCTAGGTAGTAGTGAGCCTCACAAGCCGCTATTGGACTGAGTGTGCTAGGATAGGTGTCTAGGACTTGCCTTTCCGAGACTTACCCAGTAAAGAGAGGTTGGATCCCTAGAATTCCATCCGTTTTGTGTAGAATTCCTATCCTTAGGCTCTTTGAGACTTACCCGGTGATGAGACCTTAGGAACGGAATAGTGGACCATGAGACCTACCCGGTGATTGATCCCAATCTAGAAACACTCACTCCCAACATATTATAGTTAATCCAAGGAATGATTAGATAGCTTGAGTCCAATGCCATAACCGGAATTTCCAACCCCTAGAATCCGCTTTTCTCTCTTTGATCTCACATCTCGTGGCTTAGCTTGTTTGCTTGTGTTGATTTGTTAGCTTAGTTGATTGCTTATTTTGCATGATTTGTGATCTTTGATTGATCACCATAAAAACTAAACCAAAAACATTGAGATTTTCATTTCTTTATTTCTTTCTCTTTTCTTAACCTAGATCTTCACTAAACTTAGTCACTAATCGATTCAATCTCACCTTAGTCTTTGTGTTCGACCTCGGAATACTATCCCTACTACAAAACGTCCCGTACACTGCGGGTTCGCTAGGAGTTAAGAGAAATATAACGAGTATAAATTTAAAGATTTTGCGTGCACACATTCCTAAGCGTAACAAGTTTTTGGCGCCGTTGCCGGGGACTAGGTCTAGATTGAGTCATTATTTGTGATTGTTTATAGTGTAGGTCTTTCTTGTTGCTTTTGATCTCTTTTTGGTTTGTGTCTTTGCTTTTCATGACATCTCTCACTCTTTAGGTGTATGCGAAGATCTCGTGGCAAGGATTTAGCTCCATTCGATCCCGAACCGGAGAAAACCCTTAGATCTAGATCCAAGAGCATTAGAAAGGGAAAAGAGATGGCCGGAAGAGATCTCCAAGCTGAGTTGGATAAGGCTTTAGAGCAAATTAGGATAAGGGATGAAGCTTTGGAGAATTAAAGGAGACTTGCCAATGAGAGGCAAGAGGCAACTAGGAGGGAGATTGAAGAGATTAGGCAAGCTCTTGTGCAAAGAGAGCTTAATCGTCAACAACCTCCTCCACCTCCACCACAACCGCAGCCGGCGGTTAATATTCGGGTTGTGCCCATTGCTATTGAAGAGCCACAAACGTTAGGGCAACGTATGGATCCGGCACAAAGAGCACACCGTCCGGGTGTGAACTTAGGAGATCCCGTAGCCCATGATTAGGAGCTCCGCCCTCAAGTTCTACAAATGATCCGGCATAATCAATTTGGAGGGATGAAAGGAGAGTCTCCTCATCAACACTTGATGAACTATGAGATCTTGATGGAGAATCTTAGACCGCCTAGATTGGAGAGCAACAACCATAAGCTTAGGGCTTTCTCCTTCTCACTTAAGGATAAAGCCTTAGCTTGGTATTAATCTATTCCACAAGGGCGAGTGAGTACTTGGGAGGAGATGACAACCGAGTTTTTGACTAAGTTCTTCCCACCTTCCAAGACTACCGAGTTAAGAGGGAAGATCAATGCCTTTGTAATGAAGGATAGAGAGAGTTTATTCAAGTCTTGGGAGAGGTTCAAAGACCTCCTAGATTGTCCACACCATGGTATACCAAAAATTGAGCTATTGGAGATCTACTTCAAAGGACTTGATGAAGATAGCCAATTCAAGCTCCAATCTCTTTCCGGTGGGACTTTCATGGAAAAGCATGTGGATGAAGCTTGGGAGTTTGTAGAGAAACAAGCTTTAGTGATTGAGAAGTACTCCCATAGGAAGAGTGATGCGAGAAAGGCGGGAGAATATGAGGTGAGTGAAGTCACCATGAGCAATTTCAAGCTTGACGCCATCAACAACGAGCTAAAGTCTTTGAGGGAGTTGTGTGCTACAACTTTGAAGAACCAAGCAACCCCTCAAGCGCAAGTACAAGCAAACTTGTCTTCCAAGGAGGAAGATGTGAACTATATGGGAAGGGGCAACTACAACAACTATCAAGGCCCAAGGAAATTCAAAAATTACCGGCCTAACCACAACCATCCCGGGTTTTCCTATTCTAACCCGGATGGTGCCTTGAACCCTCCCGCTTCCACAAGCGCAACTCCACCACCAAAAGCTTCACAAGAGCCTCCACCCGGATTCACTCAACCTCCAAAGGATAGAACCGAGATGATGTTTGAGCAATTGCTTGGAAGGTTGAGTGGTCTTGAGAGCACGGTGACTTCTATTTCTAAGGCTCAAAAGGTTTTGGAAGCACAAGTGTTCCAAAAGGCAGGTGAAGCTCATAGAGATCCGGGAAAGATTCCCGGAAGAACCGAGGACAACCCAAGAGGCCAAGTGTTGGCCATCACAACGAGAAGTGGGTTGAGCATGAAGGACCCCTTACCTAAGTGAAATGATAAAGGGAAGCAAGTGGTGATAGAGGAAGAGACTTTGCAAGAAAATGGAGGAAAGGACAAGGATGTTGAGCCAACATATGTGGCACC
The DNA here is from genome assembly GCA_033239125.1 of Fagopyrum homotropicum. NCBI lineage: Eukaryota > Viridiplantae > Streptophyta > Magnoliopsida > Caryophyllales > Polygonaceae > Fagopyrum > Fagopyrum homotropicum. Next base: position 67,607,665 of record BSWB01000007.1, on the reverse strand, counting down.
ACCTCCATACAAGCCACCACTACCATTCCCACAATCACGAGCAAGAGCTCGCTTGGACAAACACTTTGGTAAATTCCTTGAACTTATGTCTAAATTGCACATTAACATTCCGTTCATGGATGTTATCTTAGGAATGCCGGCATATGGCAAGTTCTTCAAAGAAATACTCTCCAACAAAAGGAAGTTGGAGGAGTATGGGGAAGTGAGGATGACAAAGAGATCCTCAGAATTGATCGAAACAATGAAGGAGGAGATGCCTCCTAAGCTAAGAGATCCGGGATCCTTTTGTGTGCCAATTGGAGTGGGAGAAGTGAAGTATGAAGCCCTTTGTGTTCTTGGAGCAAGTGTAAGCATCATACCGCTTGTACATTGCAACAAGGTTGGGCTAGGAGAGCCAAAACCGGTCAAGATGACCCTCTACATGGCGGACCGTTCTATCACTCACCCGGTTGGGATATTGGAAGACATACCGGTGCAACTCGGGAAGTTCTATGTGCCGATTGATTTTGTTGTCTTGGACATCCCGGCGGACTATCCGGTTCCCATCATCTTAGGGAGACCTTTCCTAGCCACTTCCGGATGCTTGGTGGATTGTAAGAATGGAATTCTCTCCTTCAACATTGGAGAAGAGAATATCAAGTTCAAGCTGTCCACAATGATGAAAGGGCCGACCCTTGATGAAGATGTGTTCAACATTGTCGAGCAAGAGGAGTCTAGAGAAGTTGTGAGCTCGATATTGATCAAGGACCCCTTGGAGAAGGTTCTTAGCTTAAGTATGATGGAGGAAGGTGTTGAGGAGGCTTTCAATGAAGAAATCAAGGCTTTGGAAGCATTAGAAAAGGAGACAAGAGCTGAAATTGAAGTCCACGAGAGTGTGCTGAATTCCTATAGGAACCACGGCCAGGGCCCAAGAACCACGGCCGTGGAACTCTCTCGAATGCTCCGAAGAGCAAGCTTTGGAAAGTCCACGGCCGTGGATGTGCCAGGATCCGTGGATTTGCCCGTGGTTTCCACGGCAGTAGAACTCTCTGGAAAACTCCAACGTGCAAGCTTGGTGACTTCCACGGCCGTGGATGTGGAGCCAACCGTGGAGTTGGCCGTGGTTTCCCTAGAATCAGACCTCATTGATAATCAAGCTGCAAGGAGCCTTGGAGGGTCTTCATTTGCTTTGGATTCATCTCATCCAACCTTATTTAGATCGTCTCCACTCGATAAAGGTCCTCCTAAACTTGAACTCAAACCCCTCCCCTCTCATTTAAAGTATGCTTTCCTTGGTGATAATTCTACATATCCGGTGATTGTGAATGCATGCTTGAATGATGATGAACTTGCTTGTTGCATGAGCTAAGATTGCATGGGAAAGCCATTGGCTATACCATTGATGATTTAGTTCGCATTAAACCTTCTTTGTGCATGCATAAGATATTGATGGAAGATAATCATAAGCCCTCTATTGAACATCAAAGAAGATTGAATCCTATAATGAAAGAGGTAGTCAAGAAAGAGATCATTAAGTTGCTAGATGCGGGAATCATCTACCCTATTTCGGATAGTAAGTGGGTTAGTCCCGTGCATGTGGTTCCTAAGAAGGGTGGGATAACCGTAGTGACTAATGAGAACAATGAACTAATCCCAACTAGAACGGTTACGGGATGGAGGATGTGTATTGACTATAGAAAATTGAACATGGCCTCTAGGAAAGATCACCTCCCCCTTCCTTTCATTGACCAAATGCTAGAGAGGTTAGCTCAACATTCTCACTTTTGCTACTTAGATGGCTATAGTGGATTCTTCCAAATCCCTATCCACCCCGATGACCAAGAGAAAACCACATTCACATATCCTTGGGGTACATTTGCATATAGGAGAATGCCATTTGGGTTGTGTAATCCACCCGCCACCTTTCAAAGGTGTATGATTGCTATCTTTTCTGAGTACATTGAGAATATCATGGAAGTGTTTATGGATGATTTTTCTGTTTATGGATCTTCCTTTGATGATTGCTTAGCTAACTTGTCTTTGGTGCTTAAGAGATGTGAGGAGACAAATCTTGTCTTGAATTGGGAAAAATGCCACTTCATGGTGAGTGAAGGTATTGTGTTGGGACACTTGGTGTCCAACCGTGGCATTGAGGTTGATAGGGACAAGATTGAAATGATAGAGAAGTTGCCACCACCTACCTTGGTTAAGGGGGTAAGGAGTTTTCTAAGGCATGCCGGTTTTTACCAGAGATTTATTAAAGATTTCTCTAAGATTTCTAAGCCTCTTACTAACCTACTAATGAAAGATGTTGAGTTTGTTTTCTCCAAGGATTGCCTTGGAGCTTTTTGTAGGTTGAAGAATGCTTTGATCTCCGCACCTATCATGCAACCTCCGGATTGGAGTCTACCGTTTGAGATCATGTGTGATGCGAGTGATGTAGCCGTTGGGGCTGTTTTGGGGCAAAGGAAAGATGGACTCACACATGCCATTTATTATGCTAGCAAGACGCTAGATGATGCCCAACTCAATTATGCTACCACCGAGATGGAGTTGCTAGCGGTTGTGTATGCATTTGAGAAGTTCTGCTCATATCTTGTTGGAGCGAAGGTCATTGTTTATACGGATCATGGTGCGATCCGTTATCTCCTTACAAAGAAGAATGCCAAGTCTAGGTTGATTCGGTGGATCCTTCTTCTTCAAGAATTTGATTTGGAAATCCTGGACAAGAAGGGATCCGAAAATTCTGTGGCAGATCACCTTAGTAGACTCCCACCATTGGAGCTTGAGAGAGATGACATCCCAATTGATGACTCATTCCGGGATGAGCAATTGCAAATGGTGGAGGAGTGCTTGTTCCAAGTGTATAGAGGAAGTGAGCCATGGTATGCCGACATCGTGAACTACCTTGTGTGTGAGGAAGTGCCTCCCGGTTTGTCACACGCCCAAAGGAAGAAGTTCTTCAAGGATGTGAGACACTACTATTGGAGTGAACCACTTTTGTTCAAGAGAGGGCCGGATGGAGTCTTTAGAAGATGCATACCGGAGGACGAGGTGGAGAGTGTGATCCGCCATTGTCATTCCTTGCCATGTGGAGGGCATGCTAGCTCACACAAGACATGTGCGAAGGTGTTGCAATTGGGCTTCTTTTGGCCAAGTTTGTTCAAGGATGTGCAACACTTTGTGGTAGCTTGTGATGCTTGCCAAAGGACGGGCAACATCTCAAGGAGGAATGAGATGCCCTTGAACAACATACAAGAGGTGGAGATATTTGATGTGTGGGGCGTGGACTTCATGGGGCCGTTCCCCACTTCATGTGGCAACCTCTACATCTTATTAGCGGTAGACTATGTTTCGAGATGGGTGGAGGCAATCGCCTCTCCCACAAATGACGCCAAGGTTGTGGTGCGATTCTTCAACCAAGTGATCTTTCCTAGGTTTGGAACACCAAGGGTGATCATAAGTGATGGAGGGAAGCACTTCACCAATAGGAACTTCGGGACACTTTTGGCTTAAGTATGGGGTGACTCATAAGGTGGCAACACCTTACCATCCCCAAACTAGTGGCCAAGTGGAGATCTCCAACCGGGAGATAAAGGGAATTCTTGAAAAGACGGTCTCTAGGATGAGAAAGGATTGGGCTATGAAGCTCGATGATGCCTTGTGGGCTTATAGAACCGCTTTCAAGACACCGATTGGCACCACTCCTTACAAACTAGTCTATGGCAAGTCTTGCCACCTTCCGGTAGAGATGGAGCATAGAATATATTGGGCTATAAGGTGGTTAAATTTTGACCTCAAGGAAGCCGGAGAGAAGAGGTTGCTAGACATGAATGCTCTTGAAGAGATCCGGTTGGATGCTTATGAAAACGCCCAGATCTACAAGGAGAGGACCAAACGGTGGCATGACAAGCGCCTCATCCCGAATCAGTTGAGTGAAGGCGACCTTGTCCTTCTCTTAAACTCAAGGCTTCGGCTCTTCCCCGGAAAGCTAAAGTCAAGGTGGACCGGTCCTTATGTGCTGAAGAAGATATTTCCCCATGGAGCGGTTGAGATAGGAGGGGAGCATTGTGGAAATTTTAAGGTGAATGGGCACCGGTTGAAGAAGTATATCCCGGGAGCTCCGGTGGATATGATTGCCCCACTTCAACTTGAGTAGACGCCCCCGAGTTTGGTCAAGCTAATGACCTTAAAGAAGCGCTTAATGGGAGGCAACCCATTGGTAATCGTTTTTCCCTTTCGTTTTTGTTTTTGTTTTGATTTGTGTGTTTTTGTGTATTTGGTGTGCTTTGTGTGTGTGCTAGAGTCTTGGTAGCATGGAAGCCTTGCATGGCATGTGAACGATGACGATGAATCCCTCATCAATTATGGATGGAGCGGACGCGGAACTTGGACGGCTAGCGGTGCCTAGCGCGGGTCCCAACGCCTTGATGAACATTTAGAGCTCTCTACCATCGTTGATAGGATCATCCACCATCAATCCACTTGAGTAATCCCAAATACCGAAGCAAACCATTTTTACATTGTGAGAACCCTCTTTCACTCTTCTTTACTTGAATGCCACATTGGGGACAATGTGTTTCTAAGTATGGGGTGGAGTTTGCATGATCTTTTGCATGATTAGCATCTAGGATAGTTTAATATTGTCATATGTCTTGCATTATACATAGATATTTCAAAAAACCCAAAAATCAGAAAATTTTAAAAAAATTTAGTGCTTCTAAGCTTGTGGAATGACCCTTATGATGAAATTGTCTTGTGGATTGGCTATGGATGGCCTTATGTGTAGAATTGATGAATTGCATATGTGGACTTGAAGTACATATCTTGAATCCCATGAATGATTTGTGATCATGATGTTTGTCTTGATTGGATTGAGTATTGAAAGTCGAAATTACATGCTAGTTCTTACACATCATCTAGGAATGAATGAGGCAATTCATCTTTCTCTACTTCTCATCTTGATCATGATGTTTGAGCACCTCAATTGATATAAATTTTGACCTCTTTTGACCCATCCGGGAATAGGAGCATGTTAGTGTGTTGAGTGTGTGAAAAGCAAGTGTGGGGTGAAGTTGTTGATGGAAGAATGTTATGAATGAAATGCTGAATTTGTTGTGAAAGTGTAGACAAAAATATAGGTTTGGGGACGTTGGTTTAAATGACAAGTAACTCGGCACCATTCACATAATCGGGTGTTTGTGCCTTGCCAAAGTCAAATAAACCAATAGTCCTAACGAGCCTTGGTATGTGTGCCCGGTGTGGATGCACCTCGAAAAATTAAAAAAAAACCCGAGGACGGCTAATCACCAAGGTTTCGGCTTTTGTACACCAATGCCATTGTCTCAAAAATAAGTGAAAGAAAAAGAAAAGAAAGAAAAGATGGAGAAAATATACACTTGTGGGAAGTTGATCAAGGACAAAATTGTGGAATTAGTTCCATTCCCGGATTAGCATCACATAGTCTAGAAAAATCCCCACCTAATCTCAACGTTTCTTGGCCTTTTACCTCACAAGCCCTTGTGACCTATTTGCATGTGTGTAAGACTTAGTAATCTAGATTGGATATGCTCTTGATCATCTCGACTTCTTCATTTTTACATTTCATGCATGCTTTCGAGTTAAGTACAATTGTCTTTCCGTACCTTCATTTATTTGATACATGATTGCTTGTCCGTTGCCATGAAACATGACTATGAAGGTGATCCAATGTTAGAAGCACAACTCCAAAAAGATTTTGTCGTTTTTCTGCATGCATAAATCATGTCATCTCTTAGTCTATTGTTGGGACTTGCTCGGGAACGAGCAAACCGTAAGTATGGGGTATTTTTGATAACACGATTTATGACTTAGGTTTAGGAAATCATTTAGATAGTTTTTCCGCTCATTCATGCATGGTTTAGCACTAGTTCACGACGTTTGCGCTCAATTCACGTATTTTGTCGAGATAGACGTCTACACGGACTTTTGCTTGCTTTGTAGGTATTTTGGGAGATTTAGGAGCTTAATCGGTACATTCGAAGGTCGTTCTTCGAGATGACACGCCTTCGGACTCATTGGAATGCAAACTAGGGGCTAAAGAGGACTCATGGGACCATGTTGGTGCAAACCATGCACCAAATCGTGACTCAATGATCCAAAACAAGCTGAGGCACCAAAACCACGGTCACTGGCACTTCCACGGGCGTGGAATGTGACCGTGGTTTTTGCCAGACGGTTGTGACAACTATGCCACGATCTCATGGCCGACTCTTGCAAAGTTGTAGTATAAAAAGTGGTCCTGCAAGGCTGTGAGGGTATCAAATTTCAGAATCAAAAATCCACACTCTCTCCCACACTCTCAACAAGAAGATTCTCTCAAGAGGAAACTTGGAAGAGAGCTACCATTGGAGGAGGAGAAAAGCTCCATTGGAGAAGAAGAGAAGAAGACACCATTGTTAGCCTTTGATAGATTTTAGAGTGAAGATTATCGGAATCGTTTTCTAGGGTTGTAAGAATCAATCGAACCTTCTTTTGAAGGGTTGTGAGTCTTTCAAATCTCATTTTCAGCTTTGTTTTACTTGTTTCACTTGTTCATCTCTTTCTCTTCATTATCTTGCAAATGGAAGCCATGATTTTAGGTTTGATGATTTCGATTGTGATGATGTATGTTGTTGGCTAAATAGAAGCGATTCTAGGGTAAGGAAAGGAGGGTTATGGCTGGGACTATGATAGGATGGACTTAGAATTGCCTTTGGATGATTCGTTTACTTGAACAGATCCACTGTTGGAGTCCACGGTTTGTTCTTGCCAGTCCACGGCCGTGGAAGTAGATGAACAGCCCGTGGTTCGCCTGATTTGTTTGATTTGATGAGTCTAAGTTCTAGAATGTTAGAATATTGAAATCCTAGTGTTTGTTGAGTTAAATCTATCCTAGGGTGACCTAGTGTTAGCAACTAAGTGTTTAGAAGAGACCTACCCGGTGATTCTTGCTCTTAGATATCAAGGATGACAAACTCTAGGTAGTAGTGAGCCTCACAAGCCGCTATTGGACTGAGTGTGTTAGGATAGGTGTCTAGGACTTGCCTTTCCGAGACTTACCCGGTAAAGAGAGGTTGGATCCCTAAAATTCCATCCGTTTTGTGTAGAATTCCTATCCTTAGGCTCTTTGAGACTTACCCGGTGATGAGACCTTAGGAACGGAATAGTGGACCATGAGACCTACCCGGTGATTGATCCCAATCTAGAAACACTCACTCCCAACATATTATAGTTAATCCAAGGAATGATTAGATAACTTGAGTCCAATGTCATAACCGGAATTTCCAACCCCTAGAATCCGCTTTTCTCTCTTTGATCTCACATCTCGTGCTTAGCTTGTTTGCTTGTGTTGATTTGTTAGCTTAGTTGATTGCTTATTTTGCATGATTTGTGATCTTTGATTGATCACCATAAAAACTAAACCAAAAACATTGAGATTTTCATTTCTTTATTTCTTTCTCTTTTCTTAACCTAGATCTTCACTAAACTTAGTCACTAATCGATTCAATCTCACCTTAGTCTTTATGTTCGACCTCAGAATACTATCCCTACTACAAATCGTCCCGTACACTGCGGGTTCGCTAGGAGTTAAGAGAAATATAACGAGTATAAATTTAAAGCTTTTGCGTGCACACATTCCTAAGCGTAAGAGAGACCATAATGGATGCCTAATGGACGGAGGAGGTGAGATCAGCCAAGGAGGCACCAAGAAGGGCGACGTAATGATGAATGGAGACGTGAGCCCTATGGAGTCCACCAAAGGAGAGACCGAGAACCGGAAGATGAAGAATCAGCATTGGCTAGGTATCTCCGTATCCTTAATTCAAGTTTTGCTAACGAAGTAGATCTTTTTCCCTATGGCTCTATGATAGAACTACTCCATCTCGCAATCAAAGTGGAAAGTAAGACGAAAGTGAGAAATCAAGGTGGAAATGCTTCTTATGGTGTCTCCAGCTCTTGGAAGAACCAAGGGAACCGCCAACAAGGAAGTTACAACAGGGAAGTGTCAAATAAGGAGAAAACAACCCTGGAACAAGGAGGACAGCGTAAAGCACCTTCTGCAGCCCCTCCTAAGCCCACGGCTACCTTTCCTTATGGAACACAAGGGAGTACTTCTAACGGTTCATCTAGAGCTAGGGATATAGTGTGTTTTAAGTGTCAAGGTAGAGGACACATGATGAAAGACTGTCCTAACAAGAAAACGTTGTTAATCAACCATTTAGGACAATATGAGTCCGAATCTGAGCATGAGCATGATAATGATGATTTTGAGCCTAATATGCATGATCATGATGATTTGGATGATGATGGGATTGAATATGAGCAGGGGGATTGTTTACTAGCTAAAAGAGTGTTATTTGACCATCCTAGTACATTTCTAGCTAATAACTACATGCTTTGTGATCTTGATTCTCATGATGAACCTAATGGGCTTGAAAACGCAGGAAATGATCCTAATAACATGGTTTTTGATGAAAATCGTGAGCATGATAATTCCTTGATAGCTTGGAGAACTTTGAGTGCACAACCTGTCCCTTGTGAGGATAACCAAAGAGATAACTTGTTTCATACTAGGTGTTTTGTTAAGGGAAAGGTGTGTAATGTTATCATTGATGGAGGTAGTTGTTGCAACATAGCTAGTTCTAAATTGATCTCTAAGTTGCAAATTCCTACATTTTGTCACCCTAGACCATATAAGCTGCATTGGATGAATGATTGTTGTGAATTGAAAGTTAATAGGCAAGCTAAGATCACATTCACTCTAGGACATTATGAGGATATTGTTTTATGTGATGTTGTGCCTATGCAAGCTTGTCATGTGTTATTAGGCCGTCCTTGGCAATAAGATAGGAGAGTTATGCATGATGGTTTTACTAATAGGTATTCATTTACTTTTAATGAAAAACCCGTTACTCTAAAACCTATGACTCCCATGCAGATTGCGGAGGCATTTGAGAAGATGAAGGCGAGTGAACAAGAGCAAGGACAAGCTAAGAAGGGGACCAAGTCATCGAGGCACCAAGAACCTGCCATAGACACGTCCCCTAGCCAACAACCTAGTGCTCTCTTGGTCCCGCCAACAACTCAGCCTCCTACGGCCTTGTTAGCTTCTAAAATTGAGTTCCAAAGTGAGTATCTGCCCTTGGTTGCTATCTTGATGAGGTTGTGTAAGGAGCTAACCTCAGTGAGTGAAGAAACAAAGGCTATCTTACCCGCTACCATTACAGCCATCCTAGAGGAGTTTAAGGATGTGTTTCCGGAAGAGATACCTCATGGCCTTCCACCTTTGAGAGGCATAGAGCATCAGATTGACCTTATCCCCGGAGCTACCCTTCCTAATAGACCAACCTATAAGATGAACCCTAAGGTGAGTCAACGGATCCAAACCCAAGTCCAAGACCTCCTAGATAAGGGGTATGTTAGAGAAAGCCTTAGCCCTTTCGCCGTTCCTGTCCTATTAGTGCCTAAGAAGGACAACACTTGGAAGATGTGTGTTGATTGTAGGGCTATTAACAACATAACCATTAAGTACCGCCACCCTATTCCCTGCCTCGATGACATGCTTGATTAGCTCCATAGCGCCACTACATTCAGCAAGATAGACCTTCGGAGTGGCTACTATCAGATCCGAATGAGGAGGGCGACGAGTGGAAGACAACCTTCAAGACTAAATGGGTTGTATGAATGGCTTGTTATGCCATTTGGGTTAACCAATGCTCCATCTACTTTTATGCGTTTAATGAACCATGTTTTTGAGACAATTCATTGGGAGATTTGTTGTAGTGTATTTTGATCATATCTTAATCTATATCAGGTAGAGGAGCATGGAGAACATCTAAGGGAAGTTGTTTCTACCCTTAGGGTTGAACACTTGTATGCCAACCTAAGGGAATGTAGCTTTTGCAGTAATGAAGTTATATTTCTTGGTTTTGTAGTGACTGCACAAGGTCTACAAGTGGATGAGGAGAAGATTAGAGCTATTCGAGATTGGCCAACACCTACATCCATTAGCCATGTAAGGAGTTTCCATGGGCTTGCAAGTTTCTATAGGCGCTTTGTGAGAGACTTCAGTATCATTGCTGCACCCTTGATGGAGATTTGCAAGAAACATGCACCATTTGTGTGGGAAGTAGCTCAAGAACGTGCTTTCAACAAGCTGAAGTTGGTTCTCACCGAGGCACCCCTACTAGCTCTCCCTGACTTCACTAGGCCTTTCGAAGTGGAGTGTGATGCATCGGGAATAAGCATAGGAGGTGTGCTTATGCAAGAACGGAAGCCTATTGCCTTTTTCAGTGAAAAGCTTAAAGGGGCATGTCTTAACTACTCTACATATGATAAAGAGTTGTATGCATTATTTAGAGTACTTTAGACACGGCAACATTACTTGTGGCCTAGAGAGTTTATTTTGCATACTGATCATGAATCTTTGAAACATTTTTGGAGTCAAGATAAACTAGATAGGAGGCATGATAGATGGATGGAATTTATTGAGACTTTTCCCTATATTATCAAGTATAAAAAGGGAAACGACAATGTAGTTGCAGACGCACTTTCTAGGAGGCATACATTGCTAACTACATTGGATGCTAGGGTGTTAGGATTTGTTTACATTAAGGAGCTCTATGAATCTGATCTTGAATTTGGAGAAACATATAAGTTTTGTGTGCAAAAAGGTTCAATAGATAAATTCTATTTGTTTGAGGGATTTCTGTTTCGAGTAGATAAGGTGTGCATACTAGGTGTTCCCTTCGTTTGCTGTTAGTAGAAGAAGCTCATAAAGGAGGTTTAATGGGTCATTTTGGGAGGGATAAGACTTATGCTATGCTGCACTCACATTTTTATCGGCCACATATGCTTAGGGATGTTGAAAATGTGCTTAAAAGGTGTTTATAGTGCCTTAGAGCTAAATCGAAAGTGAAGCCTCATGGATTGTATACACCTTTGCCAATCCCCACAGCCCCTTGGGAAGACATTAGAATGGATTTCATAGTGGGATTGCTTAGGACTAGAAGAGGTAGGGATTCGATATTTGTGGTTGTAGATCGATTCTCTAATATGGCTCACTTTATTGCTTGTCACAAAACTGATGATGCATCCAATGTAGCTAAATTGTTATTTCTGGAAGTAGTTAGGTTACATGGTATTCCAAGGACAATAGTGAGTGATAGGGATGTAAAGTTCTTGAGTTACTTTTGGAAAACTCTTTGGGGAAAGCTAGGAAGTAAGTTGTTATTTTCTACATCAAGCCACCCCCAAACTGATGGGCAAACAAAAGTTACTAATAAGACCCTAACAACACTTCTAAGGGCTGTCATCAAGAAGAATTTGAAAGAATGGGAAGATGTCTTGCCACATGTTGAGTTTGCCTATAATAGAGTCGTCCACTCATCTACTTCCATCTCTCCCTTTGAGTGTGTTTGTGGATTTAATCCGCTAACCCCTTTTGATCTTACACGGTTACCTAAGAAGGAGCGAGTGTATTTAAGTGCTAAAACGCAGGTTGAACACATCAAGGAGCTACATAGTAGGACAAGGATCAATCTCGAGGAGAAAGGCAAAAACAACGCAGAAAAGGCGAATCAAGGACGCAAGAAGATTATATTTGAACCCGGCGACCTTGTATGGCTACATTTGAGGAAGGAGATGTTTCAACAGCTTCGGAAATCCAAGCTCTCCCCAAGAGGAAATGGGTCTTTCAAGGTGTTACACAAGGCGGTTGATAACGCCTATTTGTTTGACTTGCCGGATGATTATGCTTGTGATCCCACATTCATTGTGAGGGATCTAAGTCCTTTTCCGCTCCTAGATGCTGATCAAGGCAATTCAAGGTCGAATTCTTCCAAAGAAGGGGAGAATGATGAAGGTTCATCTGAGATAACTCCATCTTCACCACCTCAAGGGACTCTAACAAGAGCGCAAACTAAACGTCAAGCTGAGATGGATGCTCTTTCCCTAAACATGCTCCATGAAGCTGAACCAAGTCCACCTTCATCAAGCCTACGGACCATCTTGTGGATCAGCCACAAACCCATACCAACCAAGATGATTAATGGAGCTTAAATTGTATTTCTAGTTGCTGGGCAGGCTTTGGAAAGCATTTCAAAGGACAACCGGAGGCCTTGAAACCAGATACAAAGGGGTTTCACGTATGTGCATGTGCATGTGCATGGCTGGATGATCATTTAAGTATGTGGATGTGAGAGACTGAATAGGAGAGTTTAATTAGGCCCAATTGTGTTATATATTCGCTGGGCTTTATGTAACTCTCTCTCAATGTAATTATTGTAATTAGTTTCTTTTTTCTGTCTTAGAAGAAAAGGCCTAGCATGTGTGTAAAGCCTTTTCTCTCTTCTTTTGTAGTAGACAAGTTTTTATACAAGTTTTGCTGAGAGCATTTCAGAATTGAATCCAACAGAATTCAATCATTCTTGTCTCGTGAGTTTGTGTGTGTGATCTGGCTTTCTCGTTCTTGTGTATGTCAATCTCCTTCGGGATTGGTGTTGCAAGTCGAACAAGGCACCCTCTTCGTGCTCTCGATTCTCAGATCAATTGTGTGGAGTTGTAAGAAGCGGGGTCGAATCATCACTAGTTTGGTTCTTGGATCTCGATTCCAAGGGTTCTATCATTGTTCCTTTCGGTTCTTCTTGTCCCTTTCTGTTTTCTCGTTTTCATTGCTGTTTTTGTTTTTTAATTTCATGTGTTCTTCATTCTTCAAAAAAGGTTGTTCGTCTAGATCCGTTCTTCACGGCTAATCCCCGCATCACAACCGAAAACCGAATTTGTCCTAAACCAAATCCCCGGCAACGGCGCCAAAAACTTGTTCGCTCAAAAGTGTGCGTCACTAGTTTTAAAATTCATAAAAACTGAAATCAAAGCAAAGCGAACCCGCAGTGTACGGATCGGCGTAATAAAGCAAGAATTCCAAACTATCGAACTCAGCGATTTGGGGGGAAAAATTCACTTTGTAAATTGTCAAGCAAGAATAATAAGCTTTTGCAAAGATAATTGGGAAAGAAATTATTCTAAAGATTCAGGTATCCAATTGTGACAATCGATTCAAGATACTCTAATGATATAAGGACAGAGTCGGGATTGCAAAGATATATCTAAGGTAGGGTATTGTACGATGAAGTTCCAAACCCATATGTCTCACCCAAAGGCTCTCTCTATAAAGGTTGTTAAAGCTGCAGTATAGAAAGGATCAAAGGATAAGAATTACTCTCAAATACCCATGCCCAAACCCAAGGGATTCAAAGATCAGCCAAAACGGTTAAGGTTGTGACACTTGAAACCGAAATAGAGGATGTTGAGTCTCACTACTACCTAGAAAAGGTAAGTCAATGCTAGGTTAAAGGAAATCTTTAACTTTGGATCAAAGCAAAAGCAAAGAACGTACGACAAAGGAAAACCACAGTCAGATCTTGTAGAACCACGGCCGTGGAACTCAAGAACAGGCCGTGGAAAGCCTCTACGACGAGGTTTCTCGCAATTCTCAAGGTCCAATCTGTTTTGGTTCAATCTATCATCATCTATGCCATAACTATCAACCCTTCACCTTAGAACCGCTTAAGGTTTTTAGCCAAGATTCATCATAATCAAATCAATAATCAAATATGAAATGGAGAAAAGGTAAAACCTTGAAATATCAATAATAAACTCAAAACAATTGTCAATCAAACACAATAATTGCAAACTACATTCAATGGATGTAGAATAAGGTAAGAATCTCTCACAAATCTCAAGAAAGAAAGAAGAACGAGATGTCAATCCGCCTTCAAAGTGAAACCCTAAGATCTTTTCTACGTACGCAATCTTCAAGTGCATCCTTCTCCAAATCTTCCCTGTACGCAATAATATCTTCCGAAATCTCTCTAAGCAATCACTCGAAATGTCGCTTGATGCAAGCCGTACGTTTTCCTTCTTTCTTCAGCCTTCTTATAGGAGATAAGTAGGGTTACAAAAGCCCAATAACCGTTGCTGACGTGGCAAATATGACATGTGGCGACCTTTACAAGAACCACGGCCAAGAACGAATTTCCACGCCCGTGAAAAGCACCGTAGAACCACTTCCTTTCTCTTGACATGATTTTCCATGACCTTAATTAGTAAACCACGGCCATGGTTCCTTCATATTTGGCCGTGGAAACTCTAAATCCTTCGTAAAAGTCTTTGTTTTGTAAAGCTTTCTAATCATGCTCCTTCCTTAGCTTCTCCAATGCATCCTTTTGATGCCTAGCATGATCAATTACTCCTACTTACTCCATATATGCTCCAATCCAAGCGTTTATTCACCGAAAAACACAACAAAGCTTGTGTAGATCTCCATACCAACATAATAGGTGTAAGAGCCTTAGTCTTAGGAGCCTTGAGTCCTTGCTGAGCCTCTAGCTGACTTTGGCAGCCGCCCCCGCGGACCATGGTGGCCGCACTTGCGGCTAGGCGCCCCTGCGCCTCATAGAGTCCGCCCCTCCGGCTTTGTGTGGGTGCAGCCACCTTCGTTGACCCTTTGACCTATGCTTTGCGGCTGGCTTCCTTTATAAGCCTTCCATTGCTTCTCTGAGAGGGTTTGTTCATCCTCTTCAGCTCCCTTTCCCTTCGTACGCTCTTCTTCTTCTTCTTCTTCTTCTTCTTCTTCCTCTTCTCTTCTTTGATCTTCCTTGATCTTGTGAGAGAGTTTTGAGAGTTTGGTTGTGGTTTTTGCTTTGGATGATCATGAGCTTGTGGCTGAGTGTTGTGGATGTTGTGCTGAGGTTGTGAGGTATGTTGGATGCTCTCCTTGCTGCTTAGGGTTCTGCTCTAGTAAGGTTTCCATCACTATCTTCTTTCCTTCCTCTTCCTTGCTTCTTTCCTTCTTTTCTAGCTTAGGATCACAAGCTGAGTTTGTGTGGATCTTTTCCTGATGTTTTGATGCTCATACATGTGTATATATGTATGTGTGATGTTGCTGTGTGATGAAGAGGTGAAGAGAGTCACGAGATAGATCGAAGAGAAGTCGGGGTCAACCTTCTGCACAGCTGGCCGCCCCTGCGCCTGCACTAGGCCACCCCTATGCCTTGTTATGAGCTGCCCCTGCGCCTTGAGTGAGCTACCCCTACGCCTCACCGGTTCAGCCCTTGCGTCCTTGTTTCCGCTGGTGCGTTCAGGGCATACCTTGTTGGTATGATTCCTTCTTTCCTTTGCTTTGGCCTTGGCTTAGATGTTGGTTAGGATAGCTTGGTTAGGATGAGCTTGATGAGTTGCATGATAGAGATGTGCCTTATGCACTTGTGTTTATGTTGAGGTTATGCCTTAGGCATTTGTGATCATGTTATGATCTCGAGGTTTAGGCTGAGGTTGTAGGTTGATTATGGTTATGGAGACGAGTCTCCTAACCTTTGCAGTATGTGATGATGTGTACCTTGCTATTGCAGGCGTTGATTACTTCCCCAAGGGGAAGCTGCGACGTGGTATTGGTTACGAGTATTACAGGTAAGTCCGTAGAACATACTTAGTGTACAGTTGTGGTTTGTGTGATTATGATGGTTATGTGTGTTCATATGATTGTGCATTTATAACCTAAATCGGACTACGATGACCATTTATTACATGGCCCAAGTGTATTATAACGGGTCGTGACCACTTGCCTCCGCCTGCGGGTAGGAGGAGGTGCCCTGAAGATGATCTCACAAGGGGGGACGAGTGATGATCACCGCCATGCAAAACCCCTGTGTTACGTTGGAAGGGATGAGGTTCTTGAGGCTCCGCGTGTTACAAATAAGTTGAATTAGTAATGGAATAATGTAATTGAAAGATAATAAATGAATGTGTGTGGCATTGCATATATGAGATGTCGATGTGTATTTGTGCTATTACCTTCATACTTATTCATTTCTGTAGCTAACGGTGTATACCGTGTTGTAGATGATCTGCAGGTTAGGAAGACTACAGAGTAAACTAGATGGGGTGACCAGCCGAGGACTTCTGTACATTAGAGTTGCGTGGGATATGGGATCTTTTGTATATGAGGTTTATGGATGTTGTTTTGTACTCGGCTTTGTTGATGTAAAACCCTTTGGATGTATCTTATACAACTTTATGTATTTGGTTTTAATCTACCTGTGCCTTGTTGTAAGATCCAGTGAACTTGTTGTCAGGCTAGGGTCAGGATCCATTGTGAGATCCTAGCGCAATGTGGCACTCCGAGTCCCGTGGATTCGGGGTGTTACAATAGGTGAATGTGCTCATAAATGCTTCAAACTCATATCCAAAGACACAAAAGAAGGGGAAAACAACCAAAACAAGTGCCTAAAATATGGTCATATTTCATGCTATCAATATACACGAGAGTAGTTCCAGAAAAGTGTTGGATGACCGGCAATTATGCAAATTGGGAGCGACAACACAAAGGTTCTTTCGAGTGTAGTGTCAAATTACGTTACAAAAAACGTGGATGCCTTCAAAAACACCCATATGCATAAAAGTCAAAGTGAGATATAGAACCAATCCAAACAAGAGACATTAAATTTAAGCATACTGACGGACTAGAGGATGAAGGCTTGTTGTTAGAAGTAGGGCAAAATTTTTCCACATTTGGCAAAGTAAGTCGGCATCCTAATCAAGAGGGAACACCTAGACAGTCATAAACCTGAGAGTTAAGAAGAGATATGTTGTCGACCCAACTATGAAGGCTTAAAGAGCCGCAGAACTGAAATTTAGCCAGAAGTGGAGGGTAGATTTCATAAACATGGAGGTAGAGTGACTTCCTAGAAGACAAGAGAGTTACAACAAAGATTGTGATGCGGATATCCAAATGATAGAGCCCTACAAGTAGAGTCAACGGATTTCTAGGAAGGTGGCTTTACAAAGAAACACCAACCAAGGAGGAAGAATCGCGGTAATGATCTTGGGGGACTCGAGAGCCCATAATAACACCTTGCTCTAACTCCTCACTCACAAAGGGAATAAAGTTACCAACACTAACGATTCATACATATAACTGCAAATAAACCATGACTAGGGTAAAAAGAATCATAGATACACACCTACAAGTTATCATGGAAAAAATTGGATAAGTCCGTTGGTGGAAGAGGATTGATACAACTGGACTCGTAAAAGTATAACGATCTTATAGAAGGAAAGAGAAGTGTAGATTGTAGAAGGAGTTAAAGAAGTATAAACGGAGAAACTAGAGGAGATGTGTTTTCACCAGGTATATCAAACTTCAAAAGGGATAGAAGGAAAATAAGTCTATGATCCTGTAAAAGGTTTACTACAAACTAATTGGTAACAACTGAGACTTTACACGTGTGGGCTAACTTGATGTGAACCCGGGGACACTTAAGGAGCTTGAAGATCTACAGACCGACATCACATTTCATGGAGATGGTCCTATCACTAGGACTAAAGCAAGGAAGATGTCGAGTGCTCTTTACTCTATCCTAAGGCCTGTGTTTTCTTATGCTACTTTGCCTTGTATATCGACTCAGGAGCTTGCTAAGGAAGACCCGGGATTAGTGACACTTCTAGTTCATGAGATCTCGGGATGACTTATGTTTTGGGCTATTTTTTAGTTGGTTTTTATACATTATATTCATACTTTCTCTTAGGGTATTTTCAGCACTTATATAGGCTGAATATGGCAATTATGTTTTATGGGCTGAATTTCAGCCACTTATAGGCTGAATATGGCAATTGTGTTTTATGGGCTGATTTTTAGCACTTATGGGCTGAATTAGAAGTCTTCTATTATTATTAGGAAAAATAGCCTGGCTAGAGTATGAGGGAGCTATCACACATTCCCGAGCTAAGAAGATTGAGCATGATACCGAGGGCTTACTGATTTTATTGGCTACAAGTGTTCATAACGAGGCTTGGCTCCTAAGTAAGCAAGAGAGCAACGACGCCAAAGCACAGGACTCGGCCAGCCCCGCACATGATGCTGTTGCTGCTCACCACGTCTTCAGCACCGTTCCATGCCTCTCATTGAGCAATGAGGCTTTTTAAGGTCTGCTTAGTGATTGTGTGTTTTAAGTAGCCCATTGGGCTTAATTTCCAGATTTTTATTATGTCTTTTGATTAAGAGCTGAAACTATTTAAAGGCTCTTTTCATTACTTTTTAGGCAGATTATTATTGGTTAAAAACACTTGTATTCAGATTTCATCTTCAATCAAAGGAGAGTTTTGATTGAAGAGTTATTGTGATCAGATTTGGCTTAGTTGTTTCGCGTGTGTCAATTGCTCTCGGGTTCTTGGTGTTCGTGAGATTCCATAAGCATCCTCCACGTGTTGTCGAAGTTCTAAGTCGACTGTGTGAGGTTGTAAGGGGCTGAGTTCGTTGCATCGTTCTTGGTGGTTCTTGATCCCGAGATCAAGGGTTTCCACGTCGTTTGTGTCGGGTTCATCCACATCGTACTTTTCCTTTAATTTCCGTACCTTCGTTTTCATTTGAGCGTCTTCTTTGTTCCTTTGTTCGCAGATCACGCAACACACAAAAAAACCCTAGTCGGTTGTTTTGATCTTGTCGTTCCGCGTCATTTCCTCCTTCCGTCGTCTAGATCGAGCCAACGTCGGGTCATCCCCGTATCATACTTTGCCTTGGATATCGACTCAGGAGCTCGCTAAGGAAGACCTGGGATTAGTGACACTTCTAGTTCATGAGATCTCGGGATGACTTATGCTTTGGGCTATTTTTTAGTTGGTTTTTATACATTATATTCAGACTATCTCTTAGGGTATTTTCAGCACTTATAGGCTGAATATGGCAATTATATTTTATGGGCTGAATCTCAGCCACTTATAGGCTGAATATGGCAATTGTGTTTTATGGGCTGATTTTCATCACTTATGGGCAAAATTAGAAGTCTTCTATATTATTAGGAAAAATAGCCTAACTCTAGGTATTTAGGTTTAAGACTTTTTCATTGTGAAGGACAACCGTATTTTTCATCAATCAAAAAAGAAATTAGAATTTGTGTTCTTGAGAGAAACTCAAGCGTTCATCCCTTGTTCTTCGTGTGTGCGTATCGAAGAGTGAAGAATCCGTCAATCCTTTCGTGTGTGCATATCGTTAGGAAAGACAACCCCAATTCGACTACCATTCGAAAGATCGGGACATCGCTTCTGCGTGGATTCGCATCATAACTAGTGGTGAATGGTTGACAGATAAGAAGAGTAACCACGGATTTATTAAAGAATTTTTATCGACATCATGAGAAATCCTTCAAGGGATCAACTACGACAATTACGAAGTTAAATCAATATGAGTACTAGTAACATTGAGTAAGTTCAAGTCAGTAACTCTAAAAAAATTAAAAATTAAAAATTAAAAAATTAAAAAATTAAAAATTAAAAATTAAAATTAGAAGAAGAGTTTGACGGTAAGAAATGAACCCCTTATATCATTAATGGTATAAAGAGAATTGTTGTGAGCAGTTGCTTACCTACTGGCTAAGGAAAATTTTACCGATCAGAGTTAGTACATATGGATTCCTATAAGAAGAACTAGAGGTGTAAGAAGCACATGATTTTGATTAGATACTACGTCAGTCCAGACATAGGGTACTTAACATCTCAAACAAATGAGACTGATGGTGCTCTTCCGAGTAAAAGTTGGGATGTTACTTAGCATCTCACACTGAGAGTGATGTTGCTCTTCCGAGCAAAAGTTGTGGTCAGTTTTCTAGATTAACAGAGGAAGCCCTTATGACTAAGTATGTGATACAAAATATTTGGAATTATAGAGGCGGCACAAACAAAGAAAGTATGATTTAATGTCTTGGTGAAATGTCTTATCGAGTTGTGAGGTGATTGTAGATGGAATCTACATCTTTGTTGGAACATACATGAGAAAGAGAAAAGTTGAGTGACTGAAGATTGTTATACGGATCCTGTATCACCCAAATAAGATGATTACCGAAAAGTGTTTATATAAGAGTTTGATGAGAAATGAAGGTACTCCAATGAAAATTCAAGCTAATCGTGATAACCATCAATATGTAGATGGAAGAGGATAACCACATTGAGTAGTCCTATCGAGGAGTAAGTAGAGTTGAAAAGTGTTTATATACGAGTATGATGAGAAATGGATCATGTAAGGACTTGTAGGTCAACGTGATGTGCCCTACGTTAGAGGTCAAAGGGATTGTGAAAGAATAACCACATTGAGTAGTCCTATTGAGGAGTAAGTAGAGTTGAAGAAGTGTTGAGAATCCAAGGGGAAGAAATTTTACCTGCACTCTTTTCAACTGAAGAAGTGTTGAGATAGATCCATTTGATGTAAATCTGAGAGAGAATATAGAGTCCCACATCGAGAGTTTACAACCTCCTATAACCCCTTATAACCTTGTATCTTATCATACTAGATTGGTTGTGTGGTCAAAGTGGTTGTGCTATTGGGCTTGTTACTGGGCCCAAGTGCACGAAAAAGTCCCCCTTCACTTAGATCAAAGGACCAAAGTGGATAAACGTAAGATTCGTCCACAAACTCTCGGGACGGAATGCCTCAAAGTTTGAGGCCCAAACCAAGTCCCACAACTGCAGTTGCAAAAATGCGCAAACCTAATAATAGTTCCTACGGCCCTCTGGGCCGGTTTGGGCCTAAACTTTGAGGCAGCCATTCCGTCCCGAGAGATGATAGCCGACTCTTACAGTTATCCACTTGGGTCCTTGACCTAACTAAACGGGGCTTACGATCACACAACTAACTTTTTAATCCGTTGACCCGATACTAAAAAACTCAATATTTTAGTACCCGTTTTGACCCGGATCCGATCGAAAAGATTTTACCGAATCACCGCATCTAATACGGATCGAGATTTTGGCATCCGGATATTCGCGGATAGTCGGATAGTCCTGAATCACTATATATTCCCGGTTATTCGGCTATAAAAATAACTTTTATTATAATATAATTGTATTTGTTTTAGAAAGAATAAATCAAGATTGTTTATTATAATTTTGTACTAATATTTATATTTAAAAATATATTATATGTTAAAATATTTTAGTTAGGCAAAACAATGAATTAATAATGTTAATTTGTTACAACTTAATAACTTACACATACTTATTAACTTTATATCACTATGCAATTTTGTTTTAATATTTATATTTGACATATAATACAATTGTAAGACCCACTGTCTGCCTTCACCGCCCCCGTTATGAAGGGAGCGGCCCTTGCGGCAGGGCGAACCTCCCTTGCGGTTTCGCCACAAATCGCGCCGATCTAACTTTTTTGTCCGTTTTATTTATTTCCATGGATAGAAGATCCGATCTTTCCTATCATGTTCTTAACCCTAGACTATCTTCCTTCTATCTTTTCTCAATGTTCCTATAAATTCCCTCTTTCTCTTCTTTTTCCCATTTCTTGCATACGTTTTCCTTGTACCTCGAAAGTTGCAGCCTTCTTTCCTGTGAACTTGCTGGACTTGTAAGTCCCTTCCTTCTTTGTTTCTTTCTAACGTTCATGAGTTGTTGTACACCTTTCCCTTCTATTTCGCTTTCTTCTTTCATTCTTCCTTTTCTTCTTCACGAGAATAAAGTTTAAGCCTTAATCCTTGTTGGCCTTCTGTTGTTGTTTCATCGATGTTCACAGGCTCCCTTGGTTGAGTTGTGACATGTGCGTGTGTTGAGAGAAGCAAGCTTTGGCCTTTGCTACGGTCCTTGCTGTCGAAGGAGTCGACAGTCGCTTCTGCACCGTACCCACCCCCGCGCCTTCACAGACCGCCCCTACGGATCCTGCCCAACGCCGCCCCTGCGGTGTTGTCTGCCGCCCCTGCGGTTTTCCCCAGTTGCTCCCATCTTTGGTGAGCTGCTTCCTTCCTTGCTTTCCTCGTTCCTTCCCTTGACTTATGTTGATATTGTTGACCCTTCTTGATTTGGAAGACTAAGGTTGAGACCTTAGCTTGTGGAGATCTCTTGGAGATCAATGAGACTAAAAGTTATAGACTTCTAAAAATCGTTTTGTTCTTGATTCGTTATGCCTTGTTGAGCAAGTTTTCCGTCGTTCTTTCCGACGGGAAATAGAGTTGTTTGTTGACCTTTGAGTTACCTATGAGTGAGGTAAGTCCTCTAGACTTACTTCGCCGCATTCTGTGTATTGGTTTAAGAGTATTGGCTTGTTTGCGTTGTTTATTGTTATAACGGATAACCGAACTAGGATTGACCTTTATAACCGTAATTGACCCAAGTGTATGATAACCGGGTAGTGAACACTTGTCTAGTTCTACAGGAGACTAGGAGGTGCTCTTGCAAGCCATGTCTGCAGGTAACGGATAGTACTGATCTATTCCTATTGGTAGTCAGAAGCGGAGGCGAGTTTCGGGAGAGATTCGTGTTACAAAAGAAGTTGAATTAGTAATGGATAACTTAATGAAAGATAATAACCGGTTGAGTGCGAGCATGCTATATGTTTATTTTTACCTCATGTGTGCTTGTGCCTTTAATATCTTTCTGATATCTAGAATGTTAGCTAACAGTTTATACCAATGTTGTAGACTTTCCGTAGGTTAGAGATGCTGCTGAGTGATGTGGACGGTGTGGTCAGCCGAGATTCCCGTACATTATAGGATGAGATCGGGTTTATATTTTTGTTGTTGCTTTCCCTTTGTTTTGAACTCGGCTGTGAGTCTTTTACGCTTCCCTTTGGTTTTATTATAAGTTTTAATTTCATTTATTTTTTCCTTGTTGTAAGATTCGATGTTGTTGTTGCTACTCTGAGGGTTGAGACCCATTGTGAGGTTCTAGCCAGTAACGCTTCGAGTTCCCAAAACATGGGGTGTTACAACAATATTGCATGATAAACTATTTTAGTTAATCAAAGTAATAAATTGATGATATTTAAATTTTGTATAACTTTATATGTACTCATATAGTCATATTGATCTCATTTAATTTAATTAAACATATATACATCTATAATATATACAACTTTGTACATACTCACAAATTCATACCTTTCGGAATAAATATTCATAATATTTTTTTATTATAAATTGATCTAATTGTAAGATATATATATATATATATATATATATACATACATATATATGATTATAAGTTAGTTTCAATAATAATATATTATTAGAAATTGATCTAATTTGAATGAACAAATGTTCATAACCTCTTATTGTAAGTTAGTCTCATTTTTAACACACTAATTTTTATAAATATGATTTTAAGTTAGTCTTAATAATAATCTTTTATTTGAAATTGATCTCATTTAAAAGAACAAATGTTCAAGATAATGTTTTGGATCTTTCCTCTTTGTAGCCCTAAAGTTTGAATTTTTTTCTCATCGGTATCCACAAGAATTCCAATTTCTTCTTGGTACCCTCATAATATAATTTGTTTCCTTTTTATACCCTTTCCTAATACATTTTGATACAGGGCAGACCCGACGTTGGCTCGATCTAGACGACGGAAGGAAGGAAAGGACGCAGAACAGCAAGATCAAGGCAGCCGACTAGGGCTGTTCGTGTGTTGCGTGGCCTGCGAACAAAGGGAACAAAAGAATACGCTAAACTGAATACGAAGGTACAAAATTTAAAGGAAAGGTACGATGTAGATGAACCCGACACAAACGACATGGAAACCCTTGATCTCGGGAACAAGAACCACCAAGAACGATGCAACGAACTCAGCCCCTTACAAACTCACACAACCAACTTAGAACATCAACAACACGAGGAGGATGCTTATGGAATCTCACGAACACCAAGAACCCGAGAGCAATTGGCACACGCGAAACAACTAAGCCAAATCTGATCACAATAACTCTTCAATCATAACTCGCCTTTGATTGAAGATGAAATCTGAAAACAAGTGTTTTTCACCAATAATAATCTGCCTAAAAAGTAATGAAAAGAGCCTTTAAATAGTTTCAGCTCTTTAAACAAAAGACATAATAAAAACTGGAAATTAAGCCCAATG
This sequence comes from Fagopyrum homotropicum, assembly GCA_033239125.1. Lineage (NCBI taxonomy): Eukaryota > Viridiplantae > Streptophyta > Magnoliopsida > Caryophyllales > Polygonaceae > Fagopyrum > Fagopyrum homotropicum. The sequence goes on along the minus strand of BSWB01000007.1, from coordinate 67,583,755 downwards.
GGCTACTTAAAACACACAATCACTAAGCAGGCCTTAAAAAGCCTCATTCCTCAATGAGAGACATGGAACGGTGCTAGAAACGTGGGGATGAGCAGCGGCGTCATGTGCGGGGCTGGTTGAGTCCAGTACCTTGGCGTCGTTGCTCTCTTGCTTACTTAGGAGCCAAGCCTCGTTATGAACACTTGTAGCCAATAACATCAGCAAACCCTCGGTCTCATGCTCAATCTTCTTAGCTCAGGAACGTGTGATAGCTCCCTCATACTCCGGAGATACTAGCTCAGATGGTCCCTCATCATTCCCCTTCTCTTGGGAAGGATTCGTCCACGAATCTTCAAGCTCTACATCCATAGGTGGGAACGGACTGAGGTCTCTAACATTGAAGGTCGGGCTGACCCCGAATTCCTCCGCAAGATCCAATACATAAGCGTTGTCACCGGCTTTGTGAAGCACCTTGAAAGGACCGGTACCCCTAGGTGATAGCTTGGACTTTCGAAGCTCTTGGAAACGCTCCTTCCTAAGATGTAACCACACGAGATCTCCGGGCTCAAACACCAGCTTCCTCCGTCCCTTGTTTGCCTTAGCTGCGGTCCGAGCTGCTTTCTCCTCTAAGCTCAACCGTGTCTTCTTATGTAATCCCCTAATGTACTCAACCTGTTTACCTGCATTGAAATCTACTCGCTTCTTTGAAGGTAACGTCATAAGATCAAAAGGGGTTAAGGGATTCAAACCGTATACACACTTAAAAGGAGTCATGTTAGTGGAAGAATGGATGGTCCTGTTATATGCAAACTCAACATGTGGTAACACATCCTCCCACTCTTTCAAATTCTTCTTAATTACAGCCCTTAAAAGTGTTCCTAAAGTCCTATTAGTTACTTCGGTTTGGCCATTAGTTTGAGGGTGGCTAGCGGTAGAGAACAACAACTTAGTACCTAGCTTACCCCATAAAGTCTTCCAAAAGTAACTAAGAAATTTCACATCCCGATCACTAACAATGTTCTAGGAACTCCATGTAGCCTAACTACTTCTCTAAAGAAGAGGTTTGCAACATTAGTGACATCATCCGTTTTGTGACAAGCTATGAAGTGTGCCATCTTAGAGAACCTGTCTACCACCACAAAAATAGAGTCTCTTCCTCTCTTAGTCCTAGGTAACCCCAAAATAAAGTCCATACTAATGTCTTTCCAAGGAGCTTCGGGAATGGGTAAAGGGGTATACAAACCATGGGGCATGACTCTAGACTTTGCTTTCAAGCATTCTAAGCATCTTTTCACAAAATTCTCAACATCCCTAAGCATGTGTGGTCAATAAAAATAAGTATGCAGCATACGATATGTCTTATCTCTACCAAAGTGACCCATCAAACCTCCCCTATGGGATTCATCCACAAGTAAAAGCCTAAGAGAACACTTTGGAATGCACACTATATCAACTCTAAACAAGAAGCCATCAAACAAGTAAAACTTATCTACAGCCCCTTTTTCCACACAAGCTTTATAAATCTCTCCAAAATCATCATCCTTTGCATATAAATCCTTAATGTAAACAAAGCCAAGAACTCTAGCATCCAATGTAGTGAGCAAAACATGTCTCCTAGAAAGTGCATCAGCTACTACATTATCTTTTCCTTTCTTGTACTTAATCACATAACGAAATGTTTCAATGAACTCCATCCACCTACCATGCCTTCTATCAAGTTTATCTTGGCTCCTAAAGTGTTTTAATGATTCATGATCAGTATGCAATATAAACTCTCTAGGCCAAAGATAATGTTGCCAAGTCCTAAGCACTCTAAACAATGCATAAAGCTCCTTATCATAAGTAGAATAGTTAAGAGTTGGACCTTTCAATTTCTCAATAAAGAAGGCGATGGGTTTGCCCTCTTGCATAAGTACTCTACCAATTCCTATACCCGACGCATCACACGCCACCTCAAATGGCCGAGTGAAGTCCGGGAGACCAAGCAATGGGGCGTTGGTCAACATCCACTTGAGCTTTTCGAAAGCTCTCTCTTGGACCTCTCCCCACACGAATGGTATATTCTTCTTGGTGATCTCGGTTAGAGGAGCGGCTATGGTACTGAAATCTCTCACAAATCGCCTATAAAAGCTAGCCAATCCATGAAAGCTGCGCACATCACCAATAGACGTCGGGGTTGGCCAATCTTGAATAGCTTTGATCTTTTCCTCATCTACTCGCAGCCCTTGAGCACACACTACAAAGCCAAGAAATATAACTTCATTTCTGTAGAAATCACACTTCTTAATATTAGCATATAAGTGTTCAAGTCTAAGAGTAGAAACAACCAGACGGAGATGATCCGCATGCTCCTTTGCAGACCGGCTATAGATGAGTATGTCGTCGAAGTAGACAACGACAAACTTCCCTATGAACTTCCTCAAAACATGGTTCGTGAGGTGCATGAATGTGTTGGGAGCATTAGTCAAGCCGAATGGCATAACAAGCCACTCATAGAGCCCAAATTTGGTCTTGAATGCCGTCTTCTATTCGTCGCCCTCCTTCATTCGAATCTGATGATAGCCACTTCTAAGGTCGATCTTAGAGAAGGTAGTTGTTCCATGTAGCTCATCCATCATGTCATCAAGGCGGGGAATGGGATGACGGTACTTGATGGTGATGTTGTTGACAGCTCTACAATCAACACACATCCGCCAAGTGTTGTCCTTCTTAGGGACTAGTAGAACCGGAACCGCCACAGGACTAAGGCTCTCTCGAATGTAGCCCTTATCAAGGAGCTCTTGTACATGCATTTGAATCTCCTCACTCTCCTTCGGATTCATTCTATAGGCGGGTCGGTTTGGGAGAGTAGCTTTGGAAATAAGATCTATTTGGTGCTCAATACCCCGCAATGGTGGCAACCCGGGGGGGTATTTCATTGGGAAACACATCTGCAAACTCATCCAAGATAGCTAAAATACTATGCGGTAAATCAACTAGGGTTGAGTTGCTTACCAAATTCAGCACTTAACACAAACACACGAGCGCAACATCGGGAGGTAGGTAATTTGTGATGTACTCCCTCTTGGCTGCGAGCAATGTCCTCGGTGGGGGCTGGACGGCTGCTGCGTTTTCTTTGCCTTTGGCGACAGTCCTTGCTGCAGCGCGGTTGTCCATGGCGTTGGTTTCCTTGGCGGCTGCAAAAAACACTTTTCCCTTGGCCGGCAATGGTGGCAACCCGGGGGGGTATTTCATTGGGAAACACATCTGCAAACTCATCCAAGATAGCTAAAATACTATGCGGTAAATCAACTAGGGTTGAGTTGCTTACCAAATTCAGCACTTTACACAAACACACGAGCGCAACATCGGGAGGTAGGTAATTTGTGATGTACTCCCTCTTGGCTGCGAGCAATGTCCTCGGTGGGGGCTGGACGGCTGCTGCGTTTTCTTTGCCTTTGGCGACAGTCCTTGCTGCAGCGCGGTTGTCCATGGCGTTGGTTTCCTTGGCGGCTGCAAAAAACACTTTTCCCTTGGCCGGCGTCGTCTCGGTGTGACCGTTGCTTGCTTGGACAACTTCTCTTGATTTCATCTCAAAAGCCTCCACAATCTGCATAGGAGTCATAGGCTTGAGAGTAACAAGTTTATCTTTAAAGGTAAAAGAATACTTGTTAGTAAAACCGTTATGCAACACTTTCCTATCATATTGCCAAGGTCGGCCTAACAAAACATGACAAGCCAGCATTGGAACCACATCACATAGAATAGTGTCTTCATAATGTCCTAAGGTAATGTGAATTTTAGCTTGTTTGTTTACCTTAAGATCCCCACAATCATTCATCCAATGTAGCTTGTAAGGCCTAGGGTGGTAGAAAGTTGTGATTTGCAATTTAGAAATCAATTTTGTGCTAGCTATGTTGCAACAACTCCCACCATCAATTATAACGTTACAAGCCTTCCCCTTTACTAAGCATCTAGTGTGAAATAGATTTTCTCTTTGATTATCTTCACAAGGTGGTTGTAAGTGTAAAGTCCTCATAGCTATCAAAGTTTCCCCATGTTCATACCCTATATCCTCATCATCATCATTATCAAAAACAGGATTGTCAATAACATTGTCAAATTCATTTTCATCATTGTCGGATTCCGACTCATATTGACCTAGATGATTGATTATAAGGACTCTTTTGTTTGGACATTCTCTCATCATGTGCCCTTTACCTTGGCACTTAAAGCAAGTCACATCTCTAGCTCTAAAATTAGCATTAGGCACAAGGGGGTTAGAGTTACTTAGCTTGGATCCCGAAGGAGCAGCCGGGTTGGTCTTGGGAGGATACGAGGAACCGGAGTGTGTGACAACACGCCTAGCAGTGGCGTCTGTTCCTTGTGCAGCGGTTGTTCCTCCCTTCGCAGCGGCGCTCTCCTTTCCGCAGGACGAGTTCTTCCACTTGTTCACTGCGTTTGGTGCATTGTATCCCGCTCCTTGGTACCTACTCTTGGACTTCCTTTCCACTTTTATCGCAAAATGTAGCAATGCTGTCATAGAACCATATGGAAACAAGTCCACCTCGTTAGCTAAAGAAGGATGCAATACTCTAAGATACCTTGCCATTGTAGCCTCTTCATCCTCCGACACATTGGCTCGGGCCATTGCAACTTGCATGGCATTGAAGGTTTCCTCGGCGCTCAGATTGCCTTGCCTCAAGTTCTCAAGGCGTTGCCGAAGCTCCCTATGGTAATGGTGAGGTATGAACCGAGCTCTCATCATTGCTTTCATTTGTTCCCAAGTAGCCACGGGGGGATCAAGAGCAAGCCTCCTTTCCAGTACTAGCTTATCCCACCAAATAAGAGCAAATTCCTGAAATTCCAAATCCGCCAATTGCACCTTCTTGTGCTCGGGAATATTGTGGCAGGACCAAGTTTGTTCTATCTTGGTCTCCCACAACATATATGTATCCGGATCACACTTGCCCTCGAAGACGGGGATTTTCACCTTTATCTTACCAATCCCGTCTTGTTCGGGTTCCTGGTTCCTACGTTGATATCCTTGATACCCTTGTTGCGGTGGTGGAGCCCAAGCCTCTCCCGTCATTGATTATTCCTCTTCCTCATTGTACCTGTGCACATTAATGGGAGGGACATCGTTTCTAGGTAAAGGAGAGTTGGGACGATGATCATACCCATATCGGTGACCCGGGTGGCCTTGAAGAGACGGCTGCAAAAGCTCCTGAGGTGTATTGCCTCGCTGCGCCATGGTAGCGGCCTCAAAGGCGGCTCGTTGGTTGGGCAAAGGACCTAGGGGCTGCGGTGGCTGCTGTGAATGGTCTCCTTGCTCAAAGGCTGAAGCTAAGGGCTGGCGAGCTTCTAGAGCCCTCATACGAGTGGTCAAAGCGGCAATTTTGTCGTTATTTTCTTCAACAAGCTGAATATTGTCGGATCTGTCGGCTCGGGGTTCGTCGTCGAAACACAATGGGTAGACATTATCACAAAGAAAACAAGCACTGAATATGTTAAGGTTAGACATCAAAACACCTCTCAAGTGTTTCATTCCTTTTTCCGCTCACACTCTTGTGATAGTCGAGCTTGTTGATGGATCGCTTAGAATGAGTCAAGAACCCCACTTAAGTTAAGGTGTCTAGGTATCCAAAACAACCAAAAATCGATTAGGCTCAATGCAATTCAGTTCAATGCGAAATCAGCTCAAACTCAACAATACTCACGAATGGACAAAATTGAATCACAAAGACTTAAGAAGATCACCAAACAAAATGTTTGAAGAGAAGAAAAGAAGAAGACTCACCGATTAATGCTCTACTTGTTGCATTTCCGGACTGCCTTGGAGTGTGAGTAATCCCGAGGCTAGGTTAGAGGTAGCAAGGTTGTAACACCCCGAATTCTCAGAACTCGGGATATTACTGGTTAGGACCTCACAATGGGTCCCGACCTCAGTTTGACAACAATATTACTAGGATCTTGCAACAAGACACAAATAAGAAAACTGAAATTCATAAAATGTATTTGAAAAAGGATGAATGCAACAAAGTTTAACAGCCTATCGTACTTAAACAACGGAAAATACCCACTGTCTTAACAAAAGGGAAAGACAACAACGCAACAACCCAAACCCCCACTTTAAAGAGTACGGAGACCCGGCTGACCACTACTTTCGGATCAATCAGCTGCTGTTCTAACCTGCAGTAAATCTAAAAACACCACAAAACAACCATTAGCTAGTTATCTAAACATTAGGAGAATAATAATAGCACACACACACATAAAATAATAAACACTCATCATGCTTTCAAACAATCCATTTATTATCTTCATTTAAGTCATTCACTCTAATGATACTTATTTTGTGACACGAGGGATTCCCAAACCTCGCCTCCGCCCCCGTGTACCCATCAGGAGTGGATCCGATGCATCTCACCGTGTACCTGTATGGTCTGGGTATAGAGAACCTCCCAGTCTCCTGGCAGAGCTGGGCAGTGATGTCACGGCCCGTTATACATACACTTGGGCCTTAACACATAATAACCACGGTCGTCCTAACAAGTTATTATTCTTATTATAACACACATTGCACACACAACCATCATCACCCAACTAATATCCAGAAACCAGCTAAGTAAGTCGCAGGGACTTACCTTGATCAAAAATCGCTTTCTCAAATCTCAACTCGGTCCGAACCCGTGGTAACTCAAACGCCTGTCAAATAAGGCATGTGGATCAAAATCACATCCAGATGTCCAACCTCATGCGAAGGGATTACGGAAAAAGATCTCTTACGGTAAAAGACCATTTTACCCTTAGTGTCGTAAATTCTCGAAGTTTATTCTGGAATTCTACTAATTTCTTTCATATCTTGTTTTCTATAAATTAAGTCTCTCGGATAGCTACTTATGGTTATAAGGTCAAAACTCGAGACCACTCGGAGAAGGACAACCCTCCTTCTCTCCGGTTACTAATTACGCTACTACATATATTATACCGTCAAACATGTTTTTAACCTTTCCCTTCAACTCATTTATTTTCACATAATTTCATAACTCTCAACTCGTACTTATATATTAACTCATATATTTATGTACACTATATTTATGCTTATAAATATGTTCTTATATACAAAATACATATCTACTAATTCTATGGTTCTATATAGTTTACACACATTAACTTATACGTCTATATATGTATATATACTCGTATCACTATGCATTTACGTATTTATATATATAAGTATATATATGTTGCGGTACCTCACTCAAATATCCAATATATATGTATATATATATATACACACACGAACTCTCTCTCTTTCTACATCTATGTCAATGTATATATCCATACACTATCACATTTCAAACTTCTTAATACATATATATCCATACTCCTATACAGTTATAGGAAAATCAGCATATTTATAAGCATGTACTTATATACATCCACCGTACAGGACATAGGAGCCGTCTTACTGGAATTACAGTCCGGCGGAAACGTTAGGCGGCAAGGGCCTGCGTCGAAGACGGTGGATCTACGGCTGGGTTCGTCCCTTCTCGTTCCAACAGTGCAGACGGGAGCAAGCGATTGGTGATGTGTACGGCGGCTGATGCAGATGGCGGTAGGGCAGCGAGATTGCGTCTTTCGACCCTAGCCGCTCAGCCCTGTCGATAGGTCCGGGTCCCGGTGTTTCCTTGTGGAAGGCGTGAGGCTGCGGCGGCGTTGGACGGTGGTTGGCGTTTCCAACGGTCTTCCTGGTGGTCGGCGTATTGCTGTGCGAAGCCAAGTAAGAGGCTGGTGTGGTTTGCGACTTAGAGCGGAAGGGGAGGAATAGACGGAGGAGAAGGACTTACCTGGCGGCCGCTGTCACCGGCGAACGAGGACGGCGGCGAGGATGGCGGGCGAGGACGGCGGGCGAGGACGTGGTGGCGTCGTCTGCAGATGGGCGGAGGAGTTGTTGCTGTCGTTCTTCAGAGGCAAGGGGAAGGGGAAAAGCGGCAGTAGCAGATGGGTAGAATTAGGATTAGGTTTAGCGTATAATTAAATTAGGGTTGGATTAGTCTAAGAGATGGCTGATGAGCTAATGGGTTCGTAAAATGGTCCTATTCTTCCTTTTTTTTAAAAAAAATTGAAACGAAACCCATTACTCGTACGGATCGGTAGGTAATTGAAACGAAACCCATTACTCAACTGAGATACATGAAAAACCGGATGAACACCCTCATGGCTGATGGCGTAATGTTGATTAACTTAATCGTTGATAGTAATTGACATATAACTTGCGAAGATTTTGCAAGCGATGAGTAAGAGTCCCACCGTTATATTCCTGGCGTAATTTTAGACGTTTGGGAAAATTTTTACTTTTTTCCCCGGGTAATTATTTTTACCCTCCGGTATTATTTGGAGCATTTGGGAGCTCCAATTAATAAAAATGCAGTTGAGAGAAATGATCAGTACATCGGATATGTCCTAGATATGAAATAACATGGAGAGGTAAAACGGCCAAAAGAGTCGCTATTTCGTTTCTTAACGGCTAAGAAAGACGGCTTAGGAATACATGTTTTCCGAGGCAGTTGTGGAATAATAATCCCTACAATATTCCACATTTAATGTCCCAATCTCGAGAAGTTTGGAGAAAGAGGTTCGACCCGCCTTTTGATCGGTTAATGGATAATTATCGACTTTACTAAAGGATAATTATCGTCTTCACTATAAATAGCGGAAATTCCTTTATTAATTCATTTCCTTTCACGTTTTCTCGTAAAAGCTCTGATTTCTCTCAACCTTCAAACTCAGATCTACTCTCCGTTTCTAATCCGATTTCAATTCCGTTTGAGTTTCTGGATTCCTCTCTTCATTCTCTTCATAACGGTACCGAGTTTCTGCATTTCCGAGTATATGGAGGGCTGGTCGAGCATATATGTCACTAGGACGGTTCCGTCGCTTAGATTCCGATGAATTTGATGATGTCCATGCGTAGCCTGCGTCGTTGTGATTCCGAATCTTCTTTCAGATCGTCAATCGGGTTAGTAACGAATAAGTTATGAATTTATTCGTTTTCCGTACTGCGATTTGGCCTAAATTGACTTTAGGCTTGTCAAATAGGACAATTAGAAATTCCATTATGGTCGTTATATTATTCTGGTGATTATGGGTTCTTGTTTGATGAAATCTGATGACAGGGGGTTTAGAAATTGCTTGTGGGCAAAACGTTATTCTGGCGAAATCTAATTAATTAATTAAAGGTTAATTAATTAAATTAGGATTAAAATTGAGATTGAGGAATGTTGATTAGATACTACCTTGAGATTTGAGGAATTGTGAGCTATGTTGAGATATTGAGGTTTAGTTGGTTGTCAGGCTCATAGATTGAGTATGATCCTTATGGATCCTTTGGGTCTAGGTGTGACCCATTTGATGAATAGAGGTTGATATATCTCTTTATGCCTTTTTATAGGCCGTGTTGTCCCTCTAGTGTAGAGGTGATCGTGGTTGAGTTTGTACGAGGTTGAGGTAAGTCCGTAGGACTTACTTAGCTACCATCCCTATATTGGGTGTTTGCATGAGTGGTGTGTGCTTTATATGTTTGCTATGATAGCATGAATTGTCGTTTTTAATGACCTATGTTCTATTGACTGCCCCACTGCGTGGCTGTGATAACCTTTCCCTTTCATCCCGCCGTGGAGTCTGGGAGGTTCTCTGATGTCAGGCCACACTAGTTTACAGGAAGGGCGCAATCCACTCCCATAGGGTACACGGATTGTGTGACCGATACTCGTACAGCTGGACATTGTACTCAGAGGCGGGGATGTATCGGTCCTCGTGTCACATACTTTCATCTATCTATATATATACGGTTTTTGAGTGAATGGTTATTATATAAAGATAATAAATGGGTAAATGTGTGATAGCATGTTGATGTGTTTATCTTTCATGATTGTGTTTGTGCTTATGCATTACCTCATATATGTATGGTTAGCTAACGGTTTCATACCGTGTTGTAGATGTTTACAGGTTAGGCGCTACTGGGTGATCTGGCAGGGTGACAGGCCGAGGACTCTCGTACATTAGGTGGTTGGTTTGGGGTTGTTGTGTTTCCCCTCCTGCGTGAGGATGATCTTTTGTACCTCCTATGTGAGGATGTCGTTTTATATACTCGGCTATGTTGTTGTTTACTTTGGGTCGTATAGTTTATATTGTTTTATGTATTTGTTTTATATCTGTCAGTGTCATGTTGTAAGGTCCAGTGAACTTGTTGTCAAGCTAGGGTCAGGATCCATTGTGAGATCCTAGCCCAATGTGACATCCCGAGTCCCGCGGAGTCGGGGTGTTACAAAGTTGGTATCAGAGCCCAGGTTGACAACAATGGCACTTGCTACCTGCAATGAGGTTTGATAGGTAAAATAAACAGAGCCCACATGGGATCTGACGTTTTCAAAGGTTTTGGTTTTAAGTGTGGTTTTGGGATAGAATGTACGAGACGTCGTCACCTCTGCCATGGATCTCTGCAGCGTAGATATGTGTATATATCTGTCTGTACTATGGATTATGTGGATGTATTATATACATATCGATAGCTATGGCATATATATAGCCTTATAAGATTATGTGCGTATATCCTACAGATGACTCAGACTAGAGTAGTATCTGTAGTGAGATGAGGTAGGGGTACACCCCCTCTTCCTCCAGTGGTGATAAGTTAGGGACCAGTTTCCGCTGTTGTTTCGCATATGGCAGAGAACGAGTTTGAAGAGGCTGATCGTGTCTCCATGAGTAGATCCGAATTTCAAGAGTATATGCAACAAGTATATGAAGTAGTGATAGCGGGTAGATCCACACCGGATTTACCAACAATTGTGAGATCAACTGAAGCTTCTGGATCCGGAAAGAAGCAATGGACTGAATCAGTTACTGGAGAAGCAAAGATGATGAACAAGGAATCAAGTCCAATATCAAGACAATCTAGTGATTCTTTGGCCATGAAGATGACTAGCAAAGAACTACAGTGTTTTAATTGCGTGGAAGTTGGGACACTGGCGAGTTGTGTGCCCAAAGGCGCCCATCATATGCTTTACGTGTGGTAAAGCAGGGCATAGAGCGAAGTTTTGTCGACAGGGCAAGGTATTGCCTTTACAGGTTCCCTTCAAGAGTGAGATCATTCCAGGTGGACGACGAAGGTCGAGTTACCCTTTAGTTGCACATGTTGCAAGGATGGGATGATTATGTTCTAGTTGTGGCTATCCAGATCATTTGCGTTCTGTGTGCCATTTGGCACTGATAGCTTGTTTCACTTGTGGTGAGCTAGGCCATCTGGCCCTTTCTGTCAGCACGGTGGTATTTCTTCCCAGCAAGACCTTCCTCTTTCCGGTGCAGAAAGAGTGGAAGTGGAGGCTATAGTAATGACCTCAGTGATACTTGAAGAGCATGGATCTGACATTGAGTGATGATATATAATGGAGCTACGAGTGTTAGCTGTTATAGGTACCATTCTCGTTAATGGTTTACCTGGTGGAGTTTTGCTTGTTGTGAGTGCTATGCACTTCATGTCTTTCGATGCATGCGTTAATGGTTGACTTTTTGTATGTAGTAGAAGGTGGATTTTCCTTTACAAAATTACCTTTTTGGGTCTGAGATACCCGTGAGATGTGTGTTTGTTCCCTTATTTCAGGGACCCGTGTATGGTTGTAGACTTCTTTGTCATGTTGTAGGTGCATGAGGAAGTCACTATGTGTATGGTTTGGATGAATAGATATCATGTGGTATTAGCTTTTAATAGTAAGACTATTATAGTCTTTACTGAGTTGAGTTAAATAGAGGTCTTCTGAGGTTAAGACCTTTGAAGAGACGGGTTTGTCATCAGGACTGTACGAGCAGCGAGCTGATAGCACAGGGATGTGACGCCTTCTAGTTTTATACCATAAAGGAGCGAGATAGTTCAACAATTGAAGGTATTCCGGTTGTTTATGAGTTTATAGACGTGTTACTGAACCGTCTAGCTGCCACCTCAGCAGAGTGTGGACATTGTTATCGAGTTGAAGTATGATACAAGATTGAATGGGAAAGCCACACTATATGGTGCTTGTTGAGATATTGTACTGATAACTTGAAAAGTTTACTGAAACGGGTTTACCCTAGTGGGTTCCATGTTCCGTATTGACGACCTAACGAGTTAACTTCAAGAAGCAATTGTGTTTTCGGGATTTCCTTATGCTCAAGATATCCCTAGTCATGGATGAGAGAGCAGCATGTGTATGAGATAGCATCCCATACCCGTTATGGACACTACGAGTTTTTAGTGATGTCATTTGGGTTGACGAATGTTTTAGTAGTTTTTATGGAGTTGATGAATAGTATCTTCATCGACTTCCTTGATTAGTTGGTGGTGGACTTCATTGATGACATGTCAGTATACTCTCATAGCAGAGAATAGTAGACCGATCGTCTGAGGACCGTTTTGCAGATTTCGAGAGAAAGAGAGTTGTATGCTACGCTCTCTAAGGGTAAGTTGAGATGTCAGTGGTAGCCTTTTTAGGCCATGTTGTCTCCATCAGTGGGATCACGGTTGACCATGCGATAATTTAGTATGTTGTACCATGGGAGATACTGATGAACATTAAGGAATACGTAGTTTTCTCGGCTCATCCGATTGCTATCAATGCTTTGAGGAAGGATTTTATATGATTACGTATTCATTTGCGAGTCTTTTAAGAAGACCACCATAACTACATGATGAAAGCAGTGTGTCTAAGTTCTGAAGAGTTGAGGAGACATTGACCTCTGCTTCCATTCTGTTTTAATGAGAAAATTTTTGGATCCCGTGATTTACGGTGATACATCCCAGCTAAGTCTGAGATGTGTATTACTACAGAGGAGTAGGGTTATTGATATGTGTGTTTACAGCTAAGAACGTATGATGAGAACTACCCGACTCATGATTTAGAGTTAGTAGTGATAGTTCAAGCCTTTAAGTTTTGAAGACCTTACCGGTGTGATCTTCATGTCAGATTTCTATAGATCATAGAAATCTGAAGTATATTTTATGCAACATGGGTCGAATAACTGCCAGTGTTAAGAGCTTAAGTTGATCAAGACTTTGACTTGAAGATTCCATATCATTCAGAGAAGTTGAACGTTGTCGCCGATAACTTGAATGGAAAGACGCTCCAAGAGAAAATCATTGTGAGACTGATAGTTCAGCCTCAGCTTCAGAGAGATCTAGCTTGGGTAGAGTTGGACAATCAATTTCTTGATGAGGATACCCAGTTATACATCAGAGGTTCTACCTGGTCGGTTGGATGAGGTCCAACAGAAGCAAGAGACCTGCCCGGCCTTGACAAGGTTTAAAGAAAGGATGTCTCGTACTGAGCCACCATAGTTCTCCAAGGGAGTAGATGGACTGATGAAGAGTCATGACCGCTTTTGTGTACCTGCTGATGTAGATGGAGACAGAGAATATTACGGTATACCCACTGTACGCCTTATTCAGTACATTCAGGTACGAGTAAGATGTACCACGAGATGAGACGATTATATTGTATGAAGCCGATATAACCAGATTTGCGATACAGTGTGTGATCTGTCAGCAGGTCCAGATAGAGTATTTCCGATCTAGATATAAGTCCCACCCACTAATAGTGTAGTAGTAGAATTTGGGAGGACATCTCTATGGACTTTGTTATGGGATTGTGACCCAGTAGAAGATTGATGTTATCTAGATTGTTGGTAACAGATTAATGAAACCGGCACGTTTCATTTCTATCAGAAGGACGTGGCTAGTGAATGAATTGGTTGAGGAGTACACTAGATAAATAGTGAGACTCCATGGTATACCGAGAACGATCATTTCTGATCGAGATGGATGTTTTTACTTTGAGATTTTGGGCAGCAGATTCAGACTGATTTGGGGACGAGTCTGTACCCCATGACTACACTTCACCCCCTGACAGATGGTCAGTTAGAGAGGATCATCTAGATCTTAAAGATCTATTATAAGTTGTAAGTTGAATGGGAAATGTGGATGGTTATATTACCTTCCATTAATGAGTTTATTATATAATAATGAAGGACGTGCATCTTTTTGGGATGACCTTATGAGTCAATATATAGACATAAATGTCATATATCCTTATGCTAGAAGTGATCTAGCAGTAGAGTGGAATAACACTTGACCAGACTCAGGATTTAATAGTTCAAGTAACGTTGATTGAAGGAAGAATGCTGGATGTACAGAGTCGCCAGATATTATATGTAGACAAGAGGCGTTAACCTCTAAAGTTCAAGCGAAAGTTCATGTCCGGCTGTAAGTATCTCAGCTGCGAGACGTTAGACGTGTTAATATGGAAAGGGAACTGAGTTTCCAATATGATGGTTTATTGAGATCGACCAGTACGGAGAAGGCAGCATGATGTTTAGCTTTGCCTCTGAGATTAGAGGATATCCACCCAGTGTTTCTTATGTCTCAACTGAGGAAGTATATACCAGACTCGAGACACCTTGTGAGTTACGATGATTTGGTGGTTGAGTCCAACCACACTTTTGTTGAGCATTCGATTACATTCTTGGAATGAGATATGAAACGCTTGCATTCGAAAGACATCCCCATATTGAGGATATAATGGTCGAGATGAAGACCTGAAGAGGCCATGTGAGAGACTGAGGATAGTGCCCTGAGGGACTATCCAGAGTATATGTTAGGACATACCCATTTGTGGGAGCACGAGTATATCTTAGTGCTATCTTGATGAATATTGTGCTTATGTGCTTATATGCCTTGATATGTTATTCCATGCTAGTTGTGATGTGATTTATGATCTTAGTAGATCTTGATGTGCTAGCGTGATGTATGCTATAGCTGAAGATGATTACTTCCTCCACGTTATGATTATATTTATAGCTGGAGATGGTTCTTTTCTCCATGCTATTTGAGTGGGATTAGGATTCAGCTGGAGATGGTTCTTTCCTCCATGCTACCTTGATGGACATAGTTCAGTGGAGATGTGATTCCTCCATGCGATATATATGTTTATGGGTTGGCTAGAGACGTATTTCCTCTATGCCTGTGATATGTTTTGGCTAGAGATGTGCTTCCTCTATGCCTTGTGATGTAGTATGACGAGAGACGTGATTCCTCTACGCCTTAGGGTAGCGTTATGGCCCTGTTTCCTGGAGATGATGATTCCTCCATGTTTATACTTGAGGTTATAGATTGTTATAGGTTGTGATCTTTTGAACGGAGATGTGATACCTCCGACAGAAAGAGTGAGAGTTATACCTCGGCGTATGGGTCCGAGAGGATTTGGGAATTGTTCAAGTTTCGGGACGAAACTTTTTTTTAGGGGTGTGTGATGTAATAGCTAGGATTTCCGAATTCTAATTAATGTTGATTAACTTAATCGTTGATAGTAATTGACATATAACTTGCGAAGATTTCGCAAGCGATGAGTAAGAGTCCCACCGTTATATTCCTGGCGTAATTTTAGACGTTTGGGGAAATTTTTACTTTTTTCCCCGGGTAATTATTTTTACCCTCCGGTATTATTTGGAGCATTTGGGAGCTCCAATTAATAAAAATACAGTTGAGAGAAATGATCAGTACATCGGATATGTCCTAGATATGAAATAACATGGAGAGGCAAAACGGCCAAAAGAGTCGCTATTTCGTTTCTTAACGGCTAAGAAAGACGGCTTAGGAATACACGTTTTCCGAGGCAGTTGTGGAATAATAATCCCTACAATATTCCTCCCAATCTCGAGAAGTTTGGAGAAAGAGGTTCGACCCGCCTTTTGATCGGTTAATGGATAATTATCGACTTTACTAAAGGATAATTATCGTCTTCACTATAAATAGCGGAAATTCCTTTATTAATTCATTTCCTTTCACGTTTTCTCGTAAAAGCTCTGATTTCTCTCAACCTTCAAACTCAGATCTACTCTCCGTTTCTAATCCGATTTCAATTCCGTTTGAGTTTCTGGATTCCTCTCTTCATTCTCTTCATAACGGTACCGAGTTTCTGCATTTCCGAGTATATGGAGGGCTGGTCGAGCATATATGTCACCAGGACGGTTCCGTCGCTTAGATTCCGATGAATTTGATGATGTCCATGCGTAGCCTGCGTCGTTGTGATTCCGAATCTTCTTTCAGATCGTCAATCGGGTTAGTAACGAATAAGTTATGAATTTATTCGTTTTCCGTACTGCGATTTGGCCTAAATTGACTTTAGGCTTGTCAAATAGGACAATTAGAAATTCCATTATGGTCGTTATATTATTCTGGTGATTATGGGTTCTTGTTTGATGAAATCTGATGACAGGGGGTTTAGAAATTGCCTGCGGGCAAAACGTTATTCTTGCGAAATCTAATTAATTAATTAAAGGTTAATTAATTAAATTAGGATTAAAATTGAGATTGAGGAATGTTGATTAGATACTACCTTGAGATTTGAGGAATTGTGAGCTATGTTGAGATATTGAGGTTTAGTTGGTTGTGAGGCTCATAGATTGAGTATGATTCTTATGGATCCCTTTGGGTCTAGGTGTGACCCCTTTGATGAATAGAGGTTGATATATCTCTTTATGCCTTTTTATAGGCCGTGTTGTCCCTCCAGTGTAGAGGTGATCGTGGTTGAGTTTGTACGAGGTTGAGGTAAGTCCGTAGGACTTACTTAGCTACCATCCCTATATTGGGTGTTTGCATGAGTGGTGTGTGCTTTATATGTTTGCTATGATAGCATGAGTTGTCGTTTTTATCGACCTATGTTCTATTGACTGCCCCACTGTGTGGCTGTGATAACCTTTCCCTTTCATCCCGCCGTGGAGTCTGGGAGGTTCTCTGATGTCAGGCCAAACTGGTTTACAGGAAGGGCGCAATCCACTCCCATAGGGTACACGGATTGTGTGACCGATACTTGTACAGTTGGACATTGTACTCAGAGGCGGGGATGTATCGGTCCTCGTGTCACATACTTTCATCTATCTATATATATACGGTTTTTGAGTGAATGGTTATTATATAAAGATAATAAATGGGTAAATGTGTGATAGCATGTTGATGTGTTTATCTTTCATGATTGTGTTTGTGCTTATGCATTACCTCATATATGTATGGTTAGCTAACAGTTTCATACCGTGTTGTAGATGTTTACAGGTTAGGCGCTACTGGGTGATCTGGCAGGGTGACAGGCCGAGGACTCTCGTACATTAGGTGGTTGGTTTGGGGTTGTTGTGTTTCCCCTCCTGCGTGAGGATGATCTTTTGTACCTCCTATGTGAGGATGTCGTTTTATATACTCGGCTATGTTGTTGTTTACTTTGGGTCGTACAGTTTATATTGTTTTATGTATTTGTTTTATATCTGTTAGTGTCATGTTGTAAGGTCCAGTGAACTTGTTGTCAAGCTAGGGTCAGGATCCATTGTGAGATCCTAGCCCAATGTGACATCCCGAGTCCCACGGATTCGGGGTGTTACAGCGGCCGCTGTCACCGGCGAACGAGGACGGCGGCGAGGACGGCGGGCGAGGACGTGGTGGCGTCGTCTGCAGATGGGCGGAGGAGCTGTTGCTGTCGTTCTTCAGAGGCAGGGGGAAGGGGAAAAGCGGCAGTAGCAGATGGGTAGAATTAGGATTAGGTTTAGCGTATAATTAAATTAGGGTTGGATTAGTCTAAGAGATGGCTGATGAGCTAATGGGCTTGTAAATGGGCCTATTCTTCCTTTTTTTAAAAAAAATTGAAACGAAACCCATTACTCGTACAGATCGGTAGGTAATTTGTAGGAATAAAATACGGAATTAAATTCCGTATTATGTAATTTCGTATTTTATTTGAGGTACGTAAATTATTTCCAGTTACCTAGTTTTCATCATTTTATGTGAATGAAGGTCATATAAAATGATAGAATTTAAACTCGTTTTATTTTATTTCAAATTGATGTATCGGAATTTGGTTAAATTCGGTTTTAACGGGATTAAAATTTTCGGTTATTACAAAGGTGAGAGGGAAAACGTGGTGAGGGAGAGGTAGAGTGGCGATGAGGGTGCGAGTGATGAGGGTGCGGCCGATGAGGGTACGGAGCTGGCTAAGGGCGATGGAGCGTTGATGGTTAGCCGAGCGTATGGTCTCAATGAAAGCCTCAAGAGGGCTGAGAGATAAAGACGTGAATAGGCAGTTTGCACCACAAAATAACATACAAGACTAAAGATCACAAAATCAAATAAAATGTAACAAGACTTCTCTTTTTTTTTTTTTGAATGATCAGCTTCTTTTTTTTTTTGAATGATTAGCTTCCTTTTTCTCTCTTTTTTTTTGAATGATATGCTTTTTGTTACCTAAAATATAGGAACTTCCTTGACCAACAAATCTGGCCAATAATTACAATATAAATTAAAATTGAAACAAAAGAGATCTTCTACTAGTGCTTGAACGTGGGTTATGGAGTTTGAAGAATAACAAGTCCAATCGAAGCCGTTTTAGTCGCAATCGATTAGGGCACAGCCGGTTAGGGCACAACCGAGTAGGGCACAGCCGGTAGCAATGGCGATTAGGGTTTGTGGGCGGCAGGGTGTGTGTAAGCAAAGGCCGGCGGCAGTAGGGTTTGTCGAGGAGATGGTGATGGCCAGCCTAGGATACTCACAAACTAACACAACCTTCAACACAAGAAGTCAAGCACAATCAGTTTCAAGAACACAAGAAGAAAGCTCACAGAATTCAAAACTGACACGATAAGAAGGAAAGACACAAGATCGATCCGTCGTCAACCCTTGAGCTCTGATACCAATTGATACGGGGCAGACCCAACGTTGGCTCGATTTAGACGACGGAAGGAAGGAAAGGACGCAGAACGGCAAGATCAAGGCAGCGAACTAGGGTTGTTCGTGTGCTGCATGGCCTGCGTACAAAGGGAACAAAAGAAGATGCTAAACTGAATACGAAGGTACGGAATTTAAAGGAAAGGTACGATGTAGATGAACCCGACATAAACGACGTGGAAAAACTTGATCTCGGGATCAAGAACCACCAAGAACGATGCAACGAACTCAGTCCCTTACAACCTCACACAGCCGACCTAGAACATCGACAACACGAGGAGGATGCTTATGGAATCTGAGGAACACCAAGAACCCAAGAGCAATTGACACACGCGAAACAACTAAGCCAAATCTGATCACAATAACTCTTCAATCAAAACTCGCCTTTGATTGAAGATGAAATCTGAAAACAAGTGATTTTCACCAATAATAATCTGCCTAAAAAGTAATGAAAAGAGCCTTTAAATAGTTTCAGCTCTTTAAACAAAATACATAATAAAAACTGGAAATTAAGCCCAATGGGCTAATTAAAACACACAATCACTAAGCAGGCCTTAAAAATCCCCATTCCTCAATGAGAGACATGGAACGGTGCTGGAAACGTGGGGATGAGCAGCGGTGTCATGTGCGGGGCTGGCCGAGTCCTGTACCTTGGCGTCGTTGCTCTCTTGCTTACTTAGGAGCCAAGCCTCGTTATGAACACTTGTAGCCAATAACATCAGCAAACCCTCGGTCTCATGCTCAATCTTCTTAGCTCGGGAACGTGTGATAGCTCCCTCATACTCCGGAGATGCTAGCTCGGATGGTCCTTCATCACATTTTGGTAAAGTTTCAATTATAAAATCTGTAACTAAAATTCAAAACTAGTTCTAGATAAATATCAATCAAATTACTTTTGATATTCTATTTTTTAAATAGAAAATAATTTATAAAAAAATCTGATTAGGATCATGTTAAATAATTTTTAGTAAATATGATACTACAAGAAAAATCACTAGAAAAACATTGAATAGAAATTAAATTTCAATGTAAGTCGGGAACATATAGGACATTGTTAAGAATAAATATTGATAAAATTTTATTAGATAGCAATTGATTTTCAATGTAGATAGATCTATTTGGTAATTTAATATGGCAAGGAGAAACCGAATGAATATGAGGTAAAAAAAATCTTGGATCCCGTCATATGGAACGAGACTCCACTATCGAAAATCCAAGGGGAAGAAATTTTACCCGCACTCGTTTCAACTGAAGAATATAGAGTCCCACATCGAGAGTTTACAACATCCTATAATCCCTTATAACCTTGTATCTTATCATACTAGATTGGTTGTGTGGTTAAAGTGGTTGTGCTATTTGGCTTGTTACTGGGCCCAAGTGCACGGAAAAGTACCCATTCACTTTGATCAAAAGACCAAAGTGGATAAACATAAGAGTCGGCCGCAAACTCTCGGGACGGAACGCCTCAAACTTTGAGGCCCAAACCAAGTCCCACGGTTGTAGTTGCAAAAATGTGCAAACCTAATAATACTTTCTCCAGCACTTTGGGCTAGTTTGGGCCTAAACTTTGAGGTAGTCATTCCATCCCGGGAGATCGTAGCCGACTCTTACAGTTATCCGCTTGGCTCCTTGACCTAACTGAACGGGGCTTACGATCACACAACCAACTTTTTAATCCGTTGACCCGTTCCTAAAAAACTCGATATTTTAGTACCCGTTTTGATCCGGATCCGATCAAAAAGGTTTTACACAACATCTAATATGGATCTGGATTTTGGCATCCGGATATTCGCGGATAGTCGGATAGTCCCGAATCACTATATATTTCCGGTTATTCACCTATAAAAAAAACCTTTTATTATAATTTAAATGTATTTGTTTTAGAAGTGTAAATCAAGATTGTTTATTACAATTTTGTACTAATATTTATATTTAAAAATATATTATATGTAAAAATATTTGATTTAGGCAAAACAATGAATTAATAATGTTAATTTGTTACAACTTAATAACTTACGCATAGTTATTAACTTTATATCACTATGCAGTTTTGTATTAATATCTATATTTGACATATATTACAATTGTAAGATCTTGTGTCTGCCTTCACCGCCCCCATTGTGAAGGAAGCGGCCCCTACGTCAGGGCGTGAGGAAGTTTGAGCCTTAATCCTTGTTGGCCTTCCGTTGTTGTTTCGTCGATGTTCAGAGGCTTCCTTTGTTGCGTTCCTTGCTGTCGAAGGATTCGACAGTCGCTTCTGCACCGTACCCGCCCCGCGTCTTCACAGACCGTGTAACGTCCCAGTTTTTAAGCGCGTATGCGCTATTTATTTCCGGGCCTTATTGATATTTTATTATCTTGAGTGTGTTTTACGAATATTTTACGGGTATATATTTATATTGATATATTATCGGTATTTTAAGAATTTTTGGAATCTCGAAAATTTAATTACAAGATTGAATTATACGTCGCAAAGTATATTTGGTGAGTTTAAGTTTATGTACTCGATCTACATCCCCCCCCCCCCGTATATTTATTCTTTTTCGGAAAAGTTTTCCGATCCAAAATTTCCGTTTCAATTCGTTTCAATCGAGTTTATTTTATTTGTCTTTTCATTCTCTCTTTTCCTTTTTCTTTAAATTTCTTTTCTCTCTTGCCTCTCTTCTCTAGAGGATGAGCAACTGTTTGTTTTCAGACGACCCCTCGTTCCCCGACTCCTCGCTTCAGCACCACTCCGGCACAACGCCCAGAAGACCTCTCGTTCCCCTCGTTTCCTTCTGATGTGCCCTATCTCCCACTTCCTCACGCCAACACAACCCTCTATTTTCTTCCCTTTTTTCCCTATCTATCTGCAGCCCTAGAAATCGATTGTAAGGTTGCGCCACACCGGAGAAGAAGCTGCACCACCAGGATCCGCCGGAACGAGGAGGGGAACGCTTCCATACCGCCGCCCTGACCTGATTGGAGCACCAGCAGGCCCGCCATCCTTGTCCTTCCCCTCCTCTTGTACTTTCTGTCACAAGGTGAGGGGCAACTACCCCGCCGGAGTTCGGGCCGCTCTACTGCCGTAGCTTTGCCGCCTCCGTCACTAGGGAACCCCGCCGTCGAGTGCAACCTTGTAGCACCGGCGGCTTGCCACCTTTCCTCTTCCTCTAGACCACCTTCTTCTTCTTCTTCTTCTTTTCTTCTCTTTACTGTGTGGCACCACCCAGCCGGGTTCTGTGCAACAGCTGCCGGAAGAGGGCTGGGATATCTCCTCCTCCGCTCTACCATCGGAGACGATGCTTGGATCCCTCGCCGCCGGAGCCCTGCGTAGCACTGCTCGCCGCCGACCTGTGTGCTCTCCTCCTTCCTCTGTCATTTGCGCTGGCTGATGTGATGAAACCCTTTTTCAAAATTAAATCGGGCCCCCTCACTTTTGGTATATTTGCAAATGTTATCTACTACTTTGTATTTACAATTTTTAGCCCACATTTTTGAAAATTGCAATTCTACCCTTTATTGAATTAATTATAGATTTGACCCAGAATTTTTCTTGTAAATTTGTACCTAGGTTTTGGAATGTAACAATTATACCCTCCTGCAGAATTTATTTACATATTATGGCCGAAAGAATTAATTACAGATTATTACCCATATGTTTGAAACAATATAATTTGCCCCGGAAAATGTGTTAGCCGCTTTTAACCTTGGATTTTAATTACGGGATATTCTTATATTTTTATACACGGTATATTATGTCTTTGATGGATTAATTCGGTTATGGCTCAAAGATTTAATCTCGGATTTTTAACGTTCACTTTTGAACCTTTCCTTTAACCGATGCAGCTTATATGGCCTAGGGTGATAAAATGTAGGAATTTGCAACTTAGATATCATTTCGGTGCTAGCAATATTGCAACAACTTCCTCCATCAATAATAACATTACAAACCTTTCCTTTAACCGAGCATCCAGTGTGAAACAAGTTTTCTCTTTGGTGATCTTCACAACGAGTAGATTGTACACTTAATGTTCTCCTAGCTATCAAAGAATTATCATGCTCAAGACTTTTATCACAAATCATGGAAGTGTTAGCTAGGATCGAGCTAGGATGATCAAATAACACTCTCTTAGCTAATAAACAATCTCCTTGCTCATATTCAATCCCATCATCATCCAAATCATCATGATCATGCATATTAAGCTCAAAATAATCATTATCATGATCATGCTCAGATTCGGACTCATATTGCCCTTAATGGTTAACTAGCAAAGTTATTTTGTTAGGACAATCCTTCATCATGTGCCCTCTTCCTTGGCACTTAAAACATACAATATCTCTAGCTCTGGGTGAAGGGTTAGAAGTACTCCCTTGAGTGCCTTTAGGTAGTGTAGGCGTGGGCTTGGTAGGGGCTGTATAAGGAGCCTTGCGTGGGCCTCCTTGCTCCGGGGCTAGCTTCTCCTTGCTTGGCACCTCCCGGCTGTAATTCCCATGTTGGCGACCTCCTTGGCTCCTCCATGAGGTAGGCGTGCCATAGGCAGCCTTACCTCCTTGACTTCTTGCCTTTATTTTCCTTTCTACTTTGATTGCTAGGTGGAGTAATTCTGTCATAGAGCTATAGGGAAAAAGATCTATCTCGTTAGAAAAACTTGAATTGAGAATACGAAGATACCTAGCCATTGTAGTCTCTTCATCCTCTCGCACATTAGCCTTTACCATGGCCATTTGCATGGCATTATAGGTCTCCTCGGCGGTCATGGCTCCTTGCCTCAAGTTCTCCAACCTTTGCCTCAATTTCCTAGTGTAATGTTGAGGCACAAACCGAGCTCTCATCAAGGCCTTCATGTGCACCCAAGTAACTACCGGTGCATCCATAGTTCTCCTCCTTTCCTTCACCAAATCATCCAACCATATCATAGCATAATCAATAAACTACAGAGTTGCACAATGTATCTTCTTATGCTCGGGAAAGTTATGGCATGACCATATTTTCTCTATCTTGGCCTCCCAAGCCATGTACACATCCTGGTCACATTTGCCTTCAAAGCTTGGGATCTTCACCTTCACTTTGCCAAGGCCATCATACTCCGGATCTCGCTCCCTCCTTGGCTGGCCACCATAAGGGTCATACCTCTGCTCGTCTTGGCGCCGGCCGTCATGAGGTCTCCAGGGCTGTTGGTGCTCCCTTCGCCCGTTTGGCCTCCATTCCTCGTCATCTCCATCACCGTCCTCATCCTGATCATAAGCTGGATTCTGTAACTGTTGAGGATAGTTAGGCATATTATCATGTATATTAGGAGAAAAAGGGATAGAAACGTGCTCCTCGAAAGCAGGATTGCGGCCTAAGCCTTGGACATTCTGAGAGGGCTGCGTGGTATTAGAGTGCCGGACTGCTTGAAACGCCTTTTGTTGGCTTTCGAGTGGTATTCGGTCTTGCCCTTGATGTGAAGCTCTCGAGTGGTCTCCTACCTCCATGTTGCCTCCTAGTGGCCGAGGCTCCGGAACTACATTAGACGCCTCCAAGTTGGACAGCCTTGTAGTTAACCCTTCAATGCTATCTTTCAAACCCTTGATAAGGTTAAACAACTCCGGGGTGATAGGCTCGGGGCTTGGCGTACCTGCGGGAGTTCCTGACATTGTTCAAAGACACTAAAACACTCAAACACGTTAGGTTAGGTAAAACAAAAACGCCTCACAAGTGTATCACTTGAAAGCAAACTCTCACTCTCTAGTGGTGCTCAACAAGCTTGTTGATGGCTCGTCTTGTATTAGTCAAAAACCTCACGTGAGTTCAGTACTTAGTCAAACAAAAGCTTTAAAGTAGAAGTGAAATTAGATTTCAATCACCTTAAAAACGTGTTTGACTCAATAAAAGAAAAGAAAAGACTCAAAACGGAAAGGACAAGTTGCACGAATCTTATATGCAATTAAGTATGGACTCAAAGTTTGAACTCAAGATAAGCCTTGGAAGAACTTACTCGTCAAGCCTAAGCAAGCAAACCTTGAATACCGAAGGCGTGTGTAGAAGGCTGGTCAAGGCTAGGGCGTGGCTCGAGTGAAGTGAACTAGGCGAGGGCCAAGACGTGGCTAGGCTAGGGTGAAGCTAGATTAGGCGTGAATGGCTTGGTCCCTTTCAGTGAGATGAGCTCCATTGTAGTCCTTTTTGGTTGATGAACAATAACACTTAGCAAGCACAACTTTTGAGTAAGATGAGCTCCTTTGTAGTCCTCTTTGATTGCTGAACAATAGCACTTAGCAAGCACAACTTCAACTATTACAAACTATGAAATAAAACAAGAATAAGCTAGCAAGAATAAAATGAATATAATGCTGATTTATTTTCTCTTTCTTTTCTTTTCTTTTCTTTTCTTTTCTTTTTCTTTTCTTTCTTTCCCTTATTTTTTTTTGAATTTAGATTTGCCTTTCTTTTCTTCTTTTTTTTTTAACTTATTGTTGGAATTAAAGAAAAAAAATGAAACAAAAATGCTAAAAAATCTAATTAGTTATAAGAGGATAGAGTTGACCAAGTTAATAGCTAACCAAGGGTGAAAATTCAAAAAAATAAGTTGAATTTGTGGAGGAGAGAGAGAGAAGCTGGAAAATAGGCTGAACAGATCAACCTCTCCTTTTTGAACGTTTTAGGGCTCGTTTGGTATTCGTGGTTGGACGTGGGGCAAGACTGGTGGCAGGCGTGGTGGTCGGCACAAGGACTGGTGGTAGGCGTGGTGTCAGAGGGGTGCCGGCGTCCAAGATTCACAAACAAAGCAACAAACTCGTTAGTTCAATCAAAAACTTGGAATAGAAATGGCAACGGCAATAGACTCAAAACAAAGCAAGACTCAAACAAGAAAAAGAGACACTTTTGGTTTTTGATTGATTTACCGACTCTTTTTGTAGGTTGAATGTCAATTAGCTCTGATACCAATTGATACGGGGATTAGCTGCGAAGAACGGATCTAGACGAGCAACCTGTTTTTGGGAATAGAAGCAAACGATATTCAGCAAACAAGAATGAATGAAAACGTGCAAAACAAAGAGGGGGGAACGAAAATAGGAAGGAAGAACCGAAAGGAACAAAATGGTAGAACCCTTGGATTCGATTATCCAAGAACCAAACCGATGACGATTCGACCACGCTTCTTACAACTTCACACAATCGATCTATAGTTATCGAAGGCACGAAGAGGTTGCTTCGATTCGACTTGTAGCACCAACCCGAAGGAGATTGACACACACAAGAACGAGAAAGCTATGCTAACACCACAATTCTCACAAGACAATAGGCTGAACTCAAAAGGGTTCGATTTTGGCACTTAGGCAATGTGTTTAAAGTAATCTGCCTACAAAAAGAAGAGAGAAAAGTTTATATACAACCTAGACCTTCTCTCTTAAAAATAGAAAAGAAATAAAAACAATAATTACAATTTAGAGTGTTTTAAACAAATCCATAAAATAGACTAATTCTAGGCTTTATTTAACACTCCCTAACTAGCTTCTCATGCCAGCCTTTACGCTAGCCTTCATCCATGCACATGCACACGTGAACCTTCATCTTATGCTCCATTCAACTTCTTCTTGGCTGGTCCAATGTGGCTAAGCATCATGACGGGCCTTGGACTCATTGGAGGTGAGCTTGGGTGAGCTTCTTGAACCATGGTTAGGAAGATAGCATCCCTCTCCGCTTGGCGTTTGGCTTGAGCTCGTGTTAGGGCTCCTTGTGGTGTTGAAGATGGAGCTAGCTCGGATGACCCTTCATCATTCTCCCCTTCTTAAAAAGAATTCCACCTCGAATTTCCTTGATCATCACTAAGGGGTGGAAAAGGGCTTAGATCCCTCACATTGAACGTGGGATCACAAGCATATTCGTCCAGCAAGTCTAGCACATAGGCATTGTCACCAGCCTTGTGTAGCACCTTGAAAGGTCCGTTTCCTCTTGGGGAGAGCTTGGACTTCTGAAGTTGTTGAAACCTCTCCTTCCTCAAGTGTAGCCACACAAGGTCACCGGCCTCAAATGTAACCTTTTTCCTTCCTTGGTTTGCCTTGGCTGCGTTGTATTTGCCTTTCTCCTCAAGCTTAATCCTTGTCCTCCTATGTAGCTCCTTGATGTGTTCAACCTGCGTTTTAGCACTTAAATCCACTCGATCCTTCTTAGGCAACGGTGTAAGATCAAAAGGGGTTAGTGGATTAAAACCATAAACACACTCAAATAGAGAGATGGAAGTAGACGAATGCACAACTCTATTATAGGCAAATTCAACATGTGGCAAGACATCCTCCCATTCCTTTAGATTCTTTTTGATGACAGCCATTAAAAGTGTTGTTAAAGTCCTATTAGTTACTTCCGTTTGCCCATCAGTTTGGGGGTAGCTTGATGTAGAAAATAACAATTTCGTACCTAGCTTTCCCCAAAGAGTCTTCCAAAAATAACTTAAGAACTTAACATCCCTATCACTTACTATTGTCCTCGGAATTCCATGTAACCTCACTACTTCCCGAAAGAATAGATTAGCTACATTGGCCGCATCATCAGTTTTGTGACAAGCAATAAAGTAAGCCATTTTTGAGAAACGATCTATAACCACAAAAATCGAGTCCCTACCTCTTTTAGTCCTAGGCAATCCCACAATAAAGTCCATACTAATGTCTTCCCAAGGGGCTGTTGGGATGGGCAAAGGTGTGTACAATCCATGAGGCTTCACTTTAGATTTAGCTGTAAGGCATTCTAAACATCTTTTAAGCACATTTTCAACATCCCTAAGCATGTGTGGCCATTAAAAGTGTGAGTGCAGCATAGCATAAGTTTTATCCCTCCCAAAATGACCCATTAAACCTCCTTTATGGGCTTCCTCTACTAGCAACAATCGAAGGGAACACCTAGGTATGCACACCTTATCAATTCGAAACAAAAATCCCTCAAACAAATAGTATTTATCTAAGGAACCTTTTTGCACACATAACTTATATGTATCACCAAAATCAATATCAGATTCATAGAGCTCCTTAATGTAAACAAAGCCTAATACCTTAGCATCCAATGTAATCAACAAGGTGTACCTCCTAGAGAGGGCATCCACCACTACATTGTCTTTTCCCTTTTTATACTTGATAACATAGGGAAAAGTCTCAATAAATTCCATCCACCTACCATGCCTCCTATCTAGTTTATCTTGACTCCAAAAATGCTTCAAAGACTCATGATCGGAATGCAAAATAAACTCTCTAGGCCATAAGTAGTGTTGCCATGTCTTAAGCACTCTAAACAAAGCATATAACTCTTTATCATAGGTAGAGTAATTAAGACATGCTCCTTTGAGCTTTTCACTAAAGAAGGTAATAGGCTTACCTTCTTGCATGAGCACACCGCCTATGCCAATGCCCGAGGCGTCACACTCCACTTCAAAGGGCCTAGTGAAGTCGGGAAGAGCTAGCAAGGGCGCCTCGGTTAAGACCAATTTCAGCTTGCTAAAGGCACGTTCTTGCGCCTCCTCCCACACAAATGGCGCATGCTTCTTGCAAATTTCCGTCAAGGGCGCGGCAATGGTACTAAAGTTTCTCACAAAGCGCCTATAGAAGCTTGCAAGCGCATGGAAACTCCTTACTTGGCTGATGGATGTTGGCGTGGGCCAATCTTTGATTGCTCTAATCTTCTCCTCATCAACTTGTAGGCCTTGTGTAGTCACTACAAAACCAAGAAATATAACCTCATTAGTGCCAAAGCTACATTTCTTAAGATTAGCATACAAGTGTTCAACCCTAAGGGTAAGAACTACTTCCCTTAGATGTTCTTCATGCTCCTCTAGGGACCTGCTATACATTAAGATATCATCAAAGTATACTACAACAAACTTCCCTATAAAATGTCTCAAAACATAGTTCATTAAGCGCATAAAAGTGGAAGGAGCATTAGTTAACCCAAATGGCATAACAAGCCATTCATACAAACCAAACTTAGTTTTGAAGGCTGTTTTCCACTCGTCCCCCTCCTTCATTCGGATTTGATGGTAGTCACTCCGTAGGTCTATCTTGCTAAAGGTGGTGCCACCATGTAGCTCATCAAGCATGTCATCTAGGTGGGGAATAGGGTGGCGGTACTTGATGGTGATGTTGTTGATAGCTCGACAATCAACACACATCCTCCATGTGTTGTCCTTCTTAGGCACCAAGAACACGGGCACGGCGCACGGACTTAAGCTTTCCTTCACGTAGCCCTTGTCTAGGGGGTCTTGAACTTGCACTTGGATATCGTGACTCTCCTTTGGGTTCATTCGGTAGGCTGGTCTATTTGGGAGTGTTGCGCCGGGGATAAGGTCAATTTGGTGCTCAATACCTCTCAAAGGTGGAAGGCCATGTGGTATTTCTTCCGGAAACACATCCTTAAATTCCTCAAGGATGGCTGAGATAGTAGGTGGTAAGCTAGCCTTGGCTTCATCACTCATACAGGTGAGCTCCTTACACAATATCATCAAGGTGGTGTCTAAGGGTAGGTAGTCATTTTGTAGCTCAAGTTTGGAAGCTAACAAGGCTGTTGTGGGCTGTTTTGTGGCCGTGGACACAAGGGTGCTAGGCTGGTGGTTAGAAGGCATGGCTAGGGAGGGGTCTTGGCTCGACGGCTTGCTCCCCTTCTTAGCTTGTCCTTGCTCTTGCTCACTTGCCTTCTTCTTCTCAAATGCCTCCGCAATCTGCAAGGGAGTCATAGGCTTCAGAGTCACGGTTTTACCATTGAATACAAAAGAATATCTATTTGTAAAACCATCATGCATAACTCTCCTATCATATTGCCTAGGGCGGCCTAACAACACATGACAAGCTTGCATAGGCACAACATCACATAAAACCGTATCTTCATAATGGCCTAAAGTAAAAGTGATCTTAGCTTGCCTATTAACCTTTAACTCACCACATTCATTCATCCAATGCAGCTTATATGGCCTAGGGTGATAAAATGTAAGAATTTGCAACTTATATATCATTTCGGTGCTAGCAATATTGCAACAACTTCCTCCATCAATAATAACATTACAAACCTTTCCTTTAACCGAGCATCTAGTGTGAAACAAGTTTTCTCTTTGGTTATCTTCACAAGGAGCAAGTTGTACACTTAAAGTTCTCCTAGCTATCAAAGAATTATCATGCTCAAGACTTTTATCACAAATCATGGCAGTGTTAGCTAGGAATGAGCTAGGATGATCAAATAACACTCTCTTAGCTAATAAACAATCTCCTTGCTCAAATTCAATCCCATCATCATCCAAATCATCATGATCACGCATATTAAGCTCAAAATCATCATTATCATGCTCATGCTCAGATTCAGACTCATATTACCCTAGATGGTTAACTAGCAAAGTTCTTTTGTTAGGACAATCCTTCATCATGTGCCCTCTTCCTTGGCACTTAAAACATACAATATCCCAAGCTCTAGATGAAGGGTTAGAAGTACTCCCTTGAGTGCCTTTAGGTAGTGTAGGCGTGGGCTTGGTAGGGGCTGCATATGGAGCCTTGCGTGGACCTCCTTGCTCCGGGGCAAGCTTCTCCTCGCTTGGCACCTCCCGGTTGTAATTCCCTTGTTGGCGACCTCCTTGGCTCCTCCATGAGCTAGGCGCGCCATAGGCAGGCCTTACCTCCTTGACTTCTTGCGTTCATTTTCCTTTCTACTTTGATTGCTAGGTGGAGCAATTATGTCATAGAACTATAGGGAAAAAGATCTATCTCGTTAGAAAAACTTGAATTGAGAATACGAAGATACCTAGCCATTGTAGTCTCTTCATCCTCTCGCACGTTAGCCTTTACCATGGCCATTTGCATGGCATTATAGGTCTCCTCGGCGGTCATGGCTCCTTGCCTCAAGTTCTCCAACCTTTGCCTCAATTCTCTAGTGTAATGTTGAGGCACAAACCGAGCTCTCATCAAGGCCTTCATGTGCGTCCATGTAACTACCGGTGCATCCAAAGTTCTCCTCCTTTCCTTCACTAAATCATCCCACCATATCATAACATAATCGATAAACTAAGAGCTGCAAAATGTACCTTCTTATGCTCGGGAAAGTTATGGCATAACCATATTTGCTCTATCTTCGCCTCCCAAGCCATGTACACGTCCGGGTCACATTTGCCTTCAAAGCTTGGGATCTTCACCTTTACTTTGCCAAAACCATCATACTCCGGATCTCGCTCCCTCGTTGGCCGGCCACCATAGGGCTCACGCCTCTGCTCGTCTTGGCGCCGGCCGTCATGTGGTCTCCGGGGCTGTTGGCGCTCTCTTCGTCCGTTTGGCCTCCATTCCTCGTCATCTCCATCACCGTCCTCATCCTGCTCATAAGCTTGATTCTGAAACTGTTGAGGATAGTTATGCAAATTATCATGTATAATGGGAGAAGAAGGGATAGAAACATGCTCCTTGAAAGCAAGATTGCCCCATCCCGGTTGGGACACGGTGTGGCCTAAGCCTTGGACATTCCGAGAGGGCTGTGTGGCATTAGAATGCCGGGCTACTTGAAACGCCTCTTGATGGCTTTGGAGTGGTATTCGGTCTTGCCCTTGGTGTTGAGCCCTCGAGTGGTCTTCTACCTGCATGTTGCCTCCTAGTAGCCGAGGCTCCGGAACTACCTTAGACGCCTCCAAGTTGGACAGCCTTGTAGTTAACCCTTCAATGCTATCTTTCAAGCCCTTGATAAGGTTAAACAACTCCGGGGAAATAGGCTCGGGGCTCGGCGTACCTGTGGGAGTTCCTGACATTGTTCAAAGACACTAAAACACTCAAACACGTTAGGTTAGCTAAAACAAAAACGCCTCACAAGTGTATCACTCGAAAGCAAACTCTCACGCTCTAGTGGTGCTCAACAAGCTTGTTGATGGCTTGTCTTGTATTAGTCAAAAACCTCACGTGAGTTCAATACATAGCCAAACAAGAGCTTTAAAGTAGAAGCGAAATTCGATTTCAATCACCTTAAAAACATGTTTGACTCAATAAAAGAGAAGAAAAAGACTCAAAACGGAAAGGACAAGTTGCACGAATGTTATATGCAACTAAGTATGGACTCAAAATTTGACCTCAAGATAAGCCTTGAAAGAACTTACTCGTCAAGCCTAAGCAAGCAAACCTTGGACACCGAAGGTGTGTGTAGAAGGGCTAGTTAAGGCTAAGGCGTGGCTCGAGTGAAGTGAGCTAGGTGAGGGCCAAGGCGTGGTTAGGCTAGGGTGAAGCTAGGCTAGGCGTGAATGGCTTTGTCCCTATGAGGGAGATGAGCTCCTTTGTAGTCCTCTTTGATTGCTGAACAATAACACTTAGCAAGCACAACTTTAATTATTACAAACTATGAAATAAACAAGAATAAGCTAGCAAGAATGAAATGAAATGAAATGAATAACTAAGGCTGATTTCTTTTTTTTTTCTTTCTTTTCTTTTCTTTTTCTTTTCTTTCTTTCTTTTTTTAATCTCGGATTTCTTTTCTTTCTTTTTTTTTTTAAACTAGAAAATCAGATCTCAATTTGAATTCAAAGAGACAAATGAAAAAAAATGAAAGAAATAAAATCCTATAACAACTTGAGAGTTGCTAGCTATCTAGTTACTAAAATGAAAGCAACTAATAACAACCAGCTAATTTCTAAATTTATGCTGGAATTAAAGAAAAATAAAACAAAAATGCTAAGAAAATCTAATTAGTTGCAAGAGGATAGAGTTGACCAAGTAAATAGCTAACCAAGGGTGAAAATTCAAAAAAAAAGGCTGAAAATGTGGAGGAGAGAGAGGGGCTGGGAAAATAGGCTGGACGGATCAACCTTCTTCTCTTTTTTTTTTTGAAAATTCAGGGTTTGTTTAGTGCGGTGTTTGGACGTGGGACAAGGCTGGTGGCGGCGTGGTGGTCGGCACAAGGGCTGGTGGTAGGTGCGGTGTAGGCGTGGTGTGGGCGGGGTGCCGGCGTCCAAGATTCACAAACAAAGCAACAAACTCGTTAGTTCAATCAAAAAACTTGGAATAGAAATGGCAATGTCAATAGACTCAAAACAAACAAACGAGACACTTTTGGTTTTTTATATTGATTTACCGACTCTTTTTGTAGGTTGAACGTCAACTAGCTCTAATACCAATTGATAGATAAACGTGCAACCTGTTTTCGGGAGTAAAAGCAAACGAAATTCAGCAACAATTATGAAAGGAAAACGTGCAAAGCAATAAGTGAAACGAACTGGAAAAGAGGAACCAAAAGAAACAAACGATAGAACCCTTGGATTCGATGATCCAAGAACCCAAACCGATGACGATTCGACCCCGCTTCTTACAACTTCACACAATCGATCTAGAATTATCGAAGGCACGAAGAGGTTGCTTCGATTCGACTTGTAGCACCAACCCGAAGGAGATTGACACACACAAGAGCGAGAAAGCTATCTAACACCACAATTCTCACAAGACAAGAGGCTGAACTCAAAGGGGTTCAATTTGGCACTTAGGCAATGTGTTTAACGTATTCTGCACAAAATGGAAGAGAGAAATGTTTATATACAACCTAGACCTTTTCTCCTAAAAATAGAAAAGAAATAAAAACAATAATTACAATTTAGTGTGTTTTAAATAAAACCATAAAATAGACTAATTCTAGGCTTTATTTAACACTTTGTAACTAGCTTCTCACGCCAGCCATGCACATGCACACGTAAAGCTCTCCTATGCTCCATTCAACTTCTTCTTGGCTGGTCCAATGTGGTTAAGCATCATGAGGGGCCTTGGACTCATTGGAGGTGAGCTTGGGTGAGCTTCTTGAACCATGGCTAGGAAGATAGCATCCATCTCCGCTTGGCGTTTGGCTTGAGCTCTTGTTAGGGCTCCTTGTGGTGTTGAAGATGGAGCCGGCTCGGATGACCCTTCATCACGAGGACCAAGGCGTGGCTAGGCTAGGGTGAAGCTAGGCAAGGTGTGAATGGCTTGTTCCTTCTGAGTGAGATGAGCTCCTTTGTAGTCCTTTTTGGTTGATGAACAATAACACTTAGCAAGCACAACTTTTGAGTGAGATGAGCTCCTTTGTAATCCTCTTTGGTTGCTGAACAATAACACTTAGCAAACACAACTTCAACTACTACAAACTATGAAATAAAACAAGAATAAGCTAGCAAGAATGAAATGAAATGAAATGAATAAGTAAGGCTGATTTCTTTTCTCTTTCTTTTCTTTTTCTTTTTCTTTTCTTTCTTTCTTTTTTTTTTTTTCAATCTCGGAATTTCTTTTCTTTTTTTTTTTAACTTACTGCTGGAATTAAAGAAAAATAAAACAAAAATGCTAAGAAAATCCTAATTAGTTGCAAGAGGATAAAGTTGACCAAGTAAATAGCTAACCAAGGGTGAAAAATCAAAAAAAAAATAGGTTGAAAATGTGGAGGAAAGAGGTGGCTGAAAATGTGGACTACTCAGCTTGAAAATAGGCTGGACGATCAACCTTCTTTTTTTTTTTTGAAAGTTTAGGGCTTGTTTAGGGTTGTGTTTGGACGTGGGACAACAGCTGGTGGCGGCGTGGTGGTAGGCACAAGGGATAGAACCGTTACGAGGTCCGGGGAACAAGGTCCTCCTCCGCCGAGACCGATGAAGCGTCGATAGGGATTTTGGTGTTTAGAGAGTATGTTATGCAGGTCGAGGAGGCGTTTAGGACGAGAGCACCACCTCCCGCACCACCAATACCTGCACTCACACCTACGAGATCCGCTGAGGTCTCGTAGAGGGTGACTCAAGTGAGGGCCGCACTAGAGATAGTCGCCCCAACGGTAGTTGCATCCGAGCCGGTTATGGATGTTGTTAGGATGAGAGACGAGTTGAGGTCTCCGAGACCAGACTCATGGTTGAAGGCTTTCAACCAGCACCATGTACCCTACTTCGATGGGAAAGTAGGACTAGAGGTGGAGCATTGGATTGGGCACGTAGAGTCCGCTTTAGAGGCGATTCGTTGCCTGGAGGAGAGGCAGGCTGAGGTAGTCCAGACACTATTCCAAAATCATGCCCAATACTGGTGGAGGACAGTTAGAGGAGGTATGACCTGGATAGACCAACTGTTGAGCCTTGTTAGGGAGACCTTAAGGAGAGATAGAGTCCAGGACTTCTTAGAGGCAGGATTTGAGGACGTCCCGGTCATCAAGGCTATTAGGCGATTTAGGGCAGATTTAGCCATGTTGGGTCCCGCCGCACCTCCGGCGGACCAACATGTCTATCTCTTTTCAGTGAGATTGAGGGAGTCCACCCAAGCTTACCTTGTGGGATTTCGCTGTGACTCCCTGGTAGAATACCAGGACCGAGCATCAGCATACGAGAGGGACCATCCGGGTCCTAGGGGAGTTGTTCAATCCGAGGGGCCGGACAAGAGACGGAGAACAAGTCCCATTACCGCCCCAATACCCGA
This sequence comes from Fagopyrum homotropicum, assembly GCA_033239125.1. Taxonomy (NCBI): domain Eukaryota; kingdom Viridiplantae; phylum Streptophyta; class Magnoliopsida; order Caryophyllales; family Polygonaceae; genus Fagopyrum; species Fagopyrum homotropicum. The sequence continues at coordinate 67,548,636 of BSWB01000007.1, read as the reverse complement.
TCGGGAGCGTCAATGTTTCAATTGTGGAGGGTATGGACATATTAGGACTGCATGTAGGAAGCCACCCGTGGCTTGTTTCACTTGTGGCCAGGTGGGCCACCGAGCTGCTTTTTGTCGTCAGGGCAAGGCACAATCGCAACAAGGTTCTTCACTTGTTAGCGTGGCGGGAGGGGGGAAGAGGCCGCCTTAGTACTAGACGTCGAGCCACCAGTAGAGGTTTCAGGGTCAGGCTCGTTCTCAGGGATTGACCCCGGGTCAAAGCCTAGGTAGGGGGCATGGTGGTGGCACCACAGAGGCCAGAGATCCTCAGGCCAGGGTTTTCCAGCTTAGGAGCGCCATAGATCCAGTGGCGCCGGTGGACCCAATTACTTTTAGTTTCACGACTTCTCTATTGAGATATTGTTTTATTATACGAGTACTATGCACCCTTCTTTTTTCGTTGTTGTATAGCTAGGATTGACCTTAGTTACGATAGAGGGGAGACCCTTCAGTATGGGGTTACCCGACTAGGTTAAGGGTAGTCAAAACCACGAGATACCGGTTGCCAATTGCTTGGGAAACCGTAATTGGTGAGCCGACTCCCATATCCTGCACTTCGAGTGCATGAAGAAGAAATCGTAGAGACGGACAAAGGGGACTTCCATCTAAGTCTAAACATCAGTCGAAGGGTCGTGACGACCATCACAAAGATGAGACAAAGTGATCTTTTCCAAGGCAAGGCAAAAGGAAGTGGAGCTTCCATCGTGATCAAAACGGAATGTGCACGGTGAATTAGCACTAATGAAAGAGAAGTGACGCTTTTCGGACTCACAGGAAGGAGCTATGCTAGTAATAACTTTAGGCGAGGAACCTAACACTAGTGACGAGCCAAGCTTGAAACTTAAGACGTTAACATGAAGAGGAACGAGCAAGATATTTCCACGGTATTGGAATGGAGAATTTCGCCTAACGTTCCGACGAGGCATGCCGTACGGTGGCGAAGTTGGTCTTGTAATGCCAAGAGGTGCATAAGGTGACCAACAAGGAGAAAAGAAGACCAAAGCGGTAGGTTGGATGTCGATTTGAAGCGCACGGGGAGCGTATGGAAGATGGAGATTGGATTGAACCCTTACGATCGGATGGACGCTACCTACTCGAAGTGATGACACATGATTAAGAAAGAATGCGAGGAACTTCCCTGATGCGTTGGGATTCCGGAAGGTTAACAGAAGTTAACCAAAGCCTAAGACGATGAAAGTACGATCGGGGTAGATCATTGGTACAATGGCAACCGGTCTAGTGTTAAGAGAAGATTGTGTCGGTGGTTACGTAATTGGACGAGAAGAGAAAAGAGTGGAATAAAGATATCACAAGTCTCAGACGATGGAATGGATAATTTATACTAAGACCGACCTTGGATTAACTCGGACCACCAAGGCGCCATAAGATAGTGTAGGGAAGATCCTTGGACTCCGGGAGCCCTTGAAAGAAACTAACTACAAGGTGTTGTTGATAAAGGCCCACTAGAACCGATGCATCAAAGAGGGAAGTTGCATGACAAGTAGTCTCGAAATGGCGACCCCGGAGTACGTGATGGAAGTTGCAAATTTTTTATGAAGTGATGGTTATTAACGGATTCATAGAGAGATTCCCCAAGTAACACCAGATAGGAGTAACCAACTCCGGATGTCAGCGGAGTGGAGAGTAAGACGGGGATTCGAAAGGACTTCTTGAGAGCTAGAAAAGGGCTCATCGGTACGATTTTTATGAGATTACCTCGGGGAACGATAAGTTGAAGCGTACGACTAATTATCCAAGATAAGGCCAATCTAGGTATGGAGGAACGAGGGAGAAGCATTATGAGACGACCGTACTGAGAAAGACCTGGGAAAGAGGTTGAGTTTGAGATATCGGACCCTTATGAGTTCCTAAAGTATGTTAAGGGAAATGACTTACAAGTCAGCCTTTCCACCAATAGTAAGTTTCGAGCGTATGAGACGATCCCGAGATCTACCCTTGTTTGTGCTTGTGTGCTCTATGTCATGACGTGTTAGGTAAGTTCGTATGAGGGTGTGTGTACCTTGCGAAGTCTTGATGTGATGTGTATTGAATGTAGACTTGGATTAGGACCGATAGTTGATGTTTTACGAGTTCCGTGTAGTTACGAGGCATGTTTTGACCTAGAGTGTTATGTTAGCAAGTTTCGGGACAAAACTTGTTTTTAGCGGGGTTAGTTGTAACATCCGGAAATTTTATTCCGGATGGTTAGGGGGTTCGACCTTTCCGCAGGCGCGGCTCAGTTTTCCCGCAAGCACGGAATGCTGAGTAAAGAGTTTTATTCCTTTCCGACACCTCGTTCTCCCTCTTACGCTTGGACCCCTCATTGCTTGTGCCAAGGGGACAAGAGGTCAACTGACACCTTGATCCCCTCCCACCTTTTCAGCCAAAGATTCCCTCTCTCTCCATTCACTTTTCATTTCACGCTCATTCATTTCTCCCATTTCCTCTCTTCTATCTCTCTCTTTCTCTTCTTCCATCTTGGAGCTCTTGCATGTGTGGAATGTAGAAGAAGAGGATTAGATCCAGTGTGGTAAGCTTTTTCCCCTTCCTTCTTGCTGCATCCTTGGTTGTTTGCCTTTCTTCTTCCCCCTTCCATCCACAGCCATGGATGAAGCTTGTGAGAAGCTTTTCCTTAGATCCTTTGCATGTGCATGTTCTTAGCTCTATTAGGTCATCGAGAGGAGCCTAAGATTAGAGGATAGTGTTTGGAGAAGACCCATCAAGGATAGGAGGACATTGGAGCCAAGGATCCATAGTCGAAGACGAAGAAGACGATGTTCTGCTGCTTAAACCGCAGGGGCGGATCTTCACAGCCGCCGGGGCGGATCCAGACCACCGCAGGGACGGATCCAGGCCACCGTAGGGGGGGCTCAGAGACCCGATGGGGCGGCTTCAGGACTCCATGAAGCCGCAGGGGTGGTGCCAAGGTCCGCAGGGGCGGTGACAAGGGCCACGTAGGGGTGCCAGCTTGTTCCGCGGCCGTGTTTTCTTCAACAGTAGGTTTCCCTCTCCCTTCCTCTTCTTTCCTTCCTTAGCTTTGTAGTTTTATCATGTTAGTATCATGCCTAAGATGGCCTAGAGTAGCGTTAGAAGGCCACCTAGTGGTTGAGAACTTAGGAGCCCTTATGGCTCGATGTAGTTAATGGCTTTGAGTTGGTTGATCTTGTTGGACCTATTAAGCTAGATCGTCCTTCCTTGGTTGTGGCTTATATTCATGAGAGGTTATAGGTTGTTATGAGTTCTATCATGTGTTAAGAGAGAGTGGGTTGTTGGTAGATCTCTTCATGCATTGAGTGAGAGGTGAGCGTAGGAATTCTAGAATGCGGTCCTAGAATTGAGAGTCAAATGGTCTTGCGTAGATCATTTGTATAGAAGGCTAAGACTTCTTGTGTGAGTGGGTTGTTGACATATATCTTCATGTGAGCAGGTTGTGGGCTTCTTCCCAAGGGAAGCGAGAGTGTTGTGAGTTGAGTGTGGAGACGAGGTAAGTCATCGGACTTACTTAGCTTGTATTCTTCGTATTAGTTGTGATGTGTGTTGGTGGTGTGTGTTTATTGTTTATATTATAACAACCATGAAACTGGAAATAGGACGACCTTATATTATATTATCGGCTCAAGTGTATGATAACGGGCGGTGACAATACTACCTAGCTCTTGCGGAGAGCTGGGGGGGTTCTCGGCGACTAGCCCGGGCAGGTAGACGGCTAGATGCATCAGTGTCATTCCTTGACGGTGAGTAGGGACCGAGGCGAGATCATGCGGTGATTCTCGCATCACAATCGAAAGTTGAATTAGTAACGGGATATGACTTAATAAATAAAAAGATAGTAAACCGGACTTGTGTGTTTTGATCATGTTGAGTGTGTGTTTATTTATGTGTGTTTGTGCCATCACCTTGTTTCTAATGCATTGAATATTAGCTAACTGTTTTAAACCGCTTGTGTAGATGCCTTGCATGTTACTGATGCCGCCGATTGAGGTGGAGGAGTGGGCGGCCGGGATCTCCGTACATTATAGGACGGGGATGTTTTTGGAGTTATGTCTTTGTTGTGTTAGTTTGTGGTTTATACTTATGATGTACGTTTCGGATATCATTTTGGATTTGTGTTGTTTTTGAGGACTCGACTGAGTTTCCAAGTTGTAACTTTCTTTACGGATTGTTTGCATTGCATTAAAACGATTTCGATTTGCCTTTATTTGTGCCATGTTGGAAAGATCCGGTGAAATTATTGTCAGGCTAAGGGTTGGGACCCATTGAGGTCTCACCCGTAGCATCTCGATTCCCGCGGAATCGAGGTGTTACACTATAGACTTTGTTGTGTTGGACATTCCCGCAGATTATCCCATCCTAATTATTCTCGGAAGACCATTTCTAGCAACATTGGGTTGCAACGTTGATTGTAAGAACGCCAAGTTAAAGTTAAACATTGATGGCGATCATGTGGAGTTTGCACTATTAGCTGCAATGAAGGGAGAGCCTTTGGAAGATGATATCTTCAATATCTATGATGAAGAAGATTCTAGAGAATTGGTGAGCTCTATCCTTATTAAAGATCCTCTTGAGAAAGTTTTGTGTTTTAGTATGATGGAGGAAGGTCTAGACGCTTTGTGTGATGCAGATGTGCGAAGCTTTGAGACATTGGAAGCAAATCTGGGAGCCATATTCGACAAACTGATTCAGGAGAAGAAAAGCACATTAGGTTTCGGTCCTAATTCCAGTACCTCGACCGAGACAATTTCCGGAGCAAGCGAGGTGATCTTATCTGAAGAACACCTCGGTCACCCACCTCGGACTAGGACCGAGAGAGCAGGCGAGATGAAGTCAACTAAGGAGGACGATCTGTCCATTGATGATTCGTTCTCTGATGATCACTCATATTTGGTGGAGCATTGGCTTCGCCAAGTTTCTAATGGAAAGGAGCCTTGGTACGCTGACATACGCTCAAAGGAAGAAGTTCTTCAAGGATGTGCGTCACTACTATTGGAATAAACCTCTACTCTTCAAGAGAGGTCCGGATGGGATGCTTCGACGATGCATTCCAGAGGATGAAGCTGCTAGTGTCATACGGCATTGCCATTCACTTCCTTGCTGAGGACATGCTAGCGCTTATAAAATATGCGCCAAGGTATTAGGTTATGTTATCTTTTGGCCTACATTATTTAAGGATGTGCAAGCATTTGTTGTCTCTTATGATGCATGCCAAAGAACAGGGAACTTGTTTAGAAGGAACGAGATGCCACTCAATAGTATTCAAGAAGTTGAGATCTTAGATGTGTGAGAAGTTGATTTCATGGGACATTTTCCATCATCCACAAGGAACCTCTATATCCTCTTAGTTGTTGATTAGGTTTCTAGGTGGGAGGAAGCGATTGCTTCTCCCACTAATGACGCCATGGTGGTTGTGAAGTTCTTCAATAGTACTATCTTTCCACGTTTTGGGAGACCGCGTATCATCATCAGCGATGGAGGGACACATTTCATCAACCGGAAGTTCAAGGCACTTTTATCAAAGTATGGGGTAACCCCCAAGGTAGCAACCCCTTATTACCCTCAAACTAGTGGGCAAGTGGAGATCTCATATTGAGATATCAAGGCAATTTTGAGAAGACCGTATCAAGGACAAGGAAGGATTGGTTCATGAAGTTGGACGATGCTCTTTGGGCTTATAGGACCGCATTCAAGACTCCCATTGGTACCACCCCATACATTTGGTATATGGGAAATCTTGTCATGATACGGGGATGACCCGACGTTGGCTCGATCTAGACGACGGAAGGAAGGAAAAGACGCAGAACGGCAAGATCAAGGCAGCCGACTAGGGCTGTTCGTGTGCTGCGTGGCCTGCGAACAAAGGGAACAAAAGAAGACGCTTAACTAAATACGAAGGTACGGAAATTAAAGGAAAGGTACGATGTAGATGAACCCGACACAAACGACGTGGAAACCCTTGATCTCGGGATCAAGAACGACCAAGAACGATGCAACGAACTCAGCCCCTTACAACCTCACACAGCCGACTTAGAACATCGACAGCACGAGGAGGATGCTTATGGAATCTCACGAACACCAAGAACCCGAGAGCAATTGACACACGCGAAACAACTAAGCCAAATCTGATCACAATAACTCTTCAATCAAAACTCGCCTTTGATTGAAGATGAAATCTGAAAACAAGTATTTTTCACCAATAATAATCTACCTAAAAAGTAATGAAAAGAGCCTTTAAATAGTTTCATCTCTTTAAACAAAAGACATAATAAAAACTGGAAATTAATTCCAATGGGCTACTTAAAACACCCAATCACTAAGCAAGCCTTAAAAAGCCTCATTCCTCAATGAGAGACATGGAACGGTGCTGGAAACGTGGGGATGAGCAGCGGCGTCATGTGCGGGGCTGGCCGAGTCCTGTGCCTTGGCGTCGTTGCTCTCTTGCTTACTTAGGAGCCAAGCCTCGTTATGAACACTTGTAGCCAATAACATCAGCAAGCCCTCGGTCTCATGCTCAATCTTCTTAGCTCGGGAACGTGTGATAGCTCCCTCATACTCCGGAGATGCTAGCTCGGATGGTCCCTCATCATTCCCCATCTCTTGGGAAGGATTCGTCCACGAATCTTTAAGCTCTACATCTATAGGTGGGAACGGACTGAGGTCTCTAACATTGAAGGTCGGGCTGACCTCGAATTCCTCCGGAAGATCCAATACATAAGTGTTGTCACCGGCTTTGTGAAGCACCTTGAATGGACCGGTACCCCTAGGTGATAGCTTGGACTTTCGAAGCTCTTGGAAACGCTCCTTCCTAAGATGTAACCACACGAGATCTCTGGGCTCAAACAACAGCTTCCTCCGTCCCTTGTTTTCCTTAGCTGCGGTCCAAGCTGCTTTCTCCTCTAAGCTCAGCCGTGTCTTCTCATGTAATCCCCTAATGTACTCAACCTATTTACCTGCATTGAAATCTACTCGCTCATTTGAAGGTAACGGTATAAGATCAAAAGGGGTTAAGGGATTCAAACCATAAACACACTTAAAAAGAGTCATGTTAGTGGAAGAATGGACGGTCCTGTTATATGCAAACTCAACATGTGGTAACACATCCTCCCACTCTTTCAAATTCTTCTTAATTACAGCCATTAAAAGTGTCCCTAAAGTCCTATTAGTTACTTCGGTTTGGCCATCAGTTTGAGGGTGGCTAGCGGTAGAGAACAACAACTTAGTACCTAGCTTACCCCATAAAGTCTTCCAAAAGTAACTAAGAAATTTCACATCCCGATCACTAACAATGGTTCTAGGAACTCCATGTAGCCTAACTACTTCTCTAAAGAAGAGGTTTGCAACATTAGTGGCATCATCCGTTTTGTGACAAGCTATGAAGTGTGCCATCTTAGAGAACATGTCTACCACCACAAAAATAGAGTCTCTTCCTCTCTTAGTCCTAGGTAATCCCAAAATAAAGTCCATACTAATGTCTTCCCAAGAAGCTGCGGGAATGGGTAAAGGGGTATACAAACCATGGGGCATTACTCTAGACTTTGCTCTCAAGCATTCTAAGCATCTTTTCACAAAATTCTCAACATCCCTAAGCATGTGTGGCTAATAAAAATGAGTATGCAGCATATGATATGTCTTATCTCTATCAAAGTGACCCATCAAACCTCCCCTATGGGATTCATGCACAAGTAAGAGCCTAAGAGAACACTTTGGAATGCACACTTTATCAACTCTAAACAAGAAGCCATCAAACAAGTAAAACTTATCTACAACCCCTTTTTCCACACAAGCTTTATAAATCTCTCCAAAATCATCATCCTTTGCATATAAATCCTTAATGTAAACAAAGCCAAGAACTCTAGCATCCAATGTAGTTAGCAAAATGTGTCTCCTCGAAAGTGCATCAGTTACTACATTATCCTTTCCTTTCTTGTACTTAATCACATAAGGAAATGTTTCAATGAACTTCATCCACCTACCATGCCTTCTATCAAGTTTATCTTGGCTCCTAAAGTGTTTTAATGATTCATGATCAGTATGCAATATAAACTCTCTAGGCCATAGATAATGTTGCCAAGTCCTAAGCACTCTAAACAATGCATAAAGCTCCTTATCATAAGTAGAATAGTTTAGAGTTGGACCTTTCAATTTCTCACTAAAGAAGGCGATGGGTTTGCCCTCTTGCATAAGTACTCCACCAATTCCTATACCCGACACATCACACTCCACCTCAAATGGCCTCGTGAAGTCTGGGAGAACAAGCAATGGGGCGTTGGTCAACATCCACTTGAGCTTTTCGAAAGCTCTCTCTTGGGCCTCTCCCCACAGGAATGGTATATTCTTCTTAGTGATCTCGGTTAGAGGGGAGGCTATGGTACTGAAATCTCTCACAAATCGCCTATAAAAGCTAGCGAATCCATGAAAGCTGCGCACATCACCAATAGACGTCGGGGTTGGCCAATCTCGAATAGCTTTGATCTTTTCCTCATCTACTCGCAGCCCTTGAGCACACACTACAAAGCCAAGAAATATAACTTCATTTGTGTAGAAATCACACTTCTTAATATTAGCATATAAGTGTTCAAGTTTAAGAGTAGAAACAACCTGACGGAGATGATCCGCATACTCCTCTGCTGACCGGCTATAGATGAGTATGTCGTCGAAGTAGACAACGACAAAATTCCCTATGAACTTCCTCAAAACATGGTTCATGAGGCACATGAATGTGCTGGGAGCATTAGTCAAGCCGAATGGCATAACAAGCCACTCATAGAGCCCAAACTTGGTCTTGAATGTCGTCTTCCATTCGTCGCCCTCCTTCATTCGAATCTGATGATAGCCACTTCTAAGGTCGATCTTGGAGAAGGTAGTTGTTCCATGTAGCTCATCCAGCATGTCATCAAGGCGGGGAATGGGATGACGGTACTTGATGGTGATGTTGTTGACAGCTCTACAATCAACACATATCTGCCAAGTGTTGTCCTTCTTAGGGACTAGTAGAACCGAAACCGCCATAGGACTAAGGCTCTCTCAAATGTAGCCCTTATCAAGGAGCTCTTGTACATGAATTTAAATCTCCTCACTCTCCTTTGGGTTCATTCTATAGGCGGGTCGGTTTAGGAGAGTAGCTCCGGGAATAAGATCAATTTGATGCTCAATACCCCGAAATGGTGGCAGCCCCGGGGGTATTTCATCCGGAAACACATCTGCAAACTCATCCAAGATAGCTAAAATACTAGGGGGTAAATAAAATAGGGTCGAGTTGCTTACCAAATTCAGCCCTTTACACAAACACACGAGGGAAACATCGGGAGGTAGGTAATCTGTGATGTACTCCCTCTTGGCTGCGAGCAATGTCCTCGGTAGGGGCTGGACGGCTACTGCGATTGCTTTGCCTTTGGTGGCGGTCCTTGCTGCAGCGTAGTTGTCCATGGTGTCGGCTTCCTTGGCGGCTGTAAAAAACGCTCCTCCCTTAGCCGGCGTCGTCTCGGTGTGACCGCTGCTTGCTTGGACAGCTTTTCTTGATTTCTTCTCAAAAGCTTCCGCAATCTGCATAGGAGTCATAGCCTTGAGAGTAACAAGTTTATCTATAAAGGTAAAAGAATACTTGTTAGTAAAACCGTTATGCAACACTTTCCTATCATATTGCCAAGTCGGCCTAACAAAACATGACAAGCTTGCATTGGAACCACATCACATAGAATAGTGTCTTCATAATGTCCTAAGGTAATGTGAATTTTAGCTTGCTTGTTTACCTTAAGCTCCCCACAATCATCCATCCAATGTAGCTTGTAAGGCCTAGGGTGGTAGAAAGTTGTTATTTGCAATTAAGAAATCAATTCCGTGCTAGCTATGTTGCAACAACTCCCACCATCAATTATAACGTTGCAAGCCTTCCCCTTTACTAATCATCTAGTGTGAAATAGATTTTCTCTTTGATTATCTTCACAAGGAGTAGGTTGTAAGTGTAAAGTCCTCCTAGCTATCAAGGCTTCCCCATGTTCATACCATATATCCTCATCATCATCATTATCAAAAACAGGATTGTCAATAACATTGTCAAATTCATGTTCATCATTGTCGGATTCCGACTCATATTAACCTAGATGATTGATTATAAGGATTCTTTTGTTTGGACATTCTCTCATCATGTGCCCTTTACCTTGGCACTTAAAACAAGTCACATCTCTAGCTCTAGAATTAGCATTAGGCACAAGGGGGTTAGAGTTACTTAGCTTTGATCCCGAAGGAGCAGCCGGGTTTGCCTTGGGAGGATACGAAGAACCGGAGGGTGTGGCACCACGCCTAGCAGTGGCGTCGGCTCCTTGGGCAGCGGCTGTTCCTCCCTTCGCAACGGTGTTCTCCTTTCCGTAGGACGAGTTCTTCCACTTGGTCACTGCATTTGGTGCATTGCATCCCATTCCTTGGTACCTACTCTTGGACTTCCTTTCCACTTTTATCGCTAAATGTAGCAATTCTGTCATAGAACTATATGGAAACAAGTCCACCTCGTTAGCTAAAGAAGGATGCAATACTCTAAGATACCTTGCAATCGTAGCCTCTTCGTCATCCGACACATTGGCTCGGGCCATTGCAACTTTCATGGCATTGAAGGTTTCCTCGGCGCTCAGATTGCCTTGCCTCAAGTTCTCAAGGCGTTGCCGAAGCTCCCTATGGTAATGGTGAGGTATGAACTGAGCTCTCATCATTGCTTTCATTTGTTCCCAAGTAGCCACGGGGGGATCAAGAGCAAGTCTCCTTTCCCGTACTAGCTTATCCCACCAAATGAGAGCAAATTCCTGAAATTCCAAGGCCGCCAATTGCACCTTCTTGTGCTCGGGAAAATTGTGGCAGGACCAAATTTGTTCTATCTTGGTCTCCCACAACATATATGTATCCGGATCACACTTGCCCTCGAAGACGGGGATTTTCACCTTTATCTTACCAATCCCGTCTTGTTCGGATTCCCGGTTCCTACGTTGATATCCTTGATACCCTTGCTGCGGTGGTGGAGCCCAAGCCTCTCCCGTCATTGATTGTTCCTCTTCCTCATTGTACCTGTGCACATTAATGGGAGGGACAACGTTTCTAGGTAAAGGAGAGTTGGGACGAGGATCATACCCATATCGGTGACCCGGGTGGCCTTGATGAGACGGCTGCAAAAACTCCTGTGGTGTATTGCCTCGCTGCGCCATGGTAGCGGCCTCAAATGCGGCTCGTTGGTTGGGTAAAGGACCTCGGGGCTGTAGTGGCTTCTGTGAATGGTCTCCTTGCTCAAAGGCTGAAGCTAAGGGCTGGCGAGCTTCTAGAGCCCTCATCCGAGTGGTCAAAGCGGCAATGTTGTCGTTCATTTGCTTCAACAAGATGAATGTTGTCGGATTTGTCGGTTCGGGGCTGTTACGCTCAGGATGTGTGTGTGAATTGCAATAAGCTTTAAATTTATACTCGTTATATTTATCCCAACTCCTAGCGAACCCGCAGTGTACGGGACGTTTGTAGTAGGGATAGTATTCCGAATTCGAACACAAAGACTAAGGTGAAATCGAGTCAAACAATGGTCATAGATAGTGTAGATCTAGTCTAAGAAAGGAGAAAGGAATAAAGAAATGAAAATCATGATGTTTTTGGTTGGTTTTTGTGGTGATCAAGCAAAGATCACAATTCAAGCAAGATAATAAAACAATCTAACAACTCAAGCTAGAAAGGTAAACAAGTAACTCAAAACACAAGTATGTGATCAAGAGAGAAAAGTGGATTCTAGAGGTCAAGATTTCCGATTATGACATCGGATTCAAGGTTCTAGGGATTCTAAGGACATGTTGCGGTGTTGGGGAAGAGTGTTTAACTAATGGAAGCAATTACCGGGTAGGTCTCTCACTTCACTAGTCCCGCATCAAACTCCTATTACCGGGTAGGTCTCAAGGGGTTAAAGCAGGGAATTCTACACAAACTGGATACTACTCAAGGGGTAACCCTCTCCTTACCGGATAAGTCTCGGAATAGGGAAGTCTCAAGCAACAATCCTAGAACACTCGACCCAATAGCGGCTTATGAGGCTCACTACTACCTAGTATCCATCATCTTAGGTATCTAAGGTCGGAAATCATCGGGTAGATCTCTTCCCTCACTTAGATTGATAGCATTAGGTGATCCTAAGCTAAATTAGGCTTAATAAACACTAGGATTTAAACAACCAAACACCCTAACATACAGATTCATCATTTAAAGAGCAACAGGAGAATAAATCGGGCTGTTCTACAGCTAAATCGGCCGATCTAGCTGATGATCAGGCCGATTTTTCTCTCTGGTTAAGGTTTTGTTCAATCAAATCATCCTAAACTAACATATAAGTCCATCCTATCATCACCCAAGCCATAACCATCAATCCATCACTCCAGAATCACAATAAACTAGCCAATAGTATGCATATCAAGATCTAAAATCATCATACAAGCATACATGGTTCTCATAGATGAATAATGAAAGATAAACAAGTAAAATCAATAAATCTCAGCTGAATCTAAGTTGTAGCAAGACTTACGAACTCTTGAATGAAGATCCAAAACGTTCCCAACAATCCTTGCAATAGTTCTTCAATCCAAGACTACAAAAATAACTCAAAATCACTCAAAACCTCACTATCACTCCTAGAATGGTGTTCTTCTTCCTTCAATCCTTGAGAGTTTTCTTCTCCTCCCAATCCTTCCTCCAATGGATGAGCTGTGAATGAAAATGTGGGAGAGGAGGACCCTCAGCAACAGCTTGCAGGACCACTTATATTCTCCACCAAGAGCAAGGCCGGATCAAGAGATCGTGGGACACGTGGCTTAAGCTGTCAAAGGCAGGAAAATCGACCCAGAGGAATAAATCGGCCGATTTTCCTGGCAGTTGGTCCGATTTTCCTGGCAGTTGGTCCGATTTTCTTCAGCAGAAGCATGCTATGATCGTCTAGCCATGAGTTGCTCCATTGCTTGCACCAATAGTGGTCTTTGTGTCCTTTGTTGCTCCAATTATGCTCTTTCAAAGCTTTGGATGTGTACCACCATGAGGGTTGGCCCTCGAATGTATCGGTTAATGTCCAAAAGACCCCCGAAATACCTACAAAGCAATGCACAAGTCCGTGTAGACGTCTATCTCGACAAATTACGTGAATTGAATGTAAACGTCGTGAATTAGTGCTAAACCATGCATGAATGAGTGAGAAATCTATCTAAATGATTACCTAAACCTAAGTCATAAATCGTGTTATCAGGGGCTCGTCGTCGAAACACGTCTATGGGTAGACATTATCACAAAGAAAACAAACACTGAATTATGTTAAGGTTAGAAATCAAAACACCTCTCAAGTGTTTCACTCCTTTTTCCGCTCACACTCTTGTGATAGTCGGGCTTGTTGATGGATAGCTTCAAATGAGTCAAGAACCCCACTTGAGTTAAGGTGTCTAGGTATCCAAAACAACCAAAAATCGATTAGGCTCAATGCAATTCAGCTCAATGCGAAATCAGCTCAAACTCAACAATACTCACGAATGAACAAAATTGAATCACAAAGACTTAAGAAGATTACCAAACAGAATGTTTGAAGAGAAGAAAAAAAGAAGACTCACCGATTAAATCTCTACTTGTTGCACTTCCGGACTGCCTTGGAGTGTGAGTAATCCCGAGGCTAGGTTAGAGGTACCAAGGTGAGAGGGAAAGACGTGGCGAGGGAGAGGTAGAGTGGCGATGAGGGGTGCGGCGATGAGGGGTGCGGAGCTGGGCTAAGGGCGATGGAGCGCTGATGGTTAGCTGAGCTTATGGTCTCGATGAAGGCCTTGAGAGGGTTGGGAGATAAATATGTGAATAGGCAGCTTGCACCACAAAATAACATACAAGACTAAAGATCACAAAATCAAATAAACTGTAACAAGACTTCTCTTTTTTTTTTTTGAATGATATGCTTTTTGTTACCTAAAATATAGGAACTTCTTTGACCAACAAATCTGGCCAATAATTACAAAATAAATTAAAATTGAAACAAAAGAGATCTTCTACTAGTGCTTGAACGTGGGTTATGGAGTTTGAAGAATAACAAGTCCAATGGCAGCCGTTTTAGTCGCAGTCGATTAGGGCACAACCGGTTAGGGCACAGCCGGCAGCAATGGTGATGGTCCGACGTGGATACGAGGATGGTGATGGTCGGTGGTGGGGCGTGCGTAAGCAAAGGCCGGCGGCAGTAGGGTTTGTTGAGGAGATGGTGATGGCCGGCCTAGGATACTCACAAACCAACACAACCTTCAACACAACAAGTCAAGCACAATCAGTTTCAAGAACACAAGAAGAAAGCTCCAAAAATTCAAAACTGACACGATAAGAAGGAAAGACACTAGATCGATCCGTCGTCAACCGGAGCTCTGATACCAATTGATACGGGGATGACCCGACGTTGGCTCGATCTAGACGATGGAATGAAGGAAAAGACGCAGAACGGCAAGATCAAGGCAGCCGACTAGGGTTGTTCGTGTGCTGCGTGGCCTACAAACAAAAGGAACAAAAGAAGACGCTAAACTGAATACGAAGATACGGAAATTAAAGGAAAGGTACGATGTAGATGAACCCGACACAAACGACGTGGAAACCCTTGATCTCGGGATCAAGAACCACCAAGAACGATGCAACGAACTCAACCCTTTACAACCTCACACAGCCGACTTAGAACATTGACAGCACGAGGAGGATGCTTATGGAATCTCACGAACACCAAGAACCCGAGAGCAATTGACACACGCAAAACAACTAAGCCAAATCTGATCACAATAACTCTTCAATCAAAACTCGCCTTTGATTGAAGATGAAATCTGAAAACAATTGTTTTTCACCAATAATAATCTACCTAAAATGTAATGAAAAAAGCTTTTAAATAGTTTCAGCTATTTAAACCAAAGACATAATAAAAACTAGAAATTAAGCCCAATGGGCTACTTAAAACACACAATCACTAAGCAGGCCTTATTAAAAAGCCTCATTCCTCAATGAGAGACATGGAACGGTGCTGGAAACGTGGGGATGAGCAGTGGCGTCATGTGCGGGGGTGGCCGAGTCCTGTGCCTTGGCGTCATTGCTCTCTTGCTTACTTAGGAGCCAAGGCTCGTTATGAACACTTGTAGCCAATAACATCAACAAGCCCTCAGTCTCATGCTCAATCTTCTTAGCTCGGGAATGTGTGATAGCTCCCTCATACTCCGGAGATGCTAGCTCGGATGGTCCCTCATCATGTCATCTACCCGTTGAACTATGGCACAAGGCATATTGGGCAATCAAGTGGTTGAATTTCGATATCAAGGAAGCTGGAGAGAAGAGATTCTTAGACATTAATGAGCTGGAGATGGCATGGCAAGCATATCGTCGCTAAAGAGCTTAAAGAAAGTTATCTTGTTCTACTCTTCAACTCCCGCCTCCGCCTCTTTCCAAGTAAATTGAAATCGAGATGGATAGGACCTTACGTTGTGAGAAAAGTTCTTCCCAATGGTGCAGTTGAAATATGGGGTGAAGCTAGCGGAAGCTTTAAAGTCAACGGTCATAGGGTGAAGAAGTATCGACCGGAAGTCCCGATTGAAGAGATTCCACCCCTATTCCTTGTTTAAGGATGGCGTACGGTCCAGATAGCGACCTTAAACCAAGCGCTTCTTGAGAGGCAACCCAAGGTATTGCTTTCTTTTCCCTTTTTCTAGTTTAGTTTAGATAGTTTGCTTCGTGTTTTTGCATCCTCCTAGATAGGAATCAGGTACTCTCTAAGAAGAAATTACAACTCAGAAGCTACATGGAAGGACAGACGTTCGAGAAATTGAGAAGATAAGTTCGACTGAGACACATCTCGGTTGCTATCACAACACCTCGACCGAAGTGTTCTCCGTCAACCGAGGTGCCTAGGTCTGACATCCACCTCGCTTTGACACCTCGGTCCACTCAGGAACATCTCGATCGAGGTGAAATCAAATTCAACGAGGTGTATAAAAGGGGTTCGACGCTTTCTCTCTCCTCTCACTTTCCCTCTCTTCGCTCACCTCGACCGCAGCACACTCTCCCTACTCAAATTCTCCATTATTGATCGTTTTCAAAGATTTTTGACTCTAAGTCATCAAAAGAAGTAAGAGATTCAGTTCCCAAGCAACAAACAGCACAAAGAACACTTCAGATATGCAGATTCAAGGGTATTTTGTCAAAAACCCTAACTCATTTCTATTTCTTCAAATCTGCATAGATCTGGCTTTGGTTGTCATAGGTTGCTGTTGGAAAAGATATAAGTACCCCATAGGAGGCAATTGATAGTGTATTTGTGGGAAAATCTTGTACATTTTGGATATCACCTCGGGCAACACTTCGCCTCGGTTGACTCGTCTGCGTCTCGGCCGAGGTGTTCTTGACCCGACCGAGGTGACCTCAAGCCATGAGTAATTCCAGGAGATCCGATCGTCAGTTGGCCCTAAGAGATAGGCCAAGTAGTTCACACCACTCCTCCCCCTCTTCTGCATCTCAGTCTTCCATCCCGGTGATCCACAAGAGACACTAGAGGGATTTCGATCGGATTTGTGGGCGCCCCATCATTGCCCCGCGGTTCATTCATGTTGATAACTTCGAGTGCCTTCACGTGGTGGAGGACTTGAATAAGATGATTTCGATGGTTGGCCTCGAGGACTTCATGGATTTAGAGCACCGGCTTATTTGGAGCCCACTCTAGAGTTGTTGAGCTCAGTTACTCACTTACTAGAGCACAGAGGAATCAAGTATAGGTTGTTGAACATAACTCCATAATTCCTCTTGATCAGTTTGGGAAGATCTTTGGATTCCCGATCCCCACAATGACAAATTTTCCTTCTAGAGACAGGCTCAGAGCTTATGGTGAGAGATAACTCATGTAACCGATCACCGTGATAGATGGCATCCCGGAGATTGCAGGGAGTAGATCATCTTTCACCTCGCTTTCTGTCTAGCTCACATGATCTTTAGTGAGATGCTTCTAGCGCGTACTAAGATGCCCTAAAAGGTTAGACAAGGTGAGCTTTTGAGTTTGTTTTGTATGGTCACATGAGGAGTCCCAGATTTTGCTGCCATTGTGGTAGAGGATCTTCACCGGATCAAGGGGAAGGCGAAGGGCGATATCTGTTGTGGTGGGCTGGTGACCCACATCGCCACTTCTACGGGTTTAGACTTGTCTGGTTGTACATCGGTTGCGGCTCTGAAGCCGCTGTGATTGCAGGAGATGATTACGCGGCGGATTCTCATTCCCCGTGGTCTTGGCACACCTTACGTTGCCATGCCTTGGGAAATGAAGTTTCCTCAAGGCATTCTTTGGTCTTCGCAGTTTTCTGTCTATGAACATCAGTACTGATCAGCTGTGTGGTTCCCATACATGCAGGATGCTGCTGCTAGAGAGGCAGCAACATCTCCAGCTGTTAACCTTGACGACGTTGCCATGTAGACCGGTACTGATACCGGTACTGATCAGATGATGATGATGATGGCTATGGAGGAGATGTTGCCATGTAGACCGGTACTGATACCGGCGGGCCTAGTATTCCCACTGTTAACCTTGACGACGAGGCAACGGAGGATGAGAGAGAGGCGCCTGCACCTCCAGCTGACATGCCACCACCACCTCAGCAGCGAGACCGCCGCCGTAGAGATCCCGAGGCACATCAGCGAATCGATGACCTGACAATACATATGACTGAGTCTTATGCCGCCCTGAGACTAGATGTGACCCAACGTTTCGATGCCCAACACAGATCTATAGATGGATGGTCGCATCGGATGGAGGAGAGTCATCACTTCACGAGACGGATGATGGAGGTGCAGTTTCAGAAAGTTATTGGCTACCCATTCAATCCATCCTAGTTCCCCTACATTCCATCACCACCACTACCACCACGAGCTGACGAGGATTGAGAGCCTCATAGATATATTTTTTATTTATTATGCAGTTCAACTATGTCCTGTGAGTACCTTGATTCCCATGACTTATATTTGACTCATTGGGGCAATGTGTCCCAAGTATGGGGTATTTGTATTATTTGACCTACTTGCTACTCTTGTATAACTCTTGTTAGATACTATCGTTTATTTCGCTCGATGTGCTTATCTGTCATTACATGGATGCATACAAGTTTTTGTTTGAGAAAAAAACATCAAAAACCAGTTTGAAATTTTTTTTTGGCTCGACCGAGACGTTCTTGACCAAACGAGGTTGTGAAAACCGAGACACATCTCGATTGAACACCTCGGACACCGTCAAATCACCTCGACCGAGATGGCTTTTTAACTGAAAGATTTTCAAAACGTTTTGTGCTTCTATTCAGGATATGATCTCAATAAAGATTTTTGTTTGCATAGTGGCTTTGAAATCCTTATATGCTCAAAAGGTTTTATGATATGTTTAAGTTGTTAAATGCTTTGTTTGAAATTCTAGCATGTTTAATACTTTGTTTTTTTTATCAAAATTATGTTGGGTTTGAAGGTTGAACACCACATTATGAGTTCTTGGGATGATTAAGACACTTCATTCTCTTCTTCTTCTTGACCATGCTTTAGCCCCTCATATACATATTTGCCTCCCTTTACCTATTTGGGAATTTGGATGCACTTGATGAAAAGCATGTGAAGTGAAGTTGAGATCTTGGTTGAAAGTAAGAGAAAGAAACAAATTAGGTTTGGGGACATTGATCTTGATGTTGAGTAACTCGACACCATTCACATAGCCGGGTGTTTGTGTCTTGCCAAAGTGGGATTGATCGATAGTCCTAATGGTTCATGGTATGTGCATCAAGGATTTGAGGCATCTCGAAAAGTTGATGATTGTTGATCTCCTAGGCTTCGGTTGTTGTGCACCTATGTCCATGTTCCCAAAAAGTAAAGTCAAGTGAAAATAAGCTAAACTTATTGGTGGGAGATGCTGTGATTCAAAGAAACTAAAAGTAAGATCCTATTCTCGGTTTCTAGCACCACATTATCCTATATACATCCCACCTTGACACGTTTCTTGACCTCTTTTGGAAGCCCTTGAGACCTCGAGTATGATGATTGACTTGGTGGTTTAAACTGGATTATACCTGATTGATTTTGGTAAATATGATTTATTATGCATTCTATGATCTTATGCAAAGATGAACAACTTTTTTATATTTATAAAATGTTTTGATCATGTTTTGATTTTATTTGCCCTGAAGCATTCTCTTAGGGTGATCTATTAATGGAGCGCACCATCAAAAATGTTTTGAAATGTTTTTCACTGATCTTTTTAATGACTTATAATACATTCTATCTTGTATCTAAGATTTGATTTTGGACCACATTAGAGAGATTTACGTGCAGCTGAGATACACCTCGGATGACTACAGTGTCACCTCGACCGAGGTGATCTTTATGATGGGTTGGACCGAGGCGAACGGCCCACAGCCCACGAGATCTTTTATTCTTGGCTGAGATCTTTTATTTTTGACAAGTGATTCTCCTATATAATAGGATGGATTTTCTGGATGGAAGTATGTCTTGGAGCTGGAAGTTGAAGGAAGTTGGAAGATTGGAAGATATTCCAAGGAAGGAAGGAAGTTGGCTTTGAAGATCAAGTTGAAGGCTTTGAAAAAAGTTGTAAGGTTTTCTTACATTGTTTTGATTGTTGTCTTTCTGGTTTGTGATTGAGGGACGCAGTTTGATTATTTGTTTGATTGTTTGATTGAGTTGTTGAGACCTTTGTGTTAAGGATTTCTTGTTTGAATATTGATTCCCTTTTCATATATTTGATTATTGTTATCATGATGATTGTTGGCTAAGTTCTTTATGCGATTCTAGGGTGATTGGCTGAAAGTTGTGGGACGATGAAAGAATGAGCATTTACCCCAATGGACCCTGAAAGCTCGAGCCTTTACCAAGGAACACTTCGGTCAGTCGTGGAACATTTCGACCGAGATGGAACATGAACTGAGCGAGGCGAGACTTGTCTTGATCCTTATTTGAGTTGAGGTTTCAGTTTGCCAAATACTATCCTTGTTATACCTTTCCTGGTTCAATGCAAACCTAGGATGAGACTTACGATGTGATTTCTTTGCTTGTATACCCAAGATAATGAGTGTTAGGTAATAAAGGTTTATCCTTTATTAGGGTTTGAGTGTGCCTTCATCCCGTCTTTGAGAGTTAGCCTGACACTTACCTGGTAAAGGTTGATTCTATCCCCTCTGGTGGTGTGTTGGTTTGAGATTATAGTTCCTTTTCTTAGTACCTTGAGACTTACCCGGTGAGAAGATCTTTGGTTTGGGATGGTGAGTAATGAGACTTACCCAGTGATCTATTCCCACCTTACAAACACCTTCCCTTTGCAAACCTCACCTTTGTCCACATTATTCTTTGAAATCTTGAGTTGGAACCACAACTGGATGCTTTAATATCTTGAATCAACATTCTCTTTATCTGATTATTACATTATTTTTGATACCTTTGCTTTGTTGCTTGTTTTTAATTGACAACCTGAATTACCGATCTTTTTTTACCATAGTCCCTTTGTTCGACCCTGGAGTATTTGCCGTTTTTACAATTGATCCGTACACTGCGGGTTCGCATATTGTTTCAGGCTTATATTTTAGGTTATAAATTTAAAGCTATATGGTTCACCATCCACTCATGTCTGAGAGCGAACAGGATCCTGCCCAACGCCGCCCCTATAGTGTTGTCTGCCGCCCCTGCGGTTTTCCCCCAGTTGCTCCCGTCTATGGTGAGCTGCTTCCGTCCTTGCTTTCCTCGTTCCTTCCCTTGACTTATGTTGATGTTCTTAACCCTTCTTGATTTGTAAGACTAAGGTTGAGACCTTAGCTTGTGGAGATCTCTTCAAGATCATTGAGACTAGAAGTTATAGACTTCTAGCAATCGTTTCTTTCTTGATTCATTATGCCTTATTGAGCAGGCTTTCCCTCCTTATTTCCGACGGTAAACAGAGTTGTTTGCTGACCTTTGAGTTACATTTGAGTGAGGTAAGTCCTCTGGACTTACTTCGCCGCATTCTGTGTATTGGTTTGAGAGTATTGGCTTATTTGCGTTGTTTATTGTTATAACGGATAACCGGACTAGGATTGACCTTTATAACCGTAATTGGCCAAAGTGTATGATAACCAGGCGGTGACCACTTGTCTAGTTCTACAAGAGACTAGGAGGTGCTCTTGCAACCCATGTCTGCAGGTAACGGATAGTACTTATCTATTCCTGTTGGTAGACAGAAGCAGAGGTGAGTTTCAGGAGATATTCGTGTGACAAAAGAAGTTGAATTAGTAATGGATAACTTAATAAAATATAATAACCGGTTGAGTGTGAGCAAGCTATATGTTTATTTTTACCTTATGTGTGCTTGTGCCTTTACTATCTTTTTGATATCTAGAATGTTAGCTAACAGTTTATACCGATGTTGTAAACGCTTCGTAGGCTAGAGATACTACTGAGTGAATCCGACGGTGTGGTCAACCGGGGTTCCCGTACATTATAGGATGAGATCGGGTTTATACTTTTGTTGTTGCTTTCCCTTTGTTTTGAACTCGGTTGTTAGTCTTTTACGCTTCCCTTTGTTTTAATCTTTGGTTTTATTTTAAGTTTTGATTTCATTTATTTTTGCCTTGTTGTAAGATCCAATGTTCTCGTTGCACTCTGAGGGTCGGACTCATTGGGAGGTCCTAGCCTGTAACGCTTCGAGTTCTCAAAACTTGGGGTGTTACAACAATATTCATGATAAACTATTTTAGTTAATCAAAGTAACAAATTGATAATATTTATGTTTTGTATAACTTTATATGTACTCATATAGTCATATTGATTTCAGTTAATTTAATTAAACATATATACATCTATAATATATACAACTTTGTACATACTCACAAATTCATACCTTTCGGAATAAATATTCATAATTATTTTTTATTATAAATTGATCTAATTGTAAGATATATATATATATATATATATATATATATATATATATATATATATATAGGGTGCGGTTCCCATGAGAACAGGCTTATCGTATAATCATGAGAACAATCTTAGACCGTCGAATGGTGAGTATTAAGGGTCGAGATTTAGAGTAGATATCATAATTAACAATAACTACGAATAATCCACTCAACCAACATTAACTACGAATAATACATTAAACGATATGGCACCTTCGTAACAAAACTAATAATAATTACGATTCTGTTCTCATGATTACACGATAAGCCTGTTCTCATATGATCTACACTATATATATATATATATATATATATATATATATATATATATATATATATATATATATATATATATATATATATATGATTATAAGTTAGTTTCAATAATAATATTTTATTAGAAATTGGCCTAATTTGAATGAACAAATGTTCATAACCTCTTATTGTAAGTTAGTCTAATTTTTAACATACTAATTTTTATAAATATGATTCTAAGTTAGTCTTAATAATAATTTTTTATTTGAAATTGGTCTCATTTAAAAGAACAAATGTTCAAAATAATATTTTGGATCTTTCCTCTTGGTAGCCCTCAAGTTTGAATTTTTTCTCTCGGTATCCACAAGGTTTCAAATTTCTTCTTGGTACCCTCATAATATAATTTGTTTCCTATTTATACCCTTTCTTAATACATTTTGTTAAAGTTTGAATTATAAAATCTGTAAAAAAATTCAAAACTAATTCTGGATAAAAAGAAATCAAATTACTTTTGATTTTCTATTTTTTAAACAAAAAAATTTTTTAATAAAAAAACTGATTATGATCATGTTAAATAATTTTTAGTAAATATGATACTACATGAAAAATCACTAACAAAACATTGAATAAAAATTAAATTACAATGCAAGTCGGGAACATATAGGACATTGTTTAGAATAAATTTTGATAAAATTTTATTAGATCCCGCTTGATTTTCAATGGAGATAGATCCATTTGGTAATTTAATATGGCAATTAGAAACCGAATGAATATGAGATAAAAAAAAATCTTGGATCCCGTCATATGGAACGAGGCTCCACTATTGAGAATCCAAGGAGATGAAATTTTACCTGCACTCGTTTCAACTGTAGAAGTGTTGAGATAGATCCATTTGATGTAAATCTGAGAGAGAATATAGAGTCCCACATCCAGAATTTACAACCTCCTATAAGCCCTTATAAACTTGTATCTTATCATACTAGATTGGTTGTGTTGTCAAAGTGGTTGAGCTATTGGACTTGTTGTAGGGCCCAAGTGCACGGAAAAGTCCCCCTTCACTTAAAATCAAAGGACCCAAGTAGATAAACGTAAGAGTCGGCCACGAACTCTCGAGACGGAACGCTTTAAAGTTTGAGGCCCAAACCAAGTCCCACGGCTGCAGTTGCAAAAATGTGCAATCCTAATTAATAGTTCCTCCGGCCCTCTGGGCCGGTTTGGGCCTAAACTTTGAGGCGGCCATTCCGTCCCAAGAGATCATAGCCGACTCTTACAATTATCCACTTGGGTCCTTGACCTAACTGAACGGGGCTTACGATCACACAACAAACTTTTTAAACCGTTGACCCGAGCCAAAATAACTCGATATTTTAGTTCCCGTTTTTATCCGGATCCGATCGAAAAGATATTACCGAATCACCACATCTAATACGGATCGAGATTTTGGCATCTGGATATTCGCGGATAGTCGGATATTCCTAAATCACTACATATTCCAAAACTTGGGGTATTACAATATGGTATCAGAGCCAGGTTGGCAACAATGGCACTCGAAATCTTCTAAAGGTCGGATGGATAATTAAATAGAACCCGCAAGGGGTCTACGTTTTCAAAAGGGGATTTTGTTTTTAAACTTGCCGGTTTGGGATAGATGTACGGTCAACCACCACTACCTCCACGGATCTCAGCAGTGTAGTGTTACGCTAAGATTGTGACACGCAAAAGTCTTACATTTATAACTCGATATATTTTTCCTAACTCCTAGCGAACCCACAGTGTATGGTCGTTTTGTAATAAGGATTGTATTCCGAGGTCGAGCACAAAGACTAAGGTGAAATTAAGTCAATTGTGATAAGGATACTGAAGATCTAGGTTAAGAAAAGAGAAAGAAATAAAGAAATGAAAATCTCAATGTTTTTGGTTTAGTTTTGTGGTGATCAATCAAGGATCACAAATCATGCAAGATTAAGCTAGCAAACACAAATGAGTAAACACAAACACAAGGTAGGTAATCAAAGATAGAGAAGCGGATTCTAGGGGTTAGAAATTCCGGTTATGGCATAGGACTCAAGCTATCTAGTCATTCTTTGGATAAACTATAGTATGTTGGGAGTGGGTGTTTCTAGATTGGGATCAATCACCGGGTAGATCTCATGGTCCATTAGTCCGTTCCTAAGGTCTCATTACCGGGTAAGTCTCAAAGAACCTAAGGTTAGGAATTCTACACAAACCGGATTGCTATCTAGGGATCTAACCTCTCCTCACCGGGTAGGTCTCGGGAAGGCAAGTCCTAAACATAAATCCAAGCACACTCAATCCAATAGTGGCTAGTGAGGCTCACTACTACCTAGAGTTCATCATCTTCGGTATCAAAGAACAAGAATCACCGGGTAGGTCTCTTCTTACACTTAGTTGCTAACACAAGGTCACCCTAGGATAGATCTAGCTCAAAAAACACTAGGGTTTCACTAATCTAACAACCTAACACTTAGATTTATCAATACAAGCAGGTCAGACAGAATCACTGTCAATTCCTCACTTCCACGGCCGTGGAACCTACATGAACAGGCCGTGATTCATAACAGAGGCTAGGTTCGAGCAAATAATTCATCCAAAGGTACGTTTAAGTCTATCTTATCATAATCCAAGCCATAACCATCATTTCCTTACCCTAGAACCACATCTATTTAGCCAACAACATGCATCATCACAATCAAAATCATCAAGCATAAAATCATGGAGTTCATATCAAGAGGATGAAATGAAAGAGAGATGAAGCAAAAAGAACAAGAAAAACGAGTTGAATAAATGTTAAAAGAGAGACTTAGAACCCTTCAAAAGAAGGTTCGAATCGTTCTTACAACCCTATAAAATGTTTCCAACAAACTTCCCTCTAAAAACTAAGAAACTCTAAAAATGGTGTGTTCTTCTTTCCTTCTCCAATGGAAATCTTTCTTCCCCTCCAAGAGTAGCTCCAATCCAATTCCAAAAATGAGAGAGTATGGGAGAGAATGTGTGTGAGGTCAAGTGTGTAGTGGATGATGCCCCCCCCCCCACTTTAGAATCAGCCTGCAAGGGTACTTATAGCCTTCACCATTTGCAAGAGTTGGTTATGGAGATCGTGGGACAGCTGTTCCAGTTGTGCAGAAGGAACCACGGGCAGTTTCCACGGCCGTGGATCTCCCAGTGGCCGTGATTCCTGTGTTTCAGCCTTCTTTTGATCGTTGAGCCGTGTGTTGGTGCAAGACATGCACCAACATGGTCCCATGTGTTCCCCTTTGCTCCTAACTTGCTTCCCAATGAGCTCGGATACGTGTCATCACGAGGAGCGATCCTCGGATGTATCGATTAGGCTCTAAGAGCTCCCAAAATACCTACAAAACATGCAAAAGTCCGTGTAGACGTCTATCTCGACAACATACATGAATTAAGTGCAATTTGTCATGAACTAATGCTAAACTATGCATGAATAGCGGGAAAAAATATCTAAATGGATGCCTAGACTAACGTCATAAATCGTGTTATCATGTAGTTCCTTATATATTTATCCTTATAGTAGATGGCGCATACTAGAGCTACATCTACTATGGGTCGGGGAAGAGGACGACCACCTCTTCCACCTGCCGTCCGTGGACGAGGATGTGCAGGAAGACCTCCACTAACTAGAGGTTGGGGCCAAGCCCTAGTTGTTGATCCTCCTATCGTTGAGGCTTTGGCTGAGGAAGTTGCTGAGATCGTTGTTCCTGAGGCTGGGAATGGGACCGCTTCTAGGTCCGGAGCACATAGACCGCCACGACGCAGTCCGCTCGAGTATCTAAGGGAGCTTTTGCATATTGATAACACGATTTATTGCTTAGTTTTAGGTAATCATTTAGATAAATTTCTCACTCATTCATGCATAGTTTAGCACTAGTCCACGACGTTTTGCACTCAATTCATGTACTTTGTCGAGATAGACGTCTACACGAACTTGTGCGTGTTTTATAGGTATTTCGGGAGATTTAGGAGCTAAAACGATACGTTTGAGGATCGTTCATCTAGATGACACACCCTCGGACTCATTGGGACACAAGCTAAAGGCTAAAGAGGACTCATGGAACCTTGCCAACACTAGCCATGCACCAAATCACAACTTAATGATCCAAGGCGAAGTTTCTGCACAGAATCACGGTTCTCTGACACTCCACGGCCGTGGAATCACCCGTGGATTTTGCCAGATTCTTGTGACAGCTGTGCCACGACTCTCATGGCCAGCTCATGCAAGTTTGTTATAAAAGTGGTCCTTCATGGGCTGTGAGAGGCATCTTGGAGCAGCTCTCCATTATCCATGACTCTCTAACAAAAATATTCTCTCAACAAGAAGTTTTTCTAGAAAGAAAAGTGTCAAAGAGGAAGAAGAAGAGCTCAATTGAAGAGGAGAAGAAGAACACACACCATTGCCACACCTTGATAGACTTTTGTAGTAAAGAATTCCGGATTCTATTTCTAGAGTTGTATGAACCCTTTGAACCTTCTTTTGGAAGGATTGTGAGTTGCTCTAATTCTATTTTCAGCTTGGTTTGTTTTAAGTTCACTTGTTCATTTTTTTTTTCCTTCATCATCTTACAAATGGATGTCATGATTTTGTGTTTGCTTGTTTCGATTTCTATTATGAACGTTGTAGGCTAAATAGATGTGATTCTAGGGTAAGGAAGGGATGGTTATGGCTAGGGCTATGATAGGACGGACTTAGATTTATCTTTGGATGACTTGTGTGCATAAACGTAGCCTCTGTTAGAAATCACGGGTAGTTCTTGCCTAACCACGGCCGTGGTTTAGGTAGAACAAACCGTGATTTTCCCTGGTTCGATGGATCTTGTCCTAGATTGTTAGAATGTTGAAATCCTAAGTGTTTGTTGAGTTAAATCTATCCTAGGGTGACCTAGTGTTAGCAACTAAGTGTTAGGAGAGACTTACCCAGTAATCCTTACTCTTAGATTCCAAAGATAACAAACCTTAGGTAGTGGTGAGCCTAATAAGCCGCCATTGGATTAAGTGTGCTAGGATAGTCGTTTAGGACTTCCCTTCCAAGAGTTACCCGGTAAGGATAGGTAAGATCTCTAGACAACAATCCGGTTTGAGTAGAATTCCGTCCCTTAGGTTCTTAGAGACTTACCCGGTAATGAGACTTAGGGAATGGACTAGTTGATCATGAGACCTACCCGGTGATTGATCCCAATCTAGAAACACTTAACCCCAACATAGTTAATCCAAGGAATGAATAGATAGTTTGAGTCCTATGCCATAGCCGGAACTTCCAACCCCTAGAATCCGTCTTTTCTTTCTTTGATCTATATCTTGTTTAGCTTGTTTATTTGTGTTGATTCATAGTTTAGTTGATTGTTTACCTTGCATGAATTGTGATCTTTGATTGATCACCAAAAACCAACCAAAAACATTTGAGATTTTCATTTCTTTATTTCTTCCTTTTCTTTCAACCTAGGTCTTTACTAAACTCAATCACAAATCGAATCAATTTCACCTTATTCTTTGTGTTCGACCTCGGAGTACTATCCCTACTACAAACGACCCGTACACTGTGGGTTTCGCTAGGTTGTTTAGGATTTAGTTTGAGTTTATAAATGTAAAGCTTCTTGTGCTATTTCCTAGCGTAACAAGTTTTTGGCGCCGTTGCCGGGGACTAGGTCTAGATTGAGTCTATTTTGTGATTGTTATTAGTGTAGATCTTTCTTGTTGCTTTTGATCTCTCTTTGGTGTGTGTCTTTGCTTTTCAGGACATTTCTTACTCTTTAGGTTTATGTGAAGATCTCGTGGAAAGGATTTAGCTCCATTCGATCCCGAACCGGAGAAAACCCTTAGATCAAGATCAAAGAGCATTCGAAAAGAGAAGGAGATGGCCGGAAGAAACCTCCAAGCTGAATTGGATGAAGCCTTAGAGCAAATAAGGCTAAGAGATGAGCTCTTGGAGGAAGAAAGGAGACTTGCCAATGAGAGGCAAGAAGCAACTAGGAGGGAGATTGATGAGATTAGGCAAGCCCTTGTTCAAGGAGAGCTTAATCGTCAACAACCTCCACCTCCTCCACCACCGGTGATACAACCGCAGCCGGCGGTTAATGTTAGGGTCGAGCCCATTGCCATTGAAGAGCCACAAACCCTAGGGTGACGTATGGATCCGGCACAAAGAGCACACCGTCCGGGTGTGAACTTAGGAGATCCCGCAACCCACAACTATGAGCTCCGCCCTCAAGTTCTACAAATGATCCGGCATAATCAATTTGGAGAGATGGAAGGAGAGTCTCCTCATCAACATTTGATGAATTATGAGATCTTGATGGAGACTCTTAGACCGCCAAGATTGGAGAGCAACAACCATAAGCTTAGGGCTTTTTCCTTCTCTCTTAAGGATAAAGCCTTGGCTTGGTATCAATCTATTCCACAAGGGCGAGTTGGTACTTGGGAGGAGATGACAACCGAGTTTTTGACCAAGTTCTTCCCACCTTCCAAGACTACCGAATTAAGAGGGAAGATCAATGCCTTCGTGATGAAGGATAGAGAAAGTTTATTCAAGTCTTGGGAGAGGTTCAAAGATCTTCTCCTTGATTGTCCACACCATGGCATACCGAAAATTGAGCTATTGGAGATCTACTTCAAAGGACTTGATGAAGATAGCCAATTCAAGCTCCAATCTCTTTCCGGTGGGACTTTTATGGAGAAACATGTAGATGAAGCTTGGGAGTTTGTGGAGAAGCAAGCTCTAGTGATTGAGAAGTACTCCCATAGGAAGAATGAAGGAAGAAAGGCGGGAGCATATGAGGTGAGTGAGGTCACCATGAGCAATTTCAAGCTTGACGCCATCAAGAATGAGTTGAAGTCCTTGAGGGAGTTGTGTGCTACAACTTTGAAGAACCAAGCAACTCCTCAAGTGCTTCCACAAGCCAACTTGTCTTCCAAGGAGGAGGATGTGAATTATATGGGAAGGGGCAACTTCAACAATTATCAAGGCCCAAGGAACTTCAACAACAACCGGCAATTCAACAATTACCGGCCCAACCACAACCATCCCGGATTTTCTTACTCTAACCCGGATGGAGCCTTGAACCCTCCCGCTTCCTCAAGCACAACTCCACCACCAAGAGCTTCACAAGAACCTCCACCCGGATTTACTCAACCCCCAAATGATAGAACCGAGATAATGTTTGAGCAATTGCTTGGAAGGTTGAGTGGTCTTGAGAGCACGGTGACTTCAATTTCTAAGGCTCAAAAGGTTTTGGAAGCACAAGTGTTCCAAAAGGCGGGTGAAGCCCATAGAGATCCGGGAAAGCTTCCCGGAAGAACCGAAGACAACCCAAGAGGCCAAGTGTTGGCTATTACAACGAGGAGTGGGTTGAGTATGAAGGATCCTTTGCCCAAGGACAATCAAGAGGGAAAGTTGCAAGAAGATGGAGGCAAAAGCAAGGATGTAGAGCCAACCTATGTAGCACCGCCTCCATACAAGCCACCACTACCGTTCCCACAATCAAGAGCAAGAGCTCGTTTGGACAACCACTTTGGTAAGTTCCTTGAACTAATGTCTAAATTGCATATTAACATTCCGTTCATGGATGCTATTTTAGGAATGCCGGCATATGGCAAGTTTTTGAAAGAAATACTCTCCAACAAAAGGAAGTTGGAAGAGTATGGGGAGATAAGAATGACCAAGAGGTCCTCGGAATTGATCCAAACAATGAAGGAGGAGATGCCTCCCAAGCTAAGAGATCCGGGTTCTTTTTGTGTCCCAATTGGAGTGGGGGATGTGAAGTACGAGGCCCTTTGTGATCTTGGAGCGAGTGTAAGTATCATACCGCTTGCACTTTGCAACAAGGTGGGGCTAGGAGAGCCAAAACCGGTCAAGATGACCCTCTATATGGCGGACCGTTCTATCACTAATCCGGTTGGGATTTTAGAAGACATCCCGGTGCAACTAGGAGGATTCTATGTGCCAATTGACTTTGTCGTCTTGGACATCCCGGCGGATTATCCGGTTCCCATCATCTTAGGAAGACCCTTCCTCGCCACTTCCGGATGCCTAGTGGATTGCAAGAACGGGACTCTCTCCTTCAACATTGGAGAAGAGAACATCAAGTTCAAGTTATCCACAATGACGAAAGGGCCAGCTCTTGATGAGAATGTCTTTAACATAGTCGAGCAAGAGGAATCTAGGGAAGTTGTAAGCTCGATCTTGATCAAGGATCCCTTGGAGAAGGTTCTTAACTTAAGTATGATGGAAGAAGGTGTTGAGGAGGCTTGCAATGAAGAGGTCAAGGCCTTGGAAGCCTTGGAAGAAGAGCCAAGAGTTGGATTTGAAAGCCACGAAGAGGTCTTGAACAGCTGCAAGTTCCACGGTCGAGATTTATGTTCCACGGCCGTCAAACTTTCTGGACAACTCCGAGAAGCAAGCTTGGCAAGAACCACGGCCGTGGAAGTTGAAGAACCCGTGATTCCAGCCGTGATTTTCTTTGGATCAGCTCTTAATGATGATCAAGCTTCCAGGAGCCGTGGAGAGTCTTCATTTGCTTTGGACTCATCTCATCCAACCTTATTTGGATCGTCTTCAACCAATAAAGGTCCTCCTTCACTTGAACTTAAACCCCTCCCCTCTCATTTGAAGTATGCATTTCTTGGTGAAAACTCTACATATCCTGTGATTGTTAATGCATGCTTAAGTGATGATGAACTTGCTAAGTTGTTGCATGAACTAAGATTGCATAGGAAAGCCATTGGTTATACTATTGATGATTTGGTTGGCATAAAACCTTCTTTGTGCATGCATAAGATAATGATGGAAGATAATCATAAACCCTCTATTGAACATCAAAGGAGATTGAATCCTATAATGAAAGAGGTGGTCAAAAAGGAAATCATTAAGTTGCTAGATGCGGGAATTATCTACCCTATCTCGGATAGTAAGTGGGTTAGTCCCGTTCATGTAGTTCCTAAGAAGGGTGGGATGACCGTAGTAACTAATGAGAACAACGAACTAATCCCGACTAGGACGGTTACGGGGTGGAGAATGTGCATCGATTATAGGAAGTTGAACATGGCCTCTAGGAAAGATCACTTCCCTCTCCCCTTTATTGACCAAATGCTAGAAAGGTTAGCTTAACACTCTCATTTTTGCTATCTAGATGGCTATAGTGGATTCTTCCAAATCCCCATCCACCCCGATGACCAAGAAAAGACAACCTTTACATGTCCATGGGGTACTTTTGCATATAGGAGAATGCCATTTGGGTTGTGTAATGCACCCGCCACCTTCCAAAGGTGTATGATGGCTATCTTTTCGGAATACATAGAAAATATCATGGAAGTGTTTATGGATGATTTCTCTGTTTATGGTTCTTCCTTTGATAATTGCTTGGCTAACTTGTCATTAGTATTGCAAAGATGTGAGGAGACAAATCTTATCTTGAATTGGGAAAAATGCCACTTCATGGTAAGTGAAGGAATCGTGTTAGGACACTTGGTGTCTAACCGCGGCATTGAGGTTGATAGGGCCAAGATTGAAACGATAGAGAAGTTGCCACCACCTACCTCGGTGAAGGGGGTAAGGAGTTTCTTAGGGCATGCCGGTTTCTACCGGAGGTTTATTCAAGACTTCTCTAAACTTTCTAAGCCTCTCACTAACCTACTAATGAAAGATGTTGATTTTTTCTTTTCCAAAGATTGTCTTGAGGCTTTTTGTAGGTTGAAGAACGCCTTGATCTCCGCACCTATCATGCAACCTCCGGATTGGAGTCTACCATTTGAGATCATGTGTGATGCAAGCGATGTAGCCGTTGGGGCTGTTTTGGGGCAAAGGAAAGATGGGCGCACTCATGCCATTTATTATGCTAGCAAGACGCTAGATGATGCCCAACTCAATTATGCTACCATTGAGAAAGAGTTGTTAGCGGTGGTGTATGCATTTGAGAAGTTCCGCTCATACCTTGTTGGAGCAAAGGTCATAGTTTATACGGATCATGCTGCGATCCGTTATCTACTTACAAAGAAGGATGCCAAACCAAGGTTGATTCGGTGGATCCTTCTTCTTCAAGAGTTTGATTTGGAAATACGGGATAAGAAGGGATCCGAGAACTCCGTGGCGGATCACCTTAGTAGATTGCCTCCAGTGGAGCTTGAAAGAGATGACATCCCAATTGATGACTCATTCCGGGATGAGCAATTACAAATGGTGGAGGAATGCTTGTTCCAAGTGTCTAGAGGAAGTGAGCCATGGTTTGCCGACATCGTGAACTACTTAGTGAGTGAGGAAGTGCCTCCCGGATTAACATATGCACAAAGGA
Organism: Fagopyrum homotropicum; assembly: GCA_033239125.1. Taxonomy (NCBI): domain Eukaryota; kingdom Viridiplantae; phylum Streptophyta; class Magnoliopsida; order Caryophyllales; family Polygonaceae; genus Fagopyrum; species Fagopyrum homotropicum. The sequence continues at coordinate 67,516,073 of BSWB01000007.1, read as the reverse complement.
AGAAGTTCTTCAATGATGTGAGGCACTACTATTGGAGTGAACCACTTCTATTCAAGAGAGGGCCGGATGGAATGTTTAGAAGATGCATACCGGAAGATAAAGTAGAAAGTGTGATCCGGCATTGTCACTCCTTACCATGTGGAGGCCATGCTAGCTCACACAAGACATGTGCGAAGGTATTGCAATCCGGTTTTTATTGGCCTAACTTGTTTAGAGATGTGCAAGGTTTTGTAGCGGCGTGTGATGCTTGCCAAAGGACGGGCAACATCTCAAGGAGGAATGAAATGCCCTTGAACAACATCCAAGAAGTCGAAATATTTGATGTGTGGGGTGTGGACTTCATGGGACCATTCCCTTCTTTGTGTGGAAATCTCTACATCTTATTAGCGGTGGACTATGTGTCAAGATGGGTGGAGGCAATCGCCTCTCCTACAAATGATGCCAAGGTGGTGGTGCGGTTCTTCAACCGGGTGATCTTCCCTAGGTTTGGAACACCAAGGGTGATCATTAGTGATGGAGGAAAGCACTTCACCAATAGGAATTTTGGGGCGCTTTTGGCCAAGTATGGGGTGACTCATAAGGTGGCAACACCTTACCACCCCCAAACTAGCGGCCAAGTGGAGATATCCAACCGGGAGATCAAAGCCATCCTTGAGAAGACGGTGTCTAGGACTAGAAAGGATTGGGCTATGAAGCTCAATGACGCATTGTGGGCATATAGGACCGCCTTCAAGACACCAATTGGAACCACTCCTTACAAGTTGGTCTATGGAAAGTCTTGCCATCTTCCGGTGGAAATGGAGCATAGAGCTTATTGGGCCATTAAGTGGCTAAATTTTGACCTCAAGGAGGCGGGAGAGAAGAGGTTGCTTGATATAAACGCCCTTGAGGAGATCCGGTTGGAAGCTTATGAGAATGCCCGTATCTACAAGGAAAGAACCAAATGATGGCATGACAAAAGGATCATCACCAAGGAGTTGAGTGAAGGAGATCTTGTCCTTCTCTTCAACTCAAGGCTAAGGCTCTTTCCCGGAAAGCTCAAATCAAGATGGACCGGGCCATATGTGGTGAAGAAGATCTTTCCCCATGGAGCTATTGAGATAGGAGGAGAGCATTGTGGAAATTTCAAAGTGAATGGGCACCGCTTGAAGAAGTATATTCCGGGAGCCCCGGTGGACATGATTGCCCCACTTCACCTTCAATAAACGCTCCCGAGTTTGGTCAAGCTAATGACCTTAAAGAAACGCTTGGTGGGAGGCAACCCATTGGTAACATTTTTCCTTTTTCGTTTTGTTTTCGTTTTTAGGTTTTTCTATCTTTGTGTGTGTTTTGTCTACCTTGTGTGTGTGCTAGAACATTAGTGGCATTGGAAGCCTTGCTTGACATAGGAATGATGATGATGGACCCCTCACCAATTATGGGTGGAGCGGACACAGAACTTGGACGGCTAGCGGTGCTAGCGCGGGTCCCGAAGCTTTGATGGATGTTTAGAGCTCTCTACCATGGTTGATAGGATCATCAAACATCAATTCACTATTGAGCAATCCCAAATACCATAGCAAACCATTTTTACATTGTGAGAACCTTCTTTCACTCTCTTTACTTGTATACCACATTGGGGACAATGTGTTTCTAAGTATGGGGTGGGGTTTGCATGATCCTTTGCATGATGAGCATCTAGGATAGTTTAAAATCTTCACATGTCTTGCATTGTACATACTTAAATCGAAAATACCATAAAAATCAGAAAATTTTAAATTTTTTTTTGTGCTTTCTAGGCTTGGATATGACCCTAATAATGAATCTTGTCTTGTGAATTGGCTATGGATGGCCTCATGTGTTAGGATTGATGAACGCATATGTGGGCTTGAAGTACTTCTCTTGAAATTCTATGAATGATTTGTGATCATGATGTTTGCCTAGAAATGATTGAGTATTGAAGATCGAAATTACATGATAGTTCTTGCATACCATCTAGGAATGAATGAGGCAATTCATCTTTCTCTACTTCTCATCTTAATCATGATTGCTTGAGCACCTCAATTGAGATAAAATTGACCTCTTTTAACCCATCCGGGAATAGGAGCATGCTAGTGTGTTGATGTGTGCAAAAAGCAAGTGTGGGGTGAAGTTGTTGATGAAAAGAATATCATGCATAAAATGCTGAATTTGTTGTGAAAGTGTAGCCAAAAATATAGGCTTGGGGACGTTGGCTTAAATGACAAGTAACTCAGTACACTTCACATAATCGGGTGTTGGTGCCTTGCCAAAGTCAAATAAACCAATAGTCCTAAACGAGCTTTGGTATGTGCGCCCGGTGTGGATGCACCTCGAAAACTAAGAAAAAGCCCGAGGACGGCTAATCACCAAGGTTTCGGCTTTTGTACACCAATGCCATTGTCTCAAAAATAGGTCAAAGAAAAGAAAAGAAAGAAAAGATAGAGGAAAATATACACTTGAGGGAAGTTGATCGAGGACAAGATTGTGGAGTTAGTTCCGTTCCCGGATTAGCATCACATAGCCTAGAAATCCCCACCCAATCACTACATTTCTTGACCCTTTTATTTCACAAGACCTTATGACCTATTTGCATGTTTGTAAGACTTAGTGATTTAGATTGGATGTGCTCTTGATCTTCTTGACTTCTTCATCCTTACATTTCATGCATACTTTTGAGTTAAGTACAATTGTCTTTCCATGTCTTCATTTGTTTGATGCATGATTTGCTTATCCTTTGCCATGAAACATGACTTTGAAGGTGATCCAATAATAGAAGCACAAACCTAAAACGATTTTGCCATTTTTCAGCATGCATAAATCATGTCATCTCTTAGTCTATAATTGGGAATTTGCTCGTGGACGAGCAAACCTTAAGTATGGGGTATTTTGATAACACGATTTATTGCTTAGTTTTAGGTAATCATTTAGATAAATTTCTCACTCATTCATGCATAGTTTAGCACTAGTCCACGACGTTTTGCACTCAATTCATGTACTTTGTCGAGATAGACGTCTACACGGACTTGTGCATGTTTTATAGGTATTTCGGGAGATTTAGGAGCTAAAACGATACGTTTGAGGATCGTTCATCTAGATGACACACCCTCGGACTCATTGGGACACAAGCTAAAGGCTAAAGAGGACTCATGGAACCTTGCCAACACTAGCCATGCACCAAATCAGAGCTTAATGATCCAAGGCGAAGTTTCTGCACAGAATCACGGTTCTCTGACACTCCACGGCCGTGGAATCACCCGTGGATTATTCCAGATTCTTGTGACAGCTGTGCCACGACTCTCATGGCCAGCTCATGCAAGTTTGTTATAAAAGTGGTCCTTCATGGGCTGTGAGAGGCATCTTGGAGCAGCTCTCCATTATCCATGACTCTCTAACAAAAATATTCTCTCAACAAGAAGTTTTTCTAGGAAGGAAAGTGTCAAAGAGGAAGAAGAAGAGCTCCATTGAAGAGGAGAAGAAGAACACACACCATTGCCACACCTTGATAGACTTTTGTAGTGAAGAATTCCGGATTCTATTTCTAGAGTTGTATGAACCCTTTGAACCTTCTTTTGGAAGGATTGTGAGTTGCTCTAATTCTATTTTCAGCTTGGTTTGTTTTAAGTTCACTTGTTCATTTTTTTTTCCTTCATTATCTTACAAATGGATGTCATGATTTTGTGTTTGCTTGTTTTGATTTCTATTATGAACGTTGTAGGCTAAATAGATGTGATTCTAGGGTAAGGAAGGGATGGTTATGGCTAGGGCTATGATAGGACGGACTTAGATTTATCTTTGGATGACTTGTGTGCATAAACGTAGCCTCTGTTAGAAATCACGGGTAGTTCTTGCCTAACCACGGCCGTGGTTTAGGTAGAACAAACCGTGATTTTCCCTGGTTCGATGGATCTTGTCCTTGATTGTTAGAATGTTGAAATCCTAAGTGTTTGTTGAGTTAAATCTATCCTAGGGTGACCTAGTGTTAGCAACTAAGTGTTAGGAGAGACTTACCCGGTAATCCTTACTCTTAGATTCCAAAGATAACAAACCTTAGGTAGTGGTGAGCCTAATAAGCCGCCATTGGATTAAGTGTGCTAGGATAGTCGTTTAGGACTTCCCTTCCAAGACTTACCCGGTAAGGATAGGTAAGATCTCTAGACAACAATCCGGTTTGAGTAGAATTCCGTCCCTTAGGTTCTTAGAGACTTACCCGGTAATGAGACTTAGGGAATGGACTAGTTGATCATGAGACCTACCCGGTGATTGATCCCAATCTAGAAACACCTAACCCCAACATAGTTAATCCAAGGAATGAATAGATAGCTTGAGTCCTATGCCATAGCCGGAACTTCCAACCCCTAGAATCCGTCTTTTCTTTCTTTGATCTATATCTTGTTTAGCTTGTTTATTTGTGTTGATTCATAGTTTAGTTGATTGTTTACCTTGCATGAATTGTGATCTTTGATTGATCACCAAAAACCAACCAAAAACATTTGAGAATTTCATTTCTTTATTTCTTCCTTTTCTTTCAACCTAGGTCTTTACTAAACTCAATCACAAATCGAATCAATTTTACCTTAGTCTTTGTGTTCGACCTCGGAGTACTATCCCTACTACAAACGACCCGTACACTACGGGTTTCGCTAGGTAGTTTAGGATTTAGTTCCTACGAGATCTGCTGAGGTTTTGCAGAGAGTTACACAAATTGTTGCCACGCCTGCTAGAGCTGCTGAGGTTGTTAGAGTGCCGGCTAAGGCGAAGAAGCCGAAACCCGACAGGTGGTTGAAGGCTTTCGACCAGTTGAAGGTTCCCACTTTCATAGAAAAGACTGGATTAAAAGTGGAGTAATGGCTATGATAGCTGGATTCTGCTATGGAGGCTATCGGTTGCCTAGAGAGACGTCGAGTCAACATAGTACAGACAGTGCTGACGAATCAGGCTCATTCCTAGTGGAGGACAGCTCGCAGTAAGGTCACCCGTTATGAGCAGATGAAGAATGGGATTAGAGATCGGCTATGAGGAGAGACCGCCTTCAGGATTTCCTTGAGGTTGGATTCGAGGATTTGCCTATTGTTGAGATCATCAGCAAGTTCGAGGATAAGTTGTTGTTGTTGGGTCCGTCTGCACCACCGGAGGATCAAGATGTTTACCTTTTCTCTCGGAGGTTGAGGGAGTCGACATACTCTTATCTTGCTGGTTTCCGTTGTGATTCTTTGACGGACTATCAAGATAGAGCTTCTGCTTAGGAGAGAGGCCGACCGGGTTAGAGGAGAGCTTTTTAGACAGGAGGTCTTGAGAAGAGATAGAGGACTAGAACAACCAGTGCTGGAGTTGGAGCTGTTGGGTTTTGGCGTAGTCAGACGCCGGGACGTTCTGGTTTTCAGTAAAGTTCTAATAGAGGACGGAAGTGTCATATCTGTGGAGGCGCTTGTCACATCCGAGCTGATTGTAAGAAGCCTACAGTAACTTGCTTTTCTTGTGGCAAGCCCGGACATAGAGCAGCATTTTTCCGTCAGGGCAAGGCGCTATCGCAGTAGGGTTCTTCACCTGCCAATGGTACAGGAGGAGGGCAGAGACCTCGGTATCAGCAGTAGAGAGTTCCTGGTTCTACCACTCCTCAAGGTTCCACTTTGGGACATGGGAGAGGTAGAGGACGATTTGGTAGTTCAACAGACACCAGGGATGCATCAGCTAGAGTGTATGAGCTCGGGAGCGTTGTAGAGCCGGCAGCGCCAGCGACCACATGTACCATTCATATTAATGGTTTTCCTGTCGGAGTTCTTTTTGATACCGGTGCTACGCATTCTTTTATATCTGATGCTTGCATAGATAGATTGGTCTTAGTTACCGTAGAAGGTAGACCCTTCTTTAAAGGATTACCCGATGGGGGTAAGATTAGAGGTACACGTGAGGTTCGCGATTGCCCTATTAGATTTGGAGGTTGCGATTGGCCAACTGACTTCTTCGTCATGTACTTAGATACATGAAGAGGTTATTCTCGGCATGGATTGGATGGATCGACATCGAGAAGTTCTAGACATCGGCAGGAGGACTATGACGGTAACTACAGATGCGAGCCATGTGGAGATCTTCAGAGGATGGGATCTTGGGAAGACCAGTATAGTCATCAGTATAGTTCGAGGTGCGAGACTTATCGGACGGTGTTGCAAGGCTTTCTGGTGCTATGCCATGAAGGATAGTACGAGCCCAACATTGGAAGAAATCCCGGTAGCTTGTGAGTTTACCGACGTCTTTGGAGAGCCATCAGGTTTACCTCCATAAAGGAGTGTAGACTTTGGCATAGACTTAGAGCCCGGTAGGAGACCGATCTCTAAGAATCCTTATCGTATGGCGTTTATCGAGATGTTGGAGTTGCAGAAGTAGCTCGAGGAGTTAGTAGAGAAGGGCTTCATCCGCCCTAGCGTATCTCCTTGGGGCGTACCAGTTCTTTTCATCGGGATGAAAAACGGGTCAATGAGGTTATGTTTCGATTACCGAGAGCTTAACAAGGTGACGATCAAGAATAAGTACCCATTGCCCAGTATCGACGATCTTTTGGATCAGCTGCACGGAGCTTCAGTGTTTCCGAGGATCGATTTGAGATCTAGATATCACCACCTGAGGGTGAGAGAGCAGGATATAGCCAAGACGGTATTTTGGACCAGATATGGACACTACGAGTTTGTAGCGATGCCATTCGAGCTTACGTACACGCCCGCATTTCTCATGGAGTTGATGAGCGGTATCATCATCGACTTCCTTGACTAATTTGTAGTTGTTTTCATAGATGACATTCTGGTTTACTCTCGCAGTAGAGAGGAGCATGCATCACACTTGAGGATCGTTCTTCAGGTCTTACAGGTAAGATTGCTTTACGCCAAGCTCTCGAAGTGCGAATTTCAGATGCCCGAAGTAGCACTCCTTGGTCACATCATTCCAGCGGAAGGGATCAAGGTAGATCCGGCAAAGATTGACTCAGTAGCATCTTGGCCACCTTCTAAGAACATCAAGGAGGTATGCAGCTTCTTAGGATTGGTGGGCTGCTATCGACGTTTTGTTGAGGGCTTTTCAGTTATCGCCCGACCGCTCACTTCCTCGTTGAGGAAGTCTACGAGGTTCGTATGGTCCGAGCCATACCCGTAGAGCTTCGAGGAGCTGAAGAAGAGGTTGACCTCTGCTCTTATCTTAGCTCAAGCAGAGGGCATCGAGGATTTTGTAGTTTACAGTGACGCGTCAAAGCTGGGCTTGGGATGTGTTCTGATGCAGCGGGGTAAGGTGATTGCTTACGCGTCTAGATAGTTAAAGATGTACGAGGAGTATTACCCTACCCATGATCTAGAGTTGGAAGCTGTGGTTCACGCTTTGAAGATTTGGAGGCATTATTTGTACGGAGCGACGTGTCAAATATTTACAAACCATAAGAGTCTGAAGTATATATTCACTCAGCAAGAGTTGAATAACCGCCAGAGTAGATGGTTGGAGTTAATCAAGGATTTTGATCTTGAGATCTTATATCACCCGGGGAAGGCTCATGTGGTAGCTGATGCCCTTAGTAGGAAGACTCCCCGGAAGATGGCGAGATTTGACATGGCTAGAGATGGATATCCACTCCTGGATTCCGACAACCATTTGTCCACTTTGGAGATAGTAGTTGATCTGTTGGCCAAAATCCGACAAAAGAAGGAGAATTGCCCAGCTTTGACACAGATCCAAGACCGAATATCTTGAGGAGAGGCGCCACAGTTTATAGTTGGTGCTGATGGAGTTTTGAGACGCCAAGAGCGAATATAATTTGTACCCTCATAATATAATTTGTTTCCTATTTATACCCTTTCTTAATACATTTTGTTAAAGTTTCAATTATAAAATCTGTAACAAATATTCAAAACTAACTCTAGATAAAAAGAAATCAAATTACTTTTCATTTTTTGTTTTTTAAATAAAAAATAATTTTTTTTAAAAAATTGATAATGATCATGTTAAATAATTTTTAGTAAATATGATACTACAAGAAAAATCACTAGCAAAACATTGGATAGAAATTGAAAAACAATGTAAGTTGGGAACATATAGGACATTGTTTAGAATAAATTTTGATAAAATTTTATTAGATCCTGCTTGATTTTTAATGGAGATAGATCCATTTGGTAATTTAATATGGCAAGAAGAAACCGAATGAATATGTGATAAAAAAAAATCTTGGATCCCTTCATTTGGAACGAGGCTCCACTATCAAGAATCCAAGGGGAAGAAATTTTACCTGCACTCGTTTCAGCTGAAGAAGTGTTGAGATAGATCCATTTGATGTAAATCTAAAAGAGAATATAGAGTCCCACATCGAGAATTTACAACGTCCTATAACCCCTTATAAGCTTGTATCTTATCTTACTAGATAGGTTGTGTGGTCAAAGTGGTTGTGCTATTGGGCTTGTTACTAGGCACAAGTGCACGAAAATGTCCCCCTTCACTTAGATCAAAGGACCAAAGTGGATAAACGTAAGAGTTGGCGACGAACTCTCGGGACGGAATGCCTCAAAGTTTGAGGCCGAAACCAAGTCCCACGGCTGCAGTTGCAAAAATGGGCAAACCTAATAATAGTTCCTCCGGCCCTCTGGGCCGGTTTGGGCATAAACTTTAAGGCGGTCATTCCGTCCCGAGAGATCATAGCCGACTCTTACACTTATCCACTTGGGCCCTTGACCTAACTGAACGGGGCTTACGATCACACAACCAACTTTTTAATCCGTTGACCCGAACAAAAAAAATCGATATTTTAGTACCCGTTTTGATCTAGATCCGATCGAAAAGATTTTACCGAATCACCGCATCTAATATAGATCGAGATTTTGGCATCCGGATATTTGCGGATAGTCGGATAGTCCCGAATCACTATATATTCCCGGTTATTCGGCTATAAAAGTAACTTTTATTATAATATAAATGTATTGTTTTAGAAAGAATAAATCAAGATTGTATATTACAATTTTGTACTATTATTTATATTTAAAAATATATTATATGTAAAAATATTTGAGTTAGGCAAAACAATGAATTAATAATATGAATTTGTTACAACTTGCTTACACATATTTATTAACTTTATATCACTATGCAATTTTGTGTTAATATTTATATTTGACATATATCACAAATGTAAGACCTAGTGTGTGCCTTCACCGCCCCCGTCGTGAAGGGAGCCGCCCCTGTGGCAGTGCGAACCTCCCTTGCGGTTTCTCCACAGATAGCGCCGATCTAATTTCTTCGTCCGTTTTATTTTTGTCCATAGATAGAAGATCCGATCTTCTATCTGATGGGCCGGCTTTCCTATCATATTCTTAACCCTAAATCGTCTTTCCTTCTATCTTTTCCCAACGTTCCTATAAATTCCCTCTTTCTCTTCTTTTTCCCATTTCTTGCATACGTTTTCCTTGAACCTCGAAAGCCGCAGCCTTCTTTCCCCTGTGAACTTGCTGGACCTGTAAGTCTTTTTCTTCTTTGTTTCTTTCTCACGTTCATGAGTTTTTGCACACCTTTCCCTTTTGTTTCCCTTTCTTCTTTCGTTCATCCTTTTCTTCTTCACAAGAATCAAGTTTGAGCCTTAATCCTTGTTGGGCTTCCGTTGTTGTTTCGTCGATGTTCACAGGCTCCCTTGGTTGAGTTGTGACGTGTGCGTCTATTGAGAGCAGCAAGCTTTGGCCTTTGCTACGTTAATTGTTGTCGAAGGAGTCGGCAGTCGCTTCTGCACCGTACCCGCCCCCCGCGCCTGCACATACCGCCCCTGCGGTGTTGTCTGCCACCCCTGCGGTTTTTCCTAGTTGCTCCCGTCTTTGGTGAGATGTGTAACATCCGGAAATTTTATTCCGTATGGATAGCAAGTTACCGACCTTCCCATTGGCGCAGCTCAGTCCTTTCGTAGGCACGAGGTGTTGAGTGACGGGTTTTATCCCAGAAATCCCGTTCCGACCCTTTGGTTTCCGCTTTTTCCTTTCCAACCCCTCGGTCTCTTGAGTGAGGAGACATATGGGATAGCTGACCCTTGGGTCTCCCCACCCATTTTAGCAACCTTCAATACTCTCTCTCCGGATTTCATCATTTTCACTTTCACGCTCATTCTCTACCTCCTCACTCTCCTCTTCCTTGTGCATCTCTTCTTCATTCTCCTTGGAAGAGCTGGGTAGGAAGTAGCAGCCTTAGAGTTTCGGATCTGTTGTTGTAAGCTATCTCTTTCCCTCTTCCCTTTGTTGTTAGGTCTTCCCTCTTTCCTCTTCTCTTCACCTCTATGGCTATGAAGGAAGATTTGAAGGGAGATCTTGTAAACCCTTTGAATGTTCCTTCTTGTAGCTTGTTTAGGTCGTGGTGAGGAAGCTAAGACCTGTGGTTAAAGTTTTGAGAAGACCTAGCTAGAGAAGGAAGCCATAGAAGCTCAAGTGCACAGTCGAAGATCGAAGAAATCGTTGTTTCTGGAGTTCTACCGCGGGGGCGGCATCAGCTCCGTGGGGGCGGATCTTAGCCAGCCGCGGAGGCGGTGAGCAGCGCCGTGGGGGCGGCCGTAGGTTTTTCCAGAAGCCGCGTGGGCGGATGAACAATGTCGCGGGGGCAGTTACCTTCAATACGCGGTCGCGCCTTTTGTTTCCGCGGATGAGTTTCTTCAACAATAGGCTCTTCTTCTCCCTTCATCTTCGTTCCTTCCTTAGCCTTATGGTTATCTCTAGTTAAAAGCATGCTTAGGGTGGACCTAGGACTTATGAGAATGCCATATAGTGGGTTGAACCTACGTGCCCTTTGAGTTAGTTGGTATCGTTGATGATCTTGTGTGTGTGAAGACCTTATGGTCTCTCTCCGTCTTGTGTTATTACTCCAGCTTTGAGTAGTGTTTGAACTCATATAGGGTGTTGGTTGTTGTTCCCTCCTTCCGTTGTTTATCTTGTCTATGACCTCTTAAAGGTTCAAGAGAGCTTTCCTAGTTTCTAGTTGTTCAATTCTATAATCGGTTGCTAGCCTTGGACAGTCTTGGAGTTGAGTTGTGGGATTGATGTTGATGTATATATCGTTGTGATGAGGCCTTGGTTATTCCCATACAGAAAGTTGATATCGTTTTATTTGATTAGCTTTGGGACGAGGTAAGTCCTCGGACTTACTTAGCCGTTTTTATGCATTATTTGGATATGTGATGGTTGTGTGTGTTTAATTGCTTATGATCATCAAACCAGATTAGGACAACTTGGTTATTTATATTGTTGGCCCATTGTTTATTATTATCAGGCGTTGACATCACTGCCCAACTCCCGAGGGAGACTTGGAGATTCTTTGCAACCAGGCCATACTTGGTATACGGGCGGGCTTCTTCGCCACTCCACATGGTATACGGGTTGAGCTTCGTATCACTCCTGTTGGTTACACGGGGACAGAGGCGAGAGTTATAAGACTCTCGTGTTACACTTTAAACGAATAGAACTAGTAATAGAATGACTTAACAAGAGGATAAGAACCGGATATGTATGTATATGAGCATGATATGTGTTATGTGTACTTATGTGTGTGTTTGTGCCCTTGTTATCTTTATAATGCCTAGAATGTGTAACACCCCGAATCCGCGGGATATCGGATTGTTACGGGCGAGACCTCACAATGGGTCCCAACCCTTAGCTTGACAACAATTTCACCGGACCTTTCCAACATGGCATATATAAAGGCAAAACCGAAATTCATTTTTTTAATGCACATGATATGAGACCCAAAAGAATATAACAAAAGACCTCAACCGAGATACAATCCAAAAAAATAAACGCCATACACGTGGCATACAAAACACAACAACCGAAGTACAAAACACGACTCAACGCTAACCAAAAACCCTTCCTAAAATGTACGGACCCCGGCTGCCCACTCTTCCGGATATCTCGGCCGCATTCCTAACCTGCAAGGCAATCTACAACAATCGGTATAAAACCGTTAGCTCAAATTCGAAGCATTAGAATCAATGGGAAAGGCACATCCACAAGTAAAATACCGCAAGCACACAACATACTTAAAAGCACACCAATCCAGTTTATTATCTTTATTATTATTACTATTAAGTCGTATTGTTTACTCTCAGACGTGTGTGTATGGTGAACGATATAGCTTTAAATTTAAAACCTAAAATATAAGTCTGAAACAATATGCGAACTTGAGTGTACGGATCAATTGTAATAACAGCAAATACTCCAAGGTCGAACACATGGAGTATCGTGAAACAATGTTCGGTAATTCAGGTTGTCAATAAAAAACAAGCAACAAAGCAAAGATGTCAAAGATGATGTAATAACCAGATAAAGAGAATGCAGATTCTAGAGATTAAAACATCCAGTTGTGGTTCCGACTCAAGATCTCAAAGGATAACGTGGACAAAGCTGACTTTTGCAAAGGGAAGGTGTTTCTAAGGTGGGAATAGATCACCGGGTAAGTCTCACTACTCACTATCCCAAACCAAAGATCCTCTCACCGGGTAAATCTCAAGGTACTGAGGAAAGGAACTATAATCTCAAACCAACACACCACCCAAGGGGATAGAACTAACCTTTACCGGGTAAGTCTCAGGCCAACTCTCAAGGATGGGATGAAGACACACTCAAACCCGAATAAAGGATAAACCTTTATTACCTAACACTCATAATCTTGGGTATAGAAGCAAAGGAATTACTGGGTAAGTCTCATCCTAGACTTGCGTTGAACCAGGAAAGGAATAACAAGGATATGATTTGGCAAACTGGAACCTCAACTCAGATAAGGATCAGGAAAGGTTTCGCCTCGCTAAGTTCATGTTCCATCTCGATCGAGATGTTTTACGATTGACCGAGGTGTTCGTCGGTTAAGTTAAAGGCTCGAGCTTTCAGGGTCTATTAGGGTAAAGGCTCATTCTTTCATCGTCTTTCCCACAACCTTCAGTCAATTACCCTAGAATCACATAAAAGATCTTAACCAATAATCATCACGATAACAATAATCAAATATATGAAAAGGGAATCAATATTCAAACAACAAAACCTTAACACAAAGGTGATGAAGGGTCATCCGAGCTAGCTCCATCTTCAACACCACAAGGAGCCCTAACAAGAGCTCAAGCCAAACGCCAAGCGGAGATGGATGCTATCTTCCTAACCATGGTTCAAGAAGCTCACCCAAGCTCACCTCCAATGAGTCCAAGGCCCGTCATGATGCTTAGCCACATTGGACCAGCCAAGAAGAAGTTGAATGGAGCATAGGAGAGCTTCACGTGTGCATGTGCATGGCTGGCGTGAGAAGCTAGTTAGAGAGTGTTAAATAAAGCCTAGAATTAGTCTATTTTATGGATTTATTTAAAACACTCTAATTTATAACTATTGTTTTTATTTTTCCTTTCTATTTTTAGGAGAGAAGGCTAGGTTGTATATAAGCCTTTCTCTCTTCCTTTTTGAGGTAGAACGTAAAACACATTGCCTAAGTGCCAAATTAAACCCGTTTGAGTTCAGCCTCTTGTCTTGTGAGAATTGTGGTGTTAGCATAGCTTTCTCGTTCTTGTGTGTGTCAATCTCCTTCGGGATATGCTACAAGTCGAATCGAAGCAACCTCTTCGTGCCTTCGATAATTCTAGATCGATTGTGTGAAGTTGTAAGAAGCGGGGTCGAATCGTCATCGGTTTAGGTTCTTGGATCATCAAATCCAAGGGTTCTATCGTTTGTTCCTTTCGGTTCCTCTTTTCCAGTTCGTTTCCCTTATTGATTTGCACGTTTTCCTTTCATAATTGTTGCTGAATTTCGTTTGCTTTTATTCCCGAAAACAGGTTGCTCGTCTAGATCCGTTCGTAGCGGCTAATTCCCGTATCAATTGGTATCAGAGCTAATTGACGTTCAACCTACAAAAAGAGACAGTAAATCATTCAAAAACCAAAAGTGTCTCGTTTTCTTGTTTGAGTCTTGCTTTGTTTTGAGTCTATTGCCATTGGCATTTCTATTCCATGTTTTTGATTGAACTAACAAGTTTGTTGCTTTTGTTTGTGAATTTTGGACGCCGGCACCACTCCCACACCACGCCTACACCGCGCCTACCACCAGTCCCTTGTGCCAACCACCACGCCGCAACCAGATGTTGTCCCACGTCCAAACACAACCCTAAACAAGCCCTAAACTTTCAAAAAAAAAAATAAAAAAAGAAGAAGGCTGATCGTCCAGCCTATTTTCAAGCTGAGTAGTCCAAATTTTCAGCCACCTCTTTCCTCCACATTTTCAGCCTATTTTTTTTATTTTTCACCCTTGGTTAGCTATTTACTTGGTCAACTCTATCCTCTTGCAGCTAATTAGGATTTTCTTAGGATTTTTGTTTTATTTCTCTTTAATTCCAGCCGTAAGTTAAAAAAAAAAAGAAAAGAAAATCCGAGACTCAAAAAAAAAAATAGAAAGAAAGAAAAGAAAAAGAAAAGAAAAGAAAAGAAAGAGAAAAGAAATCAGCCTTAGTTATTCATTTCATTTCATTTCATTCTTGCTAGCTTATTCTTGTTTTATTTCATAGTTTGTAGTAGTTGAAGTTGTGTTTGCTAAGTGTTATTGTTTAGCAACCAAAGAGGATTACAAAGGAGCTCATCTCACTCAAAAGTTGTGCTTGCTAAGTGTTATTGTTCATCAACCAAAAAGGACTACAAAGGAGCTCATCTCACTCAAAGGGACCAAGCCATTCACGCCTAGCCTAGCTTCACCCTAGCCTAGCCACACCTTGGCCGTCGCCTAGCTCACTTCACTCGAGCCACGCCTTAGCCTTGACCAGCTCTTCTACACACACCTTCGGTGTCCATGGTTTGCTTGCTTAGGCTTGACGAGTAAGTTCTTTCAAGGCTTATCGTGAGTTCAAATTTTGAGTCCATACTTACTTGCATATAACATTCGTGCAACTTGTTCTTTCCGTTTTGAGTCTTTTCTTCTCTTTTATTGAGTCAAACACTTTTTTAAGGTGATTGAAATCGAATTTCGCTTCTACTTTAAAGCTTTTGTTTGGCTAAGTATTGAACTCACGTGAGTTTTTTGACTAATACAAGACGAGCCATCAACAAGCTTGTTGAGCACCACTAGAGAGTGAGAGTTTGCTTTCGAGTGATACACTTGTGAGGCGTTTTTGTTTTAGCTATCCTAACGTGTTTGAGTGTTTTAGTGTCTTTGAACAATGTCAGGAACTCCCACAGGTACGCCGAGCCCCGATCCTATTTCCCCGGAGTTGTTTAACCTTATCAACGGCTTGAAAGGTAGTTCCAGAGCCTCGGCCACTAGGAGGCAACATGCAGGTAGGAGACCACTCGAGGGCTCAACACCAATGGCAAGACCGAATACCACTCCAAAGCCAACAAGAGGCGTTTCAAGCAGCCCGGCACTCTAATGCCACGCAGCCCTCTCGGAATGTCCAAGGCTTAGGCCACACCGTGTCCCAACCGGGATGGGGCAATCTTGCTTTCGAGGAGCACGTTTCTATCCCTTCTACTCCCATTATACATGATAATTTGCATAACTATCCTCAACAGTTTCAGAATCAAGCTTATGAGCAGGATGAGGACGGTGATGGAGATGACGAGGAATGGAGGCCAAACGGGCGAAGGGAGCGCCAACAGCCCCGGAGACCTCATGACGGCCGGAGCCAAGACGAGCAGAGGCGTGAGACCTATGGTGGCCAGCTAAGGAGGGAGCGAGATCCGGAGTATGATGGTTTTGGCAAAGTAAAGGTGAAGACCCCAAGCTTTGAAGGCAAATGTGACCCGGACGTGTACATGGCTTGGGAAGCGAAGATAGAGCAAATATGGTCATGCCATAACTTTCCCGAGCATAAGAAGGTACATTTCGCAGCTCTTGAGTTTATTGATTATGCTATGATATGGTGGGATGATTTGGTGAAGGAAAGGAGGAGAACTTTGGATGCAACGGTAGTTACTTGGGCGCACATGAAGGCCTTGATGAGAGTTCGGTTTGTGCCTTAACATTACACTAGGGAATTGAGGCAAAGGTTGGAGAACTTGAGGCAAGGAGCCATGACCGCTGAGGAGACCTATAATGCCATGCAAATGGCCATGGTAAAGGCTAATGTGCGAGAGGATGAAGAGACTACAATGGCTAGGTATCTTCGTATTCTCAATTCAAGTTTTTCTAACGAGATAGATCTTTTTCCCTATAGTTCTATGACAAAATTGCTCCACCTAGCAATCAAAGTAGAAAGGAAAATGAAGGCAAGAAGTAAAGGAGGTAAGGCTGCCTATGGCGCGCCTAGCTCATGGAGGAGCCAAGGAAATCGCCAACAAGGGAATTACAACCGGGAGGTGCCAAGCAAGGAGAAGCTAGCCCCGGAGCAAGGAGGTCCACCGCAAGGCTCCTTATGCAGCCCCTACCAAGTCCACGCCTACACTACCTAAAGGCACTCAAGGGTGTACTTCTAAACCTTCATCTAGAGCTAGGGATATTGTATGTTTTAAGTGCCAATGAAGAGGGTACATGATGAAGGATTGTCCTAACAAAAGAACTTTGCTAGTTAAGCATTTAGGGCAATATGAGTCCGAATTTAAGCATGAGCATGATAATGATGATTTTGAGCTTAATATGCATGATCATGATGATTTGGATGATGATGGGATTGAATATCAGCAAGAAGATTGTTTATTAGCTAAGAGAGTGTTATTTGATCATCCTAGCTCATTCCTAGCTAACACTTCCATGATTTGTGATAAAAGTCTTGAGCATGATAATTCTTTGATAGCTAGGAGGACTTTAAGTGTACAACCTGCTCCTTGTGGAGATAACCAAAGAGACAACTTGTTTCACACTAGATGCTCGGTTAAAGGAAAGGTTTGTAATGTTATTATTGATGGAGGAAGTTGTTGCAATATTGCTAGCACCGAAATGATATCTAAGTTGCAAATTCCTACATTTTATCACCCTAGGCCATATAAGCTGCATTGGATGAATGAATGTGGTGAGTTAAGGGTTAATAGGCAAGCTAAGATCACTTTTACTTTAGGCCACTATGAAGATACGGTTTTATGTGATGTTGTGCCTATGCAAGCTTGTCATGTGTTGTTAGGCCGCCCTTGGCAATATGATAGGAGAGTTATGCATGATGGTTTTACAAATAGATATTCTTTTGTATTCAATGGTAAAATCGGGACTCTTAAGCCTATGACTCCCTTGCAGATTTTGGAGGCATTTGAGAAGAAGAAGTCAAGTGAGCAAGAGCAAGGACCAGCTAAGAAGGGGAGCAAGCCGTCGAGCCAAGACCCCTCCCTAGCCACGCCTTCTAACCACCAGCCTAGCATCCTTGTGTCCACGGCCACAAAACAGCCCACAACAGCATTGTTAGCTTCCAAACTTGAGCTACAAAATGACTACCTACCCTTAGACACCACCTTGATGATGTTGTGTAAGGAGCTCACCATGATGAGTGATGAAGCCAAGGCTAGCTTACCACCTACTATTTCAGCCATCCTTGAGGAGTTTAGGATGTGTTTCTGGAAGAAATACCACATGGCCTCCCACCTTTGAGAGGCATTGAGCACCAAATTGACCTTATCCCCGGCGCGACACTCCCAAATAGACCAACCTACCGAATGAACCCAAAGGAGAGTCAAGAGATCCAAGTGCAGGTTCAAGACCTCCTAGACAAGGGCTACGTGAGGGAGAGCTTAAGTCCGTGCGCCGTACCCGTGCTCTTGGTGCCTAAGAAGGACAACACATGGAGGATGTGTGTTGATTGTCGAGCTATCAACAACATCACCATCAAGTACCGCCACCCTATTCCCCCCCTAGATGACATGCTTGATGAGCTACATGGCGCCACCACTTTTAGCAAGATAGACCTACGGAGTGGCTACCATCAAATCCAAATGAAGGAGGGGGACGAGTGGAAAATAGCCTTCAAAACTAAGTTTGGTTTGTATGAGTGGCTTGTTATGCCATTTGGGTTAACTAATGCTCCTTCTACTTTTATGCGCTTAATGAACTATGTTTTGAGACATTTTATAGGGAAGTTTGTTGTAGTATACTTTTATGATATCTTAATCTATAGCAGGTCCCTAGAGGAGCATGAAGAACATCTAAGGGAAGTAATTCTTACCCTTAAGGCTGAACACTTGTATGCTAATCTTAAGAAATGTACCTTTTGCACTAATGAGGATATATTTCTTGGTTTTATAGTGACTACACAAGGCCTACAAGTGGATGAGGAGAAGATTAGAGCAATCAAAGATTGGCCCACGCCAACATCCATCAGCCAACTAAGAAGTTTCTATGGGCTTACAAGTTTCTATAGGCGCTTTGTGAGAGACTTTAGTACCATTGCCACGCCCTTGACGGAAATTTGCAAGAAGCATGCGCCATTTGTGTGGGAGGAGGCGCAAGAACGTGCCTTTAGCAAGCTGAAATTGGTCTTAACCGAGGCGCCCTTTCTAGCTCTTCCCGACTTCACTAGGCCCTTTGAAGTGGAGTGTGACACCTCGGGCATTGGCATAGGCGGCGTGCTCATGCAAGAAGGTAAGCCTATTGCCTTCTTTAGTGAAAATCTCAAAGGAGCATGTCTTAATTACTGTACCTATGATAAAGAGTTATATGCTATGTTTAGAGTGCTTAAGACATGGCAACACTACTTGTGGCCTAAAGAGTTTATTTTGCATTCCGATCATGAGTCTTTGAAGCATTTTCGGAGTCAAGATAAACTAGATAGGAGGCATTGTAGGTGGATGGAGTTTATTGAGACTTTTCCCTATGTTATCAAGTATAAAAAGGGAAAATACAATGTAGTGGCGGATGCCCTCTCTAAGAGGCACACATTGTTGACTACATAGGATGCTAAGGTATTAGGCTTTGTTTACATTAAGAAGCTCTATGAATCTGATATTGATTTTGGTGATACATATAAGTTATGTGTTCAAAAAGGTTCTTTAGATAAATACTATTTGTTTGAGGCATTTTTGTTTCGAATTGATAAGCTGTGCATACCTAGGTGTTCCCTACGATTGTTGTTAGTAGAGGAAGCCCATAAAGGAGGTTTAATGGGTCATTTTGGGAGGGATAAAACTTATGCTATGCTGCACTCACACTTTTATTGGCCACACATGCTTAGGGATGTTGAAAATCCGCTTAAAAGATGCTTAGAATGCCTTAGAGCTAAATCTAAAGTGAAGCCTCATGGATTGTACACACCTTTGCCCATCCCAACAACCCCTTGGGAAGACATTAGTATGGACTTTATTGTGGGATTGCCTAGGACTAAAAGAGGTAGGGACTCGATTTTTGTGGTTGTAGATCGTTTCTCAAAAATGACTCACTTTATTGCTTGTCAGAAAACTGATGATGCGGCCAATGTAGCTAATCTATTCTTTCGGGAATTAGTTAGGTTACATGGAATTCCAAGGACAATAGTTAGTGATAGGGATGTTAAGTTCTTAAGTTATTTTTGGAAGACTCTTTGGGGAAAGCTAGGCACGAAATTGTTATTTTCTACATCAAACCACCCCCAAACTGATGGGCAAACGGAAGTAACTAATAGGACTTTAACCACACTTTTAAGGGCTGTCATCAAAAAGAATCTAAAGTAATGGGAGGATGTCTTGCCACATGTTGAATTTGCCTATAATAGAGTTGTGCATTCATCTACTTCCATCTCTCCATTTGAGTGTGTTTATGGTTTTAATCCACTAACCCCTTTTGATCTTACACCGTTGCCTAAGAAGGAGCGAGTGGATTTAAGAGCTAAAATGCAGGTTGAACACATCAAGGAGCTACATAGGAGGACAAGGATTAAGCTTGAGGATAAAGGCAAATACAACGCAGCCAAGGCAACCAAGGAAGGAAGAAGGTTACATTTGAGGCCGGTGACCTTGTATGGCGACACTTGAGGAAGGAGAGGTTTAAACAACTTCGGAAGTCCAAGTTCTCTCCAAGAGGAAACGGGCCTTTCAAGGTGCTACACAAGGCTGGTGACAATGCCTATGTGCTAGACTTGCCGAACGACTATGCTTGTGATCCTACGTTCAATGTGAGGGATCTAAGCCCTTTTCCACCCCTTAGTGATGATCAAGGAAATTCGAGGTCGAATTCTTTTTAAAGAAGGGGAGAATGATGAAGGGTCATCCGAGCTAGCTTCATCTTCAACACCACAAGGAGCCCTAACAAGAGCTCAAGCCAAACGCCAAGTGGAGATGGATGCTATCTTCCTAACCATGGTTCAAGAAGCTCACCCAAGCTCACCTCCAATGAGTCCAAGGCCCATCATGATGCTTAGCCACATTGGACCAGCCAAGAAGAAGTTGAATGGAGCATAGGAGAGCTTCACGTGTGCATGTGCATGGCTGACGTGAGAAGCTAGTTAGAGAGTGTTAAATAAAGCCTAGAATTACTCTATTTTATGGATTTATTTAAAATACTCTAATTTGTAATTATTGTTTTTATTTTTCCTTTCTATTTTTAGGAAAGAAGGCTAGGTTGTATATAAGCCTTTCTCTCTTCCTTTTTGAGGTACAACGTAAAACACATTGCCTAAGTGCCAAATTGAACCCCTTTGAGTTCAGCCTCTTGTCTTGTGAGAATTATGGTTTTAGCATAGCTTTCTCGTTCTTGTGTGTGTCAATCTCCTTCGGGTTGGTGCTACAAGTCGAATTGAAGCAACCTCTTCGTGCCTTCGATAATTCTATATCGATTGTGTGAAGTTGTAAGAATCGGGGTCGAATCGTCATCGGTTTGGGTTCTTGGATCATCGAATGCAAGGGTTCTATCGTTTGTTACTTTCGGTTCCTCTTTTCCAGTTCGTTTCCCTTATTGCTTTGCACGTTTTCCTTTCATAATTGTTGCTGAATTTCGTTTGCTTTTATTCCCGAAAATAGGTTGCTCGTCTAGATCCGTTCTTACCGGCTAATCCCCGTATCAAAAGGTCTCAAAAACTCAATCAAACAATCAAATTGCGTTCCTCAATCACAACCAGAAAGACAACAATCAAAACAATCTAATAAAACCTTACAACTTCCTTCAAAGCCTTCAACTTTATCTTCATAGCCAACTTCCTTCCTTACTTGGAATATTTTCCAATCTTCCAACTTCCTTCAACTTCCAGCTCTATGACCTGCTTCCATCCAGAAAATCAAGTAAAAGAAAACTCGAGATGACTTAAGGGGGATCAAGTATCGAGTTGAACTTTTCGTGCTAACGAGCACCATGACATTTCTCGGATTCCTTTAAAAGGATGTCGAAGAGGAGAAGTAGAGATGATGTAAACAAAGGCAACCAAGTAAAATAAAACTCGAGACGACTTAAGGGGGATCAAGATGAGAGCAATACAAGAAAAGGGAGCAACATTAAAGTGTAGAAGCGGTTATAAAGAGGCCATGATCGAACGACAAGGAGACCAATGTAGATAACGAGCTTAAGTCCTTCAAGAAGACGCGTGGACATCTAAAGATGCGAATCGAGGAGGAGATGAGTACATTCTAACAAGGTTAAAGGTGGTATTTCATTAAGATGTGAAGCTTTCCTTAGACGCTCCTAAGCATTGGAGTCAGGATGAACAAGAGTGAGCGAACCATTTGCGAAGGTTTAAGAAGACCTATAACTTAAGCTTACGGAGGTACCAAAAGATGAAGTGTCAAGTTTCCAAGGATACATGCGGGTTGACTTCTTCGGACTTACGAGAGGTATGAGAAGAACGACGTGGTGGAGTTTAACATGGTAGAATTTTCCTAGAAGAGTGATCGGTTTTCCGTTATGTTGATAAGGATAAGAAATGCCAAGAGGAGAGACGTTTGAGTAGATGTGATCCTGAGGAGATGAGTGACGTAACAAGAAGCTGTTAGTTAGGAAAGACTTAAGATAACTGTTCGCCCCTAGAGGTGTGTGCAAATAAGTTTTAAATTTATAAAACTAGAATCAAGCAGCGAACCTGCAGTGTACGGATCAATATAGTTAAGCAAGAATTCCAGAGTATCGAACACAGGGATTTGGGGGAAACGAACTCGATTGCAGGTTATCAAGCAAGTAAATATGGGAGTTTTGCAAGTGTTGAGAAAACAACAATCCTAAAGATCCAAGTATCCAGTTGTGGCAATCGATTCAAGATATACTTAATGATGTAAAGACAGAGTTGAGATATGCAAAAGTATACTAATGTAAGGTAATCGTACGATGAAGTTCCAAAAACCTTATATAACTCACCTACAAGGCACTCTCTATACAGGTTGTTGAGGCTCAATATAGAAGGATTCTAGAGGCGAGAATTAGTGTCAAATACCCAAACTTATAATCCAAGGATCAAGACTAACTTAACCGATTGAGGTTGTGACACTCACAATCGAGGTAGAGGTTGTTGAGGCTTCACTACCACCTAGAAAAGACAAGTCTAAACTAAGCTAAAGCAAATCTTTAACTTTAGATTAAAGTAAAAGCAGGTTCGTAGACTTAAGGGAAATCACGGTTAGTTCTTGAGGTTCCACGGCCGTGGACTCAAGAACAGGCCGTAATTTAGGGTTGTCGGCGATATTTCTCTAACTCTCAAGGTCTAATTTGTTAGCGATCGATCTATCATCATCTAAGCCACAACTATCAACCCTTCACCTTAGAATTGTTAAGGGTTTTTAGCCAACAACAGTCATGTCGATATCAATTCAAGAATTAAAAGATAAAAAGATGAAAACTTTCAAGAACTTTCAATAATCTTCAATTCAATCTCAAAGTCACAAAGAGAACAAGCAACATCAAAGGATTCACAATAGAACAAACAATCGTAATCCTAGGAAAGAAAAGAAAATGGGATGTCAATCCGTTTTCCAAATCGAACCTAATCAAGAAGAGAGATCTTCTTGCAAAATCTTCCAAGAACTTCGATCCTCCGCAAATCCTGGAAAAATTCACGGCAATCTTCACCAAAAGTGCGAAATTAGAGGAATTCCAAACACGAACTTCGATCTCCCAAAGAGATGTCAATTGCTTCCCAACAAGCTAAGCGAAGGTGTAAGCAAAGATGTATGCGAAGATAAGCCGATATAAGCGGAGCTGACGGATTCTTGCTTTGTCCGTCTTTTTATAGTGTAGAGCAAATTGTCGGCCCGGCCCAATCTTTAAAAGATCGTGGCTTCAAAGTGTGGCGAAAAGATTCGCCAAGATCACGGTCGTGGAAGTGTTCCACGACCGTAATTTAGAGCGTGGAAACAAATACGGTTTGCAACATATGTTCCACGGCCGTGTAATCCCCTAGAATGAACATGAATTTCTGACTCCAAATCCACGGCCGTAATTCTGAACGTGGTTTCTGATACGGCCGTATTTTAGGGCGTAATTAAGGGCAAGAACGTGATTCTTCCCTAAACTCGTGCATTCCTCAAGCTAAGACTCCAAATTGCTTCCAAAGAATGTCCTCAATCTATGGACATATCAACTCAACTTCTCCTTTGCTCGATTCCGTTCAGAAATAGCTCCAAATCACCTATAATCAACATAGAACTAGTGTAGACATCCATATCGACAATATAGGTAATACTAGCTCACATATGCACAAAGTTCAATCAAAGACTATCAATATGAATCAAATACGTTTAGAAAACGTGCCTAAAATATCACAATATTTCATGCTAACAAATAACCCCATACTTAACACTTGCTTGTCCCTAAGCAAGGTCTTTCAAAAAGCCTTAAACAAGAGTTAGGATGAAATATGTGTACCTTCTTTTGGATGAATATGACTTCTAAAGAATAGATCATTCTCAAACCTTGCTTCAATCGTTTTTTCAAACTTTCACACACTTAATCAAAGAGTAAAAGGAAAAGAAAATTCATGAACCAACTTAACTTCTAAACAAGCATTATAACCTTCAAACATTATCAAAATCAATCACAAGAAACTTCAATTTAGATCACCAAGTCATATAACATTCTTTTGATCTTAAGGACTTTCAAAGAAAAGATCTAGAATATGGAAGGGAAGGGAAAACTTTAAGGGAAAGTGGTGCATAAATCCGGGAAAGTGGACAACTACCTTCTTCTTCTTACGCGGTTCCCGCAACACTTCAACTTAGAGCTTCGCTCTCTTCTTTTCATTTTTCGACTTTACTTTTGGAGTTATGGATAGAGGTGCACAAAAACCGAAGCCTAGGAGATTGGCGTTTCTCAAATTTTCAAGAGATGTCTCAAACCCTTAGCGCACATACCATAATCCGCTAGGAATATCGCTCAATCCGACTTTGGCAAGACACAAACACCCGGCTATGTGAATGGTGCCGAGTTACTCATCGTTATGATTGACTTCCCCAAACCTATAATTTCTTTCTATTTATTTGATCGCAAATAATTTCTTTCAAGAGATGCCTTTTTCTCATTCACTTCTCCAAATTCCCGGATAGGTAAAGGAGGCTAATATTTCAATGAGGAGCTAGATGATCAAAGAAAGAAGAAAGAAAGTATCGAATTGCCTTAATCATTTCAACAAGAAGTATAGGAACTTATAATGTGATTTCAACTTCAATTTCTCAACATGATTTAGGTAACGTTTTCACATTATAAAACTTGCAAAAGAGGTAAAATTCATTCATTCAAGTTCTTTTCAATTCACTATCCTTTTAAGCATGCAATTGTCATCAAACTTAATTCGCAAGTAGTGATTATCATGGAAATCATCTCAATTCATTAGAAGCACAAAATTTTCAAAATTTTTTTCAATTTTTATGGGTTTTTCAAGTCATTTTTCATGCAATGCAATAAGGAAACGTGTAACACATAATGAAGATGCAACAATAGTCTCGAATGAAAGCAAACATAGAGAGTAGAGTTATTACAAACTTTTAGTACATCCCACCCCATACTTAGGACGAACATTGTCCCTAATGTTCAAAAGAAAGAACAAAAGAAAGAAAAGAAAAAAAAGAAAAAAAAACTCACAAGTGGTGGCGGGAATGTCTAAAACAACGATCATGCATCAATCACTGCGGCGCCGGCGGAGGTGGGAATGGAGAGAAACTCGGATCATAGAACCGCCCAAACTGCTGGCGGTAGACGTCCCTCATCATGTTGTCAAGGTCGTCTAAGCGTCCATATCTAGCATCCGCCCGGATCTCTAGCGCTCCTACTCTCTCTGAAAGTCCGGTAGCCCAATCCGGCATCTGCTCGTACCATCCCGGGACGTGACTGTACCATGATGGAGCATCGGATGGTGCTGGTGCTGGTGGCGGTGGTGGTACTGCTGGCTGCGCCGTGGACCAAGGAGGGGGTGTGTCATACCAAGTGGGAGGTGTAGTCATCCACGTGGGCCTCTCACTCACGCTAGCGCGGCGAGATGACGAGTTTGAAGCTCTAGCTGGACGTGGAGAGCGTCTAGGTACATCCGGGGCCGCCTCCGGCTGATCCGGAAACGTGCCAAACTCCTGCTCCGCTCCTCCACCACTCTCGTACTGATCTCCCATGTCCTCCTCCTCCACAACCGGTGGTGGAACGTAAGGGGGAGCTACTAGCCTGTTCGCATGCATCGCAGCGAACGTCTCCTTCCAATTGTGGCGTCCCGCCACAATGGAATACTCCGGCAACCACTCAATCCCCCTACCCGTCCTAGTCTCCCAAGGCATGCCCGCATAAGGCGGACCTCCATGTGTGGGGAAGATGAGTCCCCTAACCATAAAAGCATGTAGCCCTAAGGGAACCGCCGGTATACGGGTGCAAGCGGAAAAATCTACACCAAACGTCCTAGCAATGTGGGTCACTATCCCACCATATCCAATGTTCCCCTTCTTCTTGTTCTTGAGTTTACTCATCGTGGCCGCCAAAAGAGTGGCACAATCTGCGCGGCGACCGTATAGCATGCTATAGAGCAAGAATAGATCATCCGTCTTGATCTTTTGGGGCGTCTCCGTCCTAGGAAAGAGACACTCCGAAAGAACGCGGTGTGCTATCTTCAAGGCTAGATGGTACATCAATCTAGCCTTGGTATCGGCGGGTTGCCAACGGTCCTCGTCGGCGTAAATCATAGCTACCTCCTCCCAAAAATCCTTGGGGTAAACTCCACTCGGAAATCGACCGTTATAGGTCTCATGGAACCCGAAAATGGTCCCAAACTCAACAATACTTAAATGGTAGTCTTGTTCCATGAGACGGAAGGAGACGGTCCTATCTACGTGGTTGTGCTCGAAGGACGTCACAACCTCCCGGGTGATCTCCTCGTAGGCGTCTTCACGAATGTTCGTGAAGACAAGCAATCTGGCTCTATCCAAGAGCCATGTAAGATCATCAACAATGTTGAGAGGATGTAGATCCTCCAACAACAAATATCTAGGACCTATTACTGTCCTCTCCTTGATCCGGTCAAGTGCAACTAGGTGGTTCTCATGTATGGTTGGGATGCTAGGGTGAGGAGGTGAAGATGGAGGTGAAGGTGAGGATGGTGGTGAGGGAGATGAGGGTGGTGGTGCCCTAGAGGTGGAGGAATTGCCCTTTCTTTTCTTGTTTTGATCTCCCTTTTTCTCTTTTATCCTTCCCGACATTCTCCTTACAAAGTCTATTTTTCACCAAAATTACGGTCTGTTCTTCAGGTTCCACGGCCGTGGTTTACCCAGAGACCGTGATTCGTCTCAGAATCTTGCGAATCTCAGCAAATTCACCAACAATCACCACAACAAGCAGTCCTAATCTAATTCCTTCCAGTATTTGTCAGTTATTCCTAAAAATCTATAGCAAAAACGAACCAAATCCTCGAAATTCAAGAAGAAAGAATAAACCTCTTTTTCGGATTGAAAAACCCGAAATGCACGTTTGTTGATGGATTTCCGCTTGGTTTGTTGCTTGGATCTTGTTCGTGGTTGGATTTGCTGCAGTTTAGGATGAAGAATCGTTGAAAACGATTAGAAAACGAAGAATTGGAGAAGGTCGTGAGATTTCGGCGTTTAGGGCGTGGAAAGGGGTAAGTTTTTGGGAAATTTTGTGAAGAATGTGGCTTATATAGTCGCAGGAAAAATTTTGAAAATCACGGTCTGTCGGGGTGTTCCACGGCCGTGGAAGTGTACGGAACCGTGGTTTTGGTGATTTTTCAAAGGCTTTTGAGAATTACGGCCACTGTAGCTATGACGACCGTAATCTAGACCGTGGAACCTTCTGTAAAGCTTCAAAGTCCAAATTTCGTCACTTTTCTTCGACATTATCTTCCCTTTCTCCTTTTCCATCGATCCTACAACCAAAAACACGAACATACTGGAAGAAATCGAGGCAAAAATAAAGTGAAAACGTCTATTCTAAGCTAAACTATGAATTGAAGACAAAAACAAAAATGCAATACCTTGGGTTGCCTCCCAAGAAGCGCTTTGTTTAAGGTCTGTAGCTAGACCAATCTCGCACTTATTCGAGTGCGGTAGGCGCAAACTCCTCAGCTTGGAGTTCCGGTGTGTACTTCTTGAGTCGTTGACCGTTCACCTTAAAACTTCCGCTAGCTTCACCCCATACTTCAACTGCACCATGGGGGAAAATACGTTTGATTAGAAAAGGTCCGGTCCAACGGGATTTAAGCTTACCTGGAAAGAGGCGAAGTCTTGAATTGAAGAGGAGAACTTGATCCCCTTCTTTGAAGTCCTTTGGAATGATATGCTTATCATGCCAACGCTTTGCTCTTTCCTTGTAGATCTTAGCGTTTTCATAGGCGTTCAAGCGAAGTTCATCCAGCTTGTTGATGTCTAGGAGACGTTTCTCTCCCGCTTCCTTCATGCCGAAATTCAGCCACTTGATAGCCCAAAACGCTTTGTGCTCCAGCTCTACCGGCAAATGACAAGACTTCCCATACACAAGGTTGTATGGTGTGGTTCCTATGGGAGTCTTGTACGCAGTCCGGTACGCCCATAATGCATCATCTAGTTTCAAGGACCAATCCTTCCTAGTCCTTGAAACCGTCTTCTCTAGAATTCCCTTGATCTCCCTATTTGAGATCTCAACTTGTCCACTCGTTTGTGGATGGTAAGGGGTAGCGCTCTTGTGAGTAACCCCATACTTAGCTAGAAGAGCTTCAAAGCGACGGGCTATGAAGTGAGAACCTCCATCACTAATGATTGTCCTTGGTGTTCCAAATCGCGGAAAGATGGTCTTGTTGAAGAACTTAACCACCACCATGGCATCATTTGTGGGAGAGGCAATTGCTTCCACCCATCTAGAAACGTAGTCTACCGCCAATAGTATGTATTGGTTTCCACAAGAAGATGAGAATGGTCCCATGAAATCGACTCCCCAAACGTCGAAAATCTCCACCTCTTGGATGTTGTTGAGGGGCATCTCGTTCCTTCTAGCAATATTGCATGTTCTTTGACAAGCATCGCAGCAAGAGACAAAGGATTGCACATCTCTAAATAAAGTAGGCCAATAGAATCCAGATTGCAATACTTTTGCGCTAGTCTTGTTCGAACTAGCGTGTCCTCCACAAGGTAGTGAATGACAATGGAGGATGACACTTTGCATCTCATCTTCCGGCACACATCGCCGGATGATGCCATCCGGACCTCTCTTAAAGAGGAGAGGTTCGTTCCAATAGTATTCCCGGACGTCCTTAAAGAACTTCTTCCTTTGTGCGTAGGATAGTCCGGGCGGTATCTCCTGGCAAACCAAATAGTTAACAAAATCAGCAAACCATGGTTCGTTACCTTTGGAGATCTCGTTGATGCATTCCTCTATGATGTGTAGGTGTTCGTCCGGAAAGGAGTCATCAATGGGTAGATGGTCGTCCTCTAGATGTGTGAGGCGACTCAAATGATCCGCAATAGAATTTTCTGAACCTTTCTTGTCGCGGATCTCAAGATCGAATTCTTGTAGGAGAAGAATCCATCTAATTAGCCTTGGCTTCGCGTCTTTCTTCGCAAGGAGGTACCGGACCGCAGCATGATCCGTGTAGACAATCAACTTTGCACCTACAAGATAAGAGCGAAACTTGTCAATAGCATAGACAATGGCTAGAAATTCTTTCTCTGTAGTGGCGTAGTTGAGCTGAGCTTCGTCTAGCGTCTTGCTAGCGTAGTATATGGCATGGGTTCGCCCTTCCTTTCGTTGTCCAAGAACAGCTCCAATAGCTACGTCACTAGCATCGCACATAATCTCGAAGGGGAGAGTCCAATCCGGGGGTTGGATGATAGGTGCTGAAATTAGAGCTTGCCGAATGGTGTTAAACGCATCTAGACATTCCTGTGAAAACTCAAAAACCGCATCCTTCATCAATAGATTAGTGAGAGGTTTTGATATCTTAGAAAAGTCCTTAATGAAGTGTCTATAAAATCCAGCATGTCCTAGGAAACTTCTTATCCCTTTCACCGAAATTGGGGGAGGAAGTTTCTCTATGGTTTCTATCTTGGCCTTGTCTACCTCTATCCCTCTACTAGAGACTAAGTGACCTAATACGATTCCTTCCTTAACCATGAATTGACACTTCTCCCAATTAAGAACTAGGTTAGTGTCTTCACAACGTTGTAAAACAAGAGAAAGGTTAGAAAGGAAATCGTTAAAAGAGGAACCGTATACGGAGAAGTCTTCCATGAAGACTTCCATGATTTCCTCTACGTATTCGGAGAAGATGGCCATCATGCACCGTTGAAAGGTGGTTGGGCGTTGCAAAGCCCGAACGGCATTCTCCTATAGGCGAACGTACCCCAAGGGCACGTGAATGTGGTCTTCTCCTGATCGTCCGGATGTATCGGAATCTGAAAGAAACCACTATAACCGTCAAGGTAGCAAAAATGTGAATGTTGTGCTAACCTTTCAAGCATTTGATCGATGAATGGCAAGGGAAAGTGATCCTTCCGCGTCGCGTTGTTGAGCTTGCGGTAGTCTATGCACATTCGCCATCCAGTCACGGTTCGGGTAGGAATGAGTTCGTTGTTCTTGTTGGTGATGACCGTCATTCCTCCCTTCTTCGGAACTACTTGAACTGGACTCACCCATTTGCTATCGGAGATAGGATAGATGATACCTGCATCAAGAAGTTTAAGAATTTCCTTCTTGACAACCTCTTTCATGGTCGGATTCAACCGCCTTTGAGGTTGTCTTGAAGTTCTAAAATCCTCCTCCATTAGTATCTTATGCATATATAGGGAGGGTTTAATTCCTACTAAATCCTCGATAGTGTAGCCTATGACTTTTCTATGTTTCCTAAGGACTGTCATAAGCTGTTCATGTTCATCTATGCTTAATTCGGAGCTAACGATAACCGGAAAGGTGGAATTAGATCCAAGAAAAGCGTACCTTAGATGGGTAGGAAGTGGTTTGAGTTCCATCACTTTCGGAGCTTCCAATGGTCCTTGAGGGGCATCCGACGTTTCCTTAGAAGTTTCTAAGGTTGTAGAGTGGTTTGGAGAAGAATCAAAAGAAGTTGAAGAAGTAAGCCGATCACCCTCTTCCACGGTCAGAATTACGGCCTCTCCATGTGTTCCACGGCCGTGTAATCCCCTGGAATGGAGGTCGATTTTGGTTGTGAAATCCACGGTTGTGGAATACAGGGTATGACCGTGGATTCTTACATTCTCAGCCTCATCGTGGAGTTTCTCAAACTCCACTTCATGCATCTCTTCTTGTGCTTCTAAGGCTTCAATTTCCTCTTTGCACTCTTCTTCTTCCCCTACATTGGTTAGACTCATAGTGATAACCTTTTGTAAAGGATCGTTAAAGAGAATCGCACTTACCTCCTCCCTAGACAAACCTTCTTCATCTTGGATATCGTAAATATCCTCGTCAAAGATTGGCTCCTTTACTAGAGTGGAAAGAACGAACTCTACTTTCTCTTCTCCAATATCAAAAGCGAGTCTCCCATTCTTGCAATCGACCATGCAGCCGGAAGTCGCAAGAAACGGTCTTCCGAGTATAATCGGGACCGGACTATCTGCAGGAATGTCAAGCACGACAAAATCAATGGGGACAAAGAATTTACCTAGCTTGACCGGGACGTCTTCTACAATACCGACGGGGCGAGTGATGGATCGATCCGCCATGTATAACGTCATCTTGACCGGTTTAGGATCGCCTAAACCGATCTTCCTACATAATGCAAGTGGTATGATGCTCACACTTGCTCCCAAGTCACATAAAGCGTCGTATGTGACATCTCCCACTCCAATGGGAATGCAAAATGACCCCGGATCCTTCAACTTTGGGGGCATTTTCTCCTTCATAGTCTTGATGAGATCCGAAGAATCCGAACTCATCTTGACCTCATCGAAATCTTCTAGCTTCCTCTTGTTAGAGAGAAGCTCCTTCAAGAACTTGCCATAAGCCGGCATACCTACAATAGCATCAATGAAGGGTATATTAATATGCAGCTTGCTCATGAGTTCTATGAACTTACCGAATTGTTTGTCTAGGCGGGCTCGCGCTCTAGATTGAGGGAACGGTAGGGGAGGTTTGTAAGCTGGAGGGGGTACATAGACATCCTCCTTCTCCTTCCCCTTTCCTTTGTCCTCCTCTACGGGGACTTCAACGAACGTAGGCTGCGGATCGGTGGTAGTCACTCCGCTCCTAGTTATAATCGCCATTACCCTTCCCTTAGGGTTGTCCTCCGTCTTTCCTGGAAGTTTCCCTTGATTTCTAGGAACTTCCTCCGCGTGGTTGAACAATTGGTTTTCCAAAACTTTTTTAGCTTTGTCAACCTTAGAGACTTGATCATCAACCTTGATGAGGCGGTTCTCCAACCCTTGAAGCTTTCCCAAGATTGTCTCCAACATGGGATCGGACTTCTCCTTTCCCGTATTGTTTCCTCCATTAGATGATTGCCCCTGGCTTTTCAAAGGAGTAGAGGAAGAGGAAGGTGGAGTTAGCGAATTAGATTTGGAAGGATAAGAGTTACCGGAATTTTGTTGATTGGAGCGCAAATTGTTGTTGTTTGAACCTCGATTGTTGTTCCAATTGTTGTTGTTCCGGTTGTTGTTGTTTCCATTCCAATTGTTATTCCGGTTATTGTTCCGGTTATTGTTGTTGCGGTTGGTGTTATCACCGCCATTGTTGTTGCCCAAATAGCCAACATCCTTCTCTTGTTGCTTTGGGAAGTTGGTCTTGATAGTCTCCTTCAACTCTTTGATCTCATTGTTGAGGGAGAAGATTTGATTTTGAGCTTCATGTGTGAGATTCGCTCCTTGCTCCACACGATTTCCCTCCGCTTTCCGGTGGGAGTACTTTTCTATGACTCTTGCTTGCTTCTCAATGAAGTCCCAAGCGTCATCTTCTCTCATGTCCATGAACGTTCCGCATGAGAGGGATTGGAGGTTGAATTGCGTTCCCGCATCCAGCCCTTTGTAGTAGATTTCCAGCAAGGCAAGCTTGGATATGCCATGATGAGGGCAATCCAAGAGTAGATCCTGAAACCTTTCCCAAGATTGAAACAAACTTTCGTTAGGTCTCATGGAAAAAGCATTAATCTTACCTCTAAGTTCCGCCGTTTTGGAGGGCGGAAAGAATTTGGTGAGAAACTCCGCGGAAAGGTCTTCCCATGTGTCTAGTTTCCCATTAGGAAGAGCTTGGTACCATGACAACGCTTTCCCTTTCAAAGAGAAAAAGAAAGGTTTGAGCTTATAGCTGTTGGTAGTAGGGTTCTTTGGTCTCATCGTCTCCATCATACACTCAAAGTTTTGCAAGTGTTGGTGTGGAGATTCTGCGCTTGTACCGCCAAACTGGCTTTGGCGAACAAGAGTGATGACTTGAGGGTTGAAGCTAAACCCTTGCATATCTTCAGCATCAAAATTCACACCCAAGCGGCGTGGTTGTTGTGTTGGATCCATCCGCTGGCCAAGAGTTCTTGGCTCATTATCCACACGTTCGATCCTCGCATTCCTAGGTGGAATGCGGCGATTAGCAGCTCCTTGTGGATGGAAAGGATTCATATTGATCGTGGGATTAATCTCTTCTAACGGTGGCATGGAAGAGTCACTATCATCAGCGGATGAGTGGCTTTTTCTTCTAGACCTTGATCTCCTTCTTGAGGACTTCTTGCTTACCTTATTCTCAAGGTCGCTCATCTTTATCCTCATTTGGAAGATCATGTCTTGTAGACCGTTAACTTGAGATTGATGACGATCCATCTCATCTTGGCGGAGAGTCTCATTCCATCGGAGTTGAGATTCCTTCTCCGCCAACTCCGTTTGAAGATCACGTTCGTGTTCTTCGGCCATCTTCTTTTCCTTGCGCTTTTGCCTCAAGGTTTTCTCTAGCTCTTGATCAAGAGGTAAGAGATCTGCGGTGTTCCTAGACCTGCGCATGCACTCAAAGAGATATCAAATAACGAGAGCAAGCTCCCAAGCTTGACAACCGGCTACCGGATTCGATCTAAACCAAATCCCCGGCAACGGCGCCAAAAACTTGTTCGCCCCTAGAGGTGTGTGCAAATAAGTTTTAAATTTATAAAACTAGAATCAAGCAGCGAACCCGCAGTGTACGGATCGATATAGTTAAGCAAGAATTCCAGAGTATCGAACACAGGGATTTGGGGGAAACGAACTCGATTGCAGGTTATCAAGCAAGTAAATATGGGAGTTTTGCAAGTGTTGAGAAAACAACAATCCTAAAGATCCAAGTATCCAGTTGTGGCAATCGATTCAAGATATACTTAATGATGTAAAGACAGAGTTGAGATATGCAAAAGTATACTAATGTAAGGTAATCGTACGATGAAGTTCCAAAAACCTTATATAACTCACCTACAAGGCACTCTCTATACAGGTTGTTGAGGCTCAATATAGAAGGATTCTAGAGGCGAGAATTAGTGTCAAATACCCAAACTTATAATCCAAGGATCAAGACTAACTTAACCGATTGAGGTTGTGACACTCACAATCAAGGTAGAGGTTGTTGAGGCTTCACTACCACCTAGAAAAGACAAGTCTAAACTAAGCTAAAGCAAATCTTTAACTTTAGATTAAAGTAAAAGCAGGTTCGTAGACTTAAGGGAAATCACGGTTAGTTCTTGAGGTTCCACGGCCGTGGACTCAAGAACAGGCCGTAATTTAGGGTTGTCGGCGATATTTCTCTAACTCTCAAGGTCTAATCTGTTAGCGATCGATCTATCATCATCTAAGCCACAACTATCAACCCTTCACCTTAGAATTGTTAAGGGTTTTTAGCCAACAACAGTCATGTCGATATCAATTCAAGAATTAAAAGATAAAAAGATGAAAACTTTCAAGAACTTTCAATAATCTTCAATTCAATCTCAAAGTCACAAAGAGAACAAGCAACATCAAAGGATTCACAATAGAACAAACAATCGTAATCCTAGGAAAGAAAAGAAAACGGGATGTCAATCCGTTTTCCAAATCGAACCTAATCAAGAAGAGAGATCTTCTTGCAAAATCTTCCAAGAACTTCGATCCTCCGCAAATCCTGGAAAAATTCACGGCAATCTTCACCAAAAGTGCGAAATTAGAGGAATTCCAAACACGAACTTCGATCTCCCAAAGAGATGTCAATTGCTTCCCAGCAAGCTAAGCGAAGGTGTAAGCAAAGATGTATGCGAAGATAAGCCGATATAAGCGGAGCTGACGGATTCTTACTTCGTCCGTCTTTTTATAGTGTAGGGCAAGTTGTCGGCCCGGCCCAATCTTTAAAAGATCGTGGCTTCAAAGTGTGGCGAAAAGATTCGCCAAGATCACGGTCGTGGAAGTGTTCCACGACCGTAATTTAGAGCGTGGAAACAAATACGGTTTGCAACATATGTTCCACGGCCGTGTAATCCCCTGGAATGAACATGAATTTCTGACTCCAAATCCACGGCCGTAATTCTGAACGTGGTTTGTGATACGGCCGTATTTTAGGGCGTAATTTAGGGCAAGAACGTGATTCTTCCCTAAACTCGTGCATTCCTCAAGCTAAGACTCCAAATTGCTTCCAAAGAATGTCCTCAATCTATGGACATATCAACTCAACTTCTCCTTTGCTCGATTCCGATCGGAAATAGCTCCAAATCACCTATAATCAACATAGAACTAGTGTAGACATCCATATCAACAATATAGGTAATACTAGCTCACATATGCATAAAGTTCAATCAAAGACTATCAATATGAATCAAATACGTTTAGAAAACGTGCCTAAAATATCACAATATTTCATGCTAACAATAACCATCAAGAGAAACCTGAACTAACGCTATTTGAGGTTGGGAATTTGAGAAGGTGCACTTGAAAGACGTCCTGGAGGCACAATTTAACCCTATGAAGGTGAGTCTTGTGACACAACAATGCCGAGAAGGGTATAATTATCTTACATAAGTGGAAGGAAGCGAGGAGCATAGAAAGACTTAACAGAGTTGAGGTAGAGTAAAATGAGCTAGTGAAGTTTAAGGCAGAGTACCCCATGAGGGTAACCTTCAGCAGTATGGTAACATGGAGCGTAGGAAGAATGGTGAGCAGTTGAACTTGGAGAAGGTCAGGTGTAATTTAATAGGTGACCACCGATAGTGTACAGGGGTGGGTTGTCTACTAGTGAGTGTGGATGAGAAGTGTAACAACAGTAACAAGAACTTAGAAAATAGCGTACACATTTGGAGGAGTACGCTCAAGTATCGAGTTGAACTTTTTGTGCTAACGAGACCATGACATTTATCGGATTCCTTTAAAAGGATGTCGAGGAGGAGGAGTAGAGATGATGTAAACAAAGGGCAACCAAGTAAAAGAAAACTCGAGACGACTTAAGGGGGATCAAGATGGGAGCAATACAAGAAAAAGGAGCAACATTAAAGTGTAGAAGCGGTTCTAAAGAGGCCATGATCGAACGACAAGGAGACCAATGTAGATAACGAGCTTAAGTTCTTCAAGAAGAAGCGTGGACATCTAAAAATGTGAATCGAGGAGGAGATGAGTACATTCTACCAAGGTTAAAGGTGGTATTTCATTAAGATGTGAAGCTTTCCTTAGACGCTCCTAAGCATTGGAGTCAAGATGAGCCAGAGGGAGCGAACCATTTGCAAAGGTTTAAGAAGACCTGTAACTTAAGCTTACGGAGGTACCAAAAGATGAAGTGTCAAGTTTCCAACGATACATGCGGGTTGACTTCTTCGGACTTACGAGAGTTATGAGAAGAACAACATGGTGGAGTTTACATGGTAGAATTTTCCTAGAAGAGTGACAGGTTTTCCATTATGTTGATAAAGCTAAGAAATGCCATGAGGAGAGAAGTTCGAGTAGATGTGATCCCGAGGAGATGAGTGACGTAACAAGAAGTTGTTAGTTATGAAAGACTTAAGATACCCCATCAAGAGAAACCAGAACTGACGCTATTTGAGGTTGGGAATTTGAGAAGGTGCACTTGAAAGACGTCCTGGCAGAACTAGTTAAGCCTATAAAGGTGAGTCTTGTGACACAACAACGCCGAGAAGAGTATAATTATCTTATATAAGTGGAAGGAAGCGAGGAGCATAGAAAGAACTAACGAAGTGAAGGTAGAGTAAAATGAGCTTGTGAAGTTTAAGGCAGAGTACCCCATGAGGGTAACCTTAAACAGTATGGTAACATGGAGCGTAGGAAGAATGGTGAGCAGTTGAACTTGGAGAAGGTCGGGTGTAAGTTAATAGGTGACCACCGAGAATGCACAAGTGGGGGTTGCCTACTGGTGAGTGTGGATGAGAAGGGTAACAACGGCAAAAAGAACTTAGAAAATAGCGTTCATATTTGGAGGAGTACGCTCAAGTATCGAGTTGAACTTTTTGTGCTAATGAGCACCATGACATTTCTCGGATTCCTTTAAAAGGATGTCGAAGAGGAGGAGTAGAGATGATGTAAACAAAGGGCAACTAAGTAAAAGAAAACTCGAGACGACTTAAGGGGGATCAAGATGGGAGCAATACAAGAAAAGAGAGCAACATTAAAGTGTAGATGCGGTTCTAAAGAGGCCATGATCGAATGACAAGGAGACTAATGTAGATAACGAGCTTAAGTTCTTCAAGAAGACGCGTGGACATCTAAAGATGCGAATCAAGGAGGAGATGAGTACATTGTAACAAGGTTAAAGGTGGTATTTCATTAAGATGTGAACCTTTCCTTAGACGCTCCTAAGCATTGGAGTCAAGATGAGTAAGAGTGAGCGAACCATTTGCGAAGGTTTAAGAAGACCTGTAACTTAAGCTTAGGGAGGTACCAAAAAGATGAAGTGTCAAGTTTCCAAGGATACATGCGGTTTGACTTCTTCGGACTTACGAGAGTTATGAGAAGAACGACGTGGTGGAGTTTACATGGTAGAATTTTCCTAGAAGAGTGACAGGTTTTCCGTTATGTTGATAAAGCTAAGAAATGCCAAGAGGAGAGAAGTTCGAGTAGATGTGATCCCGAGGAGATGAGTGACGTAACAAGAAGTTGTTAGTTATGAAAGACTTAAGATACCCCATCAAGAGAAACCAGAACTGACGCTATTTGAGGCAGGGAATTTGAGAAGGTGCACTTGAAAGATGTCCTGGAGGCACTAGTTAAGCCTATGAAGGTGAGTCTTATGACACAACAACGCCGAGAAGAGTATAATTATCTTAAATAAGTGGAAGGAAGCGAGGAGCATAGAAATACCTAAAAGAGTTGAGGTAGAGTAAAATGAGCTAGTGAACTTTAAGGCAGAGTACCCCATGAGGGTAACCTTTAGTAGTATGGTAACATGGAGCGTTGGAAGAATGGTGAGCAATTGAACTTGAAGAAGGTCAGGTGTAACAAGGGTGTGGATGAGAAGTGTAACCAAGAGTGTGGATCATAAAGGAATGGTAACAAGAATTTGGAATATTCCCGGCGGTTCAATGTCAACAATAAGGAGTCATATCAACGGAAGCGCAAATTTTATAATCAAGTAGCATTGATAAGTTCAAGCATATAATTGAAACCGACCTCTCGAGGGGTGATTGTCATGACCCTATGCGACCTTCTTAGGTCATGTGATTGACATATGGGAGAATGCCGCGGATCAAACTTGTAAAGTTTTTTTAGGGTGAAGAAAACTAGAAGAACCAAGAGGAATGTGAGGCTTTTGTTGTATTTGTGCGTAAAGGGGATGCATGGTATGTTTGTTCTAATGAAAGGATGGTATGTTTTGCGAGTAAAAGCCGAGTCAGATGTTTCAGACTCACAAAAGAGTCATGGTGGCTATGGCGTGAAAGGGAGGACCTAGATTAGGGCAATGCTGCAAGCTCAGAGTTTATGAGTTGGTGCAAGGCATGCACCAATAAGGTCTATTGTGTTCTTCTTTGCTCCTTGCTTGTTCCTTACAGAGTCCAGATGTGTGCCACCACAAGGAATGATCCTCGAATGTATCGATTAAGTCAAAAAGCTCCCCAAAATATCGACAAAAGCTCGTGTAGGCGTCTATTTTGACAATATGGATGAATTAAGCATAAATGTCACGAACTAATGCGGAAACATGCATGAATGGAAAAGAAAACTATCTAAAAAAGTGCCTGAACTAGTGTCAAAAATCATGTCATCAATGTTGCCATGGAGACCGGTATTGATACCGGCGGGCCTAGTATTCCTACTATTGACCTTGACGACGAGGCCACGGAGGATGAGAGAGGCGCCTACACCTCTAGCTGACATGCCACCACCACCTCAGCAACGAGTCTACCGCCATAGAGATTCAGAGGCACATCAGCGGATCGATGACCGGACGATACATATGATTGAGTCTTACGCCGCCCTACGACTAGATGTGGCCCAGCGTTTCGATTCCCAGCACAGATCTATAGATGGATGGACGCATCGGATGGAGGAGAGCCAGTACTTCACGAGATGGATGATGGAGGTGCAGTTTCAGTAGGTTATGGGCTACCCATTCGATCCATCCTAGTTCCCCTACATTCCATCACCACCACCACCCTCCGGTGAGTACCTTGTTTCCCATGACTTATATTTGACCCATTGGGGCAATGTGTCCCAAGTATGGGGTATTTGTATTATTTGACCTACTTGCTACTCTTGTATAACTCTTGTTGGATATTATCGTTTATTTGGCTCTATTTGCTTATCTGTCATTACATGCATGCATACAGGTTTCTATTTGAGAAAAAAACGTCAAAAACCAGTTTGAAAAATTTTTTTTCGCTCGACCGAGACGTTCTTGAGCAAACGAGGTTGTGAAAACCGAGACACATCTTGGTTGAACACCTCGGACACCGTCAGATCACCTCGACCGAGATTGGTTTTTAACTGAAAGATTTTCGAAATGTTTTGTGCTTCTATTCTGGATATATGATCTCGATGAAGATTTTTGTTTGCAGAGTGGCTTTGAAATCCTTATATGCTCAAAAGGTTTTATGATATGTTTAAGTTGGTAAATGCTTTGTTTGAAATTCAAGCATGTTTAATACTTTGTTTTTATCAAAATTATGTTGGGTTTGAAGGATGACACCATATTATGAGTTCTCTCACATTCTTCTTGGGATGATTAAGTGACTTCACTCTCTTCTTCTTGTTCTTCTTCTTCTTGCCCATGCTTTAGCCCCTCATATACATATTTGCCTCCCTTTCCTTATCCGGTAATTTGGATGCAGTTGATGAAAAACATGTGAAGTGAAGTTGAGATCTCGGCTGAAAGTGTTAGAATGAAACAAATTAGGTTTGGGGACGTTGATCTTGATGATTAGTAACTCGGCACCATTCACATAACCACGTGTTTGTGTCTTGCTAAAGTCGGATTGATCGATAGTCCAAATGGGTCATGGTATGTGCATCAAGGGTTTGAGGCATCTCGAGAAATTGATGATTGCTGATCTCCTAGGCTTCGGTTATTGTGCACCTCTGTCCATGTTCCCGAAAAGTAAAGTAAAGCGAAAATAAGCTAAGATTATTGGTGGGAGATGTCGTGATTCAAAGAAAGTGAAAGTAAGATCCTATTCCCGGATTCTAGCACCACATTATCCTATATACATCCCACCCTAACACGTATCTTGGCCTCTTTTGGAAGCCCTTGAGACCTCGAGTATGATGATTGACTTGGTGGTTTAAACTGGATTATACACGATTGATTTCGATAAATATGATTTATTATGCATTCTATGATCTTATGCAAAGATGAATAACTTTCTTATATTTATAAAATGTTTTGATCATGTTTTGATTTTATTTGCCCTGAAGCATTCTCTTACGGTGATCTATGAATGGAGCGCACCACCAAAAATGATGAAGGATCATGTGACCTAACTCCATCTTCACCACCTCAAGGGACTCTAACAAGAGCGCAAGCTAAACGTCAAGCTGAGATGGATGCTCTTTTCCTAAACATGATCCATGAAGCTCAACCAAGTCCACCTTCATCAAGTCTAAGGACCATCTTGTGGATCAGCCACGAACACATCCCAGCCAAGATGATTAATGGAGCTTAAATTGTATTTCTAGTTGTTGGGCAGGCCTTGGGACGCATTTCAAAGGACAAACGGAGGCCTTGAAATCAGATACAAGGGGTTTCACGTGTGTGCATGTGCATGGCTGGAACATTCATTTAAGTATGTGGATGTGAGAGGCTGAATAGGAGAGTTTAATTAGGCCCAATTGTGGTCTATGTTTGCTGGGCTTTATTTAACTCTCTCTCAATGTAGTTATTGTAATTAGTTTCTTTTTTCTGTTTTAGAAGAAAAGGCCTAGGATGTATATAAAGTCTTTTCTCTCTTCTTTTGTAGTTAGACAAGTTTTATAAAATTTTTGCTGAGAGCATTTCAGAATTGAATCCAAGAGAATTGAATCATTCTTGTCTCGTGAGTTTGTGTGTGTGATCTAGCTTTCTCGTTCTTGTGTATGTCAATCTCCTTCGGCATTGGTGTTGCAAGTCGAACAAGGCACCCTCTTCGTGCTCTCGATTCTCAAATCAAGAGCATGGTTCTTGGATCTTCAATCCAAGGGTTCTATCATTGTTTCTTTCGGTTCTTCTTCTCCCTTTCTATTTTCTCGTTTTTATTGTTTTCCATGTTTGTTAATTTTGTGTGTTCTTCTTTCTTCAGAACATGTTGTTCGTCTAGATCCGTTCTTTGCGTCTAATCCCCGCATCAAAAAATGTTTTGAAATGTTTTTCACTGATCTTTTGTATGACTTATAATCCATTCTATCTTGTATCTAAGATTTTGATTTTGCTTGGGGACAAGCAAGGGACAAGTATTAGGTGTTTTGATAGCATGTATTATAGTCTTTTTTTGGGATTGGTTTGGACGTTTTATTTTCATAAATCTGCATGTATGGATATATATTCTTTGATCATTATGTTGTTTTATTTACCTTTGCAAGAATCGAGGTCTAAACCTAGTTTCATTGTGATTGTAAGGAAAATAGCACGTTTTGGAGAGATATAGAGCTAAGGAAGCTAAGGAGTCATTGAAGCTACATTATGGAGCATTGAGGAGCTACAAGAAGGGCTCAGGAACCATGGAAATTGGACAAAAGATTTATTTTGGACCAGATTAGAGAGATTTAAACGCAGCTGAGATACACCTCGGATGACTACAATGTCACCTCGACCTAGGTGATCTTTGTGATTTGTTGGACCGAGGCGAACGACCCACAACCCACGAGATCTTTTATTCTTGGCTGAGATCTTATATTTTTGGCAAGTGATTCTCTTATATAACATGATGGATTTTCTGGATGGAAGTATGTCTTGGAGCTGGAAGTTGAAGGAAGTTGGAATATTGGAAGATATTCTAAGGAAGGAAGGAAGGAAGTTGGCTTTGAAGATCAAGTTGAAGGCTTTATAGGAAGTTGTAAGGTTTTCTTAAATTGTTTTAATTGTTGTCTTTTTTGTTTGTGATTGAGGAACGCAGTTTGATTGTTTGTTTGATTGTTTGTTTGATTGAGTTATTGAGAACTTTGTGTTAAGGTTTTCTTGTTTGAATATCGATTCTCTTTTCATATATTTGATTATTGTTATCATGATGATTGTTGGCTAAGTTTTTTATGCGATTCTAGGGTGATTGGCTGAAAGTTGTAGGAAAGACGATGAAAGAATGAGTCTTTACCCCAACGGACCCTGAAAGCTCGAGCCTTTACCGACGAACACCTCGGTCAGTCGTG
The DNA here is from genome assembly GCA_033239125.1 of Fagopyrum homotropicum. Classification (NCBI taxonomy): domain Eukaryota; kingdom Viridiplantae; phylum Streptophyta; class Magnoliopsida; order Caryophyllales; family Polygonaceae; genus Fagopyrum; species Fagopyrum homotropicum. The sequence continues at coordinate 67,474,105 of BSWB01000007.1, read as the reverse complement.
GAGCATCTCGACCGAGATGGAACATGAACTGAGTGAGGCGAGACCATTCATGATCCTTATCAGAGTTGAGGTTTCAGTTTGCCAAATCCTATCTTTGTTATGCCTTTCCTGGTTCAACGCAAGTCTAGGATGAGACTTACGCGGTGATTCCTTAGCTTGTATACCCAAGATCACGAGTGTTAGGTAATAAATGTTTATCCTTTATTAGGGTTTGAGTGTGCCTTCATCCCGTCTTTGAGAGTTAGCCTGAGACTTATCCGGTAAAGGTTGATTCTATCCCCTTGGGTGGTGTGTTGGTTTGAGATTAAGGTTCCTTTCCTTAGTACCTTGAGACTTACCTGGTGAGAGGATCTTTGGTTTGGGATAGTGAGTAGTGAGACTTACCCGGTGATCTATTCCCACCTTAGAAACACCTTCCCTTTGCATAACTTCAGCTTTGTCCACATTATCCTTTGAGATCTTGAGTCGGAACCACAACTGGATGCTTTAATCTCTAGAATTAGCATTCTCTTTATCTGATTATTACATCATTTTGATACCTTTGCTTTGTTTCTTGTTTTTTATTGACAACCTGAATTACCGATATTTTTTTCACCATAGTTCCTGTGTTCGACCCTAGAGTATTTGCCGTTATTACAATTGATTTGTAAACCGCGGGTTCGCATATTGTTTCAGGCTTATATTTTAGGTTATAAATTTAAAGTTATATGGTTCACCATACACTCACATTTGAGAGCGAACAGGATCCAGCCCAATGCCGCCCCTGCAGTGCTGTGTGCCGCCCTTGCGGTTTTCCCCCAGTTGCTCCTGTCTATGGTGAGCTCCTTCCTTCCTTTCTTTCCTCGTTCCTTCCCTTGACTTATGTTGATGTTGTTGTTGTTCACCCTTCTTGATTTGTAAAACTAAGGTTGAGATCTTAACTTGTGCAGATCTCTTAGAGATCATTGAGACTAGAAGTTATAGACTTCTAGCAATCATTTCGTTCTTGATTCGTTATGCCTTGTTGAGCAGGTTTTCCGTCCTTTCCGACGGGAAACAGAGTTGTTTGCTGACCTTTGAGTTACCTTCGAGTCAGGCAAGTCCTCTAGACTTACTTCGCCGCATTCGGTGTATTGGTTTGAGAGTATTGACTTGTTTGCGTTGTTTATTGTTATAACGGATAACTCGACTAGGATTGACCTTTATAACCGTAATTGGCCCAAGTGTATGATAACTTGGCGGTGACCACTTGTCTTGTAACGCCCCAAATTTTGGCGCGCTTGCGATATTTATTATTTCCGACTCTTATCGATATTTTGATTAGCTTAAAAATTTTACGTCGTAAATTAAATTCTACGATTATGTATACCGATATATTTTATTATCGGAACTAAATATTACATAATCTCGTAAGTCATTCGCGAAAATGGTTTTGTATTTCAAAGTATATTTGTTTTTGCAATTTATTTATATACTCGATTAGCATATTCTTTTCCCGTATTTTTAAATTTCAAAAAGGATCGGAAAGTTTCCCGATCCGAAATTTTCGTTCCGGTTTATTTGGATCGAGTTAGCCTTCTTTTCTTTTCTTTTCTTTTTCTTTTTCTTTCTTTCCCTCTTTTCCCGTGCTGCGTGGCATCGTTTTTGAGGAGGTGGCCTTTCATTGCCGACCCCTCGTTGCCCTGACGCTGGCCAATCTATCTTGTTGTGGCTTGCACCCAGCAGGGCTACCGATCTCCCCCACCCTCTTCCTTAGACTCGCAGCTCTCCTACCCCCACCACTTGCAGCTGTCTTCTTCCCCAAGGAGAAGATCTCTCCCTGGCCTCCACCATTTTCCACCGTCTCCCTAACTCTCCTTCTCTGTCATCCATTCTCACCCTCGTCCACACCAGGAGAACAACCACCTGCAAATACTCTCACCCTCAACACTCTATCTCGAACAGCTTCTACAACCTCACCACCATGGTTGCCCTTGAACACCTAGCAGTCATCAGCTCCTTGACTCGCAACCTCTTCCGCCTATCTTTTATGGAGCTTGAACCCCGCCGGAGAAGGAGCCCATAAGCCCTCTTAGAAGCACCCTAATCGGAGCCTATGCTACTCCACTGCCCTGCCGCCGCCCTGATTTTCTTCTCCCTTTTATTTTTGCACCGCCAGTCCGAACAGAGAAGGGAGATGGCCGTTCCTCTCCTTCTCCTCTACTGCCACTAGGACCACCGCCATTGCCATCGTCGGAGGAGCCCAACTGTCCCGCCCTTGCCGCCTGCCAGAGCCTCACCGGGGGTGCCTTCCTCACCGCTTTGCTGGATCTCCCACCGGCCCTGCGAATGCCTTCCCAGCGCTGCCCTGCATTTGTTAAATTGGAAGAAGGGCTTTTACCCTAATTACAATCGGCCCCCCTTAATTTGTGGTTAATTACAAACTGTACCCATGCTTTATGTATTTGTGTTAATTGACCCATAATTTGAGGTTCCTGCATTTATACCCCTGCAGTAGTTATTTTCGGAAAATGGCCAAGATTATTAATAACGTTTATGCCCGCATTTATAAAATTTTGTATTTTATACAGAAAATGGATTAGCGGTTTGGAACCTTGGATTTTAGATTCGGGATATTCTCATCTTCTTAATACACGGTGTTTTATGTCTTTGATTGGATTACATTCGGTTTACGGCTCAAGGTTTTAATTTCGGTTTTATGACCAAGTTCTAGTATTGTACTTTTGCCCCGGAAGGTTAATTACGAGTTTTAACGTTGGCTTTTGGAAAACGACTTTTACCTTAGATTTATATATATATATATATTCCGTTCAAATTTAGCATATGAGCTAAATTTGCTTAATTTTGGTGTTAGGTTCGGAAGCGTCCCGATAAAGGCCTAATGAGTCCAAAGTCGACATCCATTGATCGACTTCCGTCTTTTGACGTCGTGTGAGTATCCTTTCCTGCGATCTAGTAATGTTTAGTATTAGTATCATGCTAGGTTGGATCTAGCATACCTTAGAGTTTATACCAAGTAGTGGTTATGGACCTTAGGTGAGTTTTGAGGATTGTCGATTGTTGTAAGACGTTGAGTGTTTGGTTGATCTTGTGAGTATTTGAGGCTTGAGGTTGTGGTTATATGGTTGTTGAGATTATAAGCTAGGATATGCTTATCCTAGCATGGTGATGTTACCGTTGTGTTTGTTGGACTAGCCATGTTATCCTAGTAGTGTTGTGAGTTATGATCTTGTGAGATCCGAGGGTTTAGAAGTCTTGGGACTTCTAGCTTCTGTTGAGTATGATGTGAGCATGAGGGATTCTAGGATGCGGTCCTAGAATTGAGAGTCAAATGATCTTGCTTAGGTCATTTGTATAGAAGTCTAAGACTTCTATTGTGAGTGGGTTGTTGTTGATATAGTTATCTTCTTGTGAGCAGGTTATGGGCTTCCTCCCTAAGGAAGCAAGAGTGTTGTGAGTTGAGTGTGGTGACGAGGTAAGTCTTCGGACTTACTTAGCTCGTATTCCTTGTATTAGCATTGATGTGTGTTTGGTGGTGTGTGTTTATTTTTTTATAACAACTAAACCGGAATTAGGATTACCAACCTTTATATTATTTTGGCCCAACTGTATGATAACGGGCGGTGACAACTTCCCTGGCTCCCGCGAGAGCTAGGAGGTTCTCGGGGACTATCCCGTGCTGGTAGACGGTCAGATGCATCAACACCATTCCATGCCGGTAAGTAGGGACCGAGGCGAGTTTCGGTAACTCTCATGTCACAACCTAAGTTGAATTAGAACGGGATATGACTTAATAATAATAAGATAATAAACCGGACTTGTGTGCTTTGGAGTGTATTGGGTGTTTATGATGATTGACTTGTGTTTGTGCCTTTCACCTTGATTTTAATGCTTCGAATATTAGCTAACGGTTTTATACCGATTGTTGTAGATTGTCTTGCAGGTTAGGAATGCGGCTGAGAGATCCGGAAGAGTGGGCAGCCGGGGTTCCGTACATTTTAGGATTGGGTTTTGGTTGGAGTCGTGTTTGAGTTTTGTTTTCATTATATATTGTATGCCGCGTGTATGGCATTTGGTCTTTCGGTTGTATCTTGGCTAAAGTCTTTGGTTTGTATAGTTTTGGGTTCATTACATTGCATAAAATGTATTTGGTTTTGTCCTTTATTTGTGCCTTGTTGCAAGATCCGGTGAAATTATTGTCAAGCTAAGGGTCAGGACCCATTGTGAGGTCCCAACCCGTAGCATCCCGAGTCCCGCGGATTCAGGGTGTTACATGTCTAGTTCTATAGGAGACTAAGAGGTGCTCTTGCAACCCATGTCTGCAGGTAACGAATATTACTTGTTGGTAGATGGGAGCAGAGGTGAGTTTCGGGAGATATTCATGTAACAAAAGAAGTTGAATTAGTAATGGATAACTTAATGAAAGATAATAACCGGTTGAGTGCGAGCATGCTATATGTTTATTTTTACATTATGTGTGCTTGTGCCTTTACTATCTTTTTGATATCTAGAATGTTAGCTAACAGTTTATACCGATGATGTACACGTTTCGTAGGTTAGAGATGCTGCTGAGTGATCCGGACGGTGTGGTCAGCCGGGGTTCCCGTACATTATAGGGTGAGATCGGATTTATATTTTTGTTGTTGCTTTCCATTCGTTTTGAACTTGGTTCTGAGTGTTTTACACTTTCCTTTGTTTTAACCTTTGGTTTTACTTTAAGTTTTGATTTCTTATATTTTTGCCTTGTTGTAAGATCCGATATTCTCGTTGCTACTCTGAGGGTCGGGACCCATTGTGAGGTCCAATCCCGTAACGCTTCGAGCTCCCAAAACTTGTGGTGTTACAAAAATATTACATGATAAAATATTTTAGTTAATCAAAGTAATAAGTTGATAATATTTATGTTTTGTATAACTTTATATGTACTCATATAGTCATATTGATTTCATTTAATTTAATTAAACATATATACATCTATAATATATACAACTTTGTACATACTCACAAATTCATACCTTTTGGAATAAATATTCATATAATTTTTTTGTAACACCCCAAATCCGCGGGATTCGGGAATGCTACGGGCGAGACCTCAGAATGGGTCTCGGCCTTTAGCTTGACAATAATTTCACCGGATCTTGCAACAAGGCGCAAATAAAGGCCAAAACCGAAATACATTTTTATGCAATGTTATGAAACCCGAAAACAAAAGAAAGGAAATACTTCAGCCGTCCTTACAACAACACAAGGACTCCAAACCCAACTCAACCTAAGATGTACAGAACCCTAGCTGCCCACTCCTCCGGATCACTCGACCACATCCTATCCTGCACATCAACTACAACAATCGGTATTAACCGTTAGCTCACATTCTAGGCATTATAAAGATAATATGACACAAATACACACATAAGAACACATAACACACAACATGCTCATATACATACGCATCCGGTTCATATTCTCTTTTTAGGTTATTCCTTTACTAGTTCCATTCGTTCAACGTGTGAGACGAGAGTCTTATAAATCTCGCCTCTGTTCCCGTGTAACCAACAGGAGTGTGGCGGAGCTCAACCCGTATACCATGTGGAGTGGCGAAGAAGCATGCCGGTATACCATGTATGATCTAGTCGCAGAGAACCACCCAATCTCCCTCAAGAGCTGGGTAGTGATGTCACCGCCCGATAATAATAGTAACAATAGGCCAAATAATATATATAGTCAAGTATTCCTAATCCGGTTTCATGATCAAAAGCGATAAACACACACCACCATAATGTATCCAAATAATGCATAAAAGCGGCTAAGTAAGTCCGAGGACTTACTTCGTCTCAAAGCTAACCGAAACCGATAACACTCTCCGAAAAAAATATATCCAAAGCCTGTTCAAGACAAGGAATGATATCAAAAACCACTCACGCAAGCTAGAAGTCCTAAGACTTCTAGTCCTATTTGACCTTATTGGGTCATACACTTTCATAATCTAGGATACAGCTCTAGCCCTCATAAACTCACGAGATCTCAACTATAACAACATGCTAGGATACTTCCATCCTAACTCCACCATCTCAACAAACACATACTCAAAACCTCAACAAAGATCACACGATAACATACGTAACTCAACCCTTAGAACGTTCAAGCCATCCTCAAATCCTCACCTAAAGTCCACAACCACTAAGTGGCATTTGCTGTAAGTTATGCTAGATCCAACCTAGCATGACTCTACCACTATACATAACTAGAACGAGGGAGAAGATACTCACACGAGGTCGAAGGTGAAATACGATCTACGGATGTCGAAAATGGGTTCGTTGGTCTTTGTCGGCCGCTTTCGGGACCTAAGACCAAAGTTAAGCGAATTTAGCTTATATGCTAAATTGATTTTAAATATGTATAATATGTAACTCAAAGTTATAACTCGTTTTCCAAATGCCATCGTTAAAACCTTCACTTCGGGGAAAAGTATAAATTCACGAACTTGGTTGTAAATCGCAATTAAAACTTCGAGCCATAAACCAAATTTAATCCAACAAAGGACAACATATATATATTATATAAATATAAGGATAAAACTCGAAGAAAAATCCAAGTTTAAAACCCGTAAACACGTTTTCCCGGGACAAAATCATACAATTTCATAAATACGGGTCATCATCCTTAATTAAGCCTTGGGGCAATTTCTGAAATTTACGCAACATAGGGCATAAATTCAACAATCAAGAAATATGGGTCAGAACTGCAATTATTATAAAGATATGGGTACATTCTGTTGTTATTTAAATCAACAGGGCCAAACTGCAATTATACCAAAAACAAGGGGCCCGATTTGAATATGGGAATTAGGGTTTCTTTAACCCGATTGCTGAGGCGCAAGGGGTATAAGCTGCGCAAGGGAACCGGCGACCTCACCTTGGAGATGGCGGCAGGGCTTCGGCAGCGGCACTACAAGGCGAGGCGGCAAGGCCGCTTCTCCGGCGAGACACTGTTGATTCCGGCATGGCAGAAGGAGAGCGAGGTGGAAAGGCGGGGAAGAGTCCGTGGTTCGCTTGTTGTAAAACAGGAGTCTGATGCAATCGAGAGAGGGCGGCTGGCTGCTACAATAGAGAGAGGGAAATGCTTGGAACGCCTCTGCACTTCAATGGAGTAAAAACCGTCAGAAAGGAGAGATAATTACATATTAGAGATGGTGAGATGGAGGGGTAAGGACTGCTGAGCAAGAGGGTGAGAGGGTGAAGTGGTTCGAAGGCAGGGTATGCTCGATATGGAAAGAAACTGCAGGGTTCGGACCTTGGTTGCAACCCTTTAGTCTCCTGATGAGGTTCTTTGCAAGTGGAGCGAGGGATAGGGCTGAGCATTGGTCCAAAACCGCAAACCGCAAACCGAACCGCAACCGAACCGCAAACCGCAAACCTGAAAAACATGGCCCGCAAACCGAACCGCAAATTTGCGGTTCGGTTTGCGGTTCGAACCGCACGGTTGCGGTTTGGTTGCGGTTCGAACCGCAAATGAACCGCAAATTTGCGGTTTTGTTGCGGTTTTTGCGGTTTTGCGGTTTGGTTTGCGGTTTGGTTTGCGGTTTTGCGGTTTGGTTTGCGGTTTTGCGGTTTGGTTTGCGGTTTTGCGGTTTGGTTTGCGGTTTTGCGGTTTGGTTTGCGGTTTTGCGGTTTGGTTGCTGTTTGGTTGCTGTTTGGTTCCAAAATAATAAACATAGTCATATAGAGTATATGTAAACATCGAAAACGACCAATGGCAACATGCCAACATCCAAAACGACCAATGGCAACATGCCAACATCCAAAACGACCAATGAGTAATGACAACATGTCAACATCCAAAATGACCAAAATAAAACATGATTCTTTCATACTCCATCGTGCACTAAAACTCCAACTCATGGTTCACCACCTATCATTGAACAAGACAACAAGCAAAATAAGACCATTGATCAATGAAGAGTCGAAGACAACAAGCAAATCCAAAAAGGCAAATAGTTATGGCAACATACCTTTTCACTTGACTTTTCAAATAATAATAGGTCCCTTTTCAATGTCAAGTAACGAGTTTAAATCTTCCAAATCTATACACATGAAAATAATAAGCAAAACAAAGTTTGCCATAATCAATATAAGTAATATAACATTTTATACAATATTATAACTAAGTGAAAATGAATGTTTAAAAGTCAAGTATTACCATGATACATCTTCATCATCTCTTCCTCTTCATCCTCCATATTTTCCTCATCAATAGTGGCATTATTTATATTAGAGGTAGACCTAATTTTTCCAAGTAGCCAATCTTGTGCACAAATAAGACCTTCAACTGTCTATTATAAGAAGATTATAATTAAGAAAAGTTGAAACATAATACAACATATTATTACTTATAAGCAACTAACCAACGGTTCATACCTTGGGATTTAAGGAACTTCTATAGTCATCGAGAGTACGTCCTCCGGTACTGAATGCAGATTCAGATGAAACGGTACTGACCGGGACGGCTAGCACATCACGAGCCATACGTGCAAGGATAGGATATCTTCCTGCATTCACTCTCCACCACCCTAATAGATCAGTCATCTTACCTGAAGTCCTCGGCTCAATCAAATATGCATCAAGCTCAGATGTAGCAAATTCACCATCAGAACCGCAATCATCATCAAGTTGTCCAAATAGTTTTTCAAAAAACGTATTACCTGGGGTAATAAACTCATTGTCTTCATGTAGTCATAAGAATATAATAAGTAATAATAATATAAGTTTAAAAGTTAAAGGAAGTAATTTACCTCCCCCTCCATGTAAATTAGAACTTGATGAAACTTGAGTACCCGAGTCTTGAGAACGCTGACTCATATACAAAACCTTATACTGCTCAAACAATCTAGAAGTGTAGTCCTTGACTTGTTGTGATAATTCTTTACCTTTTTCCACCCCATGTATAGCTCCAAGACCCTTTTCCACCATAAGGAACTTCTGTGTCGGATTCAGAATAATAGCAACAAAGATCAACATATTCATCTTCTCCAAACTACCCCAATACTTATCACATTTTACCTTCATCTGAATGGCCATTGAACTACAATCAATATCATCACTACTCATCAACTGATTCAACACTTCGATGAGGTGACCAATGTGGTAGAAAACATTATTGATCGTCACATAAGATGTTCCTGACACATCTTTAGTGAACTTATAAAACTCAGCTAAAAACTTCACAAGAAGCTCAATCTTCTTCCACTCATCTGTAGTAATAGCCCCTAAGCAATCATCATTACCTCCTCTAGGAGTATCAATCCGGTCAAAAACAAGCTTGTATTTCAAAGCAACATCAAGCATCAAATAAGTGGAGTTCCATCTAGTAGCTACGTCAAGGACTATCTTCCTTTTATATTCAATTTTCAACCTTTTAGCTTCTTCTCTAAACACATGTAGTCTAGCAGGAGAGTACCTTACATACCGGACAATGGATCTCACTTTTTCAACACAAGTCATATGCAACTTCAAACCATCATTCACAATCAAATTACCAATGTGAGCTACACATCTCATATGCATGTTATGTCCACTAGAAATGCATGATCCATTTGCTACAGTCATTGCTTTCAAGGTATCACACATCACATCATTAGAACTAGCATTATCAACAGTGATGGTAAACAACTTAGCATCTAAACTCCATGCTCTCAAACAATCATCAATCCCTCTAGCAAGTGATTCACCCCTATGACTAGTTATCTGACAAAAATTCAATATCCTCCTCTGCAAATTCCATTCATTATCAATAAAATGAGCAGTTACAACCATGTAGTTAATTCTTTGAACTGAAGTCCATGTGTTAGTAGTCAAACTAACTCTTTGGCAATTCTTCTTCAACCAACCATGCAATGCAACCTTTTCATTCAAGTACACTTCATAACAATCTCTAGAAACAGTGTGACGTGAAGGTACTTTAAAAGTAGGACAAGTAGTAGCAACAAATCTTTTAAAACCACATTTTTCCACTTGCCTAAAAGGCAATTCATCAAGAATAATCATTTTAGCCAAAGACTTTCTAGAATCAGCTTGATTTAGCACCCAACTCTTTACTTTACATTGTCCACTTTCAACAATTTCTTCCAAGACAATTTTAGATTGGGTACCTTTACTTTTGTTGGCCGGATTTTCTACACATCTCCCAAGATGACCGGTCAAATTTGATGTGCCATTAGTCCTTTGGTCAGCTGCAAACGTCTTGCCACAATGGATGCACTCGGCCCTTAACTTTTGATTCTCATCACGGTATTGTTTGTAGTGATCCCAATACAGCCCTTTTCCCTTTTTCCTCTTAACTACGTCAATGTAAACTCTATTGACAGCACTTGGAGTTGGTGCAACGGAACTTGGTGCCGATGGAGTTGGTGTGGTACTCGGTGGTGGTAGGTTCGTTGACGGAGGAAACGTCACTTCTTCATTCTCATCATCAGGATGATAAGAATTTGTTGATGTATCCGAAGCAGAAGCGGTTGGAGAAGATAATCGAATTCTTTTGGCGGTAGATTTCTTCCTTCCTCTTTGTACTTGGGAACTCGACATCTATTCAAAAACAACATGAGTAGTCAACAATCAAAGAATCATATAAAATACACATTTGTGACAGTCACATAAATACAATAAATACTTATGTTGTACAAACTACAACGAAAATAAGGTCAGTTGGTTGCTACTTGCTACACCAACATTTTGATGTCAACATTCAATTTACCACCCTTACCAAGCTCACAAGCAAAGCAACAGAATAAAAGTTAACATAAGGGTAAGTAGTAAGCACAACACACATAGAGAGAGTGGGTCGGACTTGCACACAATTAAGCATTAAAATTATCAAATAAGGGTAAGCAGTAGAATAAGGGTAAGCAGTAGAATAAGGGTAAGCAGTAAGCACATTAGCTGATTAGCACACAATTAAGCAGTAAGCACATTAGGACCATTAGGTGATTAGAGAAGAGAAGACTCGGAACTCGGAAGAGAGAGCAAAACAGTCTGTGCACATTAGCTGCATCATCAAATAATTCAAATCAAATAGCGGTCCAAAACATTAGCGGTCCAAAACAGTAACTGTAAGCACATTAGCTAATTTAGCTGCATCATCAAATAATTCAAATCAAATAAGGTAAGCAGTAATTGTAAGCACATTAGCGGTCCAAAAGTCCAAAACAGTCTATGCAATTACACAGTGCACTTCAACAATTGAGAATAGAGTCAATAGACCGGACAATGGAGTCACTGTAACTCTGTAAGAGTGTAAGCACAATTAGCACATTAGTGAGTCGGACTACCTGGACGACTGGGTTGGAGTGCCTGGACGAATCTGCCGGAGGAAGCGAGTCAGGCGATTGGGTCGGACTGGAGTCACTGGACGAATGAGGCGTCGGAATGCCTGCCTGGGGCATGGGCGACAGGGCGAGTCGGGCGAGTGACGAATGGCTCGGAGGCGAAGCGAAGTGACTCGGATGTTACACCGGAGGAGGCGAAGTGAGGCGGAGGTCCGGAGGAGGCGGAGGTCCGGAGAAGTGGCGACTGGTGGTGAACGACTCGAAGAACTGAAGTCTGAAGATGTGCAGCCGGCACTGGAAGCCCTAAATCCGTAAATCGCGTTTCCAATTCCAACTTTCCACTTTCCCTAATGTCAAAAAAGAGGCTAAACAGCTGCTGTTTTTTTTTTTTTTTTTTAATCAAACGCATTGCGGTTTGCGGTTCGAACCGCAAATTTGCGGTTTGGTTGACGAACCGAACCGCAAACCGCAAAATAAAATATGACGGACCGCAAACCGAACCGCAAATTTGCGGTTCGGTTGCGGTTTGGACCAAAAAATGCGGTTTGGTTGCGGTTCGGTGAACCGAACCGCAACCTGCTCAGCCCTAGCGAGGGAGAGCAAAAGATGGCCCGAGGTAGTGTGGTGGTTCGAGTTTACAGGTCACAGGAGCTTACTCATCACATGCTCTCCAATGGCCCTTGTACCAATCATAAGCTATAGAGGAAGACTAGAAGCTGGAATGGATAAGGGTCACCAGTGAAGGCCGAAGGTCAAGAGGGGAAGAGAGAAAAGAGGATGGGGAGGGCTTGCTTGGTTAGAATCAGCAAAGGGAGGGTGAGGGGTCGCTTGGCACACCTGCAGGCGGGGAGCGAGAGTTTGATCCCGGGGAGCGAGAGGTCGAGCTGTCAGGGAGGGAGAAACCAACTAGTTGAGGAGAGAGAGAATCCACACGGGGAAAGAAGAGGAAAAAGGCAGAGAGGAAGAGACAATAAATACAAGGGGTAAAACCCGATTAAAACGTTCGGAACGGAAATTTCCGGATCGACCAATTTTAACTTTCCGACAAAAAATCAAATAAATAAAAATACGGAAATACATACATGTATCCCAACTAATAAAATACCCGGAAAATATATCGTTACAATATTTAAAAAAAATACTTTAATTAATAACTCGAGCTACTAACGAATTGATAGAAGGGAGAATTACAAAGTCGGAACGCACCCAACTAAACGGGGCGTTACATTTTTATTATAAATTAATCTCATTGTAAGATATATATATAGGACAATGTTCATGTACGGTTCATAATTTTCGGTAGGGGCGTGCGGTTGAACATAGAGCTGACATGTGTCCCAAAAAAAAAAAATTTCTCTCAGAAACGATTGATTTTTTTTCCAGAAACGAATGAAATTGTTTTTGAGCTACCATGTTATAATTTCTGCACTATTCTCTTATAAACTTTGAACTATTCTCATATAATTCATGAACTATTACTTTTTAATATATTACATGAAATTATTTATAAATTAATCGCTTATATGTTATGAACTATTACTATACTCATATAATTAATGAACTATTACTTTCCATAAACGAATGAAATTTTTATTAAGTATAGTTATGCACTATAGTTTATAAATTTTTTCGGACACGTGTCAGTTTTACGTTCAGCCGCACGGCCCTACCGGAATAATGTGCATTACCTGAACATCACCCTATATATATATAAGTTAGTTTCAATAATAATATTTTATTAGAAATTGCCATAATTTGAATGAACAAGTGTTCATAACCTCTTATTGTAAGTTAGTCTGATTTTTAACATACTAATTTCTATAAATATGATACTAAGTTAGTCTTAATAATAATCTTTTATTTGAAATTGTTCTCATTTAAAAGAACAAATGTTCAAAATAATATTTTGGATCTTTCCTCTTAGTAGCCCTCAAGGTAAAAATTTTTCTCTCGGTATCCACAAGGTTACAAATTTCTTCTTGGTACCCTCCTAATATAATTTGTTTTCTATTTATACCCTTTCTTAATACATTTTGTTAAAGTTTAAATTATAAAATCTGTAAAAAATTCAAAAATAATTCTAGATGAAAAGAAATCAAATTACTTTTGATTTTCTATTTTTTAAATAGAAAATAATATTTAAAAAAAAAAACTGATTATGATCATTTTAAATAATTTTTAGTAAATATGATACTACAAGAAAAATCACTAGCAAAACATTGAATAAAAATTAAATTACAATGTAAGTCGGGAACATATAGGACATTGTTAAGAATAAATTTTGATAAAATTTTATTAGATTCCACTTGATTTTCAATGGAGATAGATCTATTTGGTAATATTAATATGGCAAGGAGAAACCGAATGAATATGAGATAAAAAAAATCTTGGATCCCGTCATATGGAACGAGGCTCAACTATCGAGAATCCAAGGGGAAGAAATTTTACCTGCACTCGTTTCAACTGTAGAATTGTTGAGATAGATCCATTTGATGTAAATCTGAGAGAGAATATAGAGTCCCACATCGAGAATTTACAACCTCCTATAACCCCTTATAACCTTGTATCTTATCATACTAGATTGGTTGTGTGGTTAAAGTGGTTGTGCTATTGGGCTTGTTACTGGGCCCAAGTGCACAGAAAAGTCCCCCTTCACTCAGATCAAAGGACCCAAGTGGATAAACGTAAGAGTCGGCCACGAACTCTTGGGACGGAACGCTTTCAAGTTTGAGGCCCAAACCAAGTCCCACGGTTGTAGTTGTAAAAATGCACAAACCTAATAATAGTTCCTTCGACCCTCTAGGCCAGTTTGGGCCTAAGCTTTGAGTCAGACATTCCGTCCCGAGAGATCATAGCCGGCTCTTACAATTATTCACTTGGGTCCTTGACCTAACTGAACGGGGCTTACGACCACACAACAAACTTTTTAAACCGTTGACCCGATCCAAAATTGTAATACAATTTTGTACTAATATTTATATTTAAAAGATTTTACCGAATCACCCCATCTAATATGGATCGAGATTTTGGCATCTAGATATTCGCGGATAGTCGGATAGTCCCTAATCACTATATATTCCTGGTTATTCGACTATAAAAAAATACTTTTATTTATAATATAAATTTATTAGTTTTAGAAAGGATAAATCAAGATTGTATATTACAATTTTGTACTAATATTTATATTTAAAAATATATTATATGTAAAACTATTTGAGTTAGGCAAAACAATAAATTAATAATGTTAATTTGTTACAACTTAATAACTTACGCATACTTATTAACTTTATATCACTATGCAATTTTGTATTAATATTTTTATTTGACATATATTACAATTGTAAGACCTAGTGTTTGCCTTCACCGCCCCCGTTGTGAAGGGAGCCGCCCCTGCGGTGGGGCGAACCTCCCTTGCGGTTTCGCAACAGATCGCGCCGATCTAATATTTTCGTCCGTTTTATTTCTTTCTATAGATAGAAGATTCGATCATCTATCTTATGGGCAGACTTTCCTATCATGTTCTTAACCCTAGACCATCTTTCCTTCTATCTTTTCCCAACGTTCCTATAAATTTCCTCTTTCTTTTATTTTTCCCATTTCTTGCATACATTTTCCTTGAACCTCGAAAACTGCAGCCTTCTTTCCTTGTGAACTTGTTGGACCTGTAAGTATCCTCCTTCTTTGTTTCTTTCTCACGTTCATGAGTTGCTACACACCTTTCCCTTCTGTTTCGCTTTCTTCTTTCGTTCTTCCTTTTCTTCTTCACAAGTATCAAGTTTGAGCATTAATCCTTGTTGGGCTTCCGTTGTTGTTTCGTCGATGTTCACAGGCTCCCTTGGTTGAGTTTTGACGTGTGCGTGTTTTGAGAGAAGCAAGCTTTAGCCTTTGCTACGTTCCTTGCTATCGAAGGAGTCGACAATCGCTTTTGCACCGTACCCGCCCTGCGCCTGCACAGACCGCCCCTGCGGATCCTGCCCAGCGCCGCCCCTACGGTTTTGTCTGTCACCCCTGCGGTTTTCCCCCAATTGCTCCCGTCTTTGGTGAGCTGCTTCCTTCCTTGCTTTCCTCGTTCCTTCCTTTGGCTTATGTTGATGTTGTTAACCCTTCTTGATTAGTAAGACTAAGGTTGAGACCTTAGCATGTGGAATTCTCTAAGAGACTAGAAGTTATAGACTTCTAGCAATCGTTTCGTTATTGATTCGTTATCCCTTGTTGAGCAGGCTTTCCTTCCTTCTTTCCGACGGGAAAAAGAGTTGTTTGTTGACCTTTGAGTTACCTTCGAGTGAGGTAAGTCCTCTAGACTTACTTAGCCAAATTCTGTGTATTGGCTTGAGAGTATTTGCTTGTTTGCATTGTTTATTGTTATAACGGATAACGGACTAGGATTGACCTTTATAACCGTTATTGGCCGAAGTGTATGATAACCGGGAGGTGACCACTTGTCTAGTTCTACAGGAGACTAGGAAGTGCTCTTGCAACCCATGCTTACAGGTAACGGATAGTATTGATCTATTCCTGTAACACCGCGAATCAGCGGGACTCGGGATGCTACGGACAGAGACCTCACAGTGGGTCCCGACCCTTAGCCTAACAACAATTTCACCGGATCTTGCAACAAGGCACAAATAAAGGCCAAAATCGAAATACATTTTTATGCAATGATAGGACACCTGAAAGAATACAAACAACGAACTTCAGCCGAAAACGACTCCAAAGATCAAACGCCATACACGCGGCATACAAAACAATAAACGAAGAATAATACACAACCAACTCGAACCAAAACCTCTCCTAAAATGAATGGAACCCCGGCTGTCCACTCTTCCGGATCTCTCGGTCACATTCCTAACCTGCAAGGCAATCTACAACATCGGTATAAAACCGTTAGCTAATATTCAAAGCATTAGAATTGATAGCATGTATTATACTCTATATTTTGGGATTGGTTTGGACGTTTTATCTTTATAAATTTGAATGTATAGATGTATATTCTTTGATCATTATGTTGTTTATTTACATTTGCAAGAATCGAGGTCTACACCTAGTTTCGTTGTAATTGTAGGAAAAATGGCACGTTTTGGAACAAAATGGAGCTAAGGAAGCTAAGGAGTCATTGGAGCTACATTATGGAGCATTGAGGAGCTACAAGAAAGGCTCAAGAAGCATGGAAATGAGATGGAAGATTGATTTTGTACCAGATTAGAGAGATTCACACTCAAGTGAGATTCACCTCGGTTGGCTACAATACCACCTTGACCGAGGTGATTTTCAAGACAGGCTGGACCGAGGCGAATATTATAACGGCCATAAGGTCTTTATTTTTGGCTGAGATGAATTTTCTGGAGATTAATTATCTTGGAGCAGCAGTTCTCCAGATCATAAAGTTGAAGGAACTTTGGAAGGAACTTTGGAAGGTTGAAGAATCCAAGGAAGTTAGCTTTGAAGGAAGTTGAAGAAAGTTGTAAGATTTTCTTAGTTTGGTTTGATTTGTTGTCTTTTCTGATTGTGATTGAGCAAAGCTGTTTGATTGTTTGATTGAGTTATTGAGACCTTTGAGTTAAGGTTTTCTTGTTTGAATATTGATTCCTTTCTTATATATTTGATTATTGTTATCATAATGATTGTTGGCTAAGTTCATTATGCGATTCTAGGGTGATTGGATGAAAGTTGTGGGGAAGACGATGAAAGAATGGGCCTTTACCCCAGTGGACCTTGAAAGCTCGAGCCTTTACTTTAACCGACAAACACCTCGGTCAGTCGTGGAACATCTCGACCGAGATGGAACATGAACTGAGCGAGGCAAGACCTTTCCTGTCCTTATCTGAGTTGAGGTTTCAGTTTGTCAAATCCTATCCTTGTTATACCTTTCCTGGTTCAACGCAAGCCTAGGATTAGACTTACCCGGTGATTCCTTTGCTTGTATACCCAAGATCATGAGTGTTAGGTAATAAAAGTTTATCCTTTATTAGGGTTTGAGTGTGCCTTCATCCCGTCTTCGAGAGTTAGCATGAGAGTTACCCGGTAAAGGTTGATTTTATCCCCTTGGGTGGTGTGTTGATTTGAGATTATAGTTTCTTTCCTTAGTACCTTAAGACTTACCCGGTGAGAGGATCTTTGGTTTGGGATAGTGAGTAGTGAGACTTACCTAGTGATTTATTCTCACCTTAGAAACACCTTCCCTTTGCAAAACCTCAGCTTTGTCCACATTATCCTTTGAGATCTTGAGTCGGAACCACAACTAGATGCTTTAATCTCTAGAATTAGCATTCTCTTTACCTGATTATTACATCATTTTTGATACCTTTGCTTTGTTGCTTGTTTTTGATTGACAACTTGAATTACCGATCTTTTTTTCACCATAGTCCCTGTGTTCTACCCTGGAGTATTTGCCGTTATTACAATTTATCTGTAAACTGCGGGTTTGCTTATTTGCAATAATTCTTGGTATAAATATCAAAGTTTACACACACCTTTTGGAGCGAACAAGTTTTTGGCGCCGTTGCCGGGGACTTGGTCAAGACAAAGTTCGGTTTCGGTTGTCTTTTGGGGTTGTTGCCCTTGTTGCTATTGATTACTTTACTTGAGTGATTTCGCAGGATCTTTCCTTAAGTTTATGCGAAGAACTCGTGCTGGAAAGGAAACCGTTCCTTACGATCCCGAACCAGAAAAGACATACAAAAGAAGATTGAAAGAAGCTAAGATGGCCGATCAAGATAATTGCGATCTTGAAGCTGAATTGAAGGAGGCATTGGAACAACTTCGCCTCAGTAAAGAAGAATTGCAACGAGAGAGAGACGAGACTCGTGCAAGAACTGAAGGGATTCAACCTGATATGGCCGCTCTACGAGCTCAGTTCTTACCTCGACCAATCCCAGATGCTCGACCGAGGTAGGAGCCAACTCTAGTTTCACCGGCCGAGATACACCCACCACCTCGGATGCCGGACATGGTAGACCGAGGTGATCTTTTTGTGGAGTTCCCCAAACCCTAGGTCAGAGGATGGACCCGAATCAACAAGTACGGCATCCAAGAGTCAACCTAGGAGATCCAACTAAACATGATTATGAACTTCGACCGCAAGTTCTAACCATGATTCGACAATGTCAATTTGGAGGTTTGGAGAGAGAATCTCCACATCAACATTTACAAAATTATAAGATTTTGACGGAGACTTTGAAACTATCAAGAGTGGAGAACAACAATTTCTTCCGGCTGGAAAAATCAACACTTGGTAAGAGATGACTACAAAGTTTGTTACTAAGTTCTTTTCCCCATCAAATACCGTTGAATTGAGGGGCAAGATCAATGCTTTTATCATGAAAGACAAAAAAAGTTTGTCCAAGTCATGGGAAAGGTTCAAGGACCTTTTGTTGGATTGCCTCCATCATGGGATTCCAAAGATCGAGTTGCTGGAGATATAATTCAAGGGTTTGGATGGAGACACTCAGTTCAAGCTCCAATTACTTTCCCCGGGCACTTTCATGGATATGCCGATAGATGAAGCTTGGGATTTCATAGAAAACCAAGCTTTACACATAGAGAAATATTCCCATCAAAGGGTTGAAGATGGAGCAAGGAGAGTTAGCTTTTAAGAAACAACATCAAATGCAGGTCCACTCACCTCGCTTAACAATAAAGTCAATGCATTGAAGGAGCTTTTAGTAGCTCAAACCAAGAAGGAGCAAGATGCTGGATACTAAGGGAGAGGAAATTATCAAGGGCCGCGGAACAACAACAATTACAACAACAACAACAACAAAAATTCCAACAACAATTGGAGATCAAATCAACAAAATTCCGGTAACCCTTATTCTTATGCTGAAAATGCTCTTAACACCCCTTCCTCTTCCTCTTCTACACCATTGAGAAGATAGGAGCCTGCATCAAGCTCGTCCCAGCCACCCAAGAAACCGGACACTGTGTTGGAGGCCATATTGATCAAACTCAACGCTATGGAGATATCTATGAATTCATTTTTTAAGGCACAAAAAGTCTTAGAGCAACAATTTTTCAACAAGGCGAATGAAGCGCCAAGAGATCTTGGAAAGCTTCTAGGAAGGACAGAGAACAACCCAAAAGGGAAAATTCTTGCTATCACAACATGCAGTAGATTGAAGACTGCAGATCCAGTACCTCAGTCGGACCACGATTAGACGAGGAACACCTCGGTCGAGGTGCCAACCGAGATGGAGCCCTAGAAAGCGAAAGAAAAATCTAAAGTTTATGTTCCACCTTCTGCTTATAAACCACCACTCCCGTTCCCTCACTCAAGGGCATGGGCACATCTAGACAAACACTTTGGTAAGTTTCTTGACCTTATGAATAAGCTACATATTAACATCTCTTTCATTGATGCTATCCTAGGGATGCCCGCCTATGGGAAGTTTCTGAAAGAGATCTTGTCAAGGAAGAGAAAGCTGAAGGACTTTGGTGAAGTAAGGATGACCTCTAGATCTTCAGAGCTCATTCAAATCATGAAGGAGAAGATTCCACCTAAGTTGAGAGATCCCGGTTCGTTTCGCATTCCCATCCAAGTTGGGGATGTGACTTATGATGCGCTTTATGATCTAGAAGCTAGTGTGAGCATCATTCCTCTAGAACTTTGTGAGAAGGTCGGCCTTGGAGAGCCCAAGCCTGTGAATATGACTTTATACATGGCGGATCGCTCCATTACCCGTCCTGTTGGTATCTTGGAGGACGCTCCCATCAAGTTATGTAATTTCTACATACCTATAGACTTTGTTGTATTGGACATTCCCGCAGATTATCCCATTCCTATCATTCTCGGAAGACCATTTCTAGCAACATCGGGTTGCAATGTTGATTGTAACAACGCCAAGTTGAAATGCAACATTGGCGGCGATCATGTGGAGTTTGCACTATTGGCTGCAATGAAGGGAGAGCCATTAGAAGATGACATCTTCAACATCTATGATGAAGAAGATTCTCGAGAATTGGTGAGCTCTATCCTTATTAAAGATATTTTTGAGAAAGTATTGAGTTTTAGTATGATGGAGGAAGGTATAGAAGTTTTGTGTGATGCAGATGTGCGAAGTTTGAAACATTGCAAGCAGATCCAGGAGCTAGATTTGATAAATTGATTGAGGAGAAGAAAAGCACATTAGGTTTCGGTCTCAGTTTCAGTACCTCGACCGATACAGTTTCTGGAGCAAGCGAGGTGATCTTATCTAAAGAACACCTCGGTCAGCCATCTCGGACCACGACCGAGACAACAAGCGAGATGATGTCAACCGAGACTTCCGTTAGTCTAGTACTTCGATTTAAGTCCTCTTCACTAGAAAGAGAAGGTAGAAATCAACCTCTGAAAGCACCCCCTGTCTTAGAGTTGAAACCACTCCCGACTCACTTGAGGTATGCTTTCCTTGGTCCGGATTCTACTTATCCCGTCATTGTTAGTGCTTCTCTTTCTGAAAATGAGTTGTCTAAGTTGATGCATGTGTTGAGGAAACATAGAAATGCTTTGAGTTACACTATTGATGATCTTGTTGGTATTAAACCTTCTCTTCGTATGCATAGATACTAATGGAAGACGATCATAAGACTTCACGGGAACCTCAAAGACGGTTAAATCCGATCATGAAAGAGGTTGTGAAGAAGGAGATTCTTAAGTTGTTGGATGCAGGTATCATATTTTCCATATTGGATAGCAAATGGGTGAGCCCGGTGCATGTAGTTCCAAAGAAAGGAGGGATGACCGTCGTGACAAACAAGAACAACGAGTTGATTCCTACTAGGACCGTTACGGGATGGATGATGTGCATTGACTATAGAAAGCTGAATGTGGCCACTCGAAAGGACCATTTCCCTTGTAATACCCCGAATCCGTGGGACTCGGAGCACTACGGGTTGGGACCTCACAGTGGGTCCCGACCCTTAGCTTGACAACAATTTCACCGGATCTTGCAACAAGGCACAAATAAAGGCCAAAACCGAAATACATTTTTATGCAATGAAAAGAAAAACCCGAAAGAATACAACATAGGACTTCAGCTGAAAATACAACCTCAAAGACTAAACGCCATACAATATACAATACATACAATACTCAGACTCGACTACACCCCAAAACTCAACCTAAAATGTACGGAACCCCGGCTGCCCACTCTTCCGGATCTCTCGGCCGCAATCCTAACCTGCAAGGCAATCTACAATAGTTGGTATTAAAACGTTTGCTCATATTCGAAGCATTAGAATCAATGAAAAAAGCACAAACACAAGTAAATCATTATAAAAACACAACATTTTTAAAGCATACAATTCCGGTTTATTATCTTTTTATTATTAAGTCATATCCCGTTCTAATTCAACTTAGTTTTGTGACACTAGACCACCGTGGTCCCGCCTCGACCCCTACTTACCGGCATGGAACGGTACGGATGTCTCTGACCGTCTACCAACACGGCTAGTCACCAAGAACCTCCTAGACTCTCAGAAGAGCTAGGTAGATGATGTCACCACCCGTTATCATACAATAGGGCCAAAATAATATAAGGTCGGTGGTCCTATTACTGGTTTAGTTGTTATAAACAATAAAGAATAATCACACACCACCAAACACACATCAATTATAATACAAGGAATACGAGCTAAGTATGTCCGGAGACTTACCTCGTCCCATAGATAATCCCGCTATATCCCGCTCTCAGCTTCCCACAGGAAGACACTCAACGCCTGTCAAAAGCCACACGATCAACAACTCTCTCATATGCTAGAAGTCCTTAGACTTCTAGTCCCAATGATCTCGCAAAATCATAAACAATAACTGTGCTAGGATAACAAACTCTTAGTCCTCCCGATCTCACAAGGTCATAACCATCATAACACAGGCTAGGATACTCTCGTTCTAGTCTCCACAATCTCAACAATCATACAACCACAAACCTTATATCCTCCCAAGCTCAATACACAACTTAAATCCATAGTAAACTCACAAGATAACATCAACCCTTAAGCCTTGGAACATTCCACAAACCTCAACCACTCACCTAAGGTTCCGAGCCACTACTTGGCATTCTCTCTAAGTTATACTAGATCTAACCTAGCATGATACTACTACTAAACATAACTAGGTCGAGGAAAAGAATACTCACACAACGTCAAAGACGGAAGACGATATATGGATGCCGAACTTGGATTCGTTAGACCTTTATTGGGGCGCTTACGAACCTAACACCAAAACTAAATAAATTTATCTTATACGCTAAATTTGATCGTAATATATAATATATATAAAATCCTAAGGTAAAACTCGTTTTCAAAAACCAACGTTAAAATCCCGTAAATCAAATCCGAGTTTAAAATCTTAACAACACTTCCCGGACAATTTATAAAATTATATACACATGGGTCATAATCCGCAAATAAAATTTTGGGTCATCAATCTGAAATAAATCCAACAAAGGCACAAGTGATAATTGTGAAACCCACAAAAACTACAATATCAAAATATGGGTCAATTTATGTAAATAAGAAATCTGGCAAAAATATGTAATTAATTCCAGTGAGGGCATAATTGCAGAAAACATAAATCTGGGCCATAAATTGAAAATAAAAAACATTGGGTCACTTCTACAATTAACTCAAAATAAGGGGGGCCGTTGTTAAATTTGAAGAAGGGTTTCCTTAACCCTATCGATGAAGGCACAGGTTGGGGAAAATGAAGAAAGCAGAGTAGCGGAGGTGAGGGAGACTCGCGAGGGCGGCGGCTGGTTGTGGCTCCGGGAGGCTTCTCTATCAGTGATTGAGGGAAGGCGGCAACAATTGCGCAGGGACTTCGGTAGCGGCGAGGATGGCCAGACGGCTGCATCTGGCTCACGGACTCAAAGACCCAATAAGAGGAGGTTGGTCGAGAGATGGGGAGAAGACCTGCTCGCGATGTAGAAGGGGTTTTAAGCGGCCGGTGGTATTTTGCGACGGAGTAGGGTGTCAGCGTGGGTGGTCTTCTGCGACCGGCGTGAAGAGAGGTAGACACGGAGGTGGAGGCGGTGATGAGAGGGATCGATCATCGATGATGAGAAATGAGATTGGGTGATGATTGCAAGGGTGTGGGAGAACAGAGAAATGGTTGCAGAGAGAGTGGTGGTTCGATGCAGGCGGCGGCAAAGCTCAAAGAGGAGACCACAGAGAAGGAAGACTAGAGTTGAGCTGCTGCACCCTGACGAATCGAAGGCTGGCGTCCCGGTTGACGAGGTATCCATTTGGTTGCTCCTGGCACTACCTCTGCGAGTTCACAAGGTTGGGCTAAAGCAAGATTAGAGCATCCCGATGGTCGAGAACATGGAGGAGGACAGAGAGGTTGGGAGATATTGAGAAAAGAAGGAGGAGAGAGCAGCGGTTAGAGTGTAGAATGGAAGAAATCAGGTGTGGATGATGATCTCTTCTGTAGGGCAAGTTAGCTGGAGGTAGCGAAGTGAAGGGTCGGCTAGAGTAGATCCACAAACTAGGCTAGGCGCAAGGCAAAAGCTAGCTCGGTATAGCTTGGGTGGCAATGGTGTCATGGATGGCAAGGAGGCACATAAGAATTGAAAAAAACAAACAAACAAAAGAAATGAAAATAAAATTAATAAAAACTCTATCGGAAAAATATTTGAAATGGGATTTTCGGATTGGAAACTTTTCTGAGAATAATATACGATTAATATATGTATAAATATATATTAACATACTCGTAAAATATAATTTTACAACTGAAAGACGGAAAGAAGTGTCTCGCTTTTCCTCAAAATCGTCTGTATTATACGGCTAGGCCAAGAAAGCAGCGCACTTCCTTCGACGTTCGTTGGTGTTGTTCATGCGGCAACAGACTCGATCTTCGCCGGACCCACCATTACTCTGTCGGCGGAGACGATGTGTCCAAGAAAAGCAACCTCAGACATCCAGAAATCGCACTTAGAGAGCTTGACATACAACTCTCTATCCCTCAAAATCTGCAAAATCATAGATGACCGGCATGTTCCTCTCTGCTACGAGAGTGTACTAGAATGTCATCAATGAAGACTACAACAAACTAATCAAGGAAGTCGATGAAGATGTTGTTCATCAACTCCAAGAAGACTTCTGGGGCATTTTTTAGCCCGAATGACATCACTACAAACTCGTAGTGACCATAACGGGTACGAAATGCCTACCTATGGACATCCTGCTCCCTCACCCTCAAATGGTGATATTCTGAGCGTAAATTAATCCGGGAGAATACTGTCGCTCCCTAAAGCTGATCAAATAGACCATTAATACGAGGCAGTGGATACTTGTTCTTGATGGTCACCTTGTTCAGCTCTCTGTACTTAATACACAGTCTCTACGATCCACCCTTCTTCCGTACGAAGAGGACAAGTGCACCCCATGGTGAAACACTAGGGTGAATGAAGCCCTTCTCAGCCAACTCCTCGAGTTGCTTCTTCAGCTCCAATATCTCGACAGACGCCATATGATATGGGGCCTTTGTGATGGGTCTCGTACCAGGATCCAACTCGATACTGAAATCCACACTCCTCTGAGGCGGCAAGCTCGACGGCTCAGCAAATACGTCTACAAACTCGCAAACCACTAGTATGTCCTCCAAAGCCGGACTCTCTCATCCTTCATGGCGTAGCACCAAAAGGCATCACATCCCTGTGCTATCAGTCTAGCTGCTCGTACGCCACTGGTTACAGAGCCCGTCTTCCCAAGGTCCCAGCCTCAGA
This sequence comes from Fagopyrum homotropicum, assembly GCA_033239125.1. Taxonomy (NCBI): domain Eukaryota; kingdom Viridiplantae; phylum Streptophyta; class Magnoliopsida; order Caryophyllales; family Polygonaceae; genus Fagopyrum; species Fagopyrum homotropicum. Next base: position 67,449,106 of record BSWB01000007.1, on the reverse strand, counting down.
AGACCTTAATCTGACCTACCTCGGTAGAGATTGTAATAGTCCTCCTACCAACAACTATAACGGTGTCTACGCATCCAATTCATACCTAATATGACTTCTTCATGCATCAATGGCATGACTAAGAAGTCAACAAGCAAAACACGAGTCCCTAAACGAAGGTGACAACTACGTATCTCACGGGTACCTCTTACCCGGCACCATCAGGTAACCCTATAGTAAAGGGTATCCCCTCTATAGTAGCTAAACTTAGACGCTCAACACATGTATCGCTCAACACATGTATCAGAAATAAATGAATGCGTAGCACCCGTATTAAATAAAACTCTAACAGGTAAACCATGAAGTAGAATGGTACTTGTAGTAGCGGGTGCAAGCGGCTCCTCTGCACTCCTCAGCTCAAAAGCTCTACCCTGAGCTCCTCTAGTATCAGTGGTACTCCCACCACGACCTCTACCTCTACTCGGGCCGGGAGCAAATCTCTAAGCTCTACCCTGAGCTTCTCTGGAACTCTCTACTGTCCTTGTGTCTGCTACTGAGGTGTCCTCTGACCACCTCCCGCCACACTGGCAGGGGAAGAACCCTGCTGAGATGCAACTCCACCCTGCCTACAGAAGGCAACTCGATGTCTTGGTCTACCACAGGTAAAGTGAGTCACAACTTGCCTGGTACACTTTGGCTTCAAATGTCCAGGATCCCCACAGTTGTAACACTATCGTCCCTTATCTACAACCAGTGGAGACGAGGGGTAAATTTGACGTCTCTGGTCTCGTCTAGACCTAGATGCTCCTCTAACTCCACTGGTCTGCCCAGTGCGCTGCCTCTTCTCAGACCGTCCCGTCTGAGAAGCCCTCCTCTTACTCGCTCGCTCTCCCTCAGTCGACGGGATAACAAGTACACATGCTGATCCTCAAAAGGTGCAGCTGGACCTAACAGAGCTAACTCAGTTTGGAAGTGGTTGATGGCGTTTGCAATCGGCACATCCTCAAAGCCTACTTCCACAAAATCCTGCAGCTTCTCCCTCCTCAGTGAGGCAGGGCAGAACTGTTCTCTAACCATGCTCCTCATGCGATCATAAGTAGTGGCTCTGGCTCGTATAGTCCTCCACCACTGATGTGCAAGGTGACGGAATAGAGACTGAACTAGCTCTATCCGTCTGTCCTCAGGACATTTGATAGACTCTACAGCCGAGTCTACATGTCCTATCCAAACCTTTGTCTCTAAACCAATCTTCCCTGAGAAAGGTGGTACATCCATCTAGTAAAATGCCTTCAACTAGGTATCTGGTCGAGGCACTCTGATCTTCTCTGTAGCTCGAACAGTCTCAGCAGGACGTGCCGGTATAGTTGGCACCTATGTGGCTCCCCGAGACATCTCTGAAGATCCCTCATGCCTTGGTAGATCTGGGGCCTGTTTGCCAGCTCTGGCAGCCTCCTCCACACGTCGGATGAACTCTCAAAACTCTGGACACCTCATGGAGATACAATCCGAGTCCTCAGACTGGACTCGATGTGAATAATGTCTCCTCGATCCACCACTCCTCGTCTCTGGGACGACACTCTCGGCAATCTCCTCATGTACCTCCTCCACCACTGGTGGATCAACAGCGGGAACTGGTCTCTCTCCTATCACGCCCAGAGGAAGAGGTGGTCTACCTCTACCTCGGCCTACAACAGTAGTAGCTCTAGTCCGAGCCATCTGAGGGGTATGCACACCTAACTTATAAGGCTCTATATAGGCCATATGTATATATATATATACTTAACACATATACAAACATAATCCATAATACATATATACATATCTATACTACAGAGATCCATAGTAGAGGTGGCGACTTCTCGTACATTCTAACCCAAAACCACACTTGAAAATCAAAATCCTTTGAAAACGTCAGACCCTTTCGGGTTTTATTTATTTACCTATCAAACCTCATAGCAGATAGCAAGTGCCATTGTTGACCCAAGGCTCTGATACCAACTTTGTAACAACCCGAATCCGAGGGACTCGGAGTGCCACATTGGGCTAGGATCTCACAATGGATCCTGATCCTAGCCTGACAACAAGTTCATTGGACCTTACAACATGACATTGAAAGATATAAAAACAAATGCATAAAAATGTATAAATTGTACCACCGAAAGGTAACAATATCATAGCCGAGTGTGTAAAACAACATCCTCACACAAGAGGTAACAAAAGATCATCCTCACGCAGGAGGGAAACATAACAACCCTAAAAGGCATAACCATCCTATGTACGAGAGGTCCTCGGCCTGTAACTCTGCTAGATCACTCAACAGCACGCCTATCCTGTAGGGCATCTACAACATGGTAATAAACCATTAGCTAACCATACATATATGAGGTAATGCATAAGCACCAACACAATCATGGAAAGATAAACACATCAGCATGCTATCACACATTTACCCATTTATCATCTTTGTATAATAGTCAATCACTCAAATCGTATATATATATATATATATATATATATATATATATATATATATATAGATATATAGATATAGATATAGATGAAAATATGTGACACGAGGACCGATACATCCTCGCCTCTGAGCTTGATAGCCAGCTGTACGAGTATCGGTCACACAATATGTGTACCCTATGGGAGTGGATTGCGCCCTTCTTGTAAAGCCAGTCTGGCCTGACATTAGAGAACATCCCAAACTCCATGGCGGGATGAAAGGGAAAGGTTATCACAGCCACGCAACAGGGCAATCAATAAAACATAGGTCGGTATAAACGACATCTCATGCTACCATAGCAAACATATAATGCACACACCAGTCATGCAAACACCCAATATAGGGATGGTACCTAAGTAAGTCCTACGGACTTACCTCAACCTCGTACAAAGCTCAACTAGAATCAACCTTCACTCCCGAGAGAGGGGAACTACCTAATAACAAGGCATAGACAGATATCAACCTCTATTCATCAAAGGGGTCACACTTAGACCCAAGGGATCCATAGGATCATCCTCAACCTAACCTCACAACCTAATAAACCTCAAAAGCCGTACAAGGCATACCGATCATAACATCATCAAAACACCTCCTCACACATCTAGCATGAACCTATACACTCACACTAGGAAGGGAGGGAACAAAGGCATCCTAAAGCAAGCCTAGAAGCAACACACCCATGCAGAACCAAGTGGAAACACCAGCTGGTGCAGGTGGTCGCAAGGGCGGCTGTAGGTGGCACTAGGGCGGATGTTGGCCGGCGTTGGAGCGGCTGCAAGGTGGCGTTGGGGCGGCTTGATAACAGAAGACACCAATTCAGCCCCTTCTTCACTCCTTCCTTTTATTGCTTCACTCCTTCGACCAACACACATACATACAAAAACATACATATATACACATCAACATATGCCAATCATGGCCGGAACAAGGTCCAAACCTAAGAGAATCTATGCTAGAAGAAGAAAAGATGAAAGAAGATGGAAGAATGAATAAAGAAAGGGAAGAAGCCATGAAAGCTTACCAAGCTGAACCTATACCAAGCAAAACTCTCACCCAGACCTCCAAGTTGGCTCAACAAGGCACAACAACATCAACCATCAACAATCAGTAACAAAGCCAAGCATATAAGCTCTCAAACTGACACAAAACTCAACCAATCTCAAGAAAAGATCAAAAGGAAGAAGAGAGGAGAAGATGAACGTAGGTAGAGAGATGGAGTTACAATGGAGAACCCTCATCAGAAGGGAGAGATAAGAAGCTTATAAAGGGAGGTAAAGGGTAAAGCACGGGTCAAAGGGTCAACAAAGACAACTGCAGCCACACAGAGCCGCAGGGGCGGACCTTGTGAGGCGCAAGTGCGGCCCAGGCAAACCGCAGGGGCGGCCACTGTGTCACGCAGGGGCGGTCTAGGCCTAATTTGGGTCCTCATCTCACACTCTCAGCAACTCAGCAACTAGGCTCTTAAACTACGCACCTCCTTGACCGTCCTAGGAGGCGGCCATGAGGAGACGGTGTCTATCTTCGTCGGGTCAACCATGACACCCTCGGCGGAAAATTATGTGACCTAGGAATGCCACCTCGGACATCCAAAACTCACACTTAGAGAGCTTTGCATAATGCTCTCTATCTTGAAGGACTCGAAGTACCGTCCTTAGGTGTCCCTCATGCACCTCTATACTTTGAGAGTATACTAAGATGTCATCAATAAACACAACAACAAAATGGTCCAAGAAGTCGATGAATATGCCGTTCATCAACTCAATGAAGACGGTGGGTGCATTCGTGAGCCCGAATGGCATCACGACAAACTCATAATGGCCGTATCTCGTCCTGAATGCCGTCTTCAGCACGTCCTCCTCTCTCACACTCAACTGGTGATATCCCGATCTCAAGTCAATACGTGAAAACACGGAGCCTCCCTACAACTGGTCTAACAAATCATCAATGTACGGTAGAGGGTACTTGTTCTTGATGGTGACTTTGTTCAACTCCCAGTAATCAATGCATAGTCTCAAAGATCCGTCCTTCTTCTTGATGAAGAAGATCGGTGTACCCCAAGTGGAAACGCTCGGGCATATGAAACCCCTCTCGGTTAACTCCTCGAGCTTCTTCTTCAGCTCTAACATCTCGATCGGCGCCATGCGGTATGGGGCCTTGGAGATCGGCCTCTTCAACTCAATAGAAAAATCAACGCTCCTCTATGGTGGTAATCCGGGTGGCTCCCCGAAAACATCCTAAAACTCACATGCCACGGGAATCTTCTCCAGTGATGGTCCCGTCCTTCATCGCATAGCACTAGAAGGCCTCACATCCCTGCCTGATAAATATTGCGGCTCGAACCGCGCTAATGACTGTACCGGATTTTCAAAGGTCCCAACCTCGGAAAATCACCTCGTTTCCCATCTCAGTAGTGACTGTCACGGTCCTCCAACTGATGTCCAACACGGCTCGATGGAGGTCCATCCAATCCATCCCAAGGATGAATTCTTCATGCACTAAATGCATGACATAGAATTCGGCTAACCAATCACTGTTTCCTAAACGTATGGGACAACCATGTACCTCTCGAGTACCACTAACCCTACCCCCATCGGGTAACCCCACAACAAAAGGTCTCCACTCTATTGTAACTAACGACAACCTAGCTACACAATCATCGGATATAAAAGAGTGCGTGTCACCCATATCAAATAAAACTCGAACCGGAAAGCCATGAATCTGAATGGTACCTGTAGGTGTTTTCGCTGTTGGATCAACAACACTCCTCAACTCAAACATCCTGGCCTGAGTGCCTCTTGTCTCCTGGGTACCCCCACCACGACCTCTACCTCAGCCTTGTCCTTGAGTTGATCCCTATGTACGAGTCTAACTCTGACCCCTCTACTGAAAACCTGGAGACTGAAATTGTGATGGCCTTTGGCTGCCCCCTGCTACGCCAGCAAGTGAAAAAACCTACTGTGACTGGGACTTGCCCAGATGGAAAAAAGCGGCTCGGTGACCCATCTAACCACAAGTGAAACACGGCACAAGTGACTTCCTACAAGTACTCATTAGGTGCCCATATCCTCCACAACCGTGGGACTATAGTCCTTGAATTGATGCCTGCATTAACTACTGAGGACCCAAACGTCTCTGAGTCTGGTTACGTCCCTACCTTGAGGCTCGTACCCCTGAACCAGCTGTTAAAGTCCTTTGTCTCTTGTCCGGCCCACCGGACTGTGTCACCCTTCTAGACCTTGGGCGGTCTCTCTCATAGGCCAAAGGTTGGTCTTGGTACTCCGTCAGTGAGGCACAACAAAATCCTGCAAGGTAAGCACGGATGGACTCTCTTAGTCTCCTAGAAAAGAGGTAGACATGTTGGTCCGTTGGAGGTGCAGCGGGTCCCAACAAAGCTAACTCCGCCCGAATACGTCTAATGGCCTCAAGGCCGAAGCTCGGTCCTGAGACGTCCTCAAATCCTACCTCTAAGAAATCCTTGACTTTGTCTCTCCGTAGTGATTCCAGGCAAAATGTCTCTCTAACGAGACTCAATAGCTGATCCATCCTAGTCACACCTCCTCTACCCGTCCTCCACCAATACTAGGACTGCTCTTGGAATAACGTGTGGACTATCTCCATCTGTCTTTCCTCTGGGCAACGGATTGCCTCTAGTGCAAACTCCACGTGCCCAATCCAGTGCTCGACCTCTAACTCTACCTTCCCGTCAAAGTAGGGTACATGCTGCTGGTTGAAAACCTTCAACCATGAATCAGGTCTCGGAGACCTTAGCTCGTCTCTTGCCCTAACAACATCAACAACTGTTACATTTGCAACTACTGTTGGTGCGACTGCCTTTGGTGCGACCCCAATCGATGTAACTCTTTGTGAGACCTTAGCTGATCTCGTAGGTGTAGGTGTAGGTGCCGGTGGTGCGGGAGGTGGTGCTCTTGTCCTGATTGCCTCCTCAACTCATTGTACGTAGTCTGCAAATACGGTAGCTCCAATTGATGGTCCCCCGGTTCTTGCAGATGGGGAACTATGCCCCCCAAACCTCACAAATATCCTAACCCTAGCCTATGGACCTGTTCAAGTCCGGGCTAGCCCGCCCGGCCCGGACCGCCCGCCCGCGAAAACGGGCGGGTATGAACATCGACAGAGGCCCGACCGGGCCGCTAGGCCCGGCCTGCAAGTCCCGGCGGGCCGGGTACGGACAAGGTACCAGGCCTGGTCGGGCCGCTCGGCCCGGCCCGGAGCCCAGCAAAAAAAAAAAATTAATTTATTAACTTTAGGTTTAGGGAATTAGGGTTATACGAAAATGAAAACTTGTAATTTCTGAACCTTCCCTCTTCAGTCTTCCAATTCCAGCCGACAAAGACGACAAGCGACAAGTCGACAACCCTCGTCTCTCACTCTCTTCCCTTTGGCTCTTCTCTTCCAGCCGTTGCGGGCCTTGCGGCGCTGCCGACAGTGCCTAGTGCCGGCCCTCGTCCACACTCCCTCGCGAGTCGCGACCCCTCTGTCCCTCGCGAGTCGTAGTCCCTCTTTTACCATCACACTCCAGTCGCGACCCCTCGCGACCCCTCTTACTCGACTCGTCTTGTGATGCTTGTCCACCGGCCTCTGTCCTCGACCCCTCTGGCCCTCTTACTCGACCCCTCTGGCCCTCTTACAGTCTTACTCGACTCGTCTTGTGACTCGACTCGTCTTGTCCACCGGAGCCTCCTCTACCTCCGTCTTCTACTCTTCTGGTAAGTTTCTTCTCCTTTCTTACATCTTATAAAGATATGTTTACTCGTGTAATCATCTAGTGTGTCTACTGCAGTGTTAAGGTTTATGCAATTACAAATGTCTAGGACTCTAGTGTGTCTACTGCAGACTCTTCTGATTTTGTGTTATTTGTATTTGTAGACGATGGTTGATCCTGACTCGACAGCTAATGATGATGTTGAGGTTTCAAGCGGAGGTGCAAGAACACAATGCAGTGCAAGTGGAAAAAAGCTTACTTCAAATGTATGGGCTGACATGACTAGATCGGTGAATGATAATGGTTCAGTTACAGCTACCTGCAACCACTGTAAGAAAGTTTTAAATGGTCATCCAAATAGTGGTACATCCCATAGTTAAAAGACATATTTCTTCATGCTCTGCTCGTCGTGTCCGTGATGTTAAAAGTTATTGCATTTCTGGTGCTGGTTCTAGTAGTAATGCTATTAATGTGAATCAAGTGCCATTGAGAAGTCATGTTCCTGGTTTTGATGAAATCCATGATGCTTTGTGTCAGTTTGTCGTAGCAGGGGGTCATTCTTTTAGTATTGTGGAGGAACTTGGTTTCAAAAATCTGTTGAGAACTGTTGCACCTGATTTTCAACTTGTTGGTAGACTTACAATTAAGAGAGATGCAATATCTCGTTATACAGAAGCAAAAAAACTGGTTTGTGTTGAGTTACAAGATGCTCCTGGTAGGATTAGTTTTACAACCGATAATTGGAGAAGTGAGAACAGTTCTGAAGAGTTTATGTGCTTGACAAGTCATTGGATTGATCGTGATTGGAAATTACAAAAGCGTATGATTAAGTTTTCAGCTTTAACTCCCCCATTTGATGGTGTTTCACTTGCAGAAGAGGGTTTGTTGTGTTTGGGTGAATGGAAAATTGCGGATAAATTTTTTACCATCACACTTGATAATGCGTCATATAATGATACTATGATTGGATCTCTAAGGAATCATCTCATTAGGAAACACTCTTTGTTATTTAATGGACAATTCTTTCACATGCGCTGTTGTTGTCATATCATTAACTTGGTGGTGCAAGCCGGTTTGAAGCTGTTAGATGTAGTAGTTGTGAAAATCCGTAGGATTATTATTCATTTGAGGCATTCAATTCCGAAGAAGAAAACGTTTTATGAAATTGCTTGCACTAACTTTGGTTTGAGTCCTACCAAGAAGTTGCGTTTGGACATGCCTATTAGGTGGAATTCTACTTTCACCATGCTTGATCGTTTTCTATACTTTCGAGATCCAATTGATAGTTTTGTTACCAAAGATTCTGATTTGAAAGCACACCGTTTGACAGTTGAGGATTGGGACAAAGTTGATGAGATTCAACAGTTTCTGCATGTTTTTTATGACGTAACAAATCAATTTTCTGCATCAAAGACACCTACTGCCAATGTTTATTTCCATGGAGTGTGGAGTATTCATATGCATTTGCTATCTGTTATGGAAGGTCCTCATTGTGTTGTGTCTGACATGGTTGCTCAAATGCAATTGAAATTTGCAAAATATTGGGGTGATTACAATTTGCTTTTATCTTGTGCTGCTGTTTTGGACCCTCGTATGAAACTAGAAGGGGTTCATTTTTGTTATGAAAAGTTGTTTGGTTCTGAAAAGGCTAAAGAGATGATGAATAAGGTTAAAGAAACATTGTTGGAACTATTAGAGGACTACAAAGACCGTGGAGTGAACACAAATAGTGTAGAAAATAGCGAGGCTGAGGCACCGAATATGATGCTTGATTCTGATGTGAGTGTTAGGAGGAGGTTTGCTTCATCTCCTTATGAGAGTTTGTTTGACCATTTGTCCAAAAAAATGAAGACTAGTAATAAACCAGAGTTGGAGCAATATCTTGATGAAAAGAATTATGATTTTAGGAAGGAGTTTGATATTCTTGAGTTTTGGAAGTCTAATGTTGATAGTTTTCCAGCCCTTTCTTATTTGGCCCGGGATATTCTATCCGTCCCTATTTCAAGTGTTCCATCTGAATCGGCTTTTAGCTTAGGAAAGAAGATGATAACTTCAACTAGAAGCTCTCTTGCGGCGGATACTGTTGAAGCACTTGCATGTTATGAAGATTGGTTACGTGTGAAGGGTTTACTTGAAGGTAATTTATCTCTTTATATTTTATTTTCTACTATAATAGTGTTATATTTCAATTTGAAATTCATTATTTAAGACTTTGCTTTTAACATTTCAAGGTTCATCTAAAATCCTTCGAATTGGAGTACCGGTTAAGAGGGTGAAGACGAAGAGGAGTCGTGCATTATCTCAAATAGAGAATGAAGAATTGAAGATGTTGTTTGGGATAATTATTGTTCTATGTTGTTACTTGTTACTTGGTATTTTCTTATCTTGATTGTTGAGACTTTTGGTTGTTACTTGTTGCCTTGTTACCTTTGTTGGATATGTTGTTATTTGTTACTTGATACTTTGGTACTTGGTAGGTATTATTGCTCTATCTTGATTCTTGAGTTTTTGATTGTGAATTTGTGTTTTCGTTGAATCTTTTGATTATGTTTGTATGATATTTTTCGAGTTTTACAAGAACACTGCAAAATATACAGGTATATACTGCTGAAGTACAAGTACTGAGTTTTACAGGCACACTACATAGTTTAAAAAAAAAAAAAAAAGGGTACCCGCCGGGCAGCCCGGCCCGCCCGGCCGGGCGGGTACGGCAGCCATGGCAGGCCCGTGATCCGGGCTCAGCCCGGCCCGGTTCCGCCAAAAATGGCCTTTTTTTTGAAAATGCCCGGCCCGAGTCCGGCCCGAGCCCGGACTTGAACAGGTCTATATGGAACGACGCTCTCTGCCACGTCCTCTACGGGAATCTCAACTGTTGACGGATCCACAACTGGTGGGTCCACAATGGGGATACGTCCCGACCTCTCGTGCCTGGAGGTCTCCCTACTCGTCCCTGTCTCGGGGCGGTAGGAGGAAGAGGGGGTCTACCCCTGGCGGGTCCTACGTAAGCGATGGCTCTCGTACGTGCCATCTGATAGCGTATGACGTATATTTATATAAATACATATGTAATACTTATGAACTTAATATGATGATAACTCACAAAAGCATGACGATAAACAAAATCCAAATACACAACCAATGCCCATAAGCCCAATCACCCTAAGGTGGTATACATAACTAGATACATACAAGTCCAAAAATATCCTAAGACCGTACATATATATATATATATATAATATATATATATATATATATATAGAGTATAGATCCTATGAGAACACCCCCTAACGTGAGAACATGAGAACAGATTCGTAATTATTATTAGTTTTGTTACGAATGTGCCATACCGTTTAATGTATTATTCGTAGTTATTGTTGGATTCCTAATTATTATTATTCGCAGTTATTATTATTTTTGATATCTACTCTAAATCTCAACCCTTAATACTCACATCCAACGGTGTACGATTGTTCTCATGTTCTCACGTTAGGGGTGTTCTCATGGGAACCACACCCTATATATATATATATATATATATATATATATATATATATATATATATATATATATATATATATATATATATATATATATATATGTATATATATATATAAATCCATCAAATCCAGGAATATATGTCACCGAGGTTTGCGTGAGGAGTGGTGGACCCATACATTCTAACCCAATCCCGACTCATGCATATGAATTTCAAAAACGAAAAAGTCAGAACATGTGGGTTCTTTTATTCCTCATTCGGCCGTTCGAAGGTTGCGAGTGCCATTGTTGTCAACCTAGGGCTCTGATACCACTTTTGTAACACCATGAATCCACGGGATATCGGAATGCTACGGGTGGGAACTCACAATGGGTCCCGACCCTTAGCCTGACAACAACTTCACCAGACCTTTCCAACATGGCACAATTAAAGTCAAAAATTCAAATCGTTTATAATGCATGTGAGAAATTGAAAAGTAAAGATACAAGGTGGAAACTCAACCGATTCCTCAAAATGACACAACTCCAAAACATAAATCCAAATCCATACATCAAAACCATAAAATCAAATATAATCAGAATGATCCCAAAAACGCCGCCTTCCTATAATATATGGCGACCCTCGGATGTCCATGCCTCCACCTCAATCGGCGGCGTCCCTAACCTGCATGGCATCTACACAATGGTTTAAAACTGTTAGCTCATATTCTAAGCATTGGAAACAGGGTGAGAAGCAAAATCACAATCAATCATCATAAACACACATCATACTCCAAAGCATACAAATCCGTTTTATTATCTTTATTATTATTAAGTCATATTCTGTTCTAATTCAACTTCTTTTGTGACACGAGAATCTCCCAAATCTCCCTCGGTCCCCACTTACCGGCATGGAACGGTACGGATGCCTCCGACCGTCTAACCAGCACGGGCTAGTCGCCGAGAACCCCCTAGCTCTCGGAAGAGCTAGGTAGTGATGTCACCGCCCGTTATCATACACTTGGGCCAAATAATATAAAGTCGGTGGTCCTATTACCGGTTTAGTTGTATAAAAACAATAAACAATTACACATACTCCACCTAACACACACCGATGCTAATACGAATAATGCAAGCTAAGTAAGTCCGGAAACTTACCTCTCTCAAGGTAACTTAAATAAACCACTCTCAACTTCCCGTGGGAAAACGCTGATGAAGGGTCATCCGAGCTAGCTCCATCTTCAACACCACAAGGAGCCCTAACACGAGCTCAAGCCAAACGCCAAGCGGAGAGGGATGTTATCTTCCTAGCCATGATTCAAGAAGCTCACCCAAGCTCACATCCAATGAGTCCAAGGCCCGTCATGATGCTTAGCCAAATTGGACTAGCCAAGAAGAAGTTGAATGGAGCATAAGATGAAGGCTCACGTGTGCATGTGCATGGATGAAGGCTGGCGTAAAGGCTGGCATGAGAAGCTAGTTAGAGAGTGTTAAATAAAGCCTAGAATTAGTCTATTTTATGGATTTATTTAAAACACTCTAAATTGTAATTATTGTTTTTATTTCTTTTCTATTTTTAGGAGAGAAGGTCTAGGTTGTATATAAACCTTTCTCTCTTCTTTTTGTAGGCATATTACATTAAACACATTGCCTAAGTGCCAAAATCGAACCCTTTTGAGTTCAGCCTATTGTCTTGTGAGAATTGTGGTGTTAGCATAGCTTTCTCGTTCTTGTGTGTGTCAATCTCCTTCGGATTGGTGCTACAAGTTGAATCGAAGCAACCTCTTCGTGCCTTCGTTAACTCTAGATCGATTGTGTGAAGTTGTAAGAAGCGGGGTCGAATCGTCATCGGTTTGGTTCTTGGATAATCGAATCCAAGGGTTCTATCGTTTTGTTCCTTTTGGTTCTTCCTTCCTATTTTCGTTCCCCCCTCTTTGTTTTGCACGTATTCATTCATTCTTGTTTGCTGAATTTTGTTTGCTTCTATTCCCGAAAACATGTTGCTCGTCTAGATCCGTTCTTCGCGGCTAATCCCCGTATCAATTGGTATCAGAGCTAATTGACGTTCAACCTACAAAAAGAGTCGGTAAATTATTCAAAAACCAAAAGTGTCTCTTTTTCTTGTTTGAGTCTTGCTTTGTTTTGAGTCTATTGCCATTGCCATTTCTATTCCAAGTTTTTGGTTGAACTAACGAGTTTGTTGCTTTGTTTGTGAATCTTGGACGCCGGCACCCCTCCGACACCACGCCTACCACCAGTCCTTGTGCCGACCACCACGCCTGCCACCAGTCTTGCCCCATGTCCAACCAAAAACACCAAACGAGCCCTAAAACGTTCGAAAAGGAGAGGCTGATCTGTTCAGCCTATTTTCCAGCTTCTCTCTCTCTCCTCCACAAATTCAGCTTATTTTTATGAATTTTCATCCTTGGTTAGCTATTTACTTGGTCAACTCTATCCTCTTGTAACTGATTAGATTTTCTTAGCATTTTTGTTTCAATTTTTTTCTTTAATTCCAGCAGTAAGTTAAAAAAAAAAAGAAAAGAAAGACAAATCCGAATTCAAAAAAAAAAGGGAAAGAAAGAAAAGAAAAAGAAAAGAAAAGAAAGAGAAAAGAAATCAACATTATATTCATTTCATTTCATTTCATCCTTGCTAGCTTATTCTTGTTTTATTTCATATTTTGTAATAGTTGAAGTTGTGCTTGCTAAGTGCTATTGTTCAGCAATCAAAGAGGACTACAAAGGAGCTCATCTCACTCAAAAGTTGTACTTGCTAAGTGTTATTGTTCATCAACCAAAAAGGACTACAAAGGAGCTCATCTCACTCAAAGGGACCAAGCCATTCACGCCTAGCCTAGATTCACCCTAGCCTAGCCACGTCTTGGGCCTCGCCTAGTTCACTTCACTCGAGCCACGCCCTAGCCTTTGCCAGCCTTCTACACACGCCTTCGGTGTCCAAGGTTTGCTTGCTTAGGCTTGCCGAGTAAGTTCTTTCAAGGCTTATCTTGAGTTCAAACTTTGAGTCCATACTTAGTTGCATATAACATTCGTGCAACTTGTTCTTTCCGTTTTGAGTCTTTTCTTCTCTTTTATTGAGTCAAACACGTTTTTAAGGTGATTGAAATCAAATTTCGCTTCTACTTTAAAGCTTTTGTTTGACTAAATATTGAACTCACGTGAGGTTTTTGACTAATACAAGACGAGCCATCAACAAGCTTGTTGAGCACCACTAGAGAGTGAGAGTTTTCTTTCGAGTGATACACTTGTGAGGCATTTTTGTTTTAGCTAACCTAACGTGTTTGAGAGTTTTAGTATCTTTGAACAATGTCAGGAACTCCCGCAGGTACGCCAAGCCCCGAGCCTATCACCCCGGAGTTGTTTAACCTTATCAAGGGCTTGAAAGATAGCATTGAAGGGTTAACTACAAGGCTGTCCAACTTGGAGGCGTCTAATGTAGTTCCGGAGCCTCGGCCACTAGGAGGCAACAGGGAGGTAGGAGACCACTCGAGAGCTCCACATCAAGGGAAAGACCGAATACCACTCCAAAGCCAACAAGAGGCGTTTCAAGCAGTCCGGCACTCTAATGCCACGCAGCCCTCTCGGAATGTCCAAGGCTTAGGCCGCAATCTTGCTTTCGAGGAGCACGTTTCTATCCCTTTTTCTCCTAATATACATGATAATATGCCTAACTATCCTCAACAGTTTCAGAATCCAGCTTATGATCAGGATAAGGACGGTGATGGAGATGACGAGGAATGGAGGCCAAACGGGCGAAGGGAGCACCAACAGCCCGGGAGACCTCATGAGGGCCGGCGCCAAGACGAGCAGAGACGTGACCCCTATGGTGGCCAGCCAAGGAGGGAGCGAGATCCGGAGTATGATGGCCTTGGCAAAGTGAAGGTGAAGATCCCAAGCTTTGAAGGCAAATGTGACCCGGATGTGTACATGGCTTGGGAGGCCAAGATAGAGCAAATATGGTCATGCCATAACTTTCCCGAGCATAAGAAGGTACATTATCAAGCTCTTGAGTTTATTGATTATGCTATGATATGGTGGGATGATTTGGTGAAGGAAAGAAGGAGAACTTTGGATGTACCGGTAGTTACTTGGGCGCACATGAAGGCCTTGATGAGAGCTCGGTTTGTGCCTCAACATTACACTAGGGAATTGAGGCAAAGGTTGGAGAACTTGAGGCAAGGAGCCATGACTGCCAAGGAGACCTATAATGCCATGCAAATGGCCATGGTAAAGGCTAATGTGCGAGAGGATGAAGAAACTACAATGGCTAGGTATCTTCGTATTCTCAATTCAAGTTTTTCTAACGAGATAGATCTTTTTCCCTATAGCTCTATGACAGAATTGCTCCACCTAGAAATCAAAGTAGAAAGGAAAATAAAGGCAAGAAGTCAAGGAGGTAAGGCTGCCTATGGCACGCCTAGCTCATGGAGGAGCCAAGGAGGTCGCCAACAAGGGAATTACAGCCGGGAGGTGCCAAGCAAGGAGAAGCTAGCCCCGGAGCAAGGAGGCCCATGCAAGGCTCCTTATGCAGCCCCTACCAAGCCCTCGCCTACACTACCTACAGGCACTCAAGGGAGTACTTCTAACCCTTACCCTAGAGCTAGAGATATTGTATGTATTAAGTGCCAAGGAAGAGGGCACATGATGAAGGATTGTCCTAACAAAAGAACCTTGCTAGTTAACCATTTAGGGCAATATGAGTCCGAATTTGAGCATGAGCATGATTATGATGATTTTGAGCTTAATATGTGTTACGCTAGAAAGTATGTACGCAATAAGCCTTAAATTTATACTTGTTGTAATTATCCTAATTCTAAGCGCACCCGCAGTGTACGGGACGTATGTAGAAAGATAAGTACTCCAAGGTCGAACACAAAGACTAAGGTGAAATCGAACTAAGTTGTGATTGAATTTAGCAAGGTCTAATCTAAGCAAAAAAAGGGGAAATCGCAATTTGTTTTTGTTGGTTTTAGATGATCAAATCGAAGATCACAACTCATGCAAACAACCAAATCAAACTCAATAGGAAAAATCGGCACAAATAAACAAATCGAACAAGATGTGATCAAGAGAGAAGGAAACGGATTCTAGGGGTTGGAAATTCCGGTTATGGCATAATCTCAAGTTATCTATTCCTTCTTTGGATTGATGATGATATGCTTGGGATTTAGTGTTTCTAAAATGGGATCAATTACCGGGTAAGTCTCATGATCCAACTAGTCCACACCTAAGATCCCATTACCGGTTAAGTCTCTAAGAACCTAAGGATAGGATTTTAACACAAACTGGATTATTACCTAGAGGTCTAACCTATCCTTACCGGGTAAGTCTCGGAAAGGGAAGTTCTAAGCAACTATCCTAGCACACTTAATCCAATGGCGGCTTATTAGGCTCACCATTACCTAAGGCTTTACTATTTTAGATTCTAAGGGCAAGGATTACCGGGTAAGTCTCTCCTAGCACTTAGTCTCTACACTAGGACACCCTAGGGTAGGTTAAACTCAGCAAAAACTTAGGGTTTCAACAATTTTATGAACCTAAGGTGAGATCCCTTCGAATCAGGAAAATCACGGTTCGTTCTACAGAAACCACGGCCGTGGTTCTTCAAGAACTACCCGTGATTCCTAACAGTAGCTACGTCCATAAACAAAAATCATCCAAAGGTACATCTAAGTTCATCCTATCATAGATCTAGCCATAACCATCCTTTCCTAACCCTAGAATCACATCAATCTAGCCTACAACATTCATATTGGAATTCAAAACAAACAAGCATAGATTTATAATCTCCATAGCAAGAAAGAATAAGAGAAAGAAGATGAACAAATGAACTCCAAACACAATCCAAATCTAGAGATTGAATTAGAATGACTTACAACCCTTCCAAAGGAAGGTTCAAGGGTTCAAAAACTTCTAGAAATAATCCGAAATACAAGGGTTAGGGGTGTTTTCTCCTCTCCTCTTCAATGGCAATGGCTCCTTTCTTCTTCTTCTTGCACTTTCCTTCCTAGAAAAATCCTTCTTCTTCTTGGAATATATTTTGTTCAAAGCAATAGAGAATGTGTGAGCTGCTCCCAAAACTACCCCCAAATCCCAGCTGCCTCTAACAACTATCAAGGACCACTTTTATAACCAATTTCTTCATGATCTGGCCATGAGAGTCGTGGCACAGCTGTCACGAGAATCTTGCAAATTCCACGGTTGTTTCCACGGCCGTGGTCTTTCAGATGACCGTGATTCTGTGCAGAAACTTTGTTTTGGATCATTAGGTTGTGGTTTGGTGCATGGCCTTTGTTTGCAAGGTTCCTTGAGTCATTCTTTGTGCTCTAATGAGTTGAAAACTCGTCCTCTGAATGAGCGACCTTCAAACGCCTCGTTTTAGCCCGAAATTTCCCGAAATACCTACAAAACGCACACAAGTCCGTGTAGACGTCTATCTCGACAAAATACATGTTTTGAGTGCAAAACGTATTGGACTAGTGCTAGACAATGCATGATTGAGCGAGAATTCTACCTAAATGTGCACCTAAAACTATGCTATAAATCGTGTTATCAAAATACCCCATACTTAAGGTTTGCTCGTCCCCGAGCAAATTCCCAACTATAGACTACGAGATGACATGATTTATGTATGCAGAAAAAATGGCAAAATCTTTTTGGTTTTGTGCTTGTACTATTGGATCACCTTCATAGTCATGATCAATGGCAATTGAATAAGCAATTATGTATCAAATGATAAAGTCATGGAAAGACAATTGTACTTAACTCAAAAACATGCATGAGTTGGGAGGACGGAGATGTCAAGAAGATCAAGAGTCTATCCAATCTAGACTACTAAGTCTTACAAACATGCAAGTAGGTCATAAGGGCTTGTGACATAAAAGGCCAAGAAACGTTGTAGTTAGGAGGGGAATTTTCTAGGTGTGTGATGCTAATCCGGGAATGAAACTAACTTCACTCCTTGTCCTCGATCAACTTCCCCCAAGTGCATATTTTTCCCTATCTTCCTTACTTTTCTTTTTCTTTGATTCATTTTTGAGACAATGGCATTGGTGTACAATAGCCGAAACCTCGGTGATTAGCCATCCTCGGGCTTTTTCTCTTTTTCGAGGTGCATCCACACCGGGCACACATACCAAAGCTCGTTAGGGCTATTGGTTCATTTGACTTTGGGAAGGCACCAACACCCGATCATGTGAAGTGTACCGAGTTACTTGTCATTTAAACCAACGCCCCCAAACCTATTTTGGCTACACTTCCACAATAATTTCAGCATTCTATTCACGACATTCTTTTCATTACATCTTCACCCCGCACTTGCTTTTTACACTTTCAAACACACTAGCATGCTCCTATTCCCGGATGGGTTTAAAAGGAGGTCAAATTTTATATCAATTGAGGTGCTTAAGCAATCATGATCAAGATGAGAAGTAGAGAAAGATGAAATGCCTTATTCATTCCTAGATGGTATGCAAGAACTATCATGTAATTTCGATTTTCAATACTCAATCCATTCTAGGCAATCATCATGCTCTCAAGTCATTCATGGAATTCAAGAGAAGTAGTTCAAGTCCACATATGCATTTATCAATTTAACACATAAGGCCATTCATAGCCAATCACAAGACAAGTTTTCATCATTAGGATCATATCCAAGCCTAGAAAGCACAAAAAATTTTTAAATTTTCTGATTTTTTTGGAATTTTCGCTTTAAGTATGTACAATGCAAGAGATGTGCAAATATTAACCTATCCTAGATGCTCTTCATGCAAAGGATCATGCAAACCCCACCCCATACTTAGAAACACATTGTCCCCAATGTGTTATACAAGTAAAGAGAGTGAAAGAAGGTTCTCACAATGTAAAATGGTTTTCTTTGGTATTTGGGAATTCTCAAGAGGATTGATGTTAGATGATCCTTTCAACCATGGTAGGGAGCTCTAAGCATCCTTCAAGCTTTGAAACCCGCGCTAGGCACCGCTAGCCGTCCAAGTTCCGCGTCCGCTCCACCCATAATTGGTGAGGGTTTCATCATCATCAATTCCAAGAAAGGCTTCCAATGCCACTAATGTTCTAGCACACATAAAATAGACAAAACACACAAAGCACACAAAAACAGAAAAATCTAAGCTAAAATGAAGGAAAAAATGTTACCGATGGGTTGCCTCCCACCAAGCGCTTCTTTAAGGTCATTAGCTTGACCAAACTCGGGAGCGTTTATGCAAGGTGAAGCGGGGCAATCATGTCTACCGGTGCTCCCGGAATGTATTTCTTCAAGCGATGCCCATTCACTTTGAAATCTCCACAATGCTCCCCTCCTATCTCAATGGCTCCATGGGGAAAGATCTTCTTTACCACATATGGCCCGGTCCATCTTGATTTGAGTTTTCCGGGAAAGAGTCTTAGCCTTGAGTTGAAGAGAAGGACAAGATCTCCTTCACTCAACTCCTTTGGAATGATCCTCTTGTCATGCCACCTTTTGGTTCTCTCCTTGTAGATCCGGGCATTCTCATAAGCTTCCAACCGGAGTTCCTCAAGTGCATTGATATCAAGCAATCTCTTTTCTCCCGCCTCCTTGAGGTCAAAGTTTAGCCACTTAATGGCCCAATAAGCTCTATGCTCCATTTCCACCGGAAGATGGCAAGACTTGCCATAGACCAACTTGTAGGGAGTGGTGCCAATAGGTGTCTTGAAGGCGGTTCTATATGCCCATAGTGCGTCATTGAGCTTCATGGCCCAATCCTTCCTTGTCCTAGACACCGTCTTTTCGAGGATGGTCTTGATTTCTCGGTTGGAGATCTCCACTTGACCACTAGTTTGGGGGTGGTAAGGTGTTGCCACTTTGTGAGTCACCCCATACTTGGCCAAAAGTGCTCCAAAGTTCCTATTTGTGAAGTGCTTCCCCCATCACTAATGATCACCCTTGGTGTTCCAAACCTAGGGAAGATCACTCGGTTGAAGAACCGCACTACCACCTTGGCATCATTCGTAGGAGAGGCGATTGCCTCTACCCATCTTGACACATAGTCCACCGCCAATAGGATGAATAGATTTCCACATGAAGAAGGGAATGGTCCCATGAAGTCTACACCCCACACATCAAAAATCTCAACTTCTTGGATGTTGTTCAAGGGCATTTCATTCCTCCTTGAGATGTTCCCCGTTCTTTGGCAAGCATCACATGCCGCTACAAAACCTTGCACATCTCTAAACAAGTTAGGCCAATAAAAACCGGATTGCAATACCTTGGCACACGTTTTGTGTGAGCTAGCATGGCCTCCATATGGTAGGGAATGACAATGCCGGATCACACTCTCCATTTCATCTTCCGGTATGCATCTTCTAAGCACCCCATCCGGGCCTCTCTTGAATAGAAGTGGCTCACTCCAATAGTAATGCCTCACATCGTTGAAGAATTTCTTCCTTTGCGAATATGATAACCCGGGAGGCACTTCCTCACACACCAAGTAATTCACAATGTCGGCATACCACGGTTCA
This sequence comes from Fagopyrum homotropicum, assembly GCA_033239125.1. Taxonomy (NCBI): domain Eukaryota; kingdom Viridiplantae; phylum Streptophyta; class Magnoliopsida; order Caryophyllales; family Polygonaceae; genus Fagopyrum; species Fagopyrum homotropicum. The sequence goes on along the minus strand of BSWB01000007.1, from coordinate 67,428,906 downwards.
TTTCCTCTAGCCACTTGGAATAAGCATTCTTCCACCAATTGCAATTGCTCATCCCGGAATGAATCATCTATCGGGATGTTGTCTTTTCCAAGCTCCAATGGTGGGAGTCTACTAAGGTGATCCGCCACCGAGTTCTCGGATCCTTTCTTATCTCTTATCTCTAAATCAAACTCTTGAAGAAGAAGGATCCACCGAATCAACCTTGACTTGGCATCCTTCTTTGTAAGTAGATAACGGATCGCCGCATGATCCGTATAAACTATGACCTTCGCTCCAACAAGGTATGAGCGGAACTTCTCAAATGCATACACCACCGCTAACAACTCCTTCTCGGTAGTAGCATAATTGAGTTGGGCATCGTCTAGCGTCTTGCTAGCATAGTAAATAGCATGAGTGCGCCCTTCTTTTCTTTGCCCCAAAACAGCCCCAACGGCCACATCACTTGCATCGCACATGATCTCGAATGGTAGACTCCAATCCGGAGGTTGCATGATAGGTGCGGAGATCAAGGCGTTCTTCAACCTACAAAACGCTTCAAGACAATCCTTGGAAAAGACAAAATCAACATCCTTCATTAGTAGGTTAGTTAGAGGCTTAGAGATTTTAGAGAAATCTTGGATGAATCTCCGGTAAAAACCGGCATGCCCTAGGAAACTCCTTACCCCCTTCACCGAGGTAGGTGGTGGCAACTTCTCTATTGTTTCAATCTTAGCCCTATCAACCTCAATGCCACGGTTAGACACCAAGTGTCCTAACACAATCCCTTCACTTACCATGAAGTGGCATTTCTCCCAATTTAAGACAAGATTTGTCTCTTCACATCTTTGCAATACTAATGACAAGTTAGCCAAGCAATCATCAAAAGAAGAGCCATAAACAGAGAAATCATCCATGAACACCTCCATGATATTTTCTATGTATTCCGAAAAGATAGCCATCATACACCTTTGGAAGGTGGCGGGTGCATTACACAACCCAAATGGCATTCTCCTATATGCAAATGTACCCCATGGACATGTAAAAGTTATTTTTTCTTGGTCATCGGGGTGGATAGGGATTTGGAAAAATCCGCTATACCCATCTAGATAGCAAAAGTGAGAGTGTTGAGCTAATCTTTCTAGCATTTGGTCAATGAAGGGGAGGGGAAAGTGATCTTTCCTAGAGGCCATGTTCAATTTCCTATAGTCTATACACATTCTCCATCCCATGACCGTCCTAGTTGGTATTAGTTCATTGTTCTCATTAGTTACTACAGTCATTCCACCCTTCTTAGGTACTACATGAACGGGGCTAACCCACTTACTGTCCGAGATAGGGTAGATAATTCCCGCATCTAGCAACTTAATGATTTCCTTTTTGACCACCTCTTTCATTATAGGATTCAACCTCCTTTGATGTTCAATAGAGGGTTTGTGGTTATCTTCCATCATTATCTTATGCATGCACAAAGATGGCTTAATGCCAACCAAATCATCAATAGTATAACCAATGGCCTTCCTATGTAATCTTAGTTCATGCAGCAATTTAGCAAGTTCATCATCACTCAAGCATGCATTAACAATCACCGGATATGTAGAATTATCACCAAGAAATGCATACTTTAAATGAGAGGGGAGGGGTTTGAGTTCAAGTGAGGGAGGACCTTTTTCGGTTGAAGACGATCCAAATAAGATTGGATGAGATGAATCCAAAGCAAATGAAGACCCCCCTTGGCTCCTAGAAGCTTGATCATCATTAAGAGCTGATTCAGGGGAAACCACGGTTGGAATCACGGGTTGCTCAACTTCCACGACCGTGGTTCCTTCCAGGCTTGCTTCTCGGAGTTGTCCAAAGAGTTTGACGGCCGTGGTTCCTAAATCTCGACCGTGGAACTTGCAGCTGTTCACAATTTCTTCATGGCTCTCAAATCCAACTTTTGGCTCCTCTTCCAATGCCTCCAAGGCTTTGATCTCTTCATTGCAATTCTCCTCAATGTCTTCCTCCATCATACTCAAGGTGAGAACCTTTTCCAAGGGATCCTTGATCAAAATCGAGCTCACCATTTCTCTAGATTCCTCTTGCTCGACTATGTTGAAGATATCCTCATCAAGGGTTGGCCCTTTCATCATTGTGGACAGCTTGAACTTGATGTTCTCCTCTCCAATGTTGAAGGAGAGAGTCCCGTTCTTACAATCCACTAAACATCCGGATGTGGCTAGGAAAGGTCTCCCTAGGATGATGGGAACCGGGTAATCCGCCGGAATGTCCAACACTACAAAGTCGATAGGTACATAGAATCCTCCCAATTGCACCGGAATGTCTTCGAGAATCCCAACCGGGTGAGTGATGGATCGGTCCGCCATATAGAGGGTCATCTTGACCGGTTTTGGCTCTCCTAGCCCGACCTTGTTACTAAGTGCAAGCGGTATGATGCTTACACTTGCCCCAAGATCACAAAGGGCTTCGTACTTCACATCTCCTACTCCAATTGGGACGCAAAAAGAGCCCGGATCTCTTAGCTTGGGAGGCATTGCTTCCTTCATTGTTTGGATTAACTCCGAGGATCTCTTGGTCATCCTAATCTCCCCATACTCCTCCAACTTCCTTTTGTTGGAGAGTATTTCCTTCAAGAACTTTCCGTATGCCGGCATTCCTAAGATGGCATCCATGAACGGAATGTTAATATGTAACTTGGACATTAGTTCAAGGAACTTACCAAAGTGATTGTCCAAACGAGCTCTTGCTCTTGATTGTGGGAATGGTAGTGGCGGCTTGTATGGAGGCGGTGCTACATAAGTTGGCTCTACATCCTTGCTCTTGCCTCCTTCATCTTGCTTTCTTCCCTCTTCTACCACTACTTGCTTTCCCTTAGCTTGGTCCTTGGGCAAAGGATCCTTCATACTCAACCCACTCCTTGTTGTGATAGCCAAAACTTGACCTCTTGGGTTGTCTTCGGTTCTTCCGGGAAGCTTCCCCGGATCTCTATGTGCCTCACCCGCCTTTTGAAAGACTTGTGCTTCCAAGACCTTTTGAGCCTTAGAAATTGAAGTGACGGTGCTCTCAAGTCCACTCAATCTTCCGAGCAATTGTTCAAACATGACTTCGGTTCTATCTTTTGAAGGTTGAGTAAAACCGGGTGGAGGTTCTTGTGAAGCTCTTTGTGGTGGAGTTGTGCTTGTGGAAGCGGGAGGGTTCAAGGCTCCATCCGGATTTGAGTAAGAAAAACCGGGATGGTTATGGTTTGGCCGGTAATTGTTGAATTGCCGGTTGTTGTTGAAGTTCCTTGGGCCTTGGTAATTGTTGAAGTTGCCTCTTCCCATGTAGTTGACATCCACCTCCTTGGAAGACAAGTTTGCTTGTGGAGGTGCTTGAGGAGTTGTTTGGCTCTTCAAGGTTGTAGTGCATAACTCTCTCAAGGACTTCAACTCGTTGTTGATGGCGTCAAGCTTGAAATTGTTCATGGTGACTTCACTCACCTCATACGCTCCCGCCTTTCTCCCTTCACTCTTCCTATGCGAGTACTTCTCAATCACTAGAGCTTGCTTCTCCACAAACTCCCAAGCATCATCTACATGCTTCTCCATAAATGTCCCACCGGAAAGAGATTGAAGCTTGAATTGGCTATCTTCATCAAGCCCCTTGAAATAGATCTCTAATAGCTCAATCTTTGGTATGCCATGGTGCGGACAATCTAGGAGAAGGTCTTTGAATCTCTCCCAAGACTTGAACAAACTCTCTCTATCCCTCATCACAAAGGCATTGATCTTCCCTCTTAACTCGGTGGTCTTGGAAGGTGGGAAGAACTTGGTCAAGAACTCGGTTGTCATCTCTTCCCAAGTGCCAACTCTCCCTTGTGGAATAGATTGATACCAAGCTAAGGCTTTGTCCTTTAGAGAGAAAGAGAAGGCCCTTAGCTTATGGTTGTTGCTCTCCAATCTTGGTGGTCTAAGAGTCTCCATCAAGATCTCATAATTCATCAAGTGTTGATGAGGGGACTCTCCTTCCATCCCTCCAAATTGATTGTGCCGGATCATTTGTAGAACTTGGGGGCGGAGCTCATAGTTGTGGGTTGCGGGATCTCCTAGATTCACACCCGGTCGGTGTGCTCTTTGTGCCGGATCCATGCGTCTCCCTAGGGTTTGTGGCTCTTCAATGGCAATTGGAACAACCCTAACATTAGCCTCCGGCTGCGGTTGTGGTGGAGGTGGTGGAGGTTGTCGGCGATTAAGCTCTCCTTGGACAAGGGCTTGCCTAATCTCTTCAATCTCCCTCCTAGTTTCTTCTTGCCTTTCATTGGCAAGTTTCCTTTCTTCCTCCAAGAGTTCATCTCTAAGCCTTATTTGCTCTAAGGCTTCGTCCAATTCAGCTTGAAGATTTCTACCGGCCATCTCTCTCTCTCTTCGGATGTTCTTAGATCTAGATCGAAGGGTTTTCTCCGGTTCGGGATCGAATGGAGCTAGATCCTTGCCACGAGATCTTCGCATACACCTAAAGAGAAGTAGATGTCCTGAAAAGCAAAGACACAAACCAAAAAGAGATCAAAAGAAACAAGAAAGATCTACACTAGAATCAATCACAAAATAGACTCAATCTAGACCTAGTCCCCGGCAACGGCGCCAAAAACTTGTTACGCTAGAAAGTATGTACGCAATAAGCCTTAAATTTATACTTGTTGTAATTATCCTAATTCTAAGCGCACCCGCAGTGTACGGGACGTATGTAGAAAGATAAGTACTCCAAGGTCGAACACAAAGACTAAGGTGAAATCGAACTAAGTTGTGATTGAATTTAGCAAGGTCTAATCTAAGCAAAAAAAGGGGAAATCGCAATTTGTTTTTGTTGGTTTTAGATGATCAAATCGAAGATCACAACTCATGCAAACAACCAAATCAAACTCAATAGGAAAAATCGGCACAAATAAACAAATCGAACAAGATGTGATCAAGAGAGAAGGAAACGGATTCTAGGGGTTGGAAATTCCGGTTATGGCATAATCTCAAGTTATCTATTCCTTCTTTGGATTGATGATGATATGCTTGGGATTTAGTGTTTCTAAAATGGGATCAATTACCGGGTAAGTCTCATGTTCCAACTAGTCCACACCTAAGATCCCATTACCGGTTAAGTCTCTAAGAACCTAAGGATAGGATTTTAACACAAACTGGATTATTACCTAGAGGTCTAACCTATCCTTACCGGGTAAGTCTCGGAAAGGGAAGTTCTAAGCAACTATCCTAGCACACTTAATCCAATGGCGGCTTATTAGGCTCACCATTACCTAAGGCTTTACTATTTTAGATTCTAAGGGCAAGGATTACCGGGTAAGTCTCTCCTAGCACTTAGTCTCTACACTAGGACACCCTAGGGTAGGTTAAACTCAGCAAAAACTTAGGGTTTCAACAATTTTATAAACCTAAGGTGAGATCCCTTCGAATCAGGAAAATCACGGTTCGTTCTACAGAAACCACGGCCGTGGTTCTTCAAGAACTACCCGTGATTCCTAACAGTAGCTACGTCCATAAACAAAAATCATCCAAAGGTACATCTAAGTTCATCCTATCATAGATCTAGCCATAACCATCCTTTCCTAACCCTAGAATCACATCAATCTAGCCTACAACATTCATATTGGAATTCAAAACAAACAAGCATAGATTTATAATCTCCATAGCAAGAAAGAATAAGAGAAAGAAGATGAACAAATGAACTCCAAACACAATCCAAATCTAGAGATTGAATTAGAATGACTTACAACCCTTCCAAAGGAAGGTTCAAGGGTTCAAAAACTTCTGGAAAATAATCCGAAATACAAGAGTTATGGGTGTCTTCTCCTCTCCTCTTCAATGGCAATGGCTCCTTTCTTCTTCTTCTTGCACTTTCCTTCCTAGAAAAATCCTTCTTCTTCTTGGAATATATTTTGTTCAAAGCAATAGAGAATGTGTGAGCTGCTCCCAAAACTACCCCCAAATCCCAGCTGCCTCTAACAACTATCAAGGACCACTTTTATAACCAATTTCTTCATGAGCTGGCCATGAGAGTCGTGGCACAGCTGTCACGAGAATCTTGCAAATTCCACGGTTGTTTCCACGGCCGTGGTCTTTCAGATGACCGTGATTCTGTGCAGAAACTTTGTTTTGGATCATTAGGCTGTGGTTTGGTGCATGGCCTTTGTTTGCAAGGTTCCTGGAGTCATTCTTTGTGCTCTAATGAGTTGAAAACTCGTCCTCTGAATGAGCGACCTTCAAACGCCTCGTTTTAGCCCGAAATTTCCCGAAATACCTACAAAACGCACACAAGTCCGTGTAGACGTCTATCTCGACAAAATACATGTTTTGAGTGCAAAACGTATTGGACTAGTGCTAGACAATGCATGATTGAGCGAGAATTCTACCTAAATGTGCACCTAAAACTATGCTATAAATCGTGTTATGAATATGCATGATCATGATGATTTGGATGATGATGGGATTGAATATGAGCAAGGAGATTGTTTATTAGCTAAGAGAGTGTTATTTGATCATCCTAGCTCATTCCTAGCTAACACTTCCATGATGTGTGATAAAAGTCTTGAGCATGATAATTCTTTGATAGCTAGGAGAACTTTAAGTGTACAACCTGCTCCTTGTGAAGATAACCAAAGAGAAAACTTGTTTCACACTAGATGCTCGGTTAAAGGAAATGTTTGTAATGTTATTATTGATGGAGGAAGTTGTTGCAATATTGCTTGCACCGAAATGATATCTAAGTTGCAAATTCCTACATTTTATCACCCTAGGCCATATAAGCTGCATTGGATGAATGAATGTGGTGAGGTAAAGGTTAATAGGCAAGCTAAGATCCCTTTTACTTTAGGCTATTATGAAGATACGGTTTTATGTGATGTTGTGCCTATGCAAACTTGTCATGTGTTGTTAGGCCGCCCTTGGCAATATGATAGGAGAGTTATGCATGATAGTTTTACAAATAGATATTCTTTTGTATTGAATGGTAAAACTGTGAATCTTAAGCCTATGACTCCCATGTAGATTGCGGAAGCATTTGAGAAGAAGAAGGCAAGTGAGCAAGTGCAAGGACAAGCTAAGAAGGGGAGCAAGCTGTCGAGCCAAGACCCCTCCCTAGCCACGCCTTCTAACCACCAGCCTAGCACCCTTGTGTCCACGGCCACAAAACAGCCCACAACAGCCTTGTTAGCTTCCAAACTTGAGCTACAAAATGACCACCTACCCTTAGAAACAACCTTGATGATGTTGTGTAAGGAGCTCACCTTGATGAGTAATGAAGCCAAGGCTATCTTAGCACCTACCATCTTAGCCATCCTTGAGGAGTTTAAGGATGTGTTTCCGAAAGAAATACCAAATGGCCTTCCACCTTTGAGAGGTATTGAGCACCAGATTGACCTTATTCCCGGCGCCACACTTCCAAATAGACCAGCCTACCGAATGAACCCAAAGGAGAGTCAAGAGATCCAAGCGCAGGTTCAAGACCTCCTAGACAAGGGTTACGTAAGGGAGAGTTTAAGTCCGTGCGCCGTGCCAGTGCTCTTGGTGCCTAAGAAGGACAACACATGGAGGATGTGTGTTGATTGTCGAGCTATCAACAACATCATCATCAAGTACCGCCACCCTATTCCCGGCCTAGATGACATGCTTGATGAGCTACATGGCGCCACCACCTTTAGCAAGATAGACCTACAGAGTGGCTACCATCAAATTCGAATGAAGGAGGGGGACGAGTGGAAAACAGCTTTCAAAACTAAGTTTGGTTTGTATGAGTGGCTTGTTATGCCATTTGGGTTAACTAATGCTCCTTCTACCTTTATGCGCTTAATGAACTATGTTTTGAGACATTTTATAGGGAAGTTTTTTGTAGTATACTTTGATGATATTTTAATCTATAGCAGGTCCCTAGAGGAGCATGAAGGATATCTAAGGGAAGTAGTTCTTACCCTTAGGGCTGAACAGTTGTATGCTAATCTTAAGAAATGTAGCTTTTGCACTAATGAGGTTATATTTCTTGGTTTTCTAGTGACTACATAAGGCCTACAAGTGGATGAGGAGAAGATTAGAGCAATCAAAGAGTGGCCCACACCAACATCCATCAGCCAAGTAAGGAGTTTCCATGGGCTTGCAAGCTTCTATAGGCGCTTTGTGAGAGACTTTAGTACCATTGCTGCGCCTTTGACGGAAATTTGCAAAAAGCATGCGCCATTTGTGTGGGAGGAGGCGCAAGAACGTGCCTTTAGCAAGCTGAAATTGGTCTTAACCGAGGCGCCTTTGTTAGCTCTTCCCGACTTCACTAGGCCCTTTGAAGGGGAGTGTGACGCCTCGGGCATTGACATAGGTGGTGTGCTCATGCAAGAAGGTAAGCCTATTGCCTTCTTTAATGAAAAGCTCAAAGGAGCATGTCTTAATTACTCTACCTATGATAAAGAGTTATATGCTTTGTTTAGAGTGCTTAAGACATGGCAACACTACTTGTGGCCTAGAGAGTTTATTTTGCATTCCGATCATGAGTCTTTGAAGCATTTTCGGAGTCAAGATAAACTAGATAGGAGGCATGGTAGGTGGATAGAATTTATTGAGACTTTTCCCTATGTTATCATGTATTAAAAGGGAAAAGACAATGTAGTGGCGGATGCCCTCTCTAGGAGGTACACATTGTTGACTACATTGGATGCTAAGGTATTAGGCTTTGTTTACATTAAGGAGCTCTATGAATCTGATATTGATTTTGGTGATGGATATAAGTTATGTGTGCAAAAAGGTTCCTTAGATAAATACTATTTGTTTGAGGGATTTTTGTTTCGAATTGATAAGGTGTGCATACCTAGGTGTTCCCTTCGATTGTTGCTAGTAGAGGAAGCCCATAAAGGAGGTTTAATGGGTCATTTTGGGAGGGATAAAACTTATGCTATGCTGCACTCACACTTTTATTTGCCACACATGCTTAGGGATGTTGAAAATGTGCTTAAAAGATGCTTAGAATGCCTTAGAGCTAAATCTAAAGTGAAGCCTCATGGATTGTACACACCTTTGCCCATCCCAACAGCCCCTTGGGAAGACATTAGTATGGAATTTATTGTGGGATTGCCTAGGACTAAAAGAGGTAGAGACTCGATTTTTGTTGTTGTAGATCGTTTCTCAAAAATGGCTCACTTTATTGCTTGTCACAAAACTGATGATGCGGCGGCCAATGTAGCTAATCTATTCTTTCGGGAAGTAGTTAGGTTACATGGAATTCCAAGGACAATAGTAAGTGATAGGGATGTTAAGTTCTTAAGTTATTTTTGGAAGACTCTTTGGGGAAAGCTAGGTACAAAATTGTTATTTTCTACATCAAGCCACCCCCAAACTGATGGGCAAACGGAAGTAACTAATAGGACTTTAACCACACTTTTAAGGGCTGTCGTCAAAAAGAATCTAAAGGAATGGGAGGATGTCTTGCCACATGTTGAATTTGCCTATAATAGAGTTGTGCATTCGTCAACTTCCATCTCTCCATTTGAGTGTGTTTATGGTTTTAATCCACTAACCCCTTTTGATCTTACACCGTTGCCTAAGAAGGAGCGAGTGGATTTAAGTGCTAAAACGCAGGTTGAACACATCAAGGAGCTACATAGGAGGACAAGGATTAAGCTTGAGGAGAAAGGCAAATACAATGCAGCCAAGGCAAACCATGGAAGGAAGAAGGTTACATTTTAGGCCGGTGACCTTGTATGGCTACACTTGAGGAAGGAGAGGATTCAACAACTTCGGAAGTCCAAGCTCTCTCCATGAGGAAACGGACCTTTCAAGGTGCTACACAAGGCTGGTGACAATGCCTATGTGCTAGACTTGTCGGACGACTACGCTTGTGATCCCACGTTCAATGTGAGGGATCTAAGCCCTTTTCCACCCCTTAGTGATGATCAAGGAAATTCGAGGTCGAATTCTTTTAAAGAAGGGGAGAATGATGAAGGGTCATCCGAGCTGGCTCCATCTTCAACACCACAAGGAGCCCTAACACGAGCTCAAGCCAAACGTCAAGCGGAGAGGGATGCTATCTTCCTAGCCATGGTTCAACAAGCTCACCCAAGCTCACCTCCAATGAGTCCAAGGCCCGTCATGATGCTTAGCCACATTGGACCAGCCAAGAAGAAGTTGAATGGAGCATAAGATGAAGGCTCACGTGTGCATGTGCATGGATGAAGGCTGGCGTAAAGGCTGGCATGAGAAGCTAGTTAGAGAGTGTTAAATAAAGCCTAGAATTAGTCTATTTTATGGATTTATTTAAAACACTCTAAATTGTAATTATTGTTTTTATTTCTTTTCTATTTTTAGGAGAGAAGGTCTAGGTTGTATATAAACCTTTCTCTCTTCTTTTTGTAGGCAGATTACGTTAAACACATTGCCTAAGTGCCAAAATCGAACCCTTTTGAGTTCAGCCTATTGTCTTGTGAGAATTGTGGTGTTAGCATAGCTTTCTCCTTCTTGTGTGTGTCAATCTCCTCCGGGTTGGTGCTACAAGTCGAATCGAAGCAACCTCTTCGTGCCTTCGATAACTCTAGATCGATTGTGTGAAGTTGTAAGAAGAGGGGTCAAATCGTCATCGGTTTGGTTCTTGGATAATCGAAACCAAGGGTTCTATCGTTTTGTTCCTTTCGGTTCTTCCTTCCTATTTTCGTTCCCCCCTCTTTGTTTTGCACGTTTTCATTCATTCTTGTTTGCTGAATTTCGTTTGCTTCTATTCCCGAAAACAGGTTGCTCGTCTAGATCCGTTCTTTGCGGCTAATCCCCGTATCAATTTGTATCAGAGCTAATTGACGTTCAACCTACAAAAAGAGTCGGTAAATCATTCAAAAACCAAAAGTGTCTCTTTTTCTTGTTTGAGTCTTGTTTTGTTTTGAGTCTATTGCCATTGCCATTTCTATTCCAAGTTTTTTATTCAACTAACGAGTTTGTTGCTTTGTTTGTGAATCTTGGACGCCGGAACCCCTCCGACACCACGCCTACACCGTGCCTACCACCAGTCCTTGTGCCGACCACCACGCCTGCCACCAGTCTTGCCCCACGTCCAACCACAAACACCGAACGAGCCCTAAAATGTTCAAAAAGGAGAGGCTGATCTGTTCAGCCTATTTTCCAGCTTCTCTCTCTCTCTCCTCCACAAATTCATCTTATTTTTTTGAATTTTCACCCTTGGTTAGCTATTTACTTGGTCAACTCTATCCTCTTGTAACTAATTAGATTTTCTTAGCATTTTTGTTTCATTTTTTTTCTTTAATTCCAGCAGTAAGTTAAAAAAAAAAGAAAAGAAAAGAAAGGCAAATCCGAATTCAAAAAAAAAAAGGAAAAGAAAGAAAAGAAAAAGAAAAGAAAAGAAAAGAAAGAGAAAAGAAATCAGCATTATATTCATTTCATTTCATTTCATTCTTGCTAGCTTATTCTTGTTTTATTTCATAGTTTGTAATAGTTGAAGTTGTGCTTGCTAAGTGCTATTGTTCAGCAATCAAAGGTGACTACAAAGGAGCTCATCTCACTCAAAAGTTGTGCTTGCTAAGTGTTATTGTTCATCAACCAAAAAGGACTACAAAGGAGCTCATCTCACTCAAAGGGACCAAGCCATTCACGCCTAGCCTAGCTTCACCCTAGCCTAGCCACGTCTTGGCCCTCGCCTAGTTCACTTCACTCGAGCCACACCCTAGCCTTGACCAGCCTTCTACACACGCCTTCGGTGTCCAAGGTTTGCTTGCTTAGGCTTGACGAGTAAGTTCTTTCAAGGCTTATCTTGAGTTCAAACTTTGAGTCCATACTTAGTTGCATATAACATTCGTCCAACTTGTCCTTTCCGTTTTGAGTCTTTTCTTCTCTATTATTGAGTCAAACACGTTTTTAAGGTGATTGAAATCGAATTTCGCTTCTACTTTAAAGCTTTTGTTTGACTAAGTATTGAACTCACGTGAGGTTTTTGACTAATACAAGACGAGCCATCAACAAGCTTGTTGAGCACCACTAGAGAGTGAGAGTTTTCTTTCGAGTGATACACTTGTGAGGCGTTTTTGTTTTAGCTAACCTAACGTGTTTGAGAGTTTTAGTGTCTTTGAACAATGTCAGGAACTCCCGCAGGTACGCCAAGCCCCGAGCCTATCACCCCGGAGTTGTTTAACCTTATCAAGGGCTTGAAAGATAGTATTGCAGGGTTAACTACAAGGCTGTCCAACTTGGAGGCGTCTAATGTAGTTCCGGAGCCTCGGCCACTAGGAAGCAACATGGAGGTAGGAGACCACTCGAGAGCTCCACATCAAGGGCAAGACCGAATACCACTCCAAAGCCAACAAGAGGCATTTCAAGCAGTCCGGCACTCTAATGCCATGCAACCCTCTTGGAATATCAAAGGCTTAGGCCGCAATCTTCCTTTCGAGGAGCACGTTTCTATCCCTTTTCCTCCTAATATACATGATAATATGCCTAACTATCCTCAACAGTTTCAGAATCCAGCTTATGATCAGGATGAGGACGGTGATGGAGATGACGAGGAATGGAGGCCAAACGGGCGAAGGGAGCACCAACAGCCCCGGAGACCTCATGACGGCCGGCGCCAAGACGAGCACAGGCGTGACCCCTATGGTGGCCAGCCAAGGAGGGAGCGAGATCTGGAGTATGATGGTCTTGGCAAAGTGAAGGTGAAGATCACAAGCTTTGAAGGCAAATGTGACCCGGATGTGTACATGGCTTGGGAGGCCAAGATAGAGCAAATATGGTCATGCCATAACTTTCCCGAGCATAAGAAGGTACATTATGTAGCTCTTGAGTTTATTGATTATGCTACGTGATAACACGATTTATGACTTAGGTTTAGGTAATCATTTAGATAGATTCATCACTCATTCATGCATGGTTTAGCACAAATTCGCGACGTTTGCACTCAATTCACGTATTTTGTCGAGATAGACGTCTACACGGACTTGTGCGTTGCTTTGTAGGTATTTCGGGGGTCTTTTGGACATTAACCGATACATTAGAGGGCCAAGCCTCATGATGGTACACATCCAAGGCTAAGGAGGAGCATAAATGGAGCAACAAGGGACACAAAGACCACTATTGGTGCAAGCAATGGATCAACTCATGGCTAAACGATCATGGCATGTTTCTGCTGAAGAAAATCGGACCAACTAGCAGCTAAATCGGCCGATTTAATCCTACTGGGTCGATTTTTGGGGATTTGACAGCTTAAGACACGTGTCCCACGATCTCTTTTCCGTCCTTGCTCTTGGTGGAGAATATAAGTGGTCCTGCAGGTGGTTGCTGAGCATCTCTCCTCTCCCACATTCTCATTCACAACTCATCCATTGGAGGCAAGGATTGGAGGAGAAGAAAACTCTCAAGAATTGAAGGAAGAAGAAGAACACCATTCTAGGAGTGATAGTGAGGTTTTGAGTGATTTTGAGTTATTTTTGTAGTCTTGGATTGAAGAACTATTGCAAGGATTGTTAGGAACGTTTTGGATCTTCCTTTAAGAGTTTGTAAGTCTTGCTACAACTTAGTTTAATCTGAGATTTATTGATTTTACTTGCTTATCTTTCATTATCCATCTATGAGAACCATGTATGCTTGTATGTTGATTTTGGATCTTGATATGCATATTATTGGCTAGTTTATTGTGATTCTAGAGTGATGGATTGATGGTTATGGCTTGGGTGATGATAGGATGGACTTATATGTTAGTTTAGGATGATTTGTATGCATGAAACCCATTCCAGGAAGAAAAATCGGGCTGTTCATCATGAAGATCGACCGATTTATATAAGATCAACCCGATTTATTCCCCTGTTGCTCTCTAATTGATGAATCTGTATGTTAGGGGTGTTAGGTTGTTAAATCCTAGTGTTTGTCAAGCCTAATTTAGCTTAGTATCACCTAATGCTACCAATCTAAGTGAGGGAAGAGATCTACCCGATGATTTCCGACCTTAGATACCTAAGATGATGAATGCTAGGTAGTAGTGAGCTTCATAAGCCGCTATTGGATCGAGTGTGCTAGGATTATTGCTTGAGATTTCCCTATTCCGAGACTTACCCGGTAAGGAGAGGGTTACCCTTAAGTAGTATCTAGTTTGTGCGGAATTCCTTACTCTAACCCCTTGAGACCTACCCGGTAATAGGAGTTTGATGCGGGATTAGTGAAGTGAGAGACCTACCCGGTAACTGCTTCCATTAGTGAAACATTCTTTCCCAAATACCACAATTTGTCCTTATAATCCTTAGAACCTTGAGTCCAATGCCATAACCGGAAATCTTGACCTCTAGAATCTACTTTTCTCTCTTGATCATATACTTGTGCTTTGTGTTACTTGTTCGTTTGTTAGCTTGAGTTGTTAATTATTTTATTATCTTGCTTGACTTGTGATCTTTGTTTGATCACCACAAAAACCAACCAAAAACATTGTGTTTTCCATTTTCTTTGTTCCTCATCTTATCTTAGTCTAGATTCACACTATCTTTGATCATTGTTTGACTCGATTTCACCTTAGTCTTCGTGTTCGACCTCGGAATACTTACCTTTCTACAAACGTCCCGTACACTGCGGGTTCGCTAGGAGTTAGGATAAATATAACGAGTATAAATTTAAGACTTATTGCGTGCACATCACACCATCTTAGCGTAACAAGTTTTTGGCGCCGTTGGCGGGGACTAGGTCTAGATTGAGTCTATTTTGTGATTGTTTCTAGTGTAGATCTTTCTTGTTGCTTTTGATCTCTTTTTGGTTTGTGTCTTTGCTTTTCAGGATATCTATTACTCTTTAGGTGTATGCGAAGATCTCGTGGCAATGATTTAGCTCCATTCGATCCCAAACCGGAGAAAACCCTTCGATCTAGATCCAAGAACATCCGAAAAGAGAAAGAGATGGCCGGAAGAAACCTCCATGCTGAGTTGGATGAAGCCTTAGAGCAAATAAGGCTAAGAGATGAGCTCTTGGAGGAAGAAAGGAGACTTGCCAATGAGAGGCAAGAGGAAACTAGGAGGGAGATTGATGAGATTAGGCAAGCCCTTGTTCAAGGAGAGCTTAATCGCCGACAACCTCCACCTCCTCCACCACAACCGCAGCCGGCGGCTAATGTTAGGGTTGTGCCCATTGCCATTGAAGAGCCACAAACCCTAGGGAGACGTATGGATCCGGCACAAAGAGCACACCGTCCGGGTGTGAACTTAGGAGATCCCGCAGCCCACAACTATGAGCTCCGCCCTCAAGTTCTACAAATGATCCGGCATAATCAATTTGGAGGGATGGAAGGAGAGTCTCCTCATCAACATTTGATGAATTATGAGATCTTGATGGAGACTCTTAGACCGCCAAGATTGGAGAGCAACAACCATAAGCTTAGGGCTTTTTCCTTCTCTCTTAAGGATAAAGCCTTAGCTTGGTATCAATCTATTCCACAAGGGCGAGTTGGTACTTGGGAAGAGATGACATCCCGATTGATGACTCATTCCGGGATGAGCAATTGCAAATGGTGGAGGAATGCTTGTTCCAAGTGTCTAGGGGAAGTGAGCCATGGTATGCCGACATTGTGAACTACTTAGTGTGTGAGGAAATGCCTCCCGGTTTGACATATGCCCAAAGGAAGAAGTTCTTCAAAGATGTGAGGCATTACTATTGGAGCGAGCCACTTTTGTTCAAAAGAGGGCCGGATGGAATGTTTAGGAGATGCATACCGGAAGATGAGGTGGAGAGTGTGATCCGCCATTGTCATTCCTTGCCATGTGGAGGGCATGCTAGCTCACACAAGACATGTGCTAAAGTGTTGTAATCGGGTTTCTTTTGGCCAAGTTTGTTCAAGGATGTGCAAAGCTTTGTGGTAGCTTGTGATGCTTGCCAAAGGACGGGCAACATCTCAAGGAGGAATGAGATGCCCTTGAACAACATACAAGAGGTAGAGATATTTGATGTATGGGGTGTGGACTTCATGGGACCATTCCCTTCTTCATGTGGCAACCTCTACATCCTATTGGCGGTTGACTATGTTTCAAGATGGGTGGAGGCAATCGCCTCTCCTACAAATGATGCCAAAGTTGTGGTGCGGTTCTTCAACCGAGTGATCTTCCCTAGGTTTGGAACACCAAGGGTGATCATAAGTGATGGAGGGAAGCACTTCACCAATAGGAACTTTGGGACACTTTTGGCTAAGTATGGGGTGACTCATAAGGTGGCAACACCTTACCATCCCCAAACTAGTGGCCAAGTGGAGATCTCCAACCGGGAGATAAAGGGAATTCTCGAGAAGACGGTCTCAAGAACGAGAAAGGAATGGGCTATGAAGCTCGATGATGCCTTGTGGGCATATAAGACCGCTTTCAAGACACCAATTGGCACCACTCCTTACAAGTTGGTCTATGGCAAGTCTTGCCACCTTCCGGTAGAGATGGAGCATAGAGCTTATTGGGCCATTAAGTGGCTAAATTTTGACCTCAAGGAGGCGGGAGAGAAGCGGTTGCTAGACATGAACGCTCTTGAGGAGATCCGGTTGGATGCTTATGAGAATGCCCGGATCTACAAGGAGCGGACCAAAAGGTGGCATGACAAGTGCCTCCTTCCAAAGGAGTTGGATGAAGGCGACTTGGTGCTTCTCTTCAACTTGAGGCTGCGGCTCTTCCCCGGAAAGCTCAAATCAAGATGGACCTGGCCATATGTGGTGAAGAAGATCTTTCCTCATGGAGCGGTAGAGATAGGAGGAGATCATTGTGGCAACTTCAAGGTGAATGGGCACCGTTTGAAGAAGTACATCCCAGAAGCCCCGGTGGAAGTGATTGCCCCGCTTCACCTTGATTGAAGCGCTCCTGAATTCGGTCAAGATAATGACCTTAAAGAAGCGTTTAATGGGAGGCAACCCATTGGTACATATTTTTCCCTTTCTTTTTCTTGCTTTTGTTTAATCTCACTCTTGGTGTGCTTTGTTTTTCTTTTGTGTTTTTGGATGCTAGATCTTGTCGATTGTCATGAGTTATGAGATGTTGGAGGTCATGTGAAAACCTCATGGAACTGTTGAGAAGAAGGTGCAAGATCCGAGCACATGGACAAGGAAGAAAGCACCCAGGAAAATCGGACTGTTCATGCACAAAATCGGCCGATTTTCTTGGGCTATGGGGCGATTTTTCCTCTATATAAAAGAAAGTGATGATCTCCAATCAAGCATGGGTGGAGCGGACAAGGAACTTGGACGGCTTGTGGTGCCAAGCGCGGGTTCCGACGCCATAATGAACATCAAGAGCTCTCTACCATCCTTGATCAATCATCCACCGTCATCATCCAATGTGAACCGAAATACCAAAGCATCACCAATTTTACATTGTGAGGACTCTCTTACTTCTTTATTTAGTTTACACATTAGGGACAATGTGTTTCTAAGTATGGGGTGGGGTTTTCATGATCACTTGCATGATTAGCATCTAGGATAGTTTAATATTGTCACGTGTTCCATTATGTCTTGCATTGTACATACATATTTCGAAAAATCCAAAAAATTCAGAAAATTTTAAAACTTTTAGTGCTTCTAAGGCTTGGATATGACCCTAATGATTGAACCTTGTCTTGTGGATTGGCTATGGATGGCCTTATGAGTTGAATAGATGAGTGCATATGTGGACTTGAAGTACTTATCTTGAATCCAATGAATGATTTGTTATCATGAATGTTTACCTTGATTGAATTGAGTACTGAAAGTCGAAATTGCATGCTAGTTCTTGCACATCAATTAGGAGTGATTAAGACAATTCATCTTCCTCTACTTCTCATCTTGATCATGTTGCTTGAGCACCTCAATTGAGATAAATTTGACCTCTTTTGACCCATCCGGGAATAGGAGCATGATAGTGTGTTGATTTGTGTGAAAAGCAAGTGTGGGGTGAAGATGGTAATGAAAGAATATCATGCATAAAATGCTGAATTTGTTGTGAAAGTGTAGCCAAAAATATAGGTTTGGGGACATTGGCTTAAATGACAAGTAACTCGGTACACTTCACATAATCGGGTGTTGGTGCCTTGCCAAAGTCAAATAAAGCAATATTCCTAACGAGCTTTGGTATGTGTGCCCGGTGTGGATGCATCTCGAAAAATAGAAAAAGCCCGAGAATGGCTAATCACCAAGGTTTTGGCTTTTGCACACCAATGCCATTGTCTCAAAAATAAAAGAAAGAAAAGAAAATGAAGAAAAATATACACTTGAGGGAAGTTGATAAGAAAATTTGAAGTTGTGGTTGTTTAGTTCCTTTCCCGGATTAGCATCACATAGCCTAGAAAATTCCCACCTAATCACAACGTCTCTTGGCCTTCTATCTTACAAGTCCTTATAACCTACTTGCATGTGTGTAAGACTAAGTGATTTAGATTGGATATGCTCATGATCATCTTGACTTCTTCATCTTTACATTTCATTGCATGCTATCAAGTTAAGGGTAATTGTCTTTCCATGCTTTCATTTACTTGATACATAATTGCTTGTCCATTGCCATGAAACATGACTATGAATGTGATCCAATATTAGAAGCACAAACCCAAAAACATTTTGCCATTTTTCTACATGCATAAATCATGTCATCTCTTAGTCTATAGTTGGGAATTTGCTCGAGGACGAGCAAACCTTAAGTATGGGGTATTTTTGATAACACGGTTTATGACTTAGGTTTAGGTAATCATTTAGATAGATTCATCACTCATTCATGCATGGTTTAGCACAAATTCGCGACGTTTGCACTCAATTCACGTATTTTGTCGAGATAGACGTCTACACGGACTTGTGCGTTGCTTTGTAGGTATTTTGGGGGTCTTTTGGACATTAACCGATACATTAGAGGGCCAAGCCTCATGATGGTACACATCCAAGGCTAAGGAGGAGCATAAATGGAGCAACAAGGGACACAAAGACCACTATTGGTGCAAGCAATGGATCAACTCATGGCTAAACGATCATGGCATGTTTCTGCTGAAGAAAATCGGACCAACTAGCAGCTAAATCGGCCGATTTAATCCTACTGGGTCGATTTTTGGGGCTTTGACAGCTTAAGCCACGTGTCCCACGATCTCTTGTCCGTCCTTGCTCTTGGTGGAGAATATAAGTGGTCCTGCAGGTGGTTTTTGAGCATCTCTCCTCTCCCACATTCTCATACACAACTCATCCATTGGAGGCAAGGATTGGAGGAGAAGAAAACTCTCAAGAATTGAAGGAAGAAGAAGAACACCATTCTAGGAGTGATAGTGAGGTTTTGAGTGATTTTGAGTTATTTTTGTAGTCTTGGATTGAAGAACTATTGCAAGGATTGTTAGGAACGTTTTGGATCTTCATTTAAGAGTTTGTAAGTCTTGCTACAACTTAGTTTAATCTGAGATTTATTGATTTTACTTGCTTATCTTTCATTATCCATCTATGAGAACCATGTATGCTTGTATGTTGATTTTGGATCTTGATATGCATATTATTGGCTAGTTTATTGTGATTCTAGAGTGATGGATTGATGGTTATGGCTTGGGTGATGATAGGATGGACTTATATGTTAGTTTAGGATGATTTGTATGCATGAAACCCATTCCAGGAAGAAAAATCGGGTTGTTCATCATGAAGATCGACCGATTTATATAAGATCAACCAGATTTATTCCCCTGTTGCTCTCTAATTGATGAATCTGTATGTTAGGGGTGTTAGGTTGTTAAATCCTAGTGTTTGTCAAGCCTAATTTAGCTTAGTATCACCTAATGCTACCAATCTAAGTGAGGGAAGAGATCTACCCGATGATTTCCGACCTTAGATACCTAAGATGATGAATGCTAGGTAGTAGTGAGCCTCATAAGCCGCTATTGGATCGAGTGTGCTAGGATTATTGCTTGAGATTTCCCTATTCCGAGACTTACCCGGTAAGGAGAGGGTTACCCTTAAGTAGTATCTAGTTTGTGCGGAATTCCTTACTCTAACCCCTTGAGACCTACCCGGTAATAGGAGTTTGATGCGGGATTAGTGAAGTGAGAGACCTACCCGGTAACTGCTTCCATTAGTGAAACATTCTTTCCCAAACACAACAGTTTGTCCTTAGAATCCTTAGAACCTTGAGTCCAATGCCATAACCGGAAATCTTGACCTCTAGAATCTACTTTTCTCTCTTGATCATATACTTATGCTTTGTGTTACTTGTTCGTTTGTTAGCTTGAGTTGTTAATTGTTTTATTATCTTGCTTGACTTGTGATCTTTGTTTGATCACCACAAAAACCAACCAAAAACATTGTGTTTTCCATTTTCTTTGTTCCTCATCTTATCTTAGTCTAGATTCACACTATCTTTGATCATTGTTTGACTCGATTTCACCTTAGTCTTCGTGTTCGACCTCGGAATACTTACCTTTCTACAAACGTCCCGTACACTGCGGGTTCGCTAGGAGTTAGGATAAATATAACGAGTATAAATTTAAGACTTATTGCGTGCACATCACACCATCTTAGCGTAACAAGTTTTTGGCGCCGTTGGCGGGGACTAGGTCTAGATTGAGTCTATTTTGTGATTGTTTCTAGTGTAGATCTTTCTTGTTGCTTTTGATCTCTTTTTGGTTTGTGTCTTTGCTTTTCAGGACATCTATTACTCTTTAGGTGTATGCGAAGATCTCGTGGCAAGGATTTAGCTCCATTCGATCCCAAACCGGAGAAAACCCTTCGATCTAGATCCAAGAACATCCGAAAAGAGAAAGAGATGGCCGGAAGAAACCTCCATGCTGAGTTGGATGAAGCCTTAGAGCAAATAAGGCTAAGAGATGAGCTCTTGGAGGAAGAAAGGAGACTTGCCAATGAGAGGCAAGAGGAAACTAGGAGGGAGATTGATGAGATTAGGCAAGCCCTTGTTCAAGGAGAGCTTAATCGCCGACAACCTCCACCTCCTCCACCACAATCGCAGCCGGCGGCTAATGTTAGGGTTGTGCCCATTGCCATTGAAGAGCCACAAACCCTAGGGAGACGTATGGATCCGGCACAAAGAGCACACCGTCCGGGTGTGAACTTAGGAGATCCCGCAGCCCACAACTATGAGCTCCGCCCTCAAGTTCTACAAATGATCCGGCATAATCAATTTGGAGGGATGGAAGGAGAGTCTCCTCATCAACATTTGATGAATTATGAGATCTTGATGGAGACTCTTAGACCGCCAAGATTGGAGAGCAACAACCATAAGCTTAGGGCTTTTTCCTTCTCTCTTAAGGATAAAGCCTTAGCTTGGTATCAATCTATTCCACAAGGGCGAGTTGGTACTTGGGAGGAGATGACATCCCGATTGATGACTCATTCCGGGATGAGCAATTGCAAATGGTGGAGGAATGCTTGTTCCAAGTGTCTAGGGGAAGTGAGCCATGGTATGCCGACATTGTGAACTACTTAGTGTGTGAGGAAATGCCTCCCGGTTTGACATATGCCCAAAGGAAGAAGTTCTTCAAAGATGTGAGGCATTACTATTGGAGCGAGCCACTTTTGTTCAAAAGAGGGCCGGATGGAATGTTTAGGAGATGCATACCGGAAGATGAGGTGGAGAGTGTGATCCGCCATTGTCATTCCTTGCCATGTGGAGGGCATGCTAGCTCACACAAGACATGTGCTAAAGTGTTGTAATCGGGTTTCTTTTGGCCAAGTTTGTTCAAGGATGTGCAAAGCTTTGTGGTAGCTTGTGATGCTTGCCAAAGGACGGGCAACATCTCAAGGAGGAATGAGATGCCCTTGAACAACATACAAGAGGTAGAGATATTTGATGTATGGGTTGTGGACTTCATGGGACCATTCCCTTCTTCATGTGGCAACCTCTACATCCTATTGGCGGTTGACTATGTTTCAAGATGGGTGGAGGCAATCGCCTCTCCTACAAATGATGCCAAAGTTGTGGTGCGGTTCTTCAACCGAGTGATCTTCCCTAGGTTTGGAACACCAAGGGTGATCATAAGTGATGGAGGGAAACACTTCACCAATAGGAACTTTGGGACACTTTTGGCTAAGTATGGGGTGACTCATAAGGTGGCAACACCTTACCATCCCCAAACTAGTGGCCAAGTGGAGATCTCCAACCGGGAGATAAAGGGAATTCTCAAGAAGACGGTCTCAAGAACGAGAAAGGAATGGGCTATGAAGCTCGATGATGCCTTGTGGGCATATAGGACCGCTTTCAAGACACCAATTGGCACCACTCCTTACAAGTTGGTCTATGGCAAGTCTTGCCACCTTCCGGTAGAGATGGAGCATAGAGCTTATTGGGCCATTAAGTGGCTAAATTTTGACCTCAAGGAGGCGGGAGAGAAGCGGTTGCTAGACATGAACGCCCTTGAGGAGATCCGGTTGGATGCTTATGAGAATGCCCGGATCTACAAGGAGCGGACCAAAAGGTGGCATGACAAGTGCCTCCTTCCAAAGGAGTTGAATGAAGGCGACTTGGTGCTTCTCTTCAACTTGAGGCTGCGGCTCTTCCCCGGAAAGCTCAAATCAAGATGGACCTGGCCATATGTGGTGAAGAAGATCTTTCCTCATGGAGCGGTAGAGATAGGAGGAGATCATTGTGGCAACTTCAAGGTGAATGGGCACCGTTTGAAGAAGTACATCCCAGAAGCCCCGGTGGAAGTGATTGCCCCGCTTCACCTTGATTGAAGCGCTCCTGAATTCGGTCAAGATAATGACCTTAAAGAAGCGTTTAATGGGAGGCAACCCATTGGTACATATTTTTCCCTTTCTTTTTCTTGCTTTTGTTTAATCTCACTCTTGGTGTGCTTTGTTTTTCTTTTGTGTTTTTGGATGCTAGATCTTGTCGATTGTCATGAGTTATGAGATGTTGGAGGTCATGTGAAAACCTCATGGAACTGTTGAGAAGAAGGTGCAAGATCCGAGCACATGGACAAGGAAGAAAGCACCCAGGAAAATCGGACTGTTCATGCACAAAATCGGCCGATTTTCTTGGGCTATGGGGCGATTTTTCCTCTATATAAAAGAAAGTGATGATCTCCAATCAAGCATGGGTGGAGCGGACAAGGAACTTGGACGGCTTGTGGTGCCAAGCGCGGGTTCCGACGCCATAATGAACATCAAGAGATCTCTACCATCCTTGATCAATCATCCACCGTCATCATCCAATGTGAACCGAAATACCAAAGCATCACCAATTTTACATTGTGAGGACTCTCTTACTTCTTTATTTAGTTTACACATTAGGGACAATGTGTTTCTAAGTATGGGGTGGGGTTTTCATGATCACTTGCATGATTAGCATCTAGGATAGTTTAATATTGTCACGTGTTCCATTATGTCTTGCATTGTACATACATATTTCGAAAAATCCAAAAAATTCAGAAAATTTTAAAACTTTTAGTGCTTCTAAGGCTTGGATATGACCCTAATGATTGAACCTTGTCTTGTGGATTGGCTATGGATGGCCTTATGAGTTGAATAGATGAGTGCATATGTGGACTTGAAGTACTTATCTTGAATCCAATGAATGATTTGTTATCATGAATGTTTACCTTGATTGAATTGAGTACTGAAAGTCGAAATTGCATGCTAGTTCTTGCACATCAATTAGGAGTGATTAAGACAATTCATCTTCCTCTACTTCTCATCTTGATCATGTTGCTTGAGCACCTCAATTGAGATAAATTTGACCTCTTTTGACCCATCCGGGAATAGGAGCATGATAGTGTGTTGATTTGTGTGAAAAGCAAGTGTGGGGTGAAGATGGTAATGAAAGAATATCATGCATAAAATGCTGAATTTGTTGTGAAAGTGTAGCCAAAAATATAGGTTTGGGGACATTGGCTTAAATGACAAGTAACTCGGTACACTTCACATAATCGGGTGTTGGTGCCTTGCCAAAGTCAAATAAAGCAATATTCCTAACGAGCTTTGGTATGTGTGCCCGGTGTGGATGCATCTCGAAAAATAGAAAAAGCCCGAGAATGGCTAATCACCAAGGTTTTGGCTTTTGCACACCAATGCCATTGTCTCAAAAATAAAAGAAAGAAAAGAAAATGAAGAAAAATATACACTTGAGGGAAGTTGATAAGAAAATTTGAAGTTGTGGTTGTTTAGTTCCTTTCCCGGATTAGCATCACATAGCCTAGAAAATTCCCACCTAATCACAACGTCTCTTGGCCTTCTATCTTACAAGTCCTTATAACCTACTTGCATGTGTGTAAGACTAAGTGATTTAGATTGGATATGCTCATGATCATCTTGACTTCTTCATCTTTACATTTCATTGCATGCTATCAAGTTAAGGGTAATTGTCTTTCCATGCTTTCATTTACTTGATACATAATTGCTTGTCCATTGCCATGAAACATGACTATGAATGTGATCCAATATTAGAAGCACAAACCCAAAAACATTTTGCCATTTTTCTACATGCATAAATCATGTCATCTCTTAGTCTATAGTTGGGAATTTGCTCGAGGACGAGCAAACCTTAAGTATGGGGTATTTTTGATAACACGATTTATGACTTAGGTTTAGGTAATCATTTAGATAGATTCATCACTCATTCATGCATGGTTTAGCACAAATTCGCGACGTTTGCACTCAATTCACGTATTTTGTCGAGATAGACGTCTACACGGACTTGTGCGTTGCTTTGTAGGTATTTCGGGGGTCTTTTCGACATTAACCGATACATTAGAGGGCCAAGCCTCATGATGGTACACATCCAAGGCTAAGGAGGAGCATAAATGGAGCAACAAGGGACACAAAGACCACTATTGGTGCAAGCAATGGATCAACTCATGGCTAAACGATCATGGCATGTTTCTGCTGAAGAAAATCGGACCAACTAGCAGCTAAATCGGCCGATTTAATCCTACTGGGTCGATTTTTGGGGCTTTGACAGCTTAAGCCACGTGTCCCACGATCTCTTGTCCGTCCTTGCTCTTGGTGGAGAATATAAGTGGTCATGCAGGTGGTTGTTGAGCATCTCTCCTCTCCCACATTCTCATACACAACTCATCCATTGGAGGCAAGGATTGGAGGAGAAGAAAACTCTCAAGAATTGAAGGAAGAAGAAGAACACCATTCTAGGAGTGATAGTGAGGTTTTGAGTGATTTTGAGTTATTTTTGTAGTCTTGGATTGAAGAACTATTGCAAGGATTGTTAGGAACGTTTTGGATCTTCATTTAAGAGTTTGTAAGTCTTGCTACAACTTAGTTTAATCTGAGATTTATTGATTTTACTTGCTTATCTTTCATTATCCATCTATGAGAACCATGTATGCTTGTATGTTGATTTTGGATCTTGATATGCATATTATTGGCTAGTTTATTGTGATTCTAGAGTGATGGATTGATGGTTATGGCTTGGGTGATGATAGGATGGACTTATATGTTAGTTTAGGATGATTTGTATGCATGAAACCCATTCCAGGAAGAAAAATCGGGCTGTTCATCATGAAGATCGACCGATTTATATAAGATCAACCAGATTTATTCCCCTGTTGCTCTCTAATTGATGAATCTGTATGTTAGGGGTGTTAGGTTGTTAAATCCTAGTGTTTGTCAAGCCTAATTTAGCTTAGTATCACCTAATGCTACCAATCTAAGTGAGGGAAGAGATCTACCCGATGATTTCCGACCTTAGATACCTAAGATGATGAATGCTAGGTAGTAGTGAGCCTCATAAGCCGCTATTGGATCGAGTGTGCTAGGATTATTGCTTGAGATTTCCCTATTCCGAGACTTACCCGGTAAGGAGAGGGTTACCCTTAAGTAGTATCTAGTTTGTGCGGAATTCCTTACTCTAACCCCTTGAGACCTACCCGGTAATAGGAGTTTGATGCGGGATTAGTGAAGTGAGAGACCTACCCGGTAACTGCTTCCATTAGTGAAACATTCTTTCCCAAACACCACAGTTTGTCCTTAGAATCCTTAGAACCTTGAGTCCAATGCCATAACCGGAAATCTTGACCTCTAGAATCTACTTTTCTCTCTTGATCATATACTTATGCTTTGTGTTACTTGTTCGTTTGTTAGCTTGAGTTGTTAACTGTTTTATTATCTTGCTTGACTTGTGATCTTTGTTTGATCACCACAAAAACCAACCAAAAACATTGTGTTTTCCATTTTCTTTGTTCCTCATCTTATCTTAGTCTAGATTCACACTATCTTTGATCATTGTTTGACTCGATTTCACCTTAGTCTTCGTGTTCGACCTCGGAATACTTACCTTTCTACAAACGTCCCGTACACTGCGGGTTCGCTAGGAGTTAGGATAAATATAACGAGTATAAATTTAAGACTTATTGCGTGCACATCACACCATCTTAGCGTAACAAGTTTTTGGCGCCGTTGGCGGGGACTAGGTCTAGATTGAGTCTATTTTGTGATTGTTTCTAGTGTAGATCTTTCTTGTTGCTTTTGATCTCTTTTTGGTTTGTGTCTTTGCTTTTCAGGACATCTATTACTCTTTAGGTGTATGCGAAGATCTCGTGGCAAGGATTTAGCTCCATTCGATCCCAAACCGGAGAAAACCCTTCGATCTAGATCCAAGAACATCCGAAAAGAGAAAGAGATGGCCGGAAGAAACCTCCATGCTGAGTTGGATGAAGCCTTACAGCAAATAAGGCTAAGAGATGAGCTCTTGGAGGAAGAAAGGAGACTTGCCAATGAGAGGCAAGAGGAAACTAGGAGGGAGATTGATGAGATTAGGCAAGCCCTTGTTCAAGGAGAGCTTAATCGCCGACAACCTCCACCTCCTCCACCACAACCGCAGCCGGCGGCTAATGTTAGGGTTGTGCCCATTGCCATTGAAGAGCCACAAACCCTAGGGAGACGTATGGATCCGGCACAAAGAGCACACCGTCCGGGTGTGAACTTAGGAGATCCCGCAGCCCACAACTATGAGCTCCGCCCTCAAGTTCTACAAATGATCCGGCATAATCAATTTGGAGGGATGGAAGGAGAGTCTCCTCATCAACATTTGATGAATTATGAGATCTTGATGGAGACTCTTAGACCGCCAAGATTGGAGAGCAACAACCATAAGCTTAGGGCTTTTTCCTTCTCTCTTAAGGATAAAGCCTTAGCTTGGTATCAATCTATTCCACAAGGGCGAGTTGGTACTTGGGAGGAGATGACATCCCGATTGATGACTCATTCCGGGATGAGCAATTGCAAATGGTGGAGGAATGCTTGTTCCAAGTGTCTAGGGGAAGTGAGCCATGGTATGCCGACATTGTGAACTACTTAGTGTGTGAGGAAATGCCTCCCGGTTTGACATATGCCCAAAGGAAGAAGTTCTTCAAAGATGTGAGGCATTACTATTGGAGCGAGCCACTTTTGTTCAAAAGAGGGCCGGATGGAATGTTTAGGAGATGCATACCGGAAGATGAGGTGGAGAGTGTGATCCGCCATTGTCATTCCTTGCCATGTGGAGGGCATGCTAGCTCACACAAGACATGTGCTAAAGTGTTGTAATCGGGTTTCTTTTGGCCAAGTTTGTTCAAGGATGTGCAAAGCTTTGTGGTAGCTTGTGATGCTTGCCAAAGGACGGGCAACATCTCAAGGAGGAATGAGATGCCCTTGAACAACATACAAGAGGTAGAGATATTTGATGTATGGGGTGTGGACTTCATGGGACCATTCCCTTCTTCATGTGGCAACCTCTACATCCTATTGGCGGTTGACTATGTTTCAAGATGGGTGGAGGCAATCGCCTCTCCTACAAATGATGCCAAAGTTGTGGTGCGGTTTTTCAACCGAGTGATCTTCCCTAGGTTTGGAACACCAAGGGTGATCATAAGTGATGGAGGGAAGCACTTCACCAATAGGAACTTTGGGACACTTTTGGCTAAGTATGGGGTGACTCATAAGGTGGCAACACCTTACCATCCCCAAACTAGTGGCCAAGTGGAGATCTCCAACCGGGAGATAAAGGGAATTCTCGAGAAGACGGTCTCAAGAACGAGAAAGGAATGGGCTATGAAGCTCGATGATGCCTTGTGGGCATATAGGACCGCTTTCAAGACACCAATTGGCACCACTCCTTACAAGTTGGTCTATGGCAAGTCTTGCCACCTTCCGGTAGAGATGGAGCATAGAGCTTATTGGGCCATTAAGTGGCTAAATTTTGACCTCAAGGAGGCGGGAGAGAAGCGGTTGCTAGACATGAATGCCCTTGAGGAGATCCGGTTGGATGCTTATGAGAATGCCCGGATCTACAAGGAGCGGACCAAAAGGTGGCATGACAAGCGCCTCCTTCCAAAGGAGTTGAATGAAGGCGACTTGGTGCTTCTCTTCAACTTGAGGCTGCGGCTCTTCCCCGGAAAGCTCAAATCAAGATGGACCGGGCCATATGTGGTGAAGAAGATCTTTCCTCATGGAGCGGTAGAGATAGGAGGAGATCATTGTGGCAACTTCAAGGTGAATGGGCACCGTTTGAAGAAGTACATCCCGGAAGCCCCGGTGGAAGTGATTGCCCCGCTTCACCTTGATTGAAGCGCTCCTGAATTCGGTCAAGATAATGACCTTAAAGAAGCGTTTAATGGGAGGCAACCCATTGGTACATATTTTTCCCTTTCTTTTTCTTGCTTTTGTTTAATCTCACTCTTGGTGTGCTTTGTTTTTCTTTTGTGTTTTTGGATGCTAGATCTTGTCGATTGTCATGAGTTATGAGATGTTGGAGGTCATGTGAAAACCTCATGGAGCTGTTGAGAAGAAGGTGCAAGATCCGAGCACATGGACAAGGAAGAAAGCACCCAGGAAAATCGGACTGTTCATGCACAAAATCGGCCGATTTTCCTGGGCTATGGGGCGATTTTTCCTCTGTATAAAGGAAAGTGATGATCTCCAATCAAGCATGGGTGGAGCGGACGAGGAACTTGGACGGCTTGTGGTGCCAAGCGCGGGTTCCGACGCCATAATGAACATCAAGAGCTCTCTACCATCCTTGATCAATCATCCACCGTCATCATCCAATGTGAACCGAAATACCAAAGCATCACCAATTTTACATTGTGAGGACTCTCTTTTACTTCTTTATTTAGTTTACACATTAGGGACAATGTGTTTCTAAGTATGGGGTGGGGTTTTCATTATCACTTGCATGATTAGCATCTAGGATAGTTTAATATTGTCACGTGTTCCATTATGTCTTGCATTGTACATACATATTTCGAAAAATCAAAAAAATTCAGAAAATTTTAAAAATTTTAGTGCTTCTAAGGCTTGGATATGACCCTAATGATTGAACCTTGTCTTGTGGATTGGCTATGGATGGCCTTATGAGTTGAATAGATGAGTGCATATGTGGACTTGAAGTACTTATCTTGAATCCCATGAATGATTTGTTATCATGAATGTTTACCTTGATTGAATTGAGAACTGAAAGTCGAAATTGCATGCTAGTTCTTGCACATCAATTAGGAGTGATTAAGGCAATTCATCTTCCTCTACTTCTCATCTTGATCATGTTGCTTGAGCACCTCAATTGAGATAAATTTGACCTCTTTTGACCCATCCGGGAATAGGAGCATGATAGTGTGTTGATTTGTGTGAAAAGCAAGTGTGGGGTGAAGATGGTAATGAAAGAATATCATGCATAAAATGCTGAATTTGTTGTGAAAGTGTAGCCAAAAATATAGGTTTGGGGACATTGACTTAAATGACAAGTAACTCGGTACACTTCACATAATCGGGTGTTGGTGCCTTGCCAAAGTCAAATAAACCAATAGTCCTAACGAGCTTTGGTATGTGTGCCCGGTGTGGATGCATCTCGAAAAATAGAAAAAGCCCGAGAATGGCTAATCACCAAGGTTTTGGCTTTTGCACACCAATGCCATTGTCTCAAAAATAAAAGAAAGAAAAGAAAATGAAGAAAAATATACACTTGAGGGAAGTTGATAAGAAAATTTGAAGTTGTGGTTGTTTAGTTCCTTTCCCGGATTAGCATCACATAGCCTAGAAAATTCCCACCTAATCACAACGTCTCTTGGCCTCTATCTTACAAGTCCTTATAACCTACTTGCATGTGTGTAAGACTAAGTGATTTAGATTGGATATGCTCATGATCATCTTGACTTCTTCATCTTTACATTTCATTGCATGCTATCAAGTTAAGGGTATATGTCTTTCCATGCTTTCATTTACTTGATACATAATTGCTTGTCCATTGCCATGAAACATGACTATGAAGGTGATCCAATATTAGAAGCACAAACCCAAAAACATTTTGCCATTTTTCTGCATGCATAAATCATGTCATCTCTTAGTCTATAGTTGGGAATTTGCTCGAGGACGAGCAAACCTTAAGTATGGGGTATTTTTGATAACACAATTTATGACTTAGGTTTAGGTAATCATTTAGATAGATTCATCACTCATTCATGCATGGTTTAGCACAAATTCGCGACGTTTGCACTCAATTCACGTATTTTGTCGAGATAGACGTCTACACGGACTTGTGCGTTGCTTTGTAGGTATTTCGGGGGTCTTTTGGACATTAACCGATACATTAGAGGGCCAAGCCTCATGATGGTACACATCCAAGGCTAAGGAGGAGCATAAATGGAGCAACAAGGGACACAAAGACCACTATTGGTGCAAGCAATGGATCAACTCATGGCTAAACGATCATGGCATGTTTCTGCTGAAGAAAATCGGACCAACTAGCAGCTAAATCGGCCGATTTAATCCTACTGGGTCGATTTTTGGGGCTTTGACAGCTTAAGCCACGTGTCCCAAGATCTCTTGTCCGTCCTTGCTCTTGGTGGAGAATATAAGTGGTCCTGCAGGTGGTTGCTGAGCATCTCTCCTCTCCCACATTCTCATACACAACTCATCCATTGGAGGCAAGGATTGGAGGAGAAGAAAACTCTCAAGAATTGAAGGAAGAAGAAGAACACCATTCTAGGAGTGATAGTGAGGTTTTGAGTGATTTTGAGTTATTTTTGTAGTCTTGGATTGAAAAACTATTGCAAGGATTGTTAGGAACGTTTTGGATCTTCATTTAAGAGTTTGTAAGTCTTGCTACAACTTAGTTTAATCTGAGATTTATTGATTTTACTTGCTTATCTTTCATTATCCATCTATGAGAACCACGTATGCTTGTATGTTGATTTTGGATCTTGATATGCATATTATTGGCTAGTTTATTGTGATTCTAGAGTGATGGATTGATGGTTATGGCTTGGGTGATGATAGGATGGACTTATATGTTAGTTTAGGATGATTTGTATGCATGAAACCCATTCCAGGATGAAAAATCGGGCTGTTCATCATGAAGATCGACCGATTTATATAAGATCAACCCGATTTATTCCCCTGTTGCTCTTTAATCGATGAATCTGTATGTTAGGGTGTTGAAATCCTAGTGTTTTTTTAGCCTAATTTAGCTTAGGATCACCTAATCCTATCAACCTAAGTGAGGAAAGAGATCTACCCGATAATTTCCGATCTTAGATACCTAAGATGATGATTTCTAGGTAGTAGTGAGCCTCACAAGCCGCTATTAGATTAAGTGTGCTAGGATTATTGCTTGAGACTTACTTTTCCGAGACTTACCCGGTAAGGAGAGGGTTACCCTTAAGTAGTATCTAGTTTGTGCGGAATTCCTTACTCTAACCCCTTGAGACCTACCCGGTAATAGGAGTTTGATGCGGGATTAGTGAAGTGAGAGACCTACCCGGTAACTACTTCCATTAGTGAAACATTCTTTCCCAAACACCACAGTTTGTCCTTAGAGTCCTTAGAACCTTGAGTCCAATGCCATAACCGGAAATCTTGACCTCTAGAATCTACTTTTCTCTCTTGATCATATACTTATGCTTTGTGTTACTTGTTCGTTTGTTAGCTTGAGTTGTTAATTGTTTTATTATCTTGCTTGACTTGTGATCTTTGTTTGATCACCACAAAAACCAACCAAAAACATTGTGTTTTCCATTTTCTTTGTTCCTCATCTTATCTTAGTCTAGATTCACACTATCTTTGATCATTGTTTGACTCGATTTCACCTTAGTCTTCGTGTTCGACCTCGGAATACTTACCTTTCTACAAACGTCCCGTACACTGCGGGTTCGCTAGGAGTTAGGATAAATATAACGAGTATAAATTTAAGACTTATTGCGTGCACATCACACCATCTTAGCGTAACAAGTTTTTGGCGCCGTTGGCGGGGACTAGGTCTAGATTGAGTCTATTTTGTGATTGTTTCTAGTGTAGATCTTTCTTGTTGCTTTTGATCTCTTTTTGGTTTGTGTCTTTGCTTTTCAGGACATCTATTACTCTTTAGGTGTATGCGAAGATCTCGTGGCAAGGATTTAGCTCCATTCGATCCCAAACCGGAGAAAACCCTTCGATCTAGATCCAAGAACATCCGAAAAGAGAAAGAGATGGCCGGAAGAAACCTCCATGCTGAGTTGGATGAAGCCTTAGAGCAAATAAGGCTAAGAGATGAGCTCTTGGAGGAAGAAAGGAGACTTGCCAATGAGAGGCAAGAGGAAACTAGGAGGGAGATTGATGAGATTAGGCAAGCCCTTGTTCAAGGAGAGCTTAATCGCCGACAACCTCCACCTCCTCCACCACAACCGCAGCCGGCGGCTAATGTTAGGGTTGTGCCCATTGCCATTGAAGAGCCACAAACCCTAGGGAGACGTATGGATCCGGCACAAAGAGCACACCGTCCGGGTGTGAACTTAGGAGATCCCGCGGCCCACAACTATGAGCTCCGCCCTCAAGTTCTACAAATGATCCGGCATAATCAATTTGGAGGGATGGAAGGAGAGTCTCCTCATCAACATTTGATGAATTATGAGATCTTGATGGAGACTCTTAGACCGCCAAGATTGGAGAGCAACAACCATAAGCTTAGGGCTTTTTCCTTCTCTCTTAAGGATAAAGCCTTAGCTTGGTATCAATCTATTCCACAAGGGCGAGTTGGTACTTGGGAGGAGATGACATCCCGATTGATGACTCATTCCGGGATGAGCAATTGCAAATGGTGGAGGAATGCTTGTTCCAAGTGTCTAGGGGAAGTGAGCCATGGTATGCCGACATTGTGAACTACTTAGTGTGTGAGGAAATGCCTCCCGGTTTGACATATGCCCAAAGGAAGAAGTTCTTCAAAGATGTGAGGCATTACTATTGGAGCGAGCCACTTTTGTTTAAAAGAGGGCCGGATGGAATGTTTAGGAGATGCATACCGGAAGATGAGGTGGAGAGTGTGATCCGCCATTGTCATTCCTTGCCATGTGGAGGGCATGCTAGCTCACACAAGACATGTGCTAAAGTGTTGTAATCGGGTTTCTTTTGGCCAAGTTTGTTCAAGGATGTGCAAAGCTTTGTGGTAGCTTGTGATGCTTGCCAAAGGACGGGCAACATCTCAAGGAGGAATGAGATGCCCTTGAACAACATACAAGAGGTAGAGATATTTGATGTATGGGGTGTGGACTTCATGGGACCATTCCCTTCTTCATGTGGCAACCTCTACATCCTATTGGCGGTTGACTATGTTTCAAGATGGGTGGAGGCAATCGCCTCTCCTACAAATGATGCCAAAGTTGTGGTGCGGTTCTTCAACCGAGTGATCTTCCCTAGGTTTGGAACACCAAGGGTGATCATAAGTGATGGAGGGAAGCACTTCACCAATAGGAACTTTGGGACACTTTTGGCTAAGTATGGGGTGACTCATAAGGTGGCAACACCTTACCATCCCCAAACTAGTGGCCAAGTGGAGATCTCCAACCGGGAGATAAAGGGAATTCTCAAGAAGACGGTCTCAAGAACGAGAAAGGAATGGGCTATGAAGCTCGATGATGCCTTGTGGGCATATAGGACCGCTTTTAAGACACCAATTGGCACCACTCCTTACAAGTTGGTCTATGGCAAGTCTTGCCACCTTCCGGTAGAGATGGAGCATAGAGCTTATTGGGCCATTAAGTGGCTAAATTTTGACCTCAAGGAGGCGGGAGAGAAGCGGTTGCTAGACATGAACGCCCTTGAGGAGATCCGGTTGGATGCTTATGAGAATGCCCGGATCTACAAGGAGCGGACCAAAAGGTGGCATGACAAGCGCCTCCTTCCAAAGGAGTTGAATGAAGGCGACTTGGTGCTTCTCTTCAACTTGAGGCTGCGGCTCTTCCCCGGAAAGCTCAAATCAAGATGGACCGGGCCATATGTGGTGAAGAAGATCTTTCCTCATGGAGCGGTAGAGATAGGAGGAGATCATTGTGGCAACTTCAAGGTGAATGGGCACCGTTTGAAGAAGTACATCCCGGAAGCCCCGGTGGAAGTGATTGCCCCGCTTCACCTTGATTGAAGCGCTCCTGAATTCGGTCAAGATAATGACCTTAAAGAAGCGTTTAATGGGAGGCAACCCATTGGTACATATTTTTCCCTTTCTTTTTCTTGCTTTTGTTTAATCTCACTCTTGGTGTGCTTTGTTTTTCTTTTGTGTTTTTGGATGCTAGATCTTGTCGATTGTCATGAGTTATGAGATGTTGGAGGTCATGTGAAAACCTCATGGAGCTGTTGAGAAGAAGGTGCAAGATCCGAGCACATGGACAAGGAAGAAAGCACCCAGGAAAATCGGACTGTTCATGCACAAAATCGGCCGATTTTCCTGGGCTATGGGGCGATTTTTCCTCTGTATAAAGGAAAGTGATGATCTCCAATCAAGCATGGGTGGAGCGGACGAGGAACTTGGACGGCTTGTGGTGCCAAGCGCGGGTTCCGACGCCATAATGAACATCAAGAGCTCTCTACCATCCTTGATCAATCATCCACCGTCATCATCCAATGTGAACCGAAATACCAAAGCATCACCAATTTTACATTGTGAGGACTCTCTTTTACTTCTTTATTTAGTTTACACATTAGGGACAATGTGTTTCTAAGTATGGGGTGGGGTTTTCATTATCACTTGCATGATTAGCATCTAGGATAGTTTAATATTGTCACGTGTTCCATTATGTCTTGCATTGTACATACATATTTCGAAAAATCCAAAAAATTCAGAAAATTTTAAAACTTTTAGTGCTTCTAAGGCTTGGATATGACCCTAATGATTGAACCTTGTCTTGTGGATTGGCTATGGATGGCCTTATGAGTTGAATAGATGAGTGCATATGTGGACTTGAAGTACTTATCTTGAATCCAATGAATGATTTGTTATCATGAATGTTTACCTTGATTGAATTGAGTACTGAAAGTCGAAATTGCATGCTAGTTCTTGCACATCAATTAGGAGTGATTAAGACAATTCATCTTCCTCTACTTCTCATCTTGATCATGTTGCTTGAGCACCTCAATTGAGATAAATTTGACCTCTTTTGACCCATCCGGGAATAGGAGCATGATAGTGTGTTGATTTGTGTGAAAAGCAAGTGTGGGGTGAAGATGGTAATGAAAGAATATCATGCATAAAATGCTGAATTTGTTGTGAAAGTGTAGCCAAAAATATAGGTTTGGGGACATTGGCTTAAATGACAAGTAACTCGGTACACTTCACATAATCGGGTGTTGGTGCCTTGCCAAAGTCAAATAAAGCAATAGTCCTAACGAGCTTTGGTATGTGTGCCCGGTGTGGATGCATCTCGAAAAATAGAAAAAGCCCGAGAATGGCTAATCACCAAGGTTTTGGCTTTTGCACACCAATGCCATTGTCTCAAAAATAAAAGAAAGAAAAGAAAATGAAGAAAAATATACACTTGAGGGAAGTTGATAAGAAAATTTGAAGTTGTGGTTGTTTAGTTCCTTTCCCGGATTAGCATCACATAGCCTAGAAAATTCCCACCTAATCACAACGTCTCTTGGCCTTCTATCTTACAAGTCCTTATAACCTACTTGCATGTGTGTAAGACTAAGTGATTTAGATTGGATATGCTCATGATCATCTTGACTTCTTCATCTTTACATTTCATTGCATGCTATCAAGTTAAGGGTAATTGTCTTTCCATGCTTTCATTTACTTGATACATAATTGCTTGTCCATTGCCATGAAACATGACTATGAATGTGATCCAATATTAGAAGCACAAACCCAAAAACATTTTGCCATTTTTCTACATGCATAAATCATGTCATCTCTTAGTCTATAGTTGGGAATTTGCTCGAGGACGAGCAAACCTTAAGTATGGGGTATTTTTGATAACACGATTTATGACTTAGGTTTAGGTAATCATTTAGATAGATTTATCACTCATTCATGCATGGTTTAGCACAAATTTGCGACGTTTGCACTCAATTCACGTATTTTGTCGAGATAGACGTCTACACGGACTTGTGCGTTGCTTTGTAGGTATTTCGGGGGTCTTTTGGACATTAACCGATACATTAGAGGGCCAAGCCTCATAATGGTACACATCCAAGGCTAAGGAGGAGCATAAATGGAGCAACAAGGGACACAAAGACCACTATTGGTGCAAGCAATGGATCAACTCATGGCTAAACGATCATGGCATGTTTCTGCTGAAGAAAATCGGACCAACTAGCAGCTAAATCGGCCGATTTAATCCTACTGGGTCGATTTTTGGGGCTTTGACAGCTTAAGCCACGTGTCCCACGATCTCTTGTCCGTCCTTGCTCTTGGTGGAGAATATAAGTGGTCCTGCAGGTGGTTGCTGAGCATCTCTCCTCTCCCACATTCTCATTCACAACTCATCCATTGGAGGCAAGGATTGGAGGAGAAGAAAACTCTCAAGAATTGAAGGAAGAAGAAGAACACCATTCTAGGAGTGATAGTGAGGTTTTGAGCTCTCCTCCCCCACATTCTCATTCACAGCTCATTGGATTGGAGGTAGACTTCGAGAAGAAGAAAAACTCTCTCAAATTGAAGGAAGAAGAAGAACACCAATCTAAGAGTGATAGTGAGGTTTTGAGTGATTTTGAGTGATTTTTGGAGATTTGGATTGAAGAACTTATAGCAAGGATTGTTAGGAACGTTTTGGAACTTCATTTAAAGGGTTGTAAGTCTTGCTAAACTTAGATTCAGCTGAGATTTATTGTTTTTACTTGCTTATCTTTCATCATCCATCTATGAAAACCATGTATGCTTGTGTGATGATTTTGGATCTTGATATGCATATTATTGGCTAGTTTATTGTGATTCTGGAGTGATGGATTGATGGTTATGGCTAGGCTGATGATAGGATGGACTTATATATTAGTTTAGGATGATTTGTATGTACGAAACCCATTCCAAAGAGAAAAATCGGGCTGTTCTTCAGTCAAATCGGCCGATCTGGCCATGATCCACCCGATTTTCCTCTCTGTTTCTCTTTAATCGATGAATCTGTATGTTAGGGTGTTAGGGTGTTGAAATCCTAGTGTTTTGTTAGCCTAATTTAGCTTAGGATCACCTAATGCTATCAACCTAAGTGAGGAAAGAGATCTACCCGATAATTTCCGATCTTAGATACCTAAGATGATGATTTCTAGGTAGTAGTGAGCCTCACAAGCCGCTATTAGATTAAGTGTGCTAGGATTATTGCTTGAGACTTACTTTTCCGAGACTTACCCGGTAAGGAGAGGTTTGCCACTTAAGTAGTGTCCGGTTTGTGTAGAATTCCCTACTTTACCTCCTTGAGACTTACCCGGTAATAGGAGTTTGATGCGGGATTAGTGAAGTAAGAGACCTACCCGGTAATTGCTTCCATTAGTGAAACACCCTTTCCCAACACCGCAGCCTTGTCCTTAGAATCTTTAGAACCTTGAGTCCAATGCCATAACCGGAAATCTTGACCTCTAGAATCCATCTCTTTTATCACATAGTTTGTGCTTGTGTTACTTGTTCGTTTTCGTTGATTTGTTAGCATAGTTGATTGTTCATTTTGCATGAATTGTGATCCTTGATTGATCACCTAAAAACCCACCAAAAACATTTAGATTTTCATCTCTTTATTCCTTCTCTTTTCTTAACTAGATCTTCACTAAACTTCATCACAAATCGAATTAATCTCACCTTAGTCTTTGTGTTCGACCTCGGAATACTATCCCTACTACAAACGTCCCGTACACTACGGGTTCGCTAAGAGTTAGGAGAAATATAACGAGTATAAATTTAAAACCTATTGCATATCACACACACATCCTGAGCGTGACAAGTTTTTGGCGCCGTTGCCGGGGATCTTTCTTGTTTATAGTGTAGATCTTTCTTGTTGCTTTTGATCTCTCTTTGGTTTGTGTCTTTGCTTTTCAGGACATCTCTTACTCTTTAGGTGTATGCGAAGATCTCGTGGCAAGGATTTAGCTCCATTCGATCCCGAACTGGAGAAAACCCTTAGATCTAGATCCAAGAGCATTAAAAAGGGGAAAGAGATGGCCGGAAGAGATCTCCAAGCTGAGTTGGATGAGGCTTTAGAGCAAATTAGACTAAGAGATGAGCTCTTGGAGGAAGAAAGGAGACTTGCCAATGAGAGGCAAGAAACAACTAGGAGGGAGATTGATGAGATTAGGCAAGCCCTTGTACAAGGAGAGCTTAATCGTCAACAACCTCCACCTCCTCCACCACCACAACCGCAGCCGGCGGCGAATGTTAGGGTTGTGCCCATTGCTATTGAAGAGCCACAAACATTAGGGAGACGTATGGATCCGGCACAAAGAGCACACCGTCCGGGTGTGAACTTAGGAGATCCCGCAACCCACAACTACGAGCTCCGCCCTCAAGTTCTACAAATGATCCGGCATAATCAATTTGGAGGGATGGAAGGAGAGTCTCCTCATCAACATTTGATGAATTATGAGATTTTGATGTAGACTCTTAGACCGCCAAGATTAGAGAGCAACAACCATAAGCTTAGGGCTTTTTCCTTCTCTCTTAAGGACAAAGCCTTGGCTTGGTATCAATCTATTCCACAAGGGCGAGTTAGTACTTGAGAGGAGATGACAACCGAGTTTTTGACTAAGTTATTCCCACCTTCCAAGACTACCGAGTTAAGAGGGAAGATCAATGCCTTCGTGATGAAGGATAGAGAGAGCTTGTTCAAGTCTTGGGAGAGATTCAAAGATCTTCTTCTAGATTGTCCACACCATGGTATACCGAAAATTGAGCTATTGGAAATCTATTTCAAGGGACTTGATGAAGATAGCCAATTCAAGCTCCAATCTCTTTCCGGTGGGACTTTCATGGAGAAGAATGTGGATGAAGCTTGGGAGTTTGTGGAGAAACAAGCTCTAGTGATTGAGAAATACTCCCATAGGAAGAGTGAGGGGAGAAAGGCGGGAGCATATGAGGTGAGTGAAGTCACCATGAGCAACTTCAAGCTTGATGCCATCAATAA
Source organism: Fagopyrum homotropicum (assembly GCA_033239125.1). Taxonomy (NCBI): domain Eukaryota; kingdom Viridiplantae; phylum Streptophyta; class Magnoliopsida; order Caryophyllales; family Polygonaceae; genus Fagopyrum; species Fagopyrum homotropicum. Next base: position 67,389,700 of record BSWB01000007.1, on the reverse strand, counting down.
TGAATTGAAGTCTTTGAGGGAGTTGTGTGCTACAACTTTGAAGAACCAAGCAACTCCTCAAGTGCAAGTGCAAGCTAATTTGTCTTCCAAGGAGGAAGATGTGAATTACATGGGAAGGGGCAACTACAACAACTACCAAGGCCCAAGGAACTTCAACAACAACCGGCAATTCAACAATTACCTGCCCAACCATAACCATCCCGGGTTTTCCTATTCTAACCCGGATGGAGCCTTGAACCCTCCCACTTCTACAAGCACAACCCCACCACCAAAAGCTTCACAAGAACCTCCACCCGGATTTACTCAACCTCCAAAAGATAGAACCTAAATGATGTTTGAGCAATTGCTTGGAAGGTTGAGTGGTCTTGAGAGCACGGTGACTTCCATTTCTAAGGCTCAAAAGGTGTTGGAAGCACAAGTGTTCCAAAAGGCGGGTGAAGCCCATAGAGATCCGGGAAAGCTTCCCGGAAGAACCGAAGAAAACCCAAGAGGCCAAGTGTTGGCTATTACACCAAGGAGTGGGCTGAGCATGAAGGATCATTTGCCCAAGGAGAATGCTAAAGGGAAGCAAGTGGTGAATGAAGAAGAGCCATTGCAAGAAGATGGAGGCAAGAGCAAGGATGTTGAACCAACATATGTGGCACCGCCTCCACACAAGCCGCCACTACCATTCCCACAATCACGAGCAAGAGCTCGCTTGGACAATCACTTTGGTAAATTCCTTGAACTTATGTCTAAATTGCATATTTTAACATTCCGTTCATGGATGCTATCTTAGGTATGCCGGCATATGGCAAGTTCTTGAAGGAGATACTCTCCAACAAAAGGAAGATGGAGGAGTATGGGGAGATAAGGATGACAAAGAGATCCTCGGAGTTGATTCAAACGATGAAGGAGGAGATGCCTCCTAAGCTAAGAGATCCGGGATCCTTTTGTGTGCCAATCGGAGTAGGAAAAGTAAAGTATGACGCCCTATGTGATCTTGGGGCAAGTGTAAGCATCATACCGCTTGCACTTTGCAACAAGGTTGGGCTAGGAGAGCCAAAGCCGGTCAAGATGACCCTTTACATGGCGGACCGCTCAATCACTCATCTGGTTGGAATATTAGAAGACATTCCGGTGCAACTAGGGAAGTTCTATGTGCCCATAGACTTCGTTGTTTTGGATATCCCGGCGGACTATCCGGTTCCTATCATCTTGGGGAGACCTTTCCTAGCTACTTCCGGATGTCTAGTAGATTGCAAGAATGGGACTCTCTCCTTCAACATTGGAGAAGAAAACATCAAGTTCAAGTTGTCCACAATGATGAAAGGGCCAACCCTTGATGAAGATGTATTCAACATAGTTGAGGAAGAGGAGTCTAGAGAGGTTGTGAGCTCAATCTTGCTCAAGGATCCACTTGAGAAGGTTCTTAGCTCAAGCTTGATGGAGGAAGGAGTTGAGGAGAGTAGCAATGAAGTAATCAAGGCCTTGAATGCATTGGACGAGCTACCAAGTGTTGGATTTGAAGTGCTAGAGGAAGAGAGAAGCAGACAGAAAAATCGGACAGGAGGGGCCAGATCGGCCGATTTTTGGCCTTGTGCTGAAGCTTCGTCCAATTCTGCAAAAACAGAAACTCAGATCGACCTACACTCAGGAAAATCGGCCGATTTTTCTGACTGGGCCGATTTTCCTGAGTCTTTTCAGCATCAACCAATTGATTGTGAGCAATCATCAAGGGACTTAGGGGAGGCTTCCATGGCTTTGCAATCATCTCAACATACATTGTATGGATCATCTCCAATCGAAAAAGGTCCTCCTCAACTTGATCTTAAACCTCTTCCTTCTCATTTAAAGTATGCTTTCCTTGGTTCAAATTCTGCTTACCCGGTGATTGTGAATGCATCTTTGAATGATGATGAGCTTAATAGATTGTCGAATGAATTGAAACTGCATAGAAAGGTAATAGGATACACCATTGATGACCTTGTTGGCATTAAGCCCTCTTTGTGCATGCATAAGATAATGATGGAAGATAACCATAAACCCTCTATTGAACATCAAAGAAGATTGAATCCTATAATGAAAGAGGTAGTCAAGAAAGAGATCATTAAGTTGCTAGATGCGGGAATTATCTACCCTATCTCGGATAGTAAGTGGGTTAGTCCCGTTCATGTAGTTCCTAAGAAGGGTGGGATGACCGTAGTGACCAATGAGAACAATGAACTAATCCCGACTAGGACGGTTACGGGGTGGAGGATGTGTATTGATTATAGGAAGCTTAACATGGCCTCTAGGAAAGATCACTTCCCTCTTCCTTTCATTGACCAAATGCTAGAGAGGTTAGCTCAACATTCTCACTTTTGCTACCTAGATGGTTATAGCGGATTCTTCCAAATCCCTATCCACCCCGATGACCAAGAGAAAACCACCTTTACATGTCCATGGGGAACTTTTGCATATAGGAGAATGCCATTTGGGATGTGTAATGCACCCGCTACCTTCCAAAGTTGTATGATGACTATCTTTTCGGAATACATTGAAAATATCATGGAAGTGTTCATGGATGATTTCTCTGTTTATGGTTCTTCCTTTGATAATTGCTTGGCTAACTTGTCATTAGTATTGCAAAGATGTGAGGAGACAAATCTTATCTTGAATTGGGAAAAATGCCACTTCATGGTAAGTGAAGGTATTGTGTTAGGACACTTGGTGTCTAACCGTGGCATTGAGGTTGACAGGGCCAAGATTGAAACGATAGAGAAGTTGCCACCACCTACCTCGGTGAAGGGGTTAAGGAGTTTTCTAGGACATGCCGGTTTTTACCGGAGGTTTATTCAAGACTTCTCTAAGATTTCAAAGCCTCTTACTAACCTACTAATGAAAGACGTTGAATTTGTTTTCTCTAAAGATTGCCTTGAAGCATTTTGTAGGTTGAAGAACGCCTTGATCTCCGCACCTATCATGCAACCTCCGGATTGGAGGCTACCGTTTGAGATCATGTGTGATGCAAGTGATGTAGCCGTTGGGGCTATTTTGGGGAAAAGGAAAGATGGGCGTACACATGCCATCTATTATGCTAGCAAGACGCTAGATGATGCCCATCTTAACTATGCCACAACCGAGAAAGAGTTGCTAGCGGTGGTGTATGCGTTTGAGAAGTTCCGCTCATATCTTGTTGGGGCGAAGGTCATAGTGTATACGGATCATGCTGCGATCCGTTATCTCCTTACGAACAAGGATGCCAAGCCTAGATTGATTCGGTGGATCCTTCTTCTTCAAGAGTTTGATTTGGAAATCTGGGACAAGAAGGGATCCGAGAACTCCGTGGCGGATCACCTTAGTAGACTCCCACCATTGGAGCTTGAAAGAGATGACATCCCGATTGATGATTCATTCCGGGATGAGCAATTGCAAATGGTGGAAGAGTACTTATTCCAAGTGTCTAGAGGAAGTGAGCCTTGTTATGCCGACATTGTGAACTATCTTGTGTGTGAGGAAGTGCCTCCCGGTTTGACATATACCCAAAGAAAGAAGTTCTTCAAAGATGTGAGGCACTACTATTGGAGTGAACCACTTTTGTTCAAGAGAGGGCCGGATGGAGTGTTTAGACGATGCATACCGGAGGATGAGGTGGAGAGTGTGATCCGTCATTGTCATTCCTTGCCATGTGGAGGGCATGCTAGCTCACACAAAACATGTGTGAAAGTGTTGCAATCGGGTTTCTTTTGGCCAAGTTTGTTCAAGGATGTACAAAGCTTTGTGGTAGCTTGTGATGCTTGCCAAAGAACGGGCAACATCTCAAGGAGGAATGAGATGCCCTTGAACAACATACAAGAGGTGGAAATATTTGATGTGTGGGGTATAGACTTCATGGGACCATTCCCTTCTTCATGTGGCAACCTCTACATCCTATTGGCGGTATATTATGTTTCGAGATGGGTGGAGGCAATCGCCTCTCCCACAAATGATGCCAAGGTGGTGGTGCGGTTCTTCAACCGGGTGATCTTCCCTAGGTTTGGAACACCAAGGGTGATCATAAGTGATGGAGGGAAGCACTTCACTAATAGGAACTTTGGGGCACTTTTGGCTAAGTATGGGATGACTCATAAGGTGGCAACCCCTTATCATCCCCAAACTAGTGGCCAAGTGGAGATCTCCAACCGGGAGATAAAAGGGATACTTGAGAAGACGGTCTCAAGGACGAGGAAAGATTGGGCTATGAAGCTCGATGATGCTTTGTGGGCTTATAGAACCGCTTTCAAGACACCTATTGGCACCACTCCCTACAAGCTAGTTTATGGCAAGTCATGCCACCTTCCGGTGGAGATGGAGCATAGAGCATATTAGGCTATAAGGTGACTGAATTTTGACCTCAAGGAGGCCGGTGAAAAGAGGTTGCTAGACATGAACGCCCTTGAGGAGATCCGGTTGGATGCTTACGAGAATGCCCGGATCTACAAGGAGAGGACTAAGCGTTGGCATGACAAGCGCCTCATCCCAAAGGATTTGAATGAGGGTGACTTGGTGCTTCTTTTCAACTTGAGGCTGCGGCTCTTCCCCGGAAAGCTCAAGTCAAGATGGACGGGTCCTTATGTGGTGAAAAAAGTCTTTCCTCATGGAGCGGTGGAGATAGGAGGAGATCATTGTGGTAACTTTAAGGTGAATGGGCACCGTTTGAAGAAGTACATTCCGGAAGCCCCGGTGGAAGTGATTGCTCCACTTCACCTTGAGTGAAACGCTCTTGAATTTGGTCAAGCTAATGACCTTAAAGAAGCGCTTAATGGGAGGCAACCCATTGGTATATATTTTTCCCTTTTGTTTTTCTTGCTTTTGTTTGATCTCACTCTTGGTGTGCTTTGTTTTTCTTTTGTGTTTTTGGGTGCTAGATCTATTTGATTGTCATGTGTAATGAGATATTGGAGGTCATGTGAAAACCTCATGGAACTGTTGAAGGTACAAGATCCGAGCACATAGACGAGGAGGAAATCACCTAGAAAAATCGGCCTGTTCTTCAGCCAGATCGGCCGATTTCCTAGGTTGTTGGACCGATTTTTCCTTCTGTCAAGGAAAGTGATAATCTCCAATCAAGCAATGGGTGGAGCGGACGTGGAGCTTGGACGGCTTGCGGTGCCAAGCGCGGGTTCCGACACCATAATGAACATCAAGAGCTCTCTACCATCCTTGATCGATCATCCACCATCATCATTTGATGTGAACCGAAAAGATAAGGTTAAGGCAATCAATAAATGGCCCATTCCTAGGTCGGTTGGTAAAGTAAGGAGTTTCCATGGCCTAGCAACATTCTATAGAAGATTTGTGAAGGACTTTAGTACCATTACAGCACCACTCACGACCTTGACCAAAAAGAAGGTTCCTTTTGAGTGGAATGAACCTCAGCAAAGAGCATTTGAAGAACTCAAGAAACGCCTCACCCACGCACCACTACTCGCTCTACCGGACTTCACTAAGCCCTTTGAGGTTGAATGCGACGCATCCGGCATTGGTATTGGCGGCGTCCTTATGCAAGAAGGTAAGCCTCTAGCTTTCTTTAGTGAAAAATTGAAGGGTGCATGCTTAAACTATTCCACGTATGACAAAGAATTGTATGACTTGTTTAGAGTACTCAAAACATGGCAACATTACCTTTGGCCCCAAGAGTTTGTTTTGAAAACCGATCATGATTCACTTAGACACTTTAGGAGCCAAGATAAGCTAGATAGGCGGCATGGTAGGTGGATGGATTTCATTGAAACCTTTCCTTACATTATCAAGTATAAGAAGGGAAAGGATAATGTTGTAGCGGATGCTTTGTCTAGGAGATACACCTTAATCACCACCTTCGATTCTAGGATGTTAGGTTTTACTTACATTAAAGAATTATATGTGGATGATGCAGAATTTGGGAAGATATTTCATAGATGCACTACTCAAGGCCCTTATGATAAGTATTTTGTGTTTGAAGGTTTCTTGTTTAAAGTGGATAAAATTTGCATACCTAGATGTTCCCTTAGGATCTTATTAGTGGAAGAAGCCCATAAAGGAGGTTTAATGGGGCATTTTGGGAGGGACAAAACTTATCACATGTTGCAAACTCACTTTTATTGGCCTCATATGTTAAGGGATGTAGAACACATGCTGAAAAGGTACATTGAATGTCTTAAGGCCAAAGCTAGAGTACAACCCCACGGGTTGTATACACCCTTACCGACGCCTAGTTGCCCTTGGGAAGATATAAGTATGGATTTCATTGTTGGACTACCTAAGACTAAGAAAGGAAGAGATTCCATTTTTGTGGTGGTAGATAGATTCTCTAAAATGGTACATTTTATTTCATGTCATAAAACTGATGATGCATATAATGTTGCTAACCTTTTCTTTAAGGAAATAGTGAGATTGCATGGAATACCTAAAACCATTGTTAGTGATAGGGATGTCAAGTTTTTGAGTTTCTTTTGGAAAACGCTTTGGGGAAAAATGGGCACTAGATTACTATTCTCGACCTCTAGTCATCCCCAACAGGACCCTAACGACCCTCCTTAGAACCATGTTGAAAGATAACTTAAAAGAATGGGAAGACATGTTACCACATATCGAGTTTGCTTATAATCGCACCATGCATTCTTCCACTTAGTTATCACCTTTCAAATGTGTTTATGGATTTAACCCTTTAACTCCTTTGGACTTATTACCGATTCCTCGAAAGGATCGAGTAGCTTTTGATGCTTTGGAACAGGCGGACTACATTAAGGAACTTCATGCCAAGACCAAGGCTACACTTGATAAGACGGGCGTTGAAACTGCAGCTCGAAATAACAAAGGACGTCGGAAGATGGTTTTTCAGCCCGGCGACCTAGTTTGGCTACATCTAAGAAAAGAGCAGTTTCCGGCAAAACACCATTCCAAGCTAGCCCCACGGGGTGATGGACCATTCAAAGTCCTACACCGGATTAACGATAACACATATGTGTTGGACTTACTGGAAGAATATGGAGATAGTACCACTTTTAACGTAGGAGATTTGAGCCCCTATGAAGGAGAGTCGGAACAAGATGAAAATTCAGGGTCGAATTCTTTCCAAGAAGGAGTGGATGATGTAGGACCATTACATGGAAGATATCAAGGACCCATTACTAGGGCAAGAGCTAAGGAGATCCAAGAAGTTATGTCAAGGGAAGTGCTATTGCTTGGCACCATGCGTGAACCATTTAACTTCCATACATCATGTGTTAATCTCTTGGTGAATGCAGGAGCAAGCAAGCAAAGGGAAGAGACCATGCAGACGTTAGAACAATAAGAGCTGAATCATATAGCCACGCCAATAAGCTCGACGTTGCTCATTTCCCAAGCGGCCCAAGAGAGTAACCAGCTGCTCATGTCCAAGGCGACCCAAGAGAGTAACCAGTTGCTCACGTCCAAGGCGGCCCAAGAGAGTAACCAGCTCCCTCAGTCGGATCATCCATTTGGGCTCTTAAAAACCGTCCAACTTACTCATGGATCTGTTTGAATAAGTCAACCCATTTCTTTCAGTCGGATCATCCATTTGGGCTCTAAACTGTCCAAAAACACTCATGGAGCTGTGTTCGCTCCAAACGGTGTGTGCAAGCTTTAAATTTATAACCCTAGACTTAAGCTTAAAACAAGGATGCGAACCCGCAGTGTACGGGTCAATCGTAGTAAAAGCAAGAAAATTCCAAGGGTCGATCACAGGGACTCGGTGAAACAAAGTCAATACGGTGTGCTTATGTCAATACTAACCACAAGAGCGATTAACACAATCAAAGATGAATAAGAAGTCAATAAAGCAAACATGCAATTCTAGGGATTAAAGCATCTAGTTGTGGTTCCAACTCAAGAGCTATAGATAGCGGACAAAGCTGAGATTTTTGCGTGGGGAAGGTGTTTCTAAAGCGGAGTAGATCACCGGGTAAGTCTCACTACACGCTAATCCTAAACCGTAACTCCTATTACCGGGTAAGTCTCAAGGAATCAAGATAAAGAACTATAACCTCAAACTAACATACCATCTAAGGGAATAGAATCAACCTTTACCGGGTAAGTCTCAGGCTAACTCACAAAGATGGGATAGAAGCACACTCAAACCCCAATAAAGGATAAACCTTTATTACCCACACTTATGATCGTTGGTACACAAACTAAGGAATTACCGGGTAAGTCTCATCCTAAGCTTGCTTTGAATCAGGAAAGGTGCAATAAGAATAGGATTTGGCAAACTCTAACACTTAACTCTCAGTTATGGATCAGATAAGCCACCTCTGTCAGCCAGTTTCCACCTCGGCCGAAATGTTTATCGACTGAACGAGATGCTTAGGGTTAAGGTTAAAGACTCGAACTTTCAGGATCCTACTGGAATCTAAGATTATTCTATCATTGTTTTTCCCACAACCTTCAGCCAATCACCCTAGAATCACACAAGGAAATTAGCCACTCATCATCATAATGAAAGTATTAAAATATATGGGAAGAAGGTGAATATTTGAACCAAGAAGAATTTAATGAAAAGACTTCAATAAATGAATCAAATATCACAACAAAGCGTTCCTTGGATAACAATCCAAAAAGACAAGACAACAATTGAGGGAATTGAAGATAATCTTACAAAACCCTTCAATAAAGCTATAAAAGCTATGGACTTCAATCTTCCTTCAACCTTGAAAAAGGTTCTTCGAGACTCCCAACTGGAGTATGCTGCTGCTGCGTATTTTTCGGTGTAAGCGGGATGTTGGATTTGTGGAAATCCAACCCTTTTTATAGGAAAATAACCCTCCAAAGATAATAAATCTTAGAAAGATATTTTCCCATAAATATAGGTAAAATATAAGATTCTGCATATCTCCTTCCTTCCAGGAGCCAAGCCCAAAAATATAAGATCACTTTCCAAATTTAAAAGATCTCATCCAAGAATAAAATATTCTCGCCGCGTCCTAGGTGTTCGCCTCGGTCGAGTCGGCGTCTCTGGATCACCTCGGTCGAGGTGAATCTCTGGTCAACCGAGGTGAGTCATAACTGAATGTGAAATCTCTCAAAACTGGTCCCAAGTAAATTTTTAATCCATGGCTATGCTCCCTGGATGTAGCTCCAAATGACTCATGACTCCTTTTGCTCCTTTTTGATGCAAAACGTACCATTTTACCTGCAATTACAACAAAACTTGGTGTAGACCTCGATTCTCGCAAAGGTAGATGAAATGGTAGTAAAATCACATAATGTACATACAAACATGCAGATTATGAAAGATAAAACGTCCAAACAAACCCCAAAATATAGACTATAATTCATGCTATCAAAATACCCCATACTTAGCCCTTGCTTGTCCCCAAGCAAGTTCCTCATATAAAAGATAAGATAGAATGGATTATAAGTCAAGAAAATCAATGAAAAAAACATTTTATGGTGTGTAACTACCATAGATCACTTTAAGAGAGTACTTCTTGGAATTTAAAAACTCAACATGATCAAAACATTTTATAAATATAGGAAAGTTGTTCATCTTTGCATAAAATCATAGAATGCATAATAAATCATAATTATCAAAATTAATCATGTATAATCCAGTTTAAACCGCTAAGTCAATCAACAAGCTCAAGGTCTCAAGGGCTTCCCAAAAGAAAAGGTCAAGAAACGTGTAGGGTAGGGATGTATGTAAGGTAATGTGGTGCTAGAATCCGGGAAAAGGATGAACTTCACTTTCACTTTGACTTGCAACATCTTCCACCAATAAGCTTCGCTTATCTCACACTTTTTCTTTTTACTTTACTTTTTGGGATGCATGGACAGAGGTGCACAATAACCGAAGCCTAGGAAATCTGCAATCATCAATTTCTCGAGATGCATCAAACCCTTGATGCACATACCATGACCCGTTAGGAATATCGCTCAATCTGACTTTGGCAAGACACAAACACCCGGCTATGTGAATGGTGCCGAGTTACTCATCTTCATGATTGACTTCCCCAAACCTATTATTGCTTTCTAACACTTGCACTTCTAGCCACTTCTTCAACTTTAACTCCACTTGCTTTCACCACTTCGCTTGCGTCCAAATTCCCGGATAGGTAAAGGGAGGCAAAATGTATATGAGGGGCTAAGCATGATCAAGAAGAAGAGAATGAATTGCCTTGGTCTTTCCAAGAAGAAAGTGAGAGAACTTAACCTGCGGTGTCAACCTTCAAATTCAACATAATTTGGATAAAAACAAAGTATTAAACATGCTAATAATTTCAAACAAAGCATTTAGCAACTTAAACATACTATAAAACATTTCAAACACATAAAGAATTTAAAACCAGTCAGTAAACAAAGTATTCACTGAGATCATATCCAGATAAGTAACACAAAAACTCGTTTTCGAAAACTCTCAGTTAACACACCTCGGTCGAGGTGTTCTTGGTTCAACCGAGGTGAAATGCCTCGTTTGGCCAGAATCTCCCCGGTCGAGGTCAAAAATTTTTTTTTTTTTTAAAAACCATTTTTTTTTCGGTTTCGACGTTTTTCTCAATCAAATAACCTGTAGGTATGCATGTAATATCAGATAATCATATAAAGGCAATGAAGCATAAATACGAAAATATCCGATAAATATAATACATCAAGTAGTCAAATACATCAAAAGGTCAAATAAGTACAAACACTCCATACTTGAGACACACTGTCCCAGTGGGTAAAATAGAAGTCTAAACATGAGAGTACTCACCGGATAAAAGCCGAACTGCATAAAATAAAGAAAATCCTGCAGCTCCTCAATAATCCTGATCCGGTGGTGGTGGTGGTGGTATGTAGGGATACTGAGTCGGATCGTACGGATAGCCCATGACACGCTCGAACTAAAGCTGGGCCATGATGTGCTGATGGTGCTGCCGCTCCTGCATCTCGCGGATATCCAGCGATAATGCAGCATATGAGTCGATAACCTGATCCGTCAGGTCATCGATCCGTCGGTGAGCAGCTCGATCCCTCACTCCGCGCCTCCTGCATCTAGCAGGTCTGACTGGAGAAGTCTCAGCTGGTGCCGGCTCAGTATCCTCCTCATCATCCAAGTCTATAATAGGTGGCGCGCTCGTCCCAACAGTATCTGTCCCTGTATCCATCGGGACGCCACCCTCTCTCTCATCTAATGTCTCCTCATCGTCGTCGTCATCCTCCTCAGCCTCAGCAGGGGCAACTGCTGCCTCTCTGTGATCATCCATCAGTGTATCCCAAGCTGTCTGCCAGAAATGCGGATCAAAGACTGTGAACTGTGCAGACCAGCGGATCCCCTGAGGTGCAGTCCGCTCCTAAGGCATAGCTACGTATGGAGTGGTCAAACCACGGGGAACCAGAATCCTCCGTGTGATCATCTCTTGTAATCCCAGCGGCTTCGGAGCCGCCGCCATCGTGCAAACACTGAGGTCCATCCCGTGGTAGGTAGCGATGTGGGTGACTAGACCTCCGCAGCAAATGTCTCCCTTCGCCTTGGCCTTGATCTTGTGCAGATCCTCTGCCAAGAGCAAGCCAAAGTCTGGAAAACCTCCTGTCACCATGCAGTAGAGGCTGAAGAGCTCGCCCTGTCTGATCTTCTGGGGCGTCTCAGTACGCGCCAGAAGTGTCTCGCTAAAAATCCTGTGGCCTAGTCTGAAGGCTGGATGGAAGATGACCCTCTCCCTGGAATCTCCAGGACGCCATCTGTCCGCATGCTCAGTAATATGGGCTATCTGCCTCCAGAACTCCCTAGCTACGGATCGGGAGGGGAATTCAGTGGCGGTGGGCTCAGAAAAGCCAAAAATCTCTCTCCATATCTCTAAAGGAACTATGAAGTTCCGGTTCATCAACCGGTACTTCACAGACCGGTCTGTGGGGAGGTAGGAGAAGGAGCTAACAAACTCCAAGGTGGGCTCTAAATAAGCTGGGGCTCGGATCTCAGTAAACTGATCCAGCCCGACAGTAGCGATCATCCTCCTAAGGTCAGCGTCTAACCCTAGGCAATCAAAAGCCGACACGTCCAGAAATCGTGGTGCGATAACTGGACGGCTAGCTATCCGCTCATAGTCTACCCGGCATCTCTCGTGGATAACCGGGCGGTAGGGACGGGTAGAAGAGGAAGAAGGGGAGGGTGAGGATCTGTCTCTAAGGACTAGACGACGATCGGAACTCATTTTCAATCTACACTGTCAGGCTACCTCGGTTGCTGACAAGACTCAAGAACACCTCGGTCGAGGTGCAGGTCGACTGGACCGAGGCGAAGACAGTCGCGATTCCAATTCTCAGAATTTCAGTTCTTTTCCCCCAAAAATCACTACAAATGCTTCCTATGGGGTACTTAAGCCTTTTCTCAACAGATTTAAGGGCAACCAAAGCCCAAATCGAAGTAAACGAACGAGTTAGGGTTTCGATCGTTTTTACCTCGTTCCGGCTGATTCACCCAAATTTCTTGCAGATCTACAGTTGCAATAGGATCCTCTACTCTTTAATTGCAGTTTGGAAGCGAAAATCTTCGAAAACGAGCGAGAAACGAAGGAGGCGAGGTAGATCTGTCGCCGCGGTCGAGGAAGGTAAATAAAAAGTGAAAAGTAATTTTTTTCCCCTTTTATACTGTTACTGGATCTGCTGTCACCTCGGTCGAGATGGTCTCGACTGGACCGAGGTGGTTCTGCAGGAACCCTAGTCGCCTCGGTTGCTCAAGAATCAACTCGGTCGAGGTGGCCTCAGTCAAACTTCGTCTTCTCGAATTCTCGAACTTCTGTCCTTCCAGTTGTGCTCCTTCCTTAGATATTCCCTGTTGTCTGTCCAGAACGCCAAAAACAAAGCAAAGCAAAGCAAAAACAAAAACTATCTAATCTAGACTAGAAAACGGGGAAAGAAAGCAATACCTTGGGTTGCCTCCCAAGAAGCGCTTGATTTAAGGTCGCTAGCTGGACCATGATGCGTCTCAAGTGAGGTGAGAGGTGCCCTCACCCCATACTTCACCTCCATCGTGGGGTGAAGTAAGTAGATCCATCAAACGCTCCAACAAGTGTAAGTGCTCATCGGGTAATGAATCGTCTATGGGTGGGTTATCCGTCTCGCGGGAGGATTCCGGTAGCCGGCTGAGGTGATCCGCAACTGAGTTCTCGAATCCTTTCTTATCGCGGATCTCTAGGTCAAACTCTTGGAGCAAGAGAATCCATCGAATAAGGCGCGGCTTGGCATCTGTCTTAGCCAACAAGTAACGAATGGCTGCGAGGTCGGTGTAGACAATGACTTTCGCTCCTACTAGATAGGAACAAAACTTTTCGAAAGCATAAACAACCGCCAATAACTCCTTCTCGGTGGTAGCGTAGTTGCGTTGTGCTTCATCTAGCGTTTTGCTAGCATAATAAATGGCGGTGGTCCGTCCATCTTTCTTCTGTCCAAGCACCGCTCCTACGGCTACATCACTAGTGTCACACATGACCTCAAAGGGCAAGGTCCAATCGGGAGGCTGGATAATGGGAGCGGAGATCAACGCTTCCTTAATCCTGTAAAAAGCATCAAGACACTCCTGCGAAAACTCAAAAACAACATCTTTATTCAAGAGGTTAGTTAGAGGTTTAGAAATCTTAGAGAAGTCCTTGATGAATCTCCTGTAGAAACCTGCATGCCCGAGAAAACTCCTCACACCTTTAACAGAACAAGGAGGAGGGAGTTTCTCAATAGTCTCGATCTTAGCTCGATCGACCTCAATACCTCGATTAGAAACGAGGTGTCCTAGCACAATGCCTTCATTAACCATAAAATGACACTTCTCCCAATTTAAAACAAGGTTAGTGTCTTCACGTCTTTTAAGCACTAGGGAAAGGTTAGATAGGCAATCATCAAAAGAGGAACCATATATAGAAAAGTCATCCATGAATACCTCCATGATCTCCTCTATGTACTCGGAAAAGATAGCCATCATGCATCGCTGGAAGGTAGCGGGTGCATTGCACAATCCAAATGGCATCCTCCGATAGGCAAACGTCCCCCAAGGACAAGTGAAAGTGGTCTTCTCTTGATCATCCAGATGGATAGGAATCTGGAAGAACCCACTATAGCCGTCCAAGTAGCAAAAGTGTGAATGCTGGGCCAACCGTTCGAGCATTTGATCGATGAAGGGAAGCGGAAAATGATCCTTCCGAGTTGCCGTGTTCAGCTTCCTATAATCGATGCAAACTCTCCATCCTGTAACGGTCCTCGTTGGGATCAACTCGTTGTTCTTATTCGTCACAACGGTCATCCCTCCTTTCTTCGGAACGACATGCACCGGGCTAACCCACTTGCTGTCCGAGATAGGATAAATAATACCTGCATCCAACAACTTAAGAACCTCCTTCTTCACAACCTCTTTCATGATCGGATTTAACCGTCTTTGAGGTTCCCGTGAAGTCTTATGATTATCTTCCATTAGAATTCTATGCATGCAGAAAGAAGGTTTAATGCCAATAAGATCATCCATGGTGTAACCTATAGCCCTTCGATGCTTTCTCAGGACATGCATTAACTTAGACAATTCAGATTCGGAAAGGGAAGCACTAACAATAACGGGATAAGTTGAATCCGGTCCAAGAAAGATACACCTCAAGTGACTGGGGAGTTGTTTAAGCTCCACGACTAGGGGTGCTTTCTGGGGGGAATCCATGCTTCCTCTTTCCAGTGGATTGGTATCAGAAACTGGACTCGATGAAGTCTTAGTTTGAATCATCTCGCCTTCGACCTCGGTCGAGGCGCATAGGCGTTGACCGAGATGTTCTTCGGTCGCCTCGCTCAGTCCAGAAAGTGCCTCGGTCGAGGTACTGCTACTGGATCCGAGACTGGAGATCTTCGTCTCCGGGATTAACTTCTCAGTTGTAGCTCCTGGATCCTCTTCCAGTGCTTTTAAGCTCCGTATATCTGCATCACAAGAAGCATCTATACCTTCCTCCATTAAACTGAAGCTAATAACTCGTTCGAGTGGATCGTTAATAAGGATAGAGCTCACCAATTCTCTTGATTCTTCTTCGTCGTAGATGTTGAAGATATCATCAGTTAGTTGCTCCCCTTTCATGGCTGCAAGTAGTGCGAACTCCACCTCATCGCCACCAACGTTGAATTTCAACTTGGCGTTCTTGCAATCCACGTTGCAACCCGAAGTTGCTAGAAATGGCCTCCCGAGAATAATGGGAACAGGATAATCTGCGGGAATGTCAAGTACGACAAAATCTATGGGTAGATAGAAGTTACCTAGCTTGACCGGAACGTCTTCCAAAATGCCCACGGGATGGGTAATGGAGCGATCCGCCATGTAAAGTCGAATCTTGACCGGCTTGGGCTCTCCAAGACCGATCTTCGTGCATAGCTCCAGCGGGATGATGCTCACGCTGGCTCCTAGATCACAAAGGCTTCACAAGTTACATCCCCAACTTGAATGGGAATGCAAAATGAGCCGGGATCTCTCAACTTAGGTGACATCTTTTCCTTCATGATCTTGATAAGCTCCGAAGATTTAGATGTCATCCTAACTTCACCAACATCCTCCAGCTTCCTCTTCCTTGATAAGATTTCTTTCAAGAACTTCCCATAGGCGGGCATACCTAGAATAGCATCAAGGAAAGGAATATTAATATGTAGCTTATTCATCAAGTCAAGAAACTTACCAAAGTGCTTGTCTAGATGTGCTCTGGCTCTGGACTGAGGGAATGGAAGTGGTGGTTTGTATGCAGGAGGTGGAACATAAGTTTCTGTCGTCCCTCCTACTTTCTGTTGCTCCGCCTCGGTTGGCATCTCGGTCGAGGTGTTCTTCGACTGGATCTGGACCGAGGTGGTCTGCGTCGAGCGAGGTACTGGATCTGCAGTTTTAAGTCCACTCCTCGTCGTTATGGCCATGCACTGGCCTTTAGGGTTAGTTTCCGTCTTTGCTGGAAGCTTCCCTGGATCTCTTGGCGCTTCATTCGCCCTATTAGCAAGTTGTTGTTCGAAGGACTTTAGGGCCCTCGAAAATGAAGTCATAGAATTCTCCATAGCGCTAAGCTTGATCAAGATTGCCTCCAGAACTGCGTCTTTCTTTTCTGGCTGAGACGAACTTGATCCTTGCCCTTGGATTTTCAATGGATTAGAAGAAGAAGAAGAAGGGGAAGAGAGGAAAGGGTTAGAGGAATCATTAGAATTGGAGTTTGAATGATTGTTACCGTGATTTTGGTTATTCGCCCTCCAGTTGTTGCTATTGGATCCTCTATTGTTGTTGTTGTAGTTGTTGTTTCGGGGACCGTTGTTGTTGTTACGGTACCCGTTATTGTTGTTGTTCCTTTGCCCTTGCTCTTCCTTCTTAGTTTGAGCCATCAAGAGCTCCTTCAATTGCTTCACGTCATTCTTCAACGACGTGAGTTGATTATTGTTGGGTTGAGTCTCTTGAAAGTTGACTCTTTTAATTCCACCTTCAACTCCTTGGTGGGTATACTTCTCCATGTGCAAGGCTTGCTTCTCAATGAAGTCCCAAGCCTCATCAATCGCCATGTCCATGAAGGTACCGGCGGAGAGTAGTTGGAGATTGAACTGGGTGCTTCCGTCCAGTCCTTTGAAGTAGATCTCCACCAACTCGATCTTTGGAATCCCATGATGTGGGCAATCCAAAAGGATATCCTTGAACCGCTCTCAAGATTTGGACAAGCTCTCCTTGTCCTTCATGATGAAAGCATTGATCTTCCCTCTCATTTCAGCGGTCTTTGAGGGTGGAAAGAATTTGGTCAAGAATTCCGTGGTCATCTCCTCCTATGTGCTGATTTTTCCTGGAGGAAGAGATTGATACCAAGTAAGAGCTCTATCTTTTAAAGAAAAGTAAAAAGGTATTAGCTTGTAGTTGTTATTCTCAATTCTGGGAGGTCGCAAGGTTTCCATCAAGATCTCGTAATTTTGAAGATGTTGATGCGGCGACTCTTTCTCTAGCCCTTCGAATTGGCATTGGCGAATCATGGCTAGAACTTGCGGTCGAAGTTCGTAGTCATGATCTGCTGGATCTCCTAGGTTCACTCCTGGACGCCTCAGTTGTTGATTAGGGTTCATCCTTTGACCTAGGGTTTGTGGAATTCCTGCAAGAAGAACATCTCGGATTGGCATCCGAGGTGGAAGTACATCGGCCGGGGCGTCAGGTACTGGAATCTGCCTCGGTCGAAGATCAGCTACTGGATCCTGCATCGGTCGAGGATCAACAGGAGGATCTTCCCTCGGTCGAAGTAGAATCTGGTCTCGTATGACTGCAATCTCAGCTTCGATTGCTGCAGTCTTGGTGCGATTCTCTTCTTTCTCTTGCCTGAGTTCTTCCTTGCTGAGGCGTAGCAGCTCTAGCGCCTCTTTCAATTGGGCCGCAAGATCGCGATCGTCTTGTTGGGCCATCTTTGCTTCTCTTAAGCGTCGCTTGTAAGTCTTTTCTGGTTCGGGATCGTAAGGAACGATTTCCTTCCCAGCGCGGGTTCGTCGCATATACCTAAGAAAGAACCTGCAAAAGTCGTCACTCAAGTAGAGTGGTTAGATGAAACGGGGCAAGCGCCCCAAGAGCAAACCGTACCGGCTCGGTCTAGACCAAGTCCCCGGCAACGGCGCCAAAAACTTGTTCGCTCCAAACGGTGTGTGCAAGCTTTAAATTTATAACCCTAGACTTAAGCTTAAAACAAGGATGCGAACCCGCAGTGTACGGGTCAATCGTAGTAAAAGCAAGAAAATTTCAGGGGTCGATCACAGGGACTCGGTGAAACAAAGTCAATACGGTGTGCTTATGTCAATACTAACCACAAGAGCGATTAATACAATCAAAGATGAATAAGAAGTCAATAAAGCAAACATGCAATTCTAGGGATTAAAGCATCTAGTTGTGGTTCCAACTCAAGATCTATAGATAAGCGGACAAAGCTGAGATTTTTGCGTGGGGAAGGTGTTTCTAAAGCGGAGTAGATCACCGGGTAAGTCTCACTACACGCTAATCCTAAACCGTAACTCCTATTACCGGGTAAGTCTCAAGGAATCAAGATAAAGAACTATAACCTCAAACTAACATACCATCTAAGGGAATAGAATCAACCTTTACCGGGTAAGTCTTAGGCTAACTCACAAAGATGGGATTGAAGCACACTCAAACCCCAATAAAGGATAAACCTTTATTACCTACACTTATGATCGTTGGTACACAAACTAAGGAATTACCGGGTAAGTCTCATCCTAAGCTTGCTTTGAATCAGGAAAGGTGCAATAAGAATAGAATTTGGCAAATTATAACACTTAACTCTCAGTTATGGATCAGATAAGCCACCTCGGTCAGCCAGTTTCCACCTCGGCCGAAATGTTCATCGACTGAACGAGATGCTTAGGGTTAAGGTTAAAGACTCGAACTTTGGATCCTACTGGAATCTAAGATTATTCTATCATTGTTTTTCCCACAACCTTCAGCCAATCACCCTAGAATCACACAAGGAAATTAGCCACTCATCATCATAATGAAAGTATTAAAATATATGGGAAGAAGGTGAATATTTGAACCAAGAAGAATTTAATGAAAAGACTTCAATAAATGAATCAAATATCACAACAAAGCGTTCCTTGGATAACAATCCAAAAAGACAAGACAACAATTACGGGAATTGAAGATAATCTTACAAAACCCTTCAATAAAGCTATAAAAGCTATGGACTTCAATCTTCCTTCAACCTTCAAAAAGGTTCTTCGAGACTCCCAACCGGAGTATGCTGCTGCTGCGTATTTTTCGGTGTAAGCGGGATGTTGGATTTGTGGAAATCCAACCCTTTTTATAGGAAAATAACCCTCCAAAGATAATAAATCTTAGAAAGATATTTTCCCATAAATATAGGTAAAATATAAGATTCTGCATATCTCCTTCCTTCCAGGAGCCAAGCCCAAAAATATAAGATCACTTTTCAAATTTAAAAGATCTCATCCAAGAATAAAATATTCTCGCCGCGTCCTAGGTGTTCGCCTCGGTCGAGTCGGCGTCTCTGGATCACCTCGGTCGAGGTGAATCTCTGGTCAACCGAGGTGAGTCATAACTGAATGTGAAATCTCTCAAAACTGGTCCCAAGTAAATCTTTAATCCATGGCTATGCTCCC
Organism: Fagopyrum homotropicum; assembly: GCA_033239125.1. Classification (NCBI taxonomy): domain Eukaryota; kingdom Viridiplantae; phylum Streptophyta; class Magnoliopsida; order Caryophyllales; family Polygonaceae; genus Fagopyrum; species Fagopyrum homotropicum. Next base: position 67,370,641 of record BSWB01000007.1, on the reverse strand, counting down.
TGGATGTAGCTCCAAATGACTCATGACTCCTTTTGCTCCTTTTTGATGCAAAACGTACCATTTTACCTGCAATTACAACAAAACTAGGTGTAGACCTCGATTCTCGCAAAGGTAGATGAAATGGTAGTAAAATCACATAATGTACATACAAACATGCAGATTATGAAAGATAAAACGTCCAAACAAACCCCAAAATATAGACTATAATTCATGCTATCAAGCTGCTTTGAATAAATCAGCCTATTTTGATGCTGATTAGTTGTTTGGTAAGTTGTTAGCTATATTTGTGGAAGCTCTCTTGTTACCACCTTCCACAAATGTTTTAGTTTTCTTTTCTTTATTTTGTCTAGATAAAAGAGTCTATATAGTCTCTTTAGCTGCTGAATAGGGTACGTTTTCATTTGCTAAGAATTATCGTTTGTAATCATTCACAAAATCGATCAAAGAACAAGAGAGTTTTTTGGTTGGCATTGTCGTTGTTTGCTTGGCTGAGCTTGTTTGTGTCAACCGCCTTCGGATTGGTGCTTCAAGCCTTCACGAGTCCCTCGTTGTGCTAGTCCAGCCGGAGCTAGTGTAAAGTTGTATTGGAGACGGGTCTAGGGCATTCACGAAGCGGGGTCTTGGCTCTTCAGCCTTGGTTCTTTTCGTTGACTCTCTTTGGTTCATCTCTACGTCTTCCTGCATCCATTCCATATCCATGTTTCATTCCGTATCAGGATTCGCTTCATTCAGCTGGATTCGGATCATTGTACCTAGATCGACTTATTCACGGACTAATACCGTATCATAAAGGTTATCACAAACACGCAATGGGCAGTCAATAAAACATAAGTCGGTATAAACGATAACTCATGCTATCATAGCAAACATATAAAGCACACACCACTCATGCAAACACCCAATATAAGGATGGTAGCTAAGTAAGTCCTACGGACTTACCTCAACCTCGTACAAAGATCTACTAGAAGCAACCTCCAATCTTGAGAGAGGGGCATTGCCTAATAATAAGGCATACAAAGATATCAACCTCTATTCATCAAGGGGGTCATACCCAGACCCAAATGGATCCATACTTAGTCCCAAAACCTCAACCAACATCAACCTAAGTTTTTAAAGTCGTACAAGGCATAACTCGATCATAACCTCATTCAAACACATCCTCACATATCTAGCATGATCCTATACACTGGCACTAGGAAAGGATGGAACAAAGACATCCTAAAGCAAGCCTAGAAGCAACACACACCTGTAGAACCGAGTGTAGGACCTTGCTGATGCAGGTGGCTGCAGGGGCGGATTCCAGGTGGCGTAGGGGCGGATCTGGCCGGCGTTGGGGAGGCTACAAGGTGGCGCAGGGGCGGCTGGACAACAAAGGCACCACTTCAGCCCTTTCTTCTCTTCTTCCTTTGATCCTTTCACTCCTTCTTCACTCCAACATCAACATACATACAAAACTTACATATATATATACATCAACACAAGCCAATCATGGCTGAAGCATGATCCAAACCTAAGGAATCTAAGCTATACTAAAGAAAGTTAAGAATAGAGGTAGGAAGGTGAAAGAATGAAGAAAGAAGGGATGGAAGCGATGAAAGCTATCCAAGCTAAAGCCCAGAAGATCGGCACATCACCAAAACGTCCTCAAGCTGGCTCATAAGGCTCAGGAACCATAAACAACAACAACCTAAGCATCTAAGCTCTCAAACTCACACAACACTCAAAAGAAGATCACAGATGATCCAAGGGAGAAGAGAGGAGAAGAAGATGTACGTAGGAGAGAGAGATGAGCTGTGGAGAAGAATACCCTCATCAGAAGAATTAAGAAGAAGACGGTTATAAAGGGTGAAAGGGTATAACACGGGTCAACGGGTCAAAGAAAATGGCTGCAACCACACAGAGCCGCAGGGGCGGACTTTGTGAGCCGTAGGTGCAGCCCAGGCAAACCGCAGGGGCGGCCACTGGGTCATGCAGGGGCGGTCCAGGCAGAAACTGGGTTCTCAGCTCACACTCTCAGCAACTCAACAACTAGCCTCTTACATTAAGGCTCAAACTTGATTCTTGTGAAGAAGAAAAGGAAGAACGAGAGAAGAAAGCAAAACAGAAGGGTGTGCAGCAACTCATGAACGTGAGAAAGAAACAAAGAAGGAGGAGACTTACAGATCCAACAAGTTCACATGGAAAGAAGGCTGCAACTTTCGAGGTTCAAGGAAAACGTATGCAAGTAATGGGAAAAAGAAGAGAAAGAGGAAATTTATAGGAACGTTGGGTAAAGATAGAAGGAAAGACGGTCTAGGGTTAATAACATGATAGGAAAGCCGGCCCATAATTCGAAAGAAATAAAATGGACGAAAAAATTAGATCTACGCGATCTGTGGCCAAACCGCAGGGGAGGTTTGCCCTGCCGCAGGGGCCGCTCCCTTCACAACGGGGGCGGTGAAGGCAGACGCAAGGTCTTATAATTGTAGTATATGTCAAATATAAATATTAATAAAAAATTGCATAGTGATATAAAGTTAATAAGTATGCGTAAGTTATTAACTTGTAACAAATTCACATAATTAATTCATTGTTTTGCCTAACTCAAATATTTTTACATATAATATATTTTTAAATATAAATATCAGTACAAAATTATAATATACAATCTTGATATATCCTTTCTAAAACAAATAAATTTATATTATAATAAAAGTTTTTTTATAGCCGAATAAACGGAAATATATAGTGATTCGGGACTATCCGACTATCCGTGAATATCCGGATGACAAATCTCGATCCGTATAAGATGCGGTGATTTGGTAAAATCTTTTCGATCGGATCCGGATCAAAACGGGTACTAAAATATCGATTTTTTTTTGGATCGGGCAACGGATTAAAAAGTTGGTTGTGTGATCGTAAGCCCCATTCAGTTAGGTCAAGGACCCAAATGGATAACTGTAAGAGTCGGCTATGATCTCTCGGGACGGAATGGCCGCCTCAAAGTTTAGGCCTAAACTGGCCTAGAGGGCCGGAGGAACTATTATTAGGTTTGCGCATCTTTGCAACTGCAGCCGTGGGACTTGGTTTGGGCCTCAAACTTTGAGGCGTTCCGTCCTGAGAGTTTGTGGCCGACTCTTACGTTTATCCACTTGGGTCCTTTGATATAAGTGAAGGGGGACTTTTCCGTGCACTTGGAACTCGGGGAGCTACTAGTTAGGACTTCACAATGGGGAGCTACTGGTTAGGACCTCACAATGGGTTAGGACCTCACAATGGGTTCCGTCCTTAGTTTGACAACAACTTTACTAGGATCTTACAACAAGGCACAAATAAGGAAACCAAAATTCATAAAACGGTGGTTTTTATTTCATGAATGTAACAACATGCGTCTGACATCCAACAACATACTTAAGATAATAAAATTCTAAATAACATCACACTAAGAATGAAACATCAACAAAAATCCAAACCCATCCTAGGGAGTACGGAGACCCGGCTGACCACTACTTCTGGATCACTCAGTTGCTGCTCTAACCTGTGATAAGTCTAAATAACCAAAACAAATCAACCATTAGCTAGCTATCTAAACGTTAGACAAATGAAAATAGAACACACACACACATAATAGCAAAACTAAACACACATCACGTTTTTCAAAGAATCCATTTTTATTATCTTCATTTAGGTCATTCACTCTTACTAATGATACTTATTTTGTGACACGAGGGATTTCCAAACCTCACCTCCGCCCCCGCGTAACTATCAGGAATGGATCCGATGCACCTCACCATGTACCTGTATGGTCTGGGTATAGAGAACCTCCCAGTCTCATGTCTGAGCTGCGCTGTGACGTCACCGCCCGTTATACATACAATTGGGCCATAAAAATAATAAAGGTCGTCCTATGCATGTTATAATTATTAAACAATCAATACACATCACTATCATCATTCAACTAACATCTAGAAACCAACTAAGTAAGTCGCAAGGACTTACCTGAATCAAATCTCCACTTTTGTAATCTCAACTCGGTTTGCAACAGTAGAAACCCAACCACCTGTTATACAAGGCAAGTGGATCAAATATGTATCTCACTTTCTTAGAAGTCTCCAACTTCTAAGATATTCAACTCGGTCAAGAGACTATACTAAAATACCCTTATAAGGGTAAATGACCATTTTACCCTTGATCCTGAAACTCTAGAACATTCCATAACAAAGTTTCAAACTGATCTTTGGAACTCAAATCCTCACTATAACTCTCAAAAGGAAGTTTGCTAAAGGCTTAGAAGAGTTAACTACATCCTTAACTTTCATAAAAAGTCGTGAAGGATCCAACTTCGGCTTAAGACATGGGCTTGTATAAAAATTCTAATAAAAATTTTAGGCCTTCTATGCTATGCACTCTACTCATAGAAGCGAAGAATTCTTAAAAATATCCAACAACAATTCTTACACAATTCTCCAAAGTTCAATATGCTTATCTAAGAATATGGACTTCACCAAAAGATTCTAAGGTATAAATACTCTCAATATGTGATATATCTTCCAGCGTATAATAGGAACGAAGAACCCAATTTGCTTCCTCAAAATTCTCACGTTAGACCACTTTGCCTCTAACCTTAAAATCCACTTAGACAATTCCCGACTGACTTCTATGTCAACTATGGCGTTCTATGCCTGAATACTAAGGACTCTTACAAAATTAAGGCTCTAACACTTAATCAATTTCATTACGCTAGTTAGTTTCTAGCACCAACTAAACTAATAAATCAATCTCTTAAAACCTAAGGTCATACTCTCAAATTTAAGAGTTGGTAATATTGACAACTTATCCTTGTAGGTCAAAACTAAACTTCCGACAATATTTGGAATACTAGAGTAAATATAAGACTTTGGGCTCTTTCCTGAATTTTTTTTAAAATTAGGGGTAAATTAAGAAATAAATACAAGTTCAGGCTCAAGACGTAATTATAAAATTGGGAAGGTTTTGTAATTATACCCAAAATTCCCAATCTCGATTTAGAGATCTCTGTGGCCTCTCTATTAGCAGCAGCGGTTTGATTCAGCGACAGAGGGAAGGTAAGGCAGCAGCGGCTTTTGGTAGACGACAACCTTCCCGGCGAATTTAGGCGGTGGCGACGACGGCCTTGGCTCGAGCAGACGAGGTAGACTCCAACAAGGGCGGCGGTGATAGCACAAGCGTTGCTCCTTCTCCTGATGTTGGCGGTTCCGGGGGCAGTACGGTCTTCTTTGTGAGTCCCATTGGTGCCGGCTCGAGTACACTACTGGTGGTTGTTGACTTGGCTCAGATTTAGGATTTCCGGCGAGATCCCTCTCTAGTGATGGGGATATGCAACCGTCATCGGTCTCCATTGACGACTGTTGGCCTTGTGAAGGAGAAGGTCTTGTGGTTTTAGTCTCGTTCGCTTTTTCCTTGTTGTTGTCTGGTGCAACTCAATAGAAGAGCAATTGCTGCTCGTGGGTTGTGGTTGTCTGGTGTGGCTCAACAAAAGAGCAAAGGCTGCTCATGGTTACCGTTGGTTCTGCGTGGCAAGTGAGGGACGAAGGAAGGGTTGTTGTGCAAAGTTAACATGAGCATGAAGAGCACATAAAGGACGATGGGAATGAATTTAAGGGGTTGAGTTCGTACGTGTGAAAGTGGAGGGATGGAACTGATGTGCGATGTTTACGTGTGCATTGATAAGGGAATCAGTTGCTACAAAAGCAAGTCAAGGTTGATTTAGAGTGGAATAATGTGCAATAAATGGTTGCTATCATCACGTGAGAATTGAAGGACTAGATCAGCTATTACATTGGCAAAGCCTGGCTGTGAGATGATGTTCTACTTGTCAATGTTAGATGTCACAGAGGGAAGAGGGGTTGTTGCTTGCTCATGTACTCATGTAGAAATGAGAGGGACACCCATCTAAGAATAATATAAATGGTAAGTCCATATAAAATGGTGGGATGTAAGAGAAAAGTATGTGTATATATATATTAGGTAAATAAATTGGGGATAATTTGACATACTAGGCCTTTTTGAGAATATGATTTAGTAAATGTACCCCATAATTTTTTACCACTTTCATTTAATGGTAGGAAAAAGTAATTAACCCCTATTTTAATAAAAAAAGAAAAGAAAAAGACATTACAATTACAAATCAATCTAAAATTTTGTTGAAACAATTTTGTTAATGTAACACCCCGAATCTGCGGGACTTGGGGCGCTACGGGTTGGGGCCTCACAATGGGTCCCGACCCTTAGCTTGACAACAATTTCATCGGATCTTGCAACAAGGCACAAATAAAGGCCAAAACCGAGATACATTTTTATGCAATGAAAAGAAAAACCCGAAAGAATACAACAAAGGACTTCAGCCGAAAATACAACCCCAAAGATTAAACGCCATACAACATACAATAAATACAATACTCAGACTCGACTCCAACCAACCCATCCCAAAATGTACGGACCCCGGCTGCCCACTCTTCCGGATCTCTCGGCCGCGTTCCTAACCTGCAAGGCAATCTACAACAATCGGTATAAAACCGTTAGCTAATATTCGAAGCATTAGAATCAATGGGAATGGTACAAACACAAGTAAATAATCATAAACAAACAACATTCTCAAAGCACACAATTCCGGTTTATTATCTTTTTATTATTAAGTCATATCCCATTCTAATTCAACTTAGGTTTGTGACACGAGACCACCGTGGTCCCGCCTCGGTCCCTACTTACCGGCATGGAACGGTACGGATGCCTCCGACCGTCTAACCAGCACGGGCTAGTCGCCAAGAACCTCCTAGACTCTCGCAAGAGCTAGGCAGATGATGTCACCGCCCGTAATCATACACTTGGGCCAAAATAATATAAGGTCGGTGGTCCTATTACCGGTTTAGTTGTTATAAACGATAAGGAATAAACACACACCACCAAACACACATCAATGCTAATACAATGAATACGAGCTAAGTAAGTCCGGAGACTTACCTCGTCCCAAAGATAATCCCGCTAACAACCGTTCTCAACTTCCCGTAGGAAGACACTCAACGCCTGGTCAAAACAAGGCACACAATCAACATCTCTCTCACATGCTAGAAGTCCTTAGACTTCTAGTCCCAACGATCTCGCAAGATCTTAAACCATAACCATGATAGGATAACGACTCCTAATCCTCACGATCTCACAAGATCATAACCATCAAAACACATGTTAGGATACTCTCGTCCTAGTTTCCACAATCTCAATAAGATCATACTGATAACACGATTTATGACTTAGATTTAGACACTCATTTAGATAGATTTTCCGCTCATCCATGCATGGTTTAGCATTAGTTCACGGCGTTTGCACTCAAATCACATATTTTGTCGAGATAGACGTCTACTCGGACTTTTGCTTGCTTTGTAGGTATTTTGGGAGATTTAAGAGCCTAATCGATACATCCGAGGATCATTCCTCGAGATGACACACTTCCGGACTCATTGGAATGTAAGCTAAGGGCTAAGGAGGACTCATGGAACCTTACCAACACAAGCCATGCACCAAATCATGGCTTAACGAGCCTAGAAGAAGCATTTGGAACAAACCACGGTCAGGACCCTTTCCACGGCCTTGGATTATGCCCGTGGTTCTTGCCAGGACCACATTGACAGCTGGCCACGATCTCTTCCATTGCTCTTGCATCTTAGTGGGTATTTAAAGGATTTTGCAGGCTGTAATTGGGAATCCTCTTCCTCTCTTTTTGACCTATCTTCTTCCCCAAAACACTTCTCCATTATTGCCTCTCTTCCAAGCACCCATTGTGGGTGTTCTTGGAAGAGATCAGTGTAGATACTTGTTTTAGAGTGAGATTAGAGTGGTTTTGAGAGAGGAGTCCATTGTTGACAACTTGGATTAGCTCTTGGAGCCTTGTAAGATTTGGTAATCTCTATTCTAAGCCTTTAATGTCTTTTCTTGAGATTGTTCTTCATTATTTAACCATGACTTGCAAGCATGCTTTATTGGTGAAGTTTGATCTTGAAAATTATGTTGTTGGCTGAATAGATGTGATTCTAGGGTGAAGGAATGATGATTATGTCTTGGATTATGATTGTATGACCTCCATGTTAGCTTAGGATCGATTTGTGTTCGAAATCCCAACTCGGAACCAAACCACGGCCTGTTCTTCATGCTTCCACGGCCGTGGCCTGCATGATCCACCCGTATTTTGCTCTATTGTTCTTGAATTGATTGAATCTAGATGTTTGGATGTAGATGTGTTGAAACCCTAGAGTTTGTTGAGCTTAATCTAACTTAGGTAGACCTATTGTTAGCAACCTAATTGAGGAATCAGACCTACCCGGTGATTTCCCCTCTTAGATACCTAAGATGATGAACTCTAGGTAGTAGTGAGCCTCGCAAGCCGCTATTGGATTGAGTGTGCTAGGATCGTTGCCTAAGACTTGCCTTTTCCGAGACTTACCCGGTAAGGAGGGGTTTGACCCTTAGGTAGTGACCGGTTTGTGTAGAATTCCATCCCTTAGGCTCTTTGAGACTTACCCGGTGATGAGACCTTAGAAATGGACTAGTGGAGCATGAACTTACCCGGTAATTGCTCCCATTTGAGAAACACCCAATTCCGAACAACCACAACCTTCCTTCGACCTTTAGAAACATGAATCCAATGCCATAATCGAAATTCCTAATCTCTAGAATCCGCTTTCTTACCTCTTATCTCTCATCTTTGTTTGTGTTTTGTGTTTGCTTATTTGTTATGTTGAATTATTTGTGGCTCTTGTTTGACCACCTAAAACCCAACCAAAAAACATTGTGTTTGCTTTTCCTTTATTTCTCACCTCATCTTAGCTTAGATTTACACTATCTTTGATCATTGAATGACTTAATTTCACCTCAGTCCTTGTGTTCGACCTCGGAATACTTTCCTTTCTACAAAACGACCCGTACACTGCGGGTTTCGCTAGGTAGTTTAGGATTTAGTTCGAGTTATAAATTTAAAGCTTTTTGTGCTACTAATCGTAGCGTAACAAGTTTTTGGCGCCGTTGTCGGGGACTAGGTTAAGATTAAGTCATTTGTTTTTGATTGTTTTTAGTGTTTATCTTTCTTGTTGCTTTTGATATTGTGTTGTTTTTGTCTTTGCCTTTTCATGTTTGCCATGGACGGATTGTACTTCCAAGACGACCTTAACAACATGGAGTATGAGGGATGGATGGAAAGCCAAGATCTAGGACCTCTCCATGATGAGTTTGAGTATTGGGAGGAGTTTAATGTCTATCATGAGTCCCATGATCAAGCTCACATGATTACATTACCTCATGAGGAACCTCACCATCAACTTCATGAAGATCGATTGGAATCAATGCTAGAGAAAATGTTGAGGAAGATGGATGATCTAGAAAGCAACCTTGCTTCCATTTCTAGTTCCCACATGGAGCTTGAAGCGGAAGTATGTCATCAAGAGGAGGTTCACTATGAGGAGATCCAAGATTGCCCGATTCAACCCTAACCAATAGAATCCTTGAGGAAGAGTTGAATGAAGCTCGGGAGCAATTGTGGCTAAGGGATTTGGCCCTGAAGGAAGAAAGGAGATTGAATACCGAGAGAGAAGAACAAGTGAGGAGGGAGATTGAGGAGGTTAGGAATGCTCTTATGCTAGGAGATCCTACCATTCTTCAAGGTTCACCTCCATCTCCTTCACCTTTAGAGGAGTGCAATGAAGTATTCTCATCCCCGGACATCCTTGCCATCAACCCCGGAACCATACATGAAGAGCTCCCTTGGAACGGATGCAACAGAGAGAACCACGGCCGTGGAGGACAAATCACGCCCGTGGAAGCTTCTGTACTAGACAATCCTAAGCTAATTTCAGCTCCCTCCGACCTTTTCTTGCTTGCTCGGAGTACACACGAAGATTGGAGCCTCTTTCCTAAGGATTCTCCATTATTGAATGATGGAGGCAAGCATGATGGATCCATGATGGTTATGAAGTACTTCAATGAAGGATTCTTTCCAAGAATCGGCTTTCCTCGGATCATAGAGGATGAGGATGACAAGCGCTTCACCGGTGTGACCGCGGAGTACAAATTGCCTAAGTATGGGGTGACACCTATGGTTGCAACTCTATACTATCATCAAGGAAGCGGTGATGAAGGAGTCTACTACTCACCGGTGAAGAGAGAACTTAAAGCTTATTTGGGGATCAAGTGGCCCTTGCTTGTCATCATGGATTCCGGAAAGAGATGGTTGCTTGGACTCCTCAAGCAAACCATGGTATTCGAGGTGGATTGACATTTCCACGGAGTTTGGTCAAGCTAATGACCTAAAAGAAGCGCTTAATAGGAGGCAACCCATTGGTACAACTCCTTCCCTTTTCTCTTTTGTCTTTGTTTTTGCTTTTGTGTGTTTTTGTGTTTTTTGTTTGTGGTAGATTTTAGGTAATGAGGAAGCCTTGCAAGGCGAGTTGATGACGATGATTCCGTTTTCAAACATGGGTGGAGCGGACGTGAGGCTTGGACGGCTTGAGGTGTCTTGTTAGATGGAAGAGCTCCCATCTCACATATACCTTGGCGCGGGTCTTGACGCCGGAATGATTATGAAGAGCTCTCTACCATGCTTGATCGATCATCCATCACCACCACTCCACACGAGTTCATCCCAAATACCGAAGCAAACCATTTTACATTATGAGAACCTTCTTTCACTCTCTTTACTTGAATACCACATTGGGGACAATGTGTTTCTAAGTATGGGGTGGGGTTTGCATGATACTTTGCATGATGAGCATCTAGGATAGTTTAATATTTTCACATGTCTTGCATTGTATATATTCATTTCAAAAATCCCATAAAAATCTAGAAAATTTAAAAAAATTTTGTGCTTTCTAGGATTGGATATAACCCTAATGATGAATCTTGTCTTGTGGATTGGCTATGGATTGCCTTATGTGTTAAATTGATAAATGCATATGTGGACTTGAAGTACTTCTCTTGAATCCTATGAATGATTTGTGATCATGATGTTTCCCTAGAATGGATTGAGTATTGAAAGTCGAAATTGCATGCTAGTTCTTGCACATCAATTAGGAATGATTAAGGCAATTCATCTTCCTCTACTTCTCATCTTGATCATGTTGCTTGAGCACCTCAATTGAGATAAATTTCACCTCTTTTGACCCATCCGGGAATAGGAGCATGTTAGTGTGTTGATGTGTATGAAAAGCAAGTGTGGGGTGAAGTTGTTGATGAAAGGAATGTCATGAATGAAGTGCTGAAATTGTTGTGAAAGTGTAGCCAAAAATATAGGTTTGGGGACATCGGTTTAAATGACAAGTAACTCGGCACACTTCACATGATCGGGTGTTGGTGCCTTGCCAAAGTCAAATAAACCGATAGTCCTAACGAGCTTTGGTATGTGTGCCCGGTGGATGCACCTCGAAAAATAGAAAAAGCCCGAGGATGGCTAATCACCAAGGTTTCGGCTTTTGTACACCAATGCCATTGTCTCAAAAATAAAAGAAAAGAAAGAAAAGAAAATGAAGAAAAATATACACTTGAGGGAAGTAGATAAGAAATGTGAAGTTGTGGTTGTTTAGTTCCTTTCCCGGATTAGCATCACATAGCCTAGAAAATTCCCACCTAATCACAACGTTTCTTGGCCTTCTATTTTACAAGTCCTTTTGACCTACTTGCATGTGTGTAAGACTAAGTGATTTAGATTGGATATACTCATGATCATCTTGACTTCTTCATCTTTACATTTCATTGCATGCTATCAAGTTAAGTGTAATTGTCTTTCCATGCTTTCATTTATTTGATACATAATTGCTTGTCCATTGCCATGAAACATGACTATGAAGGTGATCCAATATTAGAAGCACAACTCCAAAAAGATTTTGCCATTTTTCTGCATACATAAATCATGTCATCTCTTAGTCTATAGTTGGGAATTTGCTCGGGGACGAGCAAACCTTAAGTATGGGGTATTTTGATAACACGATTTATGACTTAGATTTAGACACTCATTTAGATAGATTTTCCGCTCATTCATGCATGGTTTAGCATAAGTTCACGGCGTTTGCACTCAAATCACGTATTTTGTCGAGATAGACGTCTACTCGGACTTTTGCTTGCTTTGTAGGTATTTTGGGAGATTTAAGAGCCTAATCGATACATCTGAGGATCATTCCTCGAGATGACACACTTCCGGACTCATTGGAATGCAAGCTAAGGGATAAGGAGGACTCATGGAACCTTGCCAACACAAGCCATGCACCAAATCATGGCTTAACGAGCCTAGAAGAAGCCTCTGGAACAAACCACGGTCATGACCCTTTCCACGGCCGTGGATTATGCCCGTGGTTCCTGCCAGGACCACGTTGACAGCTGGCCACGATCTCTTCCATTGCTTTTGCATCTTAGTGGGTATTTAAAGGATTTTGCAGGTTGTAATTGGGAATCCTCTTCCTCTGTTTTTGACCTATCTTCTTCCCCAAAACACTTCTCCATTGTTGCCTCTCTTCCAAGCACCCATTATGGGTGTTCTTGGAAGAGATTAGTGTAGATTCTTGTTTTAGAGTGAGATTAGAGTGGTTTTGAGAGAGGAGTCCATTGTTGACAACTTGGATTAGCTCTTGGAGCCTTGTAAGATTTGGTAATCTCTATTCTAAGCCTTTAATGTCTTTTCTTGAGATTGTTCTTCATTATTTAACCATGACTTGCAAGCATGCTTTATTGGTGAAGTTTGATCTTAAAAATTATGTTGTTGGCTGAATAGATGTGATTCTAGGGTGAAGGAATGATGATTATGTCTTGGATTATGATTGTATGACCTCCATGTTAGTTTAGGATCGATTTGTGTTCGAAATCGCAACTCGGAACCAAACCACGGCCTGTTCTTCATGCTTCCACGGCCGTGGCCTGCATGACCCACCCGTATTTTGCTCTATTGTTCTTGAATTGATTGAATCTAGATGTTTGGATGTAGATGTGTTGAAACCCTAGAGTTTGTTGAGCTTAATCTAACTTAGGTAGACCTATTGTTAGCAACCTAATTGAGGAATGAGACCTACCCGGTGATTTCCCCTCTTAGATACCTAAGATGATGAACTCTAGGTAATAGTGAGCCTCGCAAGCCGCTATTGGATTGAGTGTGCTAGGATCGTTGCCTAAGACTTGCCTTTTCCGAGACTTACCCGGTAAGGAGGGGTTTGACCCTTAGGTAGTGACCGGTTTGTGTAGAATTCCATCCCTTAGGCTCTTTGAGACTTACCCGGTGATGAGACCTTAGAAATGGACTAGTGGAGCATGAGACTTACCCGGTAATTGCTCCCATTTGAGAAACACCCAATGCGAACAACCACAACCTTCCTTCGACCTTTAGAAACATGAATCCAATGCCATAATCGAAATTCCTAATCTCTAGAATCCGCTTTCTTACCTCTTATCTCTCATCTTTGTTTGTGTTTTGTGTTTGCTTATTTGTTGTGTTGAATTATTTGTGGCTCTTGTTTGACCACCAAAAACCCAACCAAAAAACATTGTGTTTGCTTTTCCTTTATTTCTCACCTCATCTTAGCTTAGATTTACACTATCTTTGATCATTGAATGACTTAATTTCACCTCAGTCCTTGTGTTCGACCTCGGAATACTTTCCTTTCTACAAAACGACCCGTACACTGCGGGTTTCGCTAGGTAGTTTAGGATTTAGTTCGAGTTATAAATTTAAAGCTTTTTGTGCTACTAATCCTAGCGTAACACATACAACCATAGTCTCAATCCTCATAAGCTCACAAGATCAACCCAAACACTCAACGCCCTACAATCCTCACAAGATAACATCAACACCTCATGCCTTATAACGATCATAAATCCTCAAAACTTACCTAAGGTCCAACGCCACTACTTGGCATTCACTCTAAGTTATGCTAGATTATCCAACCTAGCATGATACTAATACTAAACATAACTAAATTGAGAGAGGTACTCACTCGGGGTCCAAGGTGGAAGTCGATCGACGAATGTTGAATGCGGATTCGATGGCCTTTATCGGGGCGCTTCCGAGCCTAGCACCAAACTAAACAAATTTAGCTTATAGGCTAAATTTGAACGGCGATCTAGCAAATAAAACGAAGCAATTAAAAACCCTTTTTTAAAACAAGCATAAAACTCGTAAAACCAAATTTTCCGGCCAATACAAACAATTTATAAACATGGTCAAAACCAAACTCGACTTTTCGTAAGATTTTTAGCTTGAAAATAATTACCCAAGGAAAATCAATAAATATCGATAATCTATAGTGTCAAGGCTGTAATACACAACTCAATAGGGCCGAAACTGCAATAACTAAAAAAAAGAAGGGTTAAAACTGCAATAAACAGGAAAAGAGGGCAAAAATTAGGAATAATTCACAACTCTTCTTCAACCTTCTATTGATGTGCGTCACAGGAAAGAAAGGGGAAGGGCCCCTGGTGGCTGCGCGGCGGAGGAAAGAGAAGGAGGGATGCCGCCGGTGGGGCTAACTGGTGACAGAGGCGGCAGCAGGGCGGCCAAGCTCAGGCGGCGGTGTATCGTCCCAATCTCCGCCAGATAGACCGCGATTAGGGGAAATAAGAGAGGGTGGTCTTCTGTGCTCCGATGAGGGGGGGTCGCGGCGGCGTCCGAACGTGCTCCGGCCGGCGTCGTCACTACTCCGAGCGCAAGGAGCTGGCGGAAGGTTGTGCTACAGGCAGAAAAGAGATGTAGAGAGTAGAGGTAATGGAGGGTGCGTGAGGAAGAGTGTTAGGGGGAGAGAGAGAGAGAGAGAGAGAGAGAGAGAGAGAGAGAGAGAGAGAGAGAGAGAGAGAGGAATGGGCTGCTTGGGGTAGTCATCACAAGAGGGATGCGAGGGGTGCTGCAGCCTGCAGGGGCAAGGGCGTAGGGGCAGGCCAGCAGACTAGGTAGGCTGCAGACGGTAGGAGGGGAGCCAGGAGGCGTATCCTCCTGGGCGATACATTCCAGCGCACAACAGACACAAAGAAGAAAGGAGAAAAGAGAAAAGAAAAAGGGAATAGGGAAAAATTCGATTAAACGATCGGAACGGGATTTTCCCCGATCGGTAAATCCTGACTTTCCGACAAAAAATCAAATTAATAAAAATATAGAGATACATACATGTATCCCAAATAATAAAATACCCGGAAAAGATAATTTCAAATATAAAAATTCTTGAAATAATAACTCGAGCTACTAACGAATCGATAGAAGGGAGAAATACAAAGTCGGAACGCACCCCAATAAACGGGGCATTACATCAGGTCCTCCTAAAGAAAAGTTTCGTCCCGAAACTTGCTAAACGCGAAACTCTCCAACAAATTTGTCTCGATATCCTCTCGGAAAACTATAACGTGGTAACTATGGCATTCTAATTCAAAGTATACTAACCTAGACATATCAAGACTCGCAAGATATACACATATGAAACACACACATCATATCATGTCACGAATTACATAAGTATAACCAAGGAAAGATCTCGGGACTAACTCGACGATCCTATAGATGTCGCTAAATCTGCGTAAAACTCGGGATAGTTCCTCCGATACTATCCTCCATCTCCCAAGTAGTCTCATCGGCTCCTCGTCTCGACTAGATCATCAAGACAACCATCCGTCTCGAGTCATGTATGTACCCCCTCGATTGATATATGTGAAACACCAGGTGAACACCTACTCTCGTCGGTCACGCCAACTCGTAAGCCATTTCCGAACACACGCTAAGATCCTAAAAGGGACCGATATATCGGAAACTCAACTTCCTTCTCGGGTCTTTCTCAATGCACCATTTCCATTAGGTTTCTTCTCTGCTTGTCCCTAACAAAGGAGATCGAATTTCCAATTTACACCGTTGGCTTTGGTTCTTGTCAAACAAACTTCGATGTTATGTTTCCTCAATTCATGTTGCAATTCCAAGTAAAGAAGGAAGCAATTTACTCCATACTACTTCTATTAACCAAAAATGTATGCTATTACTTCTATATCAATCCGCAATACTCGATCAAGACCTTGTCTTGAAGAATCACTTGCACACTTCAAACTCATAATACCTCAAGGTAAACCAAAATAATTGCACCAATGAATCCCCTCTTAACTCTCAACAACTCTTTTGTCAATTCTTCGTCCATACGGTACTTCATTGTCATCCGGAGTAGGTTACCATAATTGGTGCTATACAACTTCTCTCTTCACAGATCTGGTAAATATCCGAGTGCAAGGAGCTGGCGGAAGGTTGTGCTACAGGGAGAAAAGAGATGTAGAGAGTAGAGGTAATGGAGGGTGCGTGAGGAAGAGTGTTAGGGAGAGAGAGAGAGAGAGAGAGAGAGAGAGAGGGGAATGGGCTGCTTGGGGTAGTCATCACAAGAGGGATGCGAGGGGTGCTGCAGCCTGCAGGGGCAAGGGCGTAGGGGCAGGCCAGCAGACTAGGTAGGCTGCAGACGGTAGGAGGGGAGCCAGGAGGCGTATCCTCCTGGGCGATACATTCCAGCGCACAACAGACACAAAGAAGAAAGGAGAAAAGAGAAAAGAAAAAGGGAATAGGGAAAAATTCGATTAAACGATCGGAACGGGATTTTCCCCGATCGGTAAATCCCGACTTTCCGACAAAAAATCAAATTAATAAAAATATAGAGATACATACATGTATCCCAAATAATAAAATACCCGGAAAAGATAATTTCAAATATAAAAATTCTTGAAATAATAACTCGAGCTACTAACGAATCGATAGAAGGGAGAAATACAAAGTCGGAACGCACCCCAATAAACGGGGCATTACATCAGGTCCTCTAAAGAAAAGTTTCGTCCCGAAACTTGCTAAACGCGAAACTCTCCAACAAATTTGTCTCGATATCCTCTCGGAAAACTATAACGTGGTAACTATGGCCTTCTAATTCAAAGTATACTAACCTAGACATATCAAGACTCGCAAGATATACACATATGAAACACACACATCATATCATGTCACGAATCACATAAGTATAACCAAGGAAAGATCTCGGGACTAACTCGACGATCCTATAGATGTCGCTAAATCTGCGTAAAACTCGGGATAGTTCCTCCGATACTATCCTCCATCTCCCAAGTAGTCTCATCGGCTCCTCGTCTCGACTAGATCATCAAGACAACCATCCGTCTCGAGTCATGTATGTACCCCCTCGATTGATATATGTGAAACACCAGGTGAACACCTACTCTCGTCGGTCACGCCAACTCGTAAGCCATTTCCGAACACACGCTAAGATCCTAAAAGGGACCGATATATCGGAAACTCAACTTCCTTCTCGGGTCTTTCTCAATGCACCATTTCCATTAGGTTTCTTCTCTGCTTGTCCCTAACAAAGGAGATCGAATTTCCAATTTACACCGTTGGCTTTGGTTCTTGTCAAACAAACTTCGATGTTATGTTTCCTCAATTCATGTTGCAATTCCAAGTAAAGAAGGAAGCAATTTACTCCATACTACTTCTATTAACCAAAAATGTATGCTATTACTTCTATATCAATCCGCAATACTCGATCAAGACCTTGTCTTGAAGAATCACTTGCACACTTCAAACTCATAATACCTCAAGGTAAACCAAAATAATTGCACCAATGAATCCCCTCTTAACTCTCAACAACTCTTTTGTCAATTCTTCGTCCATACGGTACTTCATTGTCATCCGGAGTAGGTTACCATAATTAGTGCTATACAACTTCTCTCTTCACAGATCTGGTAAATATCCAAGAAAACTTGTAACTTCTTTCGCATCTTTTGGGGTTTGTCATCCCGAGACACCATGTCATACATCTTCTCTCTTTTTTAAGAATAGACGCAAAACATCTCATCCGGGCATCAGTAAGCCCATATGGAATAACTACAACTCTTAGTGACTTTGATTGGTCCAAATGCCGTACTTGCAATATCTAAATCTCGAATTCTCAAACGGTTAAAATCAAGTTCTTAACTTAATCTTATAAGAGACTATCAACCATTAGAACTGATCAAGTAGATCATCCATTCGTTGTAAGGGGTACTTGTCCTTCATTTTCATCTTGCCCAACTTATATAAATGGATGTACAAACGTAGATAACCGTCTCTCTCTTTGCAAACTGATGTCCTCTATAATAAGTTCAAATCAAGAATTCAAGATATATCCAAACATGAACTACAAATCAAGCTTAATGGTAAAACCCACCTACTACCGCATTCAAATCCGTTCTATCTCGGGTTCCATCTTTTCTCTTCCCTTCTCATCTCGCAATGACCGACACAACCTGGTCCAACT